>JAVQMG010000099.1:55000-1255000 GCA_032878915.1 Castanopsis chinensis | reverse complement strand
GAGTAATTTAAACTTAACAGATATTGATATGAGTTATTAATATTAGTAGTGAAGTAATTTAAACTTCATAGATGAGATCTTTTAGGGAACACATATATCTGATAGTAAGTAAATCTCTACTAGTATTTAAAATACACCTACATTAGTTAGATGAATAAGAGATACAATGAATGAACATATGTATAATTTTTGAGTGCTCTCTCAAAATGAGCAATCTCTCCTACAACTTAGAGGGGTTTCACAAAGGAGATCGTGAAGAGTTGGTAAAGCAAGCAAAGAACAAGATCCGGCAATTTGGTGATCTGTTCCACCAAGGGTATGTGTCTATATGACCTCTAGTAAAGTATATAACTTTTCAACAATCATAATTCTAATAGAGAAACGAAAAGATGCTACAGATTTTTACAAGTGTTTCTAATGAAAGCAATCTAGGTGCAAATTTGTCCATCCCCCAACAATTGAATTCTTAAAAACATAAAATAAAATAAACCCTCCATTTTCAGAGAACTGGTATAAAGAATTTCCTAGAAATTAGGGTGAGATTGAAGTTTCTTGAAATTAATTTGGTGAACAAATATAGGGTCCTCTTAGAAACACACAGAAAAACTCCACAACAATTTTATTACATTTATCAAATTTGCCCACCACTTCTATCATGAACTATTTTAAAAAAATTACAGATTTTGGCAGGTCCATATAATCAAATAACAACATTATTAAAAGAAGAAAAGAGAAAGCAACATTCTTTCACAAGGGAGCTTGTACGTAGTTTGGCAAATAGAAGTAGATATAAATGGAACTCCACAAATTATAGTTTTATTAATATGAAATACCGCAACAATCACTTAGGAGGATTGGGATACAACAGCAACATTATGTCGTAAGTGAATTTATCAACCTTCTTATTTCTTTCGACAAATTGTGGCACGCCACTTGTACGACAGAGAAAGGCAGCTTCATTGGCAAAACCAACTTTCGTGGATGCATCACGATATAACCCTTTATCGAAGAGATTGGTAGCTTGAGAGATTTCAAAGACTGCAAAGTCGTAATTATCATGACAATCCTGCATCTTCAACCACAATGTATGGTTACTAGTCTTGCTAGTGTTGTCAAACACCTTAGATATGTATGAAAGTGTGTCATTTGTTAAACTCACGGACAACTCTATGCCAATCCTGAGAAGGCCAGTGTAATTGGCTTTGAAGCTTCGTGGATCTGACTCAAACATCGATATGCAAATTTTCTCATACATAGTATGATTACAAGTTTTTCTGATCAAAGTGGCTCCCTTCTCTTCTGATGTAGCAACACAGGAATTCATTAGTAAGAAAGGAATAAGAACAGAAAGGACAGTAAGGGGGAGTGAAATGGGACCTTGATTTACCATTGTTCCAGTAGAGAACATATCAAATGCCACAATTTTTTTGTGAATGCATCTGCTCTTTATATACAACATAAAATATAACCCCCTTTTTTGGCTATTCTATTATGTTTGGTAATTAATTAAGAGAATTCAAGCATGTATCTAATTATGTGCAAGTAGTGGGTTCCAGTTATTTCAATTTTTATAGTCTCAGATGATTGAATATGTGGATGGAACTATACATGGACTACACCCCTAAATTTTTTTAAAAAAATATTAGTATATTAATAGGTACTAATTTTAGCAATTTTTTTTAATAAAATTACACTTTTACCCCCCTTTACAATATCATCAATTCTTTTAAGAATAATGTTATAGCCACAAACTTTTTTATAGCATTTTTACAAACTATTGAAGTAGCAAATTCTTATTAGTTCGCACACTTGTATTACTTTTTACTTACCAGTAACTACTCACCATATAAGCAATTTGTAAAATTTTGTAATTTTAGTATTTTCCACCTTTTTAAAGGCCATAAAAAATTAATAGATTAAATCTAAAACAAAATATACAAGCCCAAAAAAACTATCCCAAAAACAAAAATTACCAATAACAAAGTTAAAAAAATTAAGTTCAATCAACTTATTTTACCCAAAACCAACAACATAGCCCCTTAAAAAGTTTAAAATAAAAGCCCTTAGTGGTAAAACAGTAGAGTCCAAGACTGGAGTCGCCACACAGAGAGAGCAACAGAGCTGCCCCGCTAACTCCAAGTTTTAGCTTCGTTCCTGGTTAAATAAGAAATCTGGGGTTCAATCCCCGCCTATATAAAAACTAATTGGTATCTTGGTCTGATGATAAATAATACAATCATCATAAGTGAAAATTATAGGTTGAAACTTTATAAAAAAAAAAAAAAATTATATGCAAGTATATTTTAGGAAGAAAAAACAGAATTTTGAAAATTTGAAAGTTATATATATATTTATTGTTGTTAGGTTAATAGCTTTATAATAAGTACAACTTCTTTTTACAAGCACAACCAAATCTCACGACATTTTCATAAGATGAATTCCCAAAATTGGTAGATGCATAAAATATTGTAGACATAGTAGCATTTCTCTTATAATAATAATAATAATAATAATAATAATAATAATAATAATAATAATAATAATAATAATAATAATAATAATAATAATAGCCATTAAATGCACATTAAAAATTCTACCATTAAAATAAATATCCATTATAATCTTAAATAAATAAATAAAAAATCCTTAAAGGCTCACTATAAAAAAAACATCCTTATAAGCACAACCAAATCTCACAACATTTAGCTCAACTGGTAAAGTCTCTAATAATTGTATAAGAGATCTGAGATTCAATCCATGCCTACATCAAAAACTAATTGATGTCTTTTGTCTGATGATAAAGAGTCATCGTCAAGAGCAGACGTCATAGGTTGAAACTCTCTAAAAAAAAAATAAAAAATAAAAAAATCTCACAACATTTTCATAAGATGAATCCCCAAAATTGGTAGATGTATAAAATATTGTAGACATAGTAGCATTTCTCTTATAATAATAATAATAATAATAATAATAATAATAATAATAACAATAGCCATTAAATGCACATTAAAAATTCTACCATTATAATAAATATCCATTATAATCTTAAATAAAAAAATTAAAAAAATCCTTAAAGGTTCACTATAAAAAAAATAAAATAAAAAATCCTTACAAGCACAACCAAATCTCACAACATTTAGCTCAACTGGTAAAATCTTTAATGATTGTATAAGAGATCTGAGATTCAATATCCGCCTACACCAAAAACTGATTGGTGTCTTTGTCTGATGATAAAGAGTCATCATCAAGAGTAGACGTCATAGATTGAAACTCTCTAAATAAAAAAAAAAAAAATCTCACAATATTTTCATAAGATGAATCTCCAAAATTGGCAGATGCATAAAATATTGTAGACATAGTAGCATTTCTCTTATAATAATAATAATAATAATAATAATAATAATAATAATAATAATAATAATAGCCATTAAATGCACATTAAAATTCTACCATTATGATAAATATCCATTACAATCTTAAATTAAAAAAAAAAAAAATCCTTAAAGGCTCACCATAAATTTCACTATTTCTATATATTCCACAATTATAATAGAAAGTGTTATTTCTACAACATTTTCATAACAAATTATAGATGATATGTTATCATTGGTTTTAATTTAAATCCATTATTGAAATTGTATTTTTGCTCACTAGTAACAACCAATAACCACATGCTACTTAAAACTTGTTGTGAAAATGTTGTAGACATAACATTTCTCTGATAACAAATAGCCATTATGATAAAAGATGTGCTACGTCCACAACATTTTTACAACAAATCATAGGTGGTTAGTTGTTATTGATTTAAATTTGAATGTAACACTAAGATTACTTTTTTGCCCTAACAATAATAACCAGTAACAACCTGCCACTTAGGATTTGTTGTAAAAATGTTGTGAACATATCATTTCTCTTATGATAATAAATGAAAAAAATTGTCCTTAAATGCATAGTATAAATTTCACCATTATATTAAATTCTTTAAATAATATGTAGTTAAATATCCACTATCATCTCCTTTAAATATTCCATAAAAAATAATTTCACCTATTTCCCCTCTATAATCAACTTTATAAAGTGGGTATTATTTTTCTCTTAAATTATTTCTAAGATGAAGTTTCTTTACTTTTATATGTGTGTGTGTGTTTCTAAAAAAAAAGTTTCTTTACTTTCATTTTTTACCTTTTTTTAAAGTAACCTAAAAGGAAAGTCTAAAATAATTTAATTTCTACACATATTTCTCCTTCAAGTGCAACTGTAAAAAAATGAAAAACAATTATACCTCTCTCTCTCTCTCTCTCTCTCTCTCTCTCTCTCTCTCTCTCTCTCTCTCTCTATATATATATATATATATATAAAAGCAATATTGTACAACTCAATATTTTTTTTAATTAGATGCGAATATTGACAATCTACTGTTGGTTTACATTATTTTCATATATTCTCTATCTTTGCACAATTTTAAGGTGATCAAAGGTTAATTACCATCTCGTCAATCAAGTGTTTAAATTCAAGCTTTTGAAGTTTAAAATAATTCATAAAATATGAGTTAATGGATTGAATAGTAAATAGATCCAATTGGAAGGAAAATTGGTATGCTTGTTAAAAATATATAGAAAATTGGATGGTGTAATATTTGTTTAGGTTACACTAAGTGTAACTTGAACACAAACTCTCTCTCTCTCTCTACACACACACACACACACACACACACACATACAGTTTATATAAAAAACAATACACCACATTTACAATTTTTGTGTTACATAAACCTATTTATTAACATCTCTATAAAGTTTTTGGGGAAAAAATAATACAAAATAAAAAAAAATGATTTAAGTCCTTTTGAGTTCGAAAGAAAAAGGGAAAAATTACAATTTACCACCTAAAATTATACCTTAGATTACGCTTTACACCCTAAACTTTTCAAATGCATATTTTGTACCATAAACTATATTTTTTGTTAGACTTTGCATCTAGACATCAAAATTTGCTGTTAACTTGATGGAAATCCAAAGTTTAGGGTGTAAAGTGTAATAGAGAGTATAGTTTTAGGTGGCAAATTATAAATTTTACTTTGTTTCTAAAGAATTGAGAAGATGAGCAATTGAGTCTTTTCACGTGATGCTATACTTCTCCATTTAAGTTAACACCAAACTTGACGTCAGATTGCAAAGTTTAACAAATGTCATAGTTTAAGGTGGAAAATATGCATTCAAAAATTTAAAGGTGCAAAATGTAATCAAAGATATCATTTATGGTGGTATGATGTAACTTTCCTAAAAACATAATATGAATTACGTCATTTCGTGTAATACATGAAAACCAAAATTGACCGTTTAAAATTTTAATTATAATACATGAATTAATACAATACATTGATACACGTCCTTTTGTATTAGACACGAAGGGTAAAAAATAAAATAAACCGCCAATTAATGGGTTTTATGAGTATAACCCATAGGTATAGTTAATGGGTAGTTACATACAATAAAAAATGTTAATGGGAACTCTTAACTCTTCAATTTCTTGGAAAAATTATACTTTACCTCCTAAATTGTATCTCCTTTTATACTTACCCTCCCTAAATTATATGAATGCACACTTACCTCCCTTAAACTATAACATATTTTCCACTTACTCCCTAAACTATGAAAATACACACTTCTATACTATACTCCCTTTTACACTTGATCCCCCTCAACTATATCACATTTTATAGTTATCCACCTAAACTATGAGAATATACACTTACTTCTCTAAACAATTATCCATTGGTTGAGGTGCAAAGTGTTATACGGGTAATAGTTTAGGAGGATAAGTGTACATTTCCATAGTTTAAGGGGAAAGTTTAATTTTTCCAAATTTCTTATATTGATGTAACTCATAACTACTCATTGCAAAATGATAATTGCACTACATTGTGTCAACATTTCATCTTTTTTTTTTTTTTTTTTCAAGTTATTTAATGTTTTCTCCTTATTCTATCAATCTTCTTTCCTTTTTGAAGTTATTTTCATTTTTATTCGACAAAGAAAATAAATAGAAACTATTATTCTTAACGTTGTTGATGATGATGTTTTTCATATATAGATAGAAAGTCACGAAGAAATTGAAACAATCTTGAAGCTAGGTGAGAGGGAGAGAGAGAGAGAGAGAGACATGGAAACTATGGGATTCCACTTCACTTGATGCTGATGAAGTTTTATTGTTGGTTGATTTTTGTTAGTACTAGTTTTCGTGACACATTTCTTATAAGCTTAACTTCCTTGTGGGATCAATTTATGTATCATATCAAATTTTATTTAAGTATGGCTAAAACTCATGTGACATAATGGGGAAATTGAGGAAGTTTGGTTTCAAGAGTATGAGTCAATTTCTTTCGAACCTTTTACATGAGCCTAGCCTATGCATGCTACTAAGTGGGCAAAGGACGCTAGTAGCACCTCAAGCTCGTGGAGGAGGTCTTGTACCTAAAATTCCCAAAGTTTTTTCCCTACACATATTTGAGTTTAAAACATAGTTGGCTATCATTGGCTAACTCCAGCTGCTAGACCTCACGTAGGTGAGCCTCCCAAGAGTCTAAAACAACTAAAAATGAGGAGCCAATGGGGACTTAGTCATATATTTCCAAAATTATGCATAAAGCAGGCTAACTCTTTTACCCAATTAAAACAAATCTGTTAGGACATATGTGGTTCAAGTTGATTTGAACATATGTCATTATTTTATATAATTGGCTTATCCTTTAATAAAACACACTTTACTTGTATTGGGGTAGATTTAAGGTGTGTTTAACGCTTCAAGAAACTATGTTTTAAGATCAAGTGTTGAAGTCATCAAATCTGTCCAAGAAACAAGCTGGAAAGTGCAAGTTATTAAAGCTCGACACCTAGGCTCGACACATGCATCTATCGAGCTTTAAGAAGCTGTTTCAGCCCCGAGGCTCGACAGCTCCTTGACACCTCTAGCTGTCAAGATTTAAGAAAAACAGATTCCAAGTTCTGTTTTGATTCCAAGTTCTATTTTGATTCCAATCCGTGTACACAAGTTGCACAAGCATTGAAAAATCCTTGTTCAAGCAATTTGTGATCCAAGATAAAGTTCATGCCCTAGTTCATCTTTCTTGTGAAGAAGTTGCTGTGTATATGCACCGTAGAGTTCTGTAACTAAGCATCTTCTTGATCTTCATCGTGTGGATGAATTGAAGAACTTTGCAGCCAACAACTCTCTCTAGTTGGTGAATTGAAGTCGCGTACTAGGATTTGCGCAATTGGTTAGTCATGTACTGGGAGCCGTGCTTCAAAAGGAGAAACTGTCACTACAGAACAAGTCCAATTGGGTATTGGGGTAAGGATTCAACTATAGGTTGGTAAGATACTGGGATTCCTTTACTTGTAACCGCTTGTTGTGATAATAGTGGAGTTTCAAGAGTGGTGACCTTCAATCACCTGATAGGATTTTTGCCATGTAAGTTTTTCCCATTCGTAAACAAATCACCATGTCAATTTAATTTCTGCTGCATACTTTGGTTTGTTGGTGATTTGTTTGTGCTACCATACAATTTGCATATTAACTTAGTTAATTAATAACTTGGCTAATTAATCAACTTAATTCATCACTATAGGTCAACGCATTTGTAGCCTATCAAAATCTAAACCAAACATTGATTTAACACCTTGGAGGTCTATAGCCTCATCTTTTAGCCTAAAAACTAGTCATTAAGAGCACCAAAAATTCAATATAAAAACCATTATTTAGATTCAAAACAGACTAGCCATGTTTTAACCATTGAGCTAAAACTTTTGGTCAAAAGTCCATTCAGCTAGAAAACATTCTCACAAATTTGAACCTAGTTAGGGGTGGAAACTTGGGTATAGGGGAGACTTCCTTCTGTTCCTCACAACCATTCTCAATTTCCACTTCTCGCTAACTGTGGGCTGAGGTTTCAGACTTGTTGTGTTTTTATGCATTTCTCTACATTTTTTTTTTTTTTTTAATTTTGATTTCTCTCTTGTTAAAGCATCATTGGCCTCTATTCAATAAATATTGAAATTTTGGGCTTGATACTCTCCACAAATAATTTCTTTTAAAAACCCTAAGAGGAGATTTGGGCCATTTTTGTATTTTTAACCCTTGTCACAAAACGTCCATAACTCTGTGTCTCGATCGGTTGAGGAACACACTTGATCGGTCTAGCCTTGCAAATTCTGAATGCATTTTTTTTGCAACGTGTATGTTCTTGAAACTTGACTTGTATAAACTTGAGCAATGTCTAAACTTCTTCAAAGATCCTAAGATCATATACTAGACTAGTTTTTGTACTTGGTTTGCCAACTTACACAAATTTAGTTTCTAAACATTTAATGCTAAATAATTAGAACATAACATTCTCTCACTTTGGCAATCCGTAACAAAACTCACATACAACATGTATTGCCCAAACTCAAGAACTAACCCAATACAAGTTATTGACCTACTACAATTTAATTATAATCTACAATGTACAACTTGCAATAATAGGCAGCAACATTATGAAATAATAGACCAATAAATTCCTGAAACCATAAACACAAACCATAAAATCATGTGTGGAAAATGTAGTGCAAACATAACCTAGTATCACTACAAGAAAAACGTACTATTGCGGCGGGCCAAAAGTGCTGCTAAAGGTACATTTGATCTTTAGCGGTAGGTGCTATTGCAGCGGTTCTTCCCACCACTATTGTGGTGCTGCTATAGATCTATTGTTATGGTAACAAAAAATGCTGCAATAGATCTATGATTTGCAGCGGTTTTGGTATGAGGTTAGAATTTAGGTCAATTGACCTTTTAGCGGTGGGATATGTGCGCCACTATAGGTGACAATCTTTAGTGCCGAGCAACAAGCGCCACTATAGGGCTTCATGTACCAACGACCATATGCACCTTTTAGTGGCGGTTACTCCCACTGCTATGTTTGAAGCTTTAGTGGTGGGCTCTAAATATTGCTATAGGGCTTCAATTATAACATAATTTTAGACCTTTAGCGACGCTTTTTGCCCGCTGCTATAGGTTAATTAAAAAAAAAAATAGTCCCATTACAAACAACCTCATTACAAACAACCTGTAATAATTTTAGTTCTACTAAAACAATACCGCAAATGTAACTAATTAACAACACCACAATTTTCTCCAAACAAACATTATATTAACATAGAAATATAATGTATTTGTAGTAGATTTTTTAGTAGTAACAAAAGGTGCTCTCATTCGAAAATACATAAACACGAAACAGAAGAGCGATGCAAAATCTGGAAAGGGAGAATGAATAAATATCAAACAAATTGAGAGTACATGATTTGAGTTTCTATTACTGTTGGAATGTCACAAAAATTTCAATATTTCAAACTCTTAACAATTTTGGAGAGGGCTGAATATGTCCCAAAGGAGCATGATACAACACCTACTGAAATAATTATAATACAAAGTGCTCTCTAAAAAAAAAGAGCCATATAAATAATGGATAGAATTAATAAGTTTTAATCCAAAGTTGTTAATTAGATTTATTATGAATAAACTTGTTAAATCAAACAAACATCACTATCATGTCAAAATCATATGCAGCGAAAAAGTAAATAAAACAAGATATGATAACCTAGGAAAACCAATAAAACCAACCAGTTTCATAGTAAAAAAATTGGGGGGAACCTTATCAAAAAGCAATTCACTATAGTAAAGAAAAGTTTCAGATCAAGTACAAAACCTTTGTCCCTAGACTCTACAATTCTCGTAGATGAACTCACAGCAGAAACCTTCTACAGCTCCAAAACCTCTGAACTCTTCAATATATGAACACCACCCTTTTGATGCACGGATCCCAGTACGTGACTAACTCATTTGCATGAATCTCAGTACAAGACTCACTCACCAACTTGAGGAAGAAGAATGTTGGCTACAAAGTTTTCCACTTCATCAACAATGAAGATCAAGAAACACTTGGTTACAAAACCTTAAGGCGCAAAGATGAAGTAGCTTCTTTTTGAGATAATAAAGCTTTGGTCACTTTTTTCATGTATTCTCCTTATTTTCTCTTATGTGACAGCTTCTAAAATAAGCCTTATATATGTTTAGGGTTGTGAGAAAAGAAACCCTACACAAATACATAAACATGGACCGAAAATCAGATCTGAAAATTCTTATTTTCGTAACCTCGATAGATACCTCGATAGATAGTTATCTGTCAAGCAGCTGTTGAGTTATCTATCCAGCTTTAGTGAGCAGCTTTTCTTTACTTGTTTCATGGTTCAGTCTTCATGGCTTTAATACTAGACTTGAACTCTTGTTCTTTGAAGTATTAAACACATCCTAAATCTACCCAAATACAAGTAAAGTGTGTTTTGTCAAAGAATTAGCCAATATATAAAATGTTGACATATGTTCCTAACATTTAATCACATATGTCACAACACACTAAATATAATTTTTTACATACTCATACTTAGTATATATATTCATAATACAATTAGGCATTCAATTACTTATAATCTTTACAATTCTTATTAAATGATATTATAAAATAATATGTTTATTAAATACATTTCTATTAATTATAGAAAGGAAGTAGCTTAAAATAATAATTAACCACTCAAACATATAGTTTAACTATAAAGTTGGGTCGGGATGTTAAAAACCCTCTACTTGAGTTGTTGATGAGGGTTCACTGACTTTTATATGATACAAGCAGAATCTGTACAAGGAAATTGAATCTATACATGGCAAGTCTACTATATTAAATCCTTAAAATTATGGTAAACTATATAGGGGCAGAATATGCAATAGTGTTGTTGACTATGTCTTGCCATATTGTTCCAGATTTGGTGCTGACAGTGGCTCCTTACAGCTAGAATGAATTATTTCCTTATTAGTCTTAACAGATAGGTTATTCTTCCATATTTTCTCAAAGTGCTTCAGCACCACCTTGTCTTGCCATCTTGGTCTAGTTTGCTCCTAAGTTGGATTGGCTACCTCTTTGATAATTGTCATAACTAAAATACTATTTCGTCTTATGACCTTGATAGGGAGAACCCTCAAAGATAATAATATGACAGTAGTCTTTCTATGCACTTTCTAACTTTGATAGCCCATGAACATATTGCAACCTCTACAAATTCTTACACTGAAACGAAACACCAATCCATTTCTTAGAAGTCAAGGCTTCCATTAGGACCACAATTTTCCAGAAAATAGGGAAAATTTTCACATCTTTCAATATTGTTGTTGTTCCTATTTCCTATGATTTCTCTCCTTCCATATGCACTACATAAAGAGTACATTCTATTAGACATCTTCTCAAATATAATATGATCTATAAAGAAAAATTGCTTCTCCTTCCAAAGGCAGTAATGGAGAGGTACACCCCAATAATAAATTGAACTATTAATAAAATCTCTTAGTTTCCGTTTACTTAGTTATGCCCCTCTTTACTGAATTATTGTTTAAATCTATTACGGGAGAAAAGAAGAAGAAGGAAATATTAGACAATGTTAAACAACAATGAAAATGCTATATTTTTCATATCAACATACAACATTGTTGCACATACAATAAGCCCTTGACCCTAACCACACAAAGATTAAAGTCAACTTTGAGTAAAGTTAAGTAAGACCCACATATTTAAATAATCATGTATAAGTGAGATAGGCCTTTACACACACTTCAATCATTGAATTTTTAAAAATGACCTGTTCAGATCACAAGGAGTTAATTCCTTTTAAAAAAAATAAACCTCCTGAAAGATAAATATTCACAAAAAAATAGGCAAGGTAGTGGGGAAGGAAGTGTAAATTGTTGATTTTTTTTGAATAATCGGTCTTCTTTGCTGTTGGATTTCTTTTGTAAACTATTCTATCATACTAATGGTCTTCACAAATTTCAATTCACAATGAGAGTAAAGAAATTTGACACAACATAATGACATAAAAAAGGTCTCAAATCCATTAATCTTTCTAAGCTTCACAGTGAAGTCTGAAGGGCAACAGTAAAATCAAAATTGCTTTAATCCTATAAAAGATAATGAAAAATAAATTTATAATCACATCACTTCAAATATCAAAATTAGATTAAAAGAAGAAATATGTACTAAGAATGCCTTTTTTTAGGCTTGAAATTTCTCAAGATTTTTTTAAAATTTTTTTAGAAAGGATTCTTCTATCTTGAAACTGCAGAAGTAAGTTTTTTAAGTATAAAATTTCCCATAAACATATTCCAGGCTTGAATTACTGTCCATGGTTCCAATATGAATGGGTTTTCTAATTTTTTTTTCTTTCTTTAATAACAATTTTAAAAAGCATGTAAATTATAAAATCCACTTCCTAATGGGAGTAGTTGAAAGAGTTGGATATTGACTATATGGTGCCACTATGTTTTCAGTTCTCTAGGCTGAAATCTAGGAAAGAATCAAAAGCTAGGGCCAATCACATCAAAATGTCAATGGAGACAACATTGCTACTTGTATATAAGACTCTAGTTAGGAAAATAGGTCACTCCCTCAGGCCTCAGCTAGGATAACAGAATGCCTTCTGTAATTGTATTTTGTCATTGTTACTTACAAAAGAACTCCTTTGCTAGTTCAAGCATTTTCAATATGAATAATGTCTCTTTTGTATGTGTGTGTAGATCACATTATTTTCTGTAAAACATTTGCGATATCTGTAGATTAATTTTATTATCATTAATTCCATTTTAACAATGAGGAGTTTATCTAAGGTCTAAACTAGGTTATTGTTAGTTTTTGCTTCCTTTATAGTTTATCCCCATTATCTTTCTTACAAACTGTAGTTCTTCCGTCTTTTTTTTATCCTTATGTTACCCTATATAGTAATTGAATTATATTTTTCACTTACAGTTGAAGGAAGGGAGACATGGTGAGGTTCTATGACCAATGTTGACCTAGACGGTTGTTGCTTTGTCCATTTACAAAGTGTAAGGTTGAATTTATTCAACCATTAGTTGACTTTATTCTATGCCAAATTTGCTTGTATTTCAACAATTAGATACCCTATATATAGGTGAAAATTATGTAAGGGTTATGTGTGAGAGAATGTGAAGAATTCAAGTGTGTATGCATTCAAGAAGCATTCTCACGATTGGATCTCACGAGTGGCTCGTGACTAGTGACTCGTCAGAAATGCCACACATGTGAAGCATACAGGAAGCTAAAGGGTCATTACAGCTGAAGCACTATAGAACAAAAAGTACAATCTGGCCAAGCTGTTATTTCGCAACCTAGTCCCAATCGCGAGTCAATCGCCAGAACCACCTATTATGTAGAAAAATGTCTTTTCACACTCCTTCTCATACCCTATTATAAATACCCTTATACCCACGAAATGGAGAGAGCTTTTAGAGAGAATTTTAAGAGAGAAACCTTAGAGAAAAACAAGATTGACTCAAATTCCTCTACTTTCCCCATCTCCATTGATATACCCTTGAGAGGTTCATTACCCAAATCTTTATCTCACATACCCATATCTGTGAGGAGGTCATTTGGTGCTTAGGAAGCAGTTCAGAGAGGACCAATTCATTTGGTTGATGTAATGGGCTTATTGCGGGATTCAGAAAGTTAAAGAAGATACGGTTAAGCTTAACCTTGTTGGAGTAAGAAGCTTGGAGGGCTTAGGTGCATTGGGTAGATTAAGCTTGGAGGGTCTATTGTTATTCGTGTATCTCAATTTTATTTTTTAGTAGATCATTTCACCTCTTGGAGGGCAGCGAAAAGGTTCTTCGGTTTCTTGTTCGATACACGTGCCTGTGTTATCTTTATGTTTGCATCTCTAACCCTTACTCTTGCCTTTTAATTGCTGTTGTGTTGTGATTAACTATAGTTTAAAGTTGTTTATTTATTTGGGTATTGCTTGTACTTATCATTTTGCACATCTATTGTTTGAGTATAAGCTTGTGTTGGTTAGTTTGAAATTGGGGGTCTAAACAATCACTAGTGTTTTACACACTAAGTGAGCTTTCACAAAGCAATCCTATAAAGGGGAAGATTATTTGTTGTCTCTAGCGTGTGTTTCTAGAACCTAATTAACTTTCCATAATTTGCTATCATCAAACAGATCTGATTTTTTTAGGAATATAAATCATAAGTATTACAACTATAATTTAAAGAAGAAAGTGCAACTATAATTTTTGCCACTTCAAATCAAATTGAAGCAAATGGAGGAAAACCCAGATCATAACTAACATTTGCACACATGAAAAGGAAAGAAGAGGTCTGTGAAGGCCATCATTAAGAACAAATAAGTAAAACTTAAAAAAAAAAAAAAAAAAAAAAAAAAAAAAAAAAAAAAAAAAAACTCAAGATTTACATGCTTTACGAAGGTCACTGTGAAAATCCAAGAAAAAAATCCATCAAAGCAAAACCCTATGTTATAAACTCAATAAAAAATAAAACAAACGAACAAATGGCACACTAAATCAGCATTCATAAAATCCCAATAAAAATATCTTACCTTTTGGATGGGGTAATCCCTAATTCTAAGGTTTGGACTTCAAAAACGTGAATCCCATAACAACTTCCACACTACAACCTTTAGTTAACTTTTGTGGGGAGAATTTTGAAGTGTGCAGTTTTGCAATTGAGAGAAAGGAGCATGTAAGGGAAGGAACGAAGAAGGAGGTGGAAAAGAAAAATTGAATGAAGGGTGTGGAGTGCGAAGTAATGAGAACGTGTATTAGGAATTTTTTTTTTTTTTAATAAGAACACACAAACTTTATTTAATCAAAGCAAAAGGTATATCTTGGATAAGAGCTTGTTCTAGAAAACAAGGGCACTCTTCAATCCAAGCAAAATAGTCGCTAATGCCTATAGCAAACTTAGCTAACAAATGAGCAGGCAATTCCCACTCCTGCAAACATGAGAGAAATCTACATTCCTTAATTCATTTGAACTAGCCTATATCCCATAAATTAAAGATGCCACCAAGGAGGGTGCTGAAGTCTTTTCACACAGAGCATTGACAATTGTCAAAGAATCACCTTCTAACACAAAGTCCAGTATGCCTACTTCCTTCACAAATGTAATGCCGGTTTCAAAATCCTTTGCTTCCACTTCTATAGCACCTAAAGGAGCTTTAAATTTCGTACTCAAACTTGCAATAAAGTTCCCCTTATGGTCTCTAATAACAACCCCAACACCAGCTTCTTTTTGCTTCTCAAAGACAGCCCGATCAACATTTACCTTAAAGAAAGGCAATTCCAGAGGAGACCATGTTGAACCTAGTAATTGAGAATGCTTTAGTGGGAGTATTAAGGCAGCCCAATATTCCTCCATATAGTGCTGACACCTCAGAAACAACTCTCTTCCATTTTTCCTCATCCCTCCATATCTCACCTCATTTCTATGAGTCCAAACCAATGAAATTGCCATAGCAGAATCTTCACTAGACCAATCTGCCTCCATCAAGACAAACCAAAGGAATTCCATAAAGCTCCTAAAATGTGTTGGAACCAAAATTTGAAAGTTCTTGAATGAAGCCCATGTTTCATGAGCTCTTTGGCACTCCCAGAAAAGATGAATAAATGTTTCTGCAGTAGCCCCACACTTCTCATAAACATCATCCATTAGAACATGTCTAAGTCTCAAATTTGCCTTTGTTGGAAGGATATCATGTGCAGCCCTCCAAGAAAAATGTCTAATTTTCTGAGGGACCTGCATTTTCCAAAGTTTCCTCCAAAACATATGCATTTTTGCCCCATCTGAAACAGAAGCATTATTTGCATCCTTATCCAACTCCATAGCTACTTTATAGGCACTCCTTACTGAAAATACCCCATTAGATGTCTCTGCCCAGATTAGCTTATCATCAAGATACTTACTGCTCAAAGGAAGCCCACATATATTTTCAGCCTTAAAAGGAAGTAAAATACATTTCAGCAAATCCACATTCCAACAGTTATTATCATAATCAATCAAATGACTAACCATAGATACCTGAGGAGATAGAGTTCTAGGAGATACCACTCTGTACGAAGAAAAATTAGGAACCCACGGATCCTCCCAAATTCTAATCCTTTGCCCATTCCCAACACGCCATCTCATGCCTCTTTTGACAATGTTTTGTGCAGTAAAAATACTCCTTCAAACTTACGAAGGTCTGTTTCCCAGTGAGGCTTGGATAAATTCACAATTCTTAAAATACTGAGCTTTGAAGATCTTGTATACAAGTGAATTCTGACCCAACTGAAGCTGCCAACCTTGTATTGCCAAAAGAGCAAGGTTAAAAGGTTTTAAAAGTTTGAACCCCAATCCACCACATGATTTAGGCACACATAGTTTCTCCCAACTCAACCACACTGTTTTCTTTTCATCCTACTTTTGTCCCCACCAAAAATTTTGAATCATACTTATTAGCTCGTCACATAGGGCATCAGGGATTTTAAAACAACTCATAGTATACATAGGGATTGCCTGTGCAACAGCCTTAATCAAAACTTCCTTTCCTGCTTTGGACAACAATTTTTCCTTCCACCTTGTCAACCTTTTAGCCAATTTTTCCTTTACTGCATTAAAAGTATTTCTTTTATTCCTACCAACTAAGAAGGAAGACCAAGATATTTTTCATGCTGCTTAATAATCTGGGCACCAAATCTTGACTTAATTTCATTTTGAATAGATCTATTAGTATTGTTGCTGAAAAACAATGAAGTTTTTGCTCTATTCAACTATTGGCCAGAGGCATCTTCATACACTATTAACACACGCTGCAATGAATCACAATCATTCAAGGCTGCTTTACAAAAGATAAAACTGTCATCAGCAAAAAATAAGTGAGAAAGAGTAAGAGCTGTTAGGACATATGTAGTTGTTCAAGCTTGTGAACATATGTCGCTATTTTATGTAATTGGCTTATCCTTAGACAAAACGCACTTTACTTGTAATTGGGTAGATCTAGGATGTGTTAAACACTTCAATGGTTCAAGATTAAGTGTTGAAGCCGTCAAAGTCTGTCCAAGATACAAGCAAGGAAGTGCTGGTTTTTAAATCTCGACACCTACCTCGACAGATACATCTATCGAGATTTAAAGAAGCTGTTTTGCCCGAGCCTCGACAGATGTCTCGACACCTCTCGACACCTCTATCTGTCGAGAATTAAAGAAAACAGAATTCCAAGTCTGTTTCAAGTCCAATCCGTGTGTGTGTCTTTGGGACTTCTTTTCTCCTAACCCTAGACATATAAAAGGATTATTTTAAGGGCCGTAAAAAAAAAGCAACAAGCAGAATTCACAAGATACAAGTTGCTTCTTCTCTTTCATGCAAATTGTGATCTGTGAGACAAAGTTCGTGCCCTAGTTCATCTCTGATGATTTGAAGAACTTTGCAGCCAACATTCTTTCTTCCTTAAGTTGGTGAGTGAGTCACGTACTTGGATTCGTGCAAAAGGAGTAAGACGCGTACTGGGATCCGCGCATCACATTGGTTAGTCACGTACTGGGAGCCGTGCATTGAACTGGAGAAATTGTCACTACAGAACAAGTCCAATTGGGTATTGGGGTAAGAGTTCAACTGTAGGTTGGTGAGGTACTGGGATTCCTTACTTGTAACTGCTTGTTGTGATAATAGTGGAGTTTCGGGAGTGGTGACCTTAAATCACCCGGTGGGGTTTTTGCCTTAGGGTTTTCCCCATTTGTGAACAAATCACCGTGTTGTTTATTTTCCGCTGCATAACTTAGTTTGGTGATTTGTTTGTGCTGCCACGTGATTGCATGTTAATTTGATTAATTAATAACTGGGCTAATTTAATTAATCTAAATTATCACAAGGGGTCAACGCGTTTGTGGCCTGTCAAGAGCCCCTCGACAAATAGTCACCCAATCCATAAAACCATCATGGACAATTTTTTTAATAAAGCAGATAGACCCTCCGCACATGTTAAAAAAAGATATGGGGACAACGGATCACATTGTCTTAAACCTCTCGAAGGACATATATCACCTTGTCTTAAAATGTAATAAGTTTGATGTAAAGGGGTATTATGGGAAAAAAAATAGGTCGAAATAGAGGAAGCCTCTTAAATAGTAATATAAATAATATGAGATACACAACCCGAAATACTCTCCAAACTTTCCATTAGATAAAAAAAAAAAATAAATAAAAACAGCGCACTCCACATAGACGACGAAAACCATCCTCACACAACCAATTGGAATGGTGACTATTTATATAGATAACTATGAGATACATCACCCTAAAAAGCTCTCCAAACTTCCCACCAGATAAAAAAAAAAAAAATAAAAAAATAAAAAAAAATAAAAAAATTCCACTCCATGTACACAGTGTAAAAACTCTCTCAAACTCACAGATTCTCTATCAAACACTTTGGGAAGAAAAACAGTGAGAGAGATCAGGCTGAAATACTTCAAGTACTATTAACAAGAAATGGTCCAGCTACAGATACAATGAGTACACGAGTATATATATATTAGTCTCATCACACACGCTTTGAGCGTGCGATGAGGAATTTTGTTTTTTAGTGTCATAATTTTTCATTCACTCCAATTCAAGGTTTACTCATTTTCTCATTAGTATTTCGCATAAGAGAGAGAGAGAGAGAGAGAGAGAGAGAGAGAGAGAGAGAAACATAAGTGATGACTAAGCACGTGTTTAGAGGGTCTTTTTATTATTATTATTATTATTATTATTATTATTTTTTTTTTTTTTTTTTTTTTTTGTAAAGGTTAATAATTTACATTCATTATAATTTGAGATATTATATTTTTCAATTACAAAAAATTCATGCGGATGTGATAAGTAATATGTGTTTGTGGGTAAAATAATTTTACAATACATTTTTTTTTTTTTTATTGAAGAGTTTTTAAACGTGTAGTTATCCAAATTTGTAAAAAGAAATGGTTGGGTAGGCTTTTTTGGATAGAACATGGGATAGTGTTAACGTGGGTATATAACTTTTTTTTTAACAAGGTAGATAACTCTTTTTTGATAGAACGTGGGTTTTTTTTTTTATTAGGTTTCTTGTTTTTAATTTTTAAAAAGTTAAAAGAAGTTTAAATTGTAATCAAACTTGTATATATCTATTTATTTTTTATTTTTTCGATAAACTTGAGGATGTTTTCTAAAAAATGATTTGAAGATAAACGTGAGAATGATTTTTTTAAAAGAAAAAAAAAAAAAAAAAAAAAAAAAAAAACAACAACAACAACAACAACAAACCTATAGTTGCTTTGAAGAAGTGGGTTAGTCGGAGAGTAATCCTATTTTGTAAGAAATGTTTTAGGTGAGAGTTAAAGATATATTATTACAGTATTATCCTCAAGTTTTGTCCTACTTAAACGTAGGCTATAAGGGTATTTTGAAACCAAAAAAATCTGATTTAAATAGAAGAAACTCCTTAAATATTAGTATAGATATAAATCTAGACATTTGAAGAAAACGAAAACAAAGCAAACCCGAGAAAGGAGTTAGTTACAATTGCTCTACAGGTGCAATAACAGACCAACACACGTGCAATAACTGACTTAAGCTTATAACACAAAACACTCAGGAAACGGCATCGTTTGTATTTATGAGAAACACTGACGTTTTGCTTCAAGCGTGTTTTGTGTTTACTCATTTGTGCATACGACATCGTTTTGGGAGTAGCCGTTGGAACAGTACTCCCATCTTATTCTTCTTCATTGTTTACATCTGAAGCTCTGAAGCACTACTATGGCTTTCACACAGCCAGAACCACCAGCACATAACCAATAGCAACTTCCTCACAAAATCTTCTCCTTTTCTTTGTTCCTCTCCCCCCACTTTCCTACTTAAAGCTAGTTACTCTCCATACTTATCCTCCCAAATTTGGAATGGTGACTATTTATATGGATTACTACTGAGATAAACTGCCCCAAAAATCAACACCATTGAAACTTAATCCATAAAATTATAAAATTTTGATATGTATAAATCCAAAAGTCATAATTTGTGCCCAAGAATCAAAATCAATTTCTGCAACTCTACGCCAAGGGAATAGTGCATTAAAGCGTTCAAAGCACCAATGAAGGTATGCATTTTTTGTTTCACATATGATGGACACAGCGTTCTACGATTCTACAGAGAGCAAGAAAGGGTTTTCCAAAGGAGGAGAAAAGTCTAAACTGAATACAAAGGTTTGTCCATGCAACTTGTTAGAAACTGAAAAAAAAAAAAAAAAAAAAAAAAAAAAAAAAAAGATTTGGATGGACACCCAAAGTGGGCATGGCCTTTTGTATTCCCCATCCAAGAGTTATGGAGTGAGTAATGGTTTGGACCGTTACTCTACTCCACTAAGTCCACTATCCCACTCAATATTAATGGAGTGGTGTGTATATAAACACCAAGAGTGGTATCCTTTAAGGTGTGTGTACGAATTCTATATTTCTCTTAGTGTTTATAGAGTGTTGTAAGGCTCTTAGGTTGTGGGTTATGTTTGCATCACTCTAGTAGTGTGCAACACCGTCGGAGAAATTTTTTTTTTTTCGTGGGTTACACAAGCTAGAATTGAGAACGTGCTTGGATTGCTGGTCGGCGTGGAGGCTGGCTCTAGACAGCGTAGAACAACCTCAAAGTTCTTATGTGATCATCGGTTTAGGTCAAGAGAGGTATGCCAAAAAAACCGATTACTTATATTCCGCTGCAAGTTTCTATTTCTAACATTGGTATCAGAGTGTTTATAAGTTGTTCTCGATGTCATAGGCATATATGATTAGTCCTTAATGCGTTTTATGCTTGTGTGACATGCCATGAATTTCTATGCACCTCACATGGCCTTCAATGGCAAGTTTTGATTCTGAGAATTTCGTGCCTTGAAATTAATATATGTTGTTCATATTACATGTATTAATATCTTCCCTAAGTTTCATAGCAAATCTCTAAGTGTGCCATGAGATATAATTTAATAAAACTCAGAGCAGCAAAACTTTAAGGACAAAACTGCTCTTATATGATTTCTGTTTACAAAATATGATTTCATATTATGAATCTATATGTTACAAGCTTTAAATTGATATATGGTATGTTAAAAATGGACTTGAAATGAAGAAGATATGAAGCTTTGAAATCCATGTCTGAAACGCGTTATTTTTTTTTTTTTTTGCTGAGAGAAATTGAAAGGAACGGATGAAGAAGACAATTTTTTTTTTGGCATCATGTGTCTACCACTCTCCAAAAAGGGCTAGACAGCCAATGATATAATAATAAATAAAAAAAGGGAAAAAGGAGGAGGTCCCACAAATATTTTAGCATGACACACAAATGGTGTTTGCTTACCTCTTAAACACCTTTTTTGTTTTTGTTTTTTTTTTTTCTTTTTTCTCTATCAGTGTGCACATGTGTTCCATCCGTTTCACCATATTTAATAATAATAAAAAAAAAGGTCCCACAAATAGTTTATTAACATGACACGTGAATGGTGTTTAAATACCATGGCAATTCATTCTTCTTAAATTCAAAGGACTGTTGCATTTTTTATTGTTGATTACGCTCTTTATTGGTGGTGTATATATTTTTAAGAAATATTTAATGATATGGAATTGATTGAGTCTTTAAATTATTTTTCAGTTATTATTCTTTAGTGAAATATGGGATTAAAAATATTTACACAACGTTAAATACTATATTTAACACGACAAATCAATAATTATTTCTTAGTGAAATAATGAGATGCCTATATGAATTGTTCTTATGAGTCTAAATTGTGATAGCATGTTTGGCTCAATAGTCAATTGATAAAATTGGTGAATTGTTTTTATTACATATTTTTTGTAATATATGAAATAGTGGGAGTATGGTTGAGTTGCGTTATCTCCCATACATAATTTTGCACGAATAGATTAAAATTAAGCTTAGTAAAAACACTAGTGGCGCAAGAGATGATTAAGAAGCTTAGCAAATTTTCGATCTTGTGACGTGTGTTGATTATCTAAGTTTATTTTAGATTGAACGTCAAAATTTTTGGAAATGTGTGTGTAATGTCCCATTTGTGAAATTTTGTAGTGAAATGGCTTCCAAAGGTATAGTTGCTGATCTCAATAAAGGAGAGAAACTGGATGGTGAAAATTACACTATTTGGCACCACAAAATCCAGTATGTGCTGAATGAGCAAGAATTCCTAGAGACTCTAACTCATTCGTTGAGTAAACCTGATGAGGGAAGCACTGAGCAACACCAACGTGATCTTGCTGCGTATGAAAATTGCCGTAAAAAGGATTTGTATGCACGCTTTACAATGCTGAGTAGCATGCACAATGACTTGATTGGTGAATTTGAGCAGTATACAACTGCACAAGACATGTGGAAAGCTCTAAAGCTAAGATATGGAGGGACATCAGCCACTAGACTGCGTGGCTTAACAATGAAATTTGATTCATATAAGATGCACTCTGAACACACGTTGAAGCAGCATCTTAGGGCGATGTCCTCCATGATTCGAGGGCTCAAATCAGCTGGAAACAATCTTACTGGCGAACAACAAGTCCAGGCAGTGATTCGTTCACTACCAAGTTCATGGGAGACGATGTGTCAAAACTTGACACATAATGAGAACATCAAAACATTTGATGATGTGGCTCGTCACTTGGAACTTGAAGCTGAGCGCCTTGAAGCAGCCAAGCCGATTAGTTCTGTGCACATGGCTGAGACTAGCTCGCGTAAGGCATCTAGGCCTAAACGCAAGCAACCTGATCACGCTCCTCGGCAAGAGAGACCTAATGGGCCACCGCCTAAGAAGGCTAAGTTTGTCAAGGGCAATACTAAAGGAAAGCGCGCAAAGAAGGACAAGTCTGAATTAACTTGTTATAATTTTGGAAAGAAAGGACATTTTGCTCGTGATTGCACTGAGCCAAAAAAAGGTAACACTTAATCCTACATCTCACCATGTTTTTGTAGCTAGTCATGTCCTTGTTGCTAATAATGCTCCTATGTGGACTGTAGACTCAGCAGCAACAGAACATGTAGCAAGAGATAGAGTGGGATTTGTGGAGTACCGCCGGATTCCTGTTGGGAGTAGAGACATCAAGGTGGGAAATAAAGCTAGCGTGGAGGTACTTGGATTTGGTACTTACAAGCTAGAGTTGCGAGGTGGTCGCACTCTGTTACTCCATGACGTGTTGTATGCTCCAGACATCCGGAGGAACTTACTTTCTGTGGTTACTTTGTTAAGACTTGGGTTCCGGTTTATTTTTGAGAATAATTATGTTATGTTGCATTTGGGAACAGTTTATTATGGTTGTGGTTTTATTTCAAATGGTTTTTTAATTTTGGATATTGAATATTATAATAATGACAGTTCAGTTTTTTTTACTTCATCTGATAATGCTTCTGATAATTCAATTATATGGCATGCTAGGCTTTGCCATATAGGGCAAGAGAGGATGACTAGGTTAGCTAGAGAAGGCCTCATGGGCAACCTCGCTAAGGTCACTTTGTCCACATGTGAACATTGTCTTATGGGAAAGTCAAAAAGAAAACTGTTTGGAAAAGCCACAAGGGCATCTTTTCCATTGCAACTAATCCACTCTGATATATGTGGTCCAATGAATGTGAGGCCAAGGCATGGAGGTTTCTACTTCATCACATTTATAGATGACTATACACGTTACGGTCATGTCTATTTGATTTCTCATAAGTCTGAGGCTTTAGATTGCTTTAGACGATATATAAGATTGGTTGAAAATCAATTAGACAAGAGCATTAAGGCTCTCAGAACTGATCGTGGGCGTGAGTATCTATCTGAACAATTTAAGGAGCTCTGTGATGAAAAAGGAATTGAAAGACAGTTAACGATGCCTTATACACCGCAACAAAATGGTGTGGCGGAAAGGAGAAATCGAACACTGCTAGAGATGGTTAGGTCAATGATGGTGCAAGCAAACTTACCGATTTCGTATTGGGGGGATGCACTTTTGATTGCAGCCTATATACTTAACCGAGTGCCCTCTAAATCAGTATCTTCCACACCTTATGAACTATGGACCAGCAAGAAGCCTGACTTGAATAAATTGCGGCCATGGGGTTCAACAGGTTATGTTCACAATACTTCTCATAGATATGGGAAGTTAGGGCCTAGAGGAAAGAAGTGTATCTTTATAAGATATTCTGAACATTCCAAAGGCTATGTGTTGATAGGTGAACAACCTGATGGAAGTGTGACTGAATTGGAGTCACGTGATGTTGATTTCATTGAAAGTGAATTCCCTAACATAGGTGAGGTTGAAAAGAACTTGACTCTATATGAAATGATGGATCAAGAAGTAAGTGCCCCAAGTGGACTAGTAGAGGACAAAGAAGAATTCCTGAAACTCCTAGAGACAGTGGGAGCAACTCACAACCTAGTGGGAGCACACCACTAAAAGTTGATCCATAACAACCTCAGCCACATAGAAGCAATCGTGGAAATGTTCCTCGTCGTTGTTTTGAGATTGAGGGGGAAGCTTTCATGATTGCTTCACAGGATGATGATGAGCCAAAAACTATGCAAGAGGCTCTCTCATCTTCTGTTAGTGATGAGTGGATGAAAGCAATGAATAATCAAATGGAGTCTATGAGGACTAATTAGGTTTGGGATCTGGTAGACCTACCGTCAGGGCATAAAGCAATTGGGAACAAATGAGTTCTTAAAATCAAGCGCAAGGCGGATGTGTCAATAGAAAGGTATAAAGCTCAATTAGTGGCAAAAGGATACACTCAAAAATAGGGTGTTGACTACGAGGAAACCTTTTCTCCGGTTGTGAGGTTTGCCTCTATTCGACTCATTCCGGCCATTGTTGTAAACTTGAACTTGGAATTATACAAAATGGACATTAAGACAGCTTTTCTCAATGGAGAACTAGATGAAGAAATCTATATGGATCAACCCATTGGCTTTGTGACCAAAGGTCAAGAGCACAAATTGTGCAAACTTAAGCGATCCATATATGGTTTAAAACAGTCATCTAGACAGTGGTATCTGAGATTTCATTAAGCCGTTCTATTGAATAGGTTTACGATGATCGAAGAAGATCACTGTGTCTACGTAAAATGATCCAAAGGAAGTTTCATTATTTTGTCATTGTATGTCGATGACATATTGTTGGCCAGTAATGACATGGAGATGATTATCGCCACAAAAGGGTGGTTGTCCTCTAACTTTGAGATGAAGGACATAGGTGAGGCAGATTATATTCTGGGGGTTAAAATCCTTAGGGATCACTCAAAGAAAATTTTAGGTTTATCACAACAAACCTACATTAAGAAAGTTCTTGAGCGTTTCCAAATGCATAATTGCAAACCCATAGATACTCCAGTTGCAAAAAATGAGAGCTTAAGCCTTGATATGTGTCCTAAGACTCAAGATGAAAAAGAAAAGATGGCTCGTGTTCCTTATGCTAATGCAGTTGGAAGCTTGATGTATGCAATAATGTGTACTCGGCCTGATATATGTTATGCTGTTGGATTAGTCAGTAGATTTTAGTCTAATCCAGGACTTGCTCATTGGAAAGCTATCAAGAGGATATTAAGGTATCTTAAAGGGACAACGGACTACATCCTTCGTTATCAGGGCTCAAATTTGCGTATGATTGGCTATAGTGATGCTGATTGGGGTAGTGACCTAGATGAACGCAAATCTACATCTGGATATGCTTTCTCGCTAAATATTGGTGCCATCACTTGGAGTAGCAAGAAAAAACCCTGTGTAGCATTATCAACTATGGAAGCAGAGTATGTAGCATGTTCAGCAGCTGTTCAGGAAGTAGTTTGGTTGAGTAGGTTCTTCCAAAATCTTGAGGTTGTCAAGGATGCCTTGGATCCTGTTACGGTACATTGTGATAGCATAGCAGCACTTGCCTATGCTAAAGACTCTAAGTATCATGGTAGAATCAAACATATTGATATACAGTATCACTACATTCGAGACATGGTTGCTCACAATGAAATGGTTCTAAAACACATCTCTACAAGCCTCATGATTGCTGATCCTCTTACAAAGCCTATAGGAAGGGATGTCTTTCAGGCTCATGTTAAGAGTTTAGGACTACGTAGAATATAATGATATGTTGTTTTTTAGTTACCATTTATTGTACTCTTTTGGAATATTTTTTGTTAAATGCATATGATGTTATTCAGTTAATAATATGTATATTTACACACACACATATACCATATGATGAGTTCAGCGGTATGAAAGGTATGTCAACAGGCTTAGGTCGGCTCACTCACACGAGCGATCGCCTCTGGCACTTGAGTAGTGAGCAGAGATGAGACATTGTGTCATTTAATGCTTATGTAGCATATATAGATGGTTGACACAAACAGATGTCGCCTTAGTTGGAACTAAGATGATGTCTATAATATATTTATTTTAATTAGACCGTACATGGATAGCCCATGATCCATGTAGCCTGTGGTTAGCCAGATGTGAGATCTTATTTGATGCCTGAGTTGGCAAGCGAATAAAGGACTCGAGTTAGGCGCTTGAGTAGCGATTAGACTAAGATTTGTACGGTGTATTGAGTTAAGACATACACTCTTACTTAAGAGAACTCCACCGTAGCATGTATTTCATACTACATGTGCTTATTCGACCAAAAGCAGAGGTGAGAGAATAAATCCCTGCTTCTTCACCGTGTGAGTCCCAGGGATCTTTCATTAAGATCCTACTTATGCCCTTGTTACTTTTGACTATGTCACGAAGCTAAGGTTTTGATGTCTGCTACTTTGGCATGTTACCTATGGCCATGTTGGATTCGGTCTAAAGGGACACTGCTAGGAAAGCGATTGGACCAAAGTTGAAGGACATGAGTGCAAATGGAAGACTATTTTGTAACACATTCTTATATTTGTACTCACTGTCGACAGGTTATAACGCATATGGTAGCGAAATAATCGTGAGTACATCTAGATAATTATGATGGATCAAGCATAAGTCTGAGTATTAAACTCAAGAGGGGTTAGAGATGCTTGATTCGATGTGTTAATATATGTCTAGGGCATAACGAGACGCTTTAGGGATGTTGCTATGCTGGTCTTGGTATAAGATTTAGTATAGTGCTCCCAAATATGTTTTTCAAGTGTGCTCGACGGTCGCACAACCTATTTGCCAGTATGAACGCACTAAGAAACACATTGAGATATGGATAATAGGGCCATGCCCACAGTGGATGAGTGGGAGATGTTAGAAAAAAAAAAAAAAAAAAAAAAAAAAAGGATTTGGATGGACACCTAAAGTGGGCATGTCCTTTTGTATTCCCCATCCAAGAGTTATGGAGTGAGTAATGGTTTGGACCGTTACTCTACTCCACTAAGTCCACTATCCCACTCAATATTAATGGAGTGGTGTGTATATAAACACCAAGAGTGGTATCCATTGAGGTGTGTGTACGAATTCTATATTTCTCTTAATGTTTATAGAGTGTTGTGAGGCTCTTAGGTTGTAGATTATGTTTGCATCACTCTAGTAGTGTGCAACACCGTCGGAGAAATGTTTTTTTTTTTTTGTGGGTTACATAAGCTGAAATTGAGAACATGCTTGGATTGCTGGTTGGCGTGGAGGCTGGCTCTAGACAACATAGAACAACTTCAAAGTTCCTGTGTGATCATCGGTTTAGGTCAAGAGAGGTATGCCGAAAAAACCGATTACTTATATTCTGCTGCAAGTTTCTATTTGTAACACAACCCTTTTTCTCCCCTTCATTCTCACTACAATTTCACAATTTTTAAGTGCAGAAACATCTTGCTTTTTTCATAGTGCACTATTATTATTTATTCACCCCTTCTTGAAGGATCATTCTAGGCTAAGAAAGAAAGAAAGAAAGAAAGAAAAAGAGTAGGAATGATAGATGCGTATATTTATCTATGAAGCACAGGTGCATTTTCGGATTCGGGTGCGGGTGCGGGTGTGGGTGCGGGTGTGGGTGCTGGTGTAGGACTCGACAATTTTTGAAAAAGATGGGTGCGAGTGCAGTGGGATGCGGTGATTAAAAAATTATTATAAATATTTTTATTTATATTTTCTATATATTTTTACTATTAAAATATTCTTAAAAAACACATTACTATTCCTTGATTCACAAAACAAAGAAAGAAGAAGGCAAGAAACACAAAACAAAACACAAAACACAAAAAAGGCAACAAATATTCAAAATGAAACTAAGGAATGACAGATTTAGGATGCTTGGGCCTCATTCAAAGACAATTTCGGCTGTTCCGGCATGATTCAAGGCATATTTCAACATGTTTCGGCCATTTCAATACGTTTCGGCCATTTCGATTGCCGGCCAATATTGCCTGGTTCGGCGCGAATCAAAACCGATTTAACACGAATCGAGCCGAGTCAGCACGAATCGAGCAGAGTTGGTGCAAATCCTTGAAAAAAAAAAAAAAGCTCAGACGCGGTACCGACGCGCAGGCAACCGCGTTGAACACCACATCCCGCATCAGGCCGCGTCAGACTCTAGTGTAGCACCCTCCTAGCCGCATCCGTGCTTCATAGGTATTTATTTTATAAGAACATGGGATAGAGACATGTCCTCTAGTGAGCTAGATCCGTGCTTCACCCGAAAAATACTCGACCCGAACCCGATTTTTTTGACCCGAAACAAAAACGGGTTGACCCGTACCCGAATTTTTCATGTTTTTTACGGGTTTTTTTGACCCGACCCGAACCCGAATCACTTTTTTTAAACTTTTTTTTTTGGTATTTATTCATGTTTTTTACGGGTAAACAATTGATACATTTACATATACAAATTAATTGAAAGATAAAAAGTTGAGCATTCTGTAATGAGTAAAGATTTTTAGATATCAAATAGCAAAGTACATGCCAAGATAATATGGTTACAGTAGAGTTAACAATGTAGATTTAAAATTGTAGACATGTGTGAGAAACATTTACAAGTGTAAAAATAGTGAAGCCAAAGTATCAAATTAGCATAAATTATGAATGCTTAGACTCATTTTTAACAATTTATGTCCAAAATAAACGACTTTTCAAAATAAATTATAATATTTTCTAGAGTGTGTGTTGCTTAACAATGATATGATATTCATAAAAAAGACCATGTATAAATAATTTAGCAATCAAATTTTAATGTATATCTCAAATTGAAATAGAGTGACAATCAAAATTTATAATAGATTATAAAATTAATTTTCAAGATTGTAAATTTATTATATGTTTTTATTCTTTATCAAATGAGTTATCCAATAAGTCATTTGTAATTTTGTTTTATATTTTGAAATGATATTGTATAGAAATAAAACATGTGTATTTATTTTTCTTATGTTTGTGTTATTTTGTTTTAAATAGCAATGTTAAATTTGTATAATTTTAAATTATTGAGTATTAATAAGTTTAAGCAGAAAAAATAATGCATTTTATATAAAATAATTTGTTTTTCTCCAACTCTTTCTCGAGAGTCTCTAGTGACTGCAAATTAAGGCAACATATTTAACTAATTGAATAATATTTTAGGTCTATTAGTAATGCGGATCCAGGTGTTAGAAATTCTGCTAAATAAGGATGGGAACCTGAGAATAATTTGAGGTTCATTCTGAAGAAGGTATTGAAGTAGAGCAAAGTATTTAATCTTAGAACAATTTAGCTAGAAAAACTGATCTGCCTTTCTCTACTCCGTAATACAAAATTTATGAGGGCTAAAGGACTCAAGAAGTAAACTTCAGTCATCTATTCAAAAAATGTCGAGTTTGGCAAATATATATTATCACATTTCTGTCCTTTCAATTGTTTTTTTTTTTTTTTTTGGTCATCTTTAGTTATTTGCTTAGAGATTCTGAATATTTTGAAGAGAAACCTTACAGGCGATTCAAGGAGTGAAGTTACAACAACCACATCTGAGAGGAAAAAGCCAGGAAAATCATAGGAAAACTGGCATGTACCTTCAACCACTGCAGCTGGTACTTTATCTTTATGCTTTTGTCATCTTCAACCACCACACATGCTGTGCCATCTTCACCCACCACACTTAGAAAACAGTGTAATTAATGGTTGCAATTTCGAGCGTCATGATCTGATTTAAAGAACACTGATGAGGTGCCGCATGGCTTGCTCGGCGGCCAGAAAATTCTCTATATATCCACAGAATTTTAAAGGCAACGAAGCTTTAAACTTCATATCAAGTCAACGAAGATGAAGCAAAGGTTGAAGAACCAGAGGATTCGTATGAAGAAGTTAAAGAGGACCCTAATGTAACCTCTGCTGATAGTTCCAAGAGCTCTGAAGTAACTGTTCATACTCCAATTAGTCTCTGACAGTGTCAGAGGACCCCTGGTAAGCTTGGGGCTGAGGCAATGACTGAGGTGACGTCGTTGGCAGCACATGGGCTGCTGGAGAATGAGAAATGTATATCCAAAACAAAAAAATCGTTTTGGGGCAGCGAGTAGCTGTGGAGATTGAGCAGTAGTGGTTTGCAGTGAAGTGTCTTTCTCTGAGTATAAGAAGTTTTTTGTTTGTTTGTGTGTTTTTAGGGATGGGTCTTGGATTCCGATTGGTACATTTTGTGAATAGATATATAAATTTCTATTTTGTTTTTCACTTTCATGTTGTTATTGGCTCTTTAAATTACTACTTGGTATTGTAATTGATGAAGCCAGTTGTTTTACACAATGTCCCATTGGGATGTGTACTTTTTTTTTTTTTACCCTAATATATTGTTTTGATATCTATAACTAAAAATATGTTAATTTGGATTTTTGGTTTGAATGGGTGGGAATTGATAAAAGCTGGTATTTCTTCAACTGGTTTGTCCTTGAGAAACAAGGAAATTGGAATTTCATCACTAGAATTTAGTGCTGCAGCAACAAGATAAGTTTATTGCTTCCACCAATGATGACATGTTGTAATTTTGTTAATATTTTGTCCTACCTCACGAAGTTCTTTTGTTTGAGTCAATTATATTCATTGTATAGCATAGGTTTGCCATTTTACCTAAAATAAATAAATAAATAAAATAATATAACCTTGGGTTTTCCATTTAATTTGGAGAGAATTAGGTTGCACACTTAGTCTACACCTAGAGGTTAATTTTTGCATGTTAGAAGTTAGAAATACTCTGACGGATTTTTATTGATTGTTTAATCTGTTGAATTTTGGCATTTCAAATCATTTTGAATTATTCAGTAGATTTAAAAGTCTTATAAGTTAAAACATATGTTAATAAATAACAAACTACAGTATAGCGTGGCTGATTCAAGGATTGTGCGGCAGATAGTATGAATAAGAAACTAGAGAAAGAAAATTATGATAAAGTTTGTAGAAAATATTTTTGTACCGCAAATCTGGTCACAACTAGACATGTATGACTATAAATGGCAGTAAAAAAGTTGATGGTCACAAATTAACGAAAATAAACTTGGGTAAGAAAAATATGATAAAATTTATAGACTGTTTTTGTACCGTAAATCTTGCCATGATCTTGGCATGTACCACTATAGTGAAGCAAAAGTAATAGAAGCACAATCACTTGTGAAGGTTTATTTTTAAGACATTGGTGAATTGTGAGTTTTTCTTTGTTAATTTGCCAATTCTTGATTACTTTATGGGTTTTTGTAGATAATTTTTAAGAGAGAGATATAACAAAGCAATGAACTATAGCTCTACTTTTTATTTACAAGGGATATAATATTTTTATTTTTTTAGAATTTAATGAATTTCTTGACAAATGGATTTGCTTGCGTGGCCTCTACCCATGATTGCCTAAAAAAACGATACGTGTGATGGTAAGTTTCTTATGAACATAGGTGCACTAAATCTTTCTTAATAGTGGTTTATGAACAATATTATATTATTATGTGTCATGTTAAGTTTATGCTGCAAATTTCTTTTTAAAATATGAAATTGATGATTGTGGTCGTGTAACACAGGTCTTCACATGTGATTTTTAATAAACCATTCATCTACAATACATATATAAAAAGGCAATACAAACATAAAGGAGTTTATTTCATACTTAAATCAACTACTTAATAATACTTACTAAAAAAAACTACTTAATAATAATAATAATTATTATAATAATAATAATAACAACAACAATAATAATAATTTATTGTTAACTAAAATTTGTTGTAAAAATATTATTAACTAAAATTTGTTCTAAAAATATTTTTATAATATTTTCACAACAAATCATACGTAGTAAGTTATTATTGATTTTAATCTGATCACACCACTTAAATTATTTTTTTCACCAATATTAACTAATAATAACCCACTAATTAAAAATTATTATGAAAATATTGTGAAAATATTATAGGAGCATTTTTTTTAGTTTTAATTTTTCATTATTTATTTTATTTTCCTCTTTATCTCTTTTTCTTTCATCCACACATTTATTTATATTTTTTTCCTCTTTTTTTCTCCTCCACGCACACGTATTCTTTACCTTCTCCCTATCTTCAATTTTGACTTTTCTTTATACTTTTCTTCTTCGCCAGAACACACCGAAGATCAAACTTCTAGAATTCATCCACTCTCATTCCAGAACATACTATTTATTTTTTCTCTTTCTCTACTTTCCTTCGCACATTCAGCCACACAGCCCACACCCACGCACTTCTTCACCTTGATCTTCTTTATTCTTTTCTTTTTCTCTGAATTCAACCACACACAGCTCACACCCACGCATTCTTCATCTTGATCTTTATGAGTAATTTCTCTTAATTTCACCAAAAATTTTCAATACCTCTCTCAACCCACACCCACGCACTTGTTCACCTGGATCTTCACAGGTAATTTCTCTTATTTTCTGTGTTTGTCTTTTCAGTTTTCAATGTATTCTGTGGTTAGTGAGATGAGGGTAATTTGAGTCATTTCTTGCATTTTCAACAGTAATATTGATCAAAAGTGCTTTTGCGTTTGCAAAAGCTCCTCAAACTTGCTCGCACTTTTTGGCTCAATTCTTTACATTTCAAAACGTAGTTTTTTTTAGAAAGCATGTTTTGAAGCATTACCAAACGCCTGACTTTCATTTTTGCTCTCAAAAATTGAGTTTTGACTTCTAAAAGTCAAAACAAACGGGTACATAATCATACATGTCATCACTTGTAATAAAAATTATGGCAAAGTAGGTGGTCATAGTAGAACCAAAAATCATGAAGAGATAACTGTAAGAAAACATTTTTCATTTTATATTGATATGCCCAATATCAGGTGTCACATAAATTACTTGGTTTATCCTAAATAAGATTTATGTAATTTTGCAAAATTTAAGATGGCGTTACATCCAAATCCATGGTTAATGGTATGGCTCCACATCCAAAAATTATGTTTAAAGATAAGAATAGAATAATTAAACATGATTATTAATAATCACTAGCATCTTCTTTTTTTAAGTGTCATAATTTTTTTTTTATCAAAATTTGCAGTTTACATGTTTAATATTGTACATTTGCAAACTGCTAATACAATCAAGAGTGTCACGAGGTTAGTTTTAAAAAATAAACAAATTCACATAAAAACATAAGATTTTAATGTTATTTCAGTGTTTATTTTTTGTAACTAGTATCATGACACTCTAGTTGTATCAAAATTTCGCAAATATGTGGTATTAAACATGTAAACATCAAATTTTGATAAATAAGAAGTTATAACACTAAATCCAAAAGAAAAGTACCTCATCGTACATACGGAGTACGAAAGATGAGACTAGTGTGTTTTAATTAAGCAGATATTTGATTTTCCCAGGAATAAGTGAGTGGCCATGTGTTGCATATTGCATTCGGTGTGGGTTCATTAGTCTTGTCAATTTTCTAAGTCCAATGGGAGACCATTCTGTAAGCTTTGCCAGTGTACGAAATAATTTTTTTGCCCTCTAATCCATCTTTCCTTAATTTTCCCTCTTGTTGGTCTACCTCTTCATGCGTGGGCTTGGTCCATAAAATACGAAGACAGAGTAAGCTTAGATCTTGGCCCGGCTAGGAATTCCTGATGGATTTGCATTGGACTTCATGGGCTTGGGTTAGTGAATTTGTGGGCTGTACCAATGGAGTTTAGGCTTGGGTTGGATGCTTAATATTTATGGGTGGGCGCAGCTTCTGTCCAGTGCCTGAGTGCACTGGACAGAAGCCACACCCTATATGGGTTTTGCCGATTTTTGACATTAGTATTCTAATAGGCCCATAGTATTGCAAAAATTGTTCTGGCAAGGTATAAAGAATAATGAATGTAAATTCTTTATACTACTTTTGTGTTCTACTTTATAGTGTATACTTCACAAATCACAATTTGATATGTATTAATTTGACTAATTTCTTTATAAGATAATCAAAATTTATAATAAAAAAAATATCAATCACATAGACATATCAAGATTGATAGAGCTCCTTACAGTTGAATTGACAGTTCTCTATATACAAAATGCTTGAGGGTCTAAGGGAAAAGAGTTTGAATTGTTGTATTAGCAACGTATTGTAATTATTTTTCAAAAAAAGATTGATGAAGTATAAAGTGAAATACAAAAAGTAAGATATGGAATTTATATTCCAAAAATTATAATGTGAAACATAAAAAGAAACTTACCCCCAAAATTAGAAAGACCAAAATAAACATGCATTTGCTGTTCTCCCATTTTGATCTTAGAATATTTATTAATCAGAAGATGTGAATGGAGACTTCACAACCACATTGACAAACAAAATACATGGGACAAAGGGAAAAAGACGAAGTAGCACTGTTTTTTTGAAGACCAAAATTTTTGACCAACCTTTCCAAGGTCCATTTTTCATGAAATAGAATCAAATGAATCTTATAGCCCAACCACTTTTATGGTATGTTTCTGGAAACATGCATGATACAAGGACTCGGTCAAGTCAAGCTCAAAGAATATTGAAATCAATGACAATAAAATTTTAGCTGTTAATAGTTCAAAAATGAATTCTTCATGTTGGGTCATGACCATTACCCGGTGCCTAAAATATAGATAATAGGTCCAATTAATAGCCACAATCATGCTTTTCCACTAAAAGATTATTAAACATGGGGACAAAACACATGTTCAGTTAATTCAAGTGTACGTAGTTTTTGAATATATCCCTTTCAATTCACCCTTTTCTTTAATATATAGCTCCTTTGCCAAACCACAAAAGTTATCACATACGTTAGAGAGAAATCAATAGAGCTATAGAGGGATGGGTTCTCTTCCTCATGTAGTTGAAGATTGCTTTGGTCTCTTGAAGCTCTATAGTGATGGCTCTATTTCACGCTCAACCAACATAAGCTTTAACATGCCTATCATTGATGATGGCTCCGTTCTTTGGAAAGACTACGTGTTTGACAAGCACCACAATCTTCACCTACGCCTTTACAAGCCCACATTGGCTTCACTGACCAAGCTTCCTGTCTTATATTACATTCATGCCGGTGGTTTTTGCTTCGGGTCACGAACTTTCCCCAACTATCACAACATATGCCACCGCCTTGCATCCGGGCTTGGAGTCCTCGTAGTTGCACCGGACTATAGGCTTGCGCCGGAGCATAGGCTTCCGGCAGCCATAGATGATGCTATAAGTTCTCTCAAATGGTTACAAACCCTAGCCATGCATGGCGACATTGGTTGTGATACGTGGTTGGGTGATGGGGTTGTGGACTTTGATAGGGTTTTTGTAATGGGTGACTCTTCTGGTGGGAACGTGGCTCACCATGTAGCACTTGGGCTTGGTATGGGTTTGGTTGAATTGGAGCCAGTTCGGGTGAGAGGTTATGTGCTCTTGTCTCCATTTTTTGGCGGGAGTGTGAAGACTAGGTCCGAGGAAGAGAGGCCATGTGAAGTATTTTGGAATTTGGACATGTATAACAGGTATGGTGCTAGTACTCAATATTGCCAATATGCTATGTATAACATATGCTATCTGAAAATCAATGACTCTGATCTTCTTCCAACAAGAAACAGTTTGCACATTTTTCTGACAATTCCTAAACTACATATTAGTTTTTCTTTTTTTTGAAAGAAGACTACATATTAGTTTAATAATAATAAAATCCACATAACTTCTTTTTTGAAAGATGGAACTTGATTTTATTTATTTATTTTGTTTGTGTTGTTGCTGCTGAATACTTGATTATGAAGTTAGATTGTGAGTTAATCTAATTAACATGACATATTTATATATGTTTTGATGAACATGACATATTTATATACGATGCATGGTTTATAACAACTTTATATGAGACTTGTCCTTGACATATGGTTAATAGAGTGTGTATTAAGTATACGACATTATTTTACAAGAATATGTAAATTAAAATGCTGTCATTAATTAATTTGAATATATTACCATATTAATTTAAAATTTCATAACTTATGTGAAAAATGAAATTAAATTAACTAGATTCATTTTATCACAATAAAACAACCATGTTCAAAAAGTAAAAACTAATATAAAAAAAATTAAAAAACTAAATTCTTTTTTCTTACTGAATTAGAGCAATCAAGAATATGGTTGTGTTTGGATAGCTTATTTTTTGCCAATTTATTTTACTATTTAATTTATTTTTGTTACTATTCATGGACTTCACTGCACTTTTGGTACTATTTATAGGTCTCACTATATTATTTCAGTTAACTTTTACTTTTATTTACAGTACTTTCAATAAAGAATTTTCAGTTCCAGCAAAATAAGTATGTCCCAAATAAATCCTAAGTAATTTGTATTCTTTAGTAAATGATATCTTTACAAAATTTTCTTCCTAAGAATTGGAAAAAGTTCAAAAACAAAAATAATAATATTAAAATTAGGTATGGATGTTTGATATATGTATCTACTGATAGTAATTATTTTTAAATATAATCGTACATGCTAGTTAACATAATGTATATTATTTTTAAATATAACCGTACATACTAGTTAACATAATGTTATTGTCATAGACTCATAGGTAACAATGAATATATTAAATGCTGGTCTCATTTGTATTGTAAGAAAAATTACGTACAATTCAATGATTTAAAAAAATCTTCATGGTGTGTCAAACATCAAGTATTTTAATCACAATCTATTCCAAAACCCTGTGCGGCATTTGGATTAAATGCTTGTTCTTTACGAAGTTAGTTCTAATCAAATTCCTTGGAAGCATCTGAGACTGTTGTTAAATTAAGGATGAAGATCTTCATCTTCGAAGAACATACGTAACACAGCCAACTGATCAAATGATAGGAAAATCTTTCTCCTTTTACATTGTCCTTGACAGCTGATTATAAATTAATGGTCACACCAATCTTTTCGGTTTCCTTTTTTCAACTTTTGGGAATTAATTAATTTAAAAAAAGTACCAAGTTTTTTAATTTTCTTGTTGGTCGGATAGGTGGAAACCATTACAGGCCAGGGGGATTGTATAAACAATCATTGTTAGTATTATTATTATTATTATTATTATTATTATTATTATTATTATTTGGCTATATATGTATCAATGTGATCGTTATTGACGCAAGGATCCACCAAGCATTAAGTAAACGCTATAAGGTGCTATCCTGCATGTATTACAATTTCATATAAAATACATTAGTACACTATCAATTACCGAGAACAAGTGGTGACTTGTGAGGGGACAAAAAACAACTATTAATGCTGTGACATGATCTATCATTAGTTGAATAATCAAATTAATTCTAACACATACCTTTTGCAAAAGTAACAGAAATCGGTGAGACTTGTTCTCAATCCATTATCATTATAGTTTATATTTGAAACAATTTTATTTTAAAAAAAAAAAATTGATTTGGAGAAAAGTTTCTCCAACACATTACTTAATTTTTAATAATGACTTATGTGCATTTTAAGATATTGGACCTATTTAACAATTATGTGACTTATTTAAATGATTTGAGAATAATAAGATTTAAGTACAAGCGGGTGGTTGATAGAATGGTTATGTTAAAAGTTGGAGGAGATTCGTCTAAGCTAATATTGGTTTGGGAGAAAAACTTAGTCCGCTTATTTTCATAACTTATTTTTGGGCACAAAGTAATATTGCTATTTTTGATCCTATTGACAACAGGTTTTGGAGGTTGTCTCTTCCAATTGGAGGCAATAAAGACCACCCCTTGATGAATCCATTTGGTCCATCTAGTCCCAAGCTAGCAGACCTGAACCTGAATCCAATGTTGGTGGTGGTAGGCAGCGATGAAATTTTGAAAGACAGGGTTGAGGACTATGCAAAAAAGTTGAAGGAGTTGGGAAAGAAAATTGAGTACGTAGAGTTTGAAGGAAAGCAACATGGTTTCTTCACGGATCATCCATTTTCAGAAGTGGCGGAGAGAGTGATACAAATTATCGAAGGTTTCATGGCTGAAAATTCCGATTAAGTACAACCGTGAAATTGAATGCTACATGTTAGTGTTACATGCTGGTCATATATTGTGAATGTATTAGCACAATATATTACACGTACAGAGACTTATTAACTAATTCCACCAACATAGAAGTGGATACTCCACTCTTGGAGATAATATAAAATCAATTACCACTTTTTAGGATATATTTCCCGATATGACAGTTGAGGAGATTTAATATAAATTATCTTTCTTTATCTATACCGGTCAACATGACAGTAAAGGTGATTAGTGTTGGATGGGGTACAGTTTGGAGAAACACCACTTTTTTAGCTTGAGATCAACTATATGATCAATAATGTGTCAGTTGTCATCATTACGCATTGCCAAAGTTCCAAAACAAAAAACAAAAAAACAGAAAAAAAAAAAAAAAAAAATCAAGATGTTTATTGGTATCAAAAGGTTTTTGCAAACGTGGTTCAACCATGTAGTGAACCCAGACGTAGAAACTAGAATGACTTGAAATTATGCAAGCCATCATAATTTCAACCATCCAAGGAGGCAAGGAACAAGTCAGCTTCAAAGTGAAATCAATGCCACGCCTATTGGAGCTGGCATGTCATATTTGAGTAATAATGAAGAGACAAGAATAGACAGAGAGAGAGAGAGAGAGGGTTTTGTATAGCTTAGCGGTGGCAGTTAGGGTTTGGTGCAAGCTTTGTGTGTGTGTGTATGTGTGTGTGGAGGGGGTGTGCTAATGGTTGTGGTTGGAGTTGTCGGACCTTGGTGTGTTATCTTTTATGACCGTAGGCAAGATTGATTTCGGGGAAAAAAAAAAAAAAAAAAATGATGAAGAAGAAGAAGAAGAAGAGAGAGAGAGAGAGAGAGAGAGAAAGAATACATTAATTAACATAGTTTGATCAACCTTAAAATACTTACATTTACAAGAGAAAACTTTTAATGGCTGCATTTTTATTTTTAAGTATTTTGTTCCCATTGATGGGTTTTTTATAATATGCTGAATCCTAAAGTATAATCATATATTAAGCGGTGGTTACAACACTTACAATACAAGTGAATTAGATTGCCTTGCTTGCTCACTAAATAGGATTGGACTTGGCCTTGATTAATATTTGTACCTTGATATCTATAACAAAAAAATTTCATCTAAAGCGAGATTAAAACTCTCATCTCCAACCATGCATTGGTACACAATTAGTTATATTAATTGAGATATGCTATATTCACAACATTTTTACAACATTTTCACAACAAATCACAGGTGGTTAGTTGTTATTGGTTCAAATTTGAACCTAACACGAAAATTACTTTTTTGCCCCAACAATAACAACTAGTAATAATCTGTCACTTAGGATTTCTTGTAAAAATGTTGTGAACATGTTGTGGACATGTTGTAAAAATATACATATCATTTCTCATATTAATTAGGGGGTACCTCCCTCATCTCCCGAGATTTTGGCCTGCCTCTTGTAAATTGTAGAAAAAAAAAAGTTAGTCAATGACTTGTACATTTTGTTGTATATTATTTGGTAGAGATCAACTTTATATGCGATCAGCAGAATATTATGTGTTTCACTAAGAGTGGATTATCATCGCCCTCGTTAAGAACACCAAAGAGGTATTCGGTGGACTATAAGATTCTTGACATAATGCATTGCACATCTAATTTTGCCCAAAATTCTAACAAAAGTTTGTTTGTTCTAACTACGAAAATAATATAAAAAGTACAAGGAAATACACTTTGGATTTTAAATAACAATAATAATAAGCATCTTGAATGACCAATAGAATCAAAAAAGTTAGTCTAGTATTTATGTATTATTAATGTAATGATCGATGTGGGTTTCAGTTGGCACCGAATCTTCTAATCATATATATATATATATATATATATATATATATATATATAAAGCTTCAATCCTTTCCAGGAAATTGACTAAAAAATATTCTTGCTAGCTTGCAACCAAGAATGGGTAAAAAAGAAGAAGAAAAAGTTGTCACAAATATTTACGTTGAAATTCTCGACAATTATTACCAAACGAGAAACTTCATTTAGTCACTAAATATAGTACTTCCCATCTATATGAATGTGGTTTCTATATGTGAATGAACAGTATGAATGTGGGTTCTATATATGAATGCACAAGCAAGGCCAGATATGACCTAACTGAATCAAACCACTTATTTTATCTCCTACATACTAATAGTGAAAAAGAGTCTAAACATTGCACCAAAAAAAAAAAAAAAAGTTTCTAAACAAACAAATGCTTTGTGGCTTAGTGGTATTTTGATATTTAGGGTTACAAAAATCTGAATATTCTCTGGTTTTGTGTAATCCCCCGATGTGACACAGTAATTAGTAACTATAGAGGAACCTTAAGGATCACATAAGTCCTGGAAATCGCTAGACCAACTTTTTTATGTTAAAGAAAAAGTAATTGATATGCAAAGTTACGGCTAAACCTATTGGCATAAGCTTTTTGATTATGGGTATCAATAGGCTCTTGGTGGATTCCTTAAATGTCTAATCTCCAACAAAAATAACAAACCAAGTGGGTCTTTCATTGAAATTATGATTGTTGACAGTAGCGGCTTTAGAATTATTTTTAGGAGGAGTTAATAAGAAATATAAATTATACACAATTTAAAATAAAAGAGAATTTAAATATACCAACATATAAATAAAAAATAAAAAACCAAAATATATAAAGTTTTACAATTGCTTTCTATGATATTTTATATTTTGAAATTGTTACATGATTTTTTTTATTATCAATCCTACGGACTACATCTTTTTAAATGTACACAGTCAAACAATCATTTATCTATTAATCTCACATTTAATTGATTTATTTCAAATTTGTTAAGATCTAAATGGACTTTTTCTATGGTTTAAGATTAACAAATTTCTACTTATGTTGTTGGACTTATTAATTTTTTTTCCCATATTTTAAATCAAATTGGTTTGTTATTTTTTATTTATTTAATTTTTTTTTTTTTTGCGTTTAAAAATATTAGGATATTGTTAAGAGGATCATATTCAAACTTATCTTAGCTAAACTTAAAAAAAATCCAGAATCAGGATGTTCAAAATTTTACTTTAAGGGGGTAAAAAAAATTATATACAGATTTTTTTTTTTTGGGGGGCCAGTAGGGGGTTCATTGAACATTTGAACCCCTGGACTCCAAGTGGAGCTGCCCATGATTGTTGAATCCCACGTCGAGATAAAGCTCTTAATGGACTCCATAATATTATTCTCTTTCCCCGAATGCATTTATTTTTTATTTTTTTTATTTATTTTTTTTATTTCTGTGTGAACGTTCCCGGAGTACACTTTGAACGTGGGAAACACCTTGAATTGATGCTCATTAGAGAATCTATAATAAAAAAACTCTCCATCTATCATCTACTACAAACATCCAAGTCTTATTCTTTTCTCCTTCACATTAATAGAGGTCCAATCACCACCTCTTCTTTTCTTCAATATCCTCCCTCCAATTCTATGGCTTCCTTGAAATTCATCATTGGCATTATCGGTTAGTTTATTTTCTCCCTCACAAAATCTTTAAATTGTATTTTCTTAGATTCTTAGTCTATTGCCTTATTTTTAAATATCCTACCAATAAATAATAACGATGATTCTATTTTCGTGTTATTTTATTTGCAGGCAATATAACTGCTGTACTAGTTTTTGCTTCTCCGATGTAAGGCAGATAATGATTTTATTTTATTATTTTATTTTTTTAACTCGGAATTGCTGAACTAAGTCCAAGGGATGACTACTTAGTGTGCGTTGGTCAGGGCTTAATTTTGCTAGGTTATTTTACTATTCAGCATATTTTTGCTATTATTTATAATTTTTACTATACTTTTTAGTACTATTCATAGGTCACAGTTAACTTTTTAGTGTACTATTTATAAGTCTCAATGTACTATTTCAGTTAACTTTTACCTTTATTTACAGTATTTTCAACAAAAAATTTCAATTTCAGCAAAATAAGTGAATCTTAAATAGATTCTTATAATTATTATTATTTTTTATTTTATATTTGGTTTAAATTTTGATAATAGAAGTGGGATATACAAATTTATAATATAAAGTGCTTTCGTACGTTACTATATACGTGTCTCACTAGCTTAGTGTGAAGCTTCAGTAGCATAAAATTAAGTTATTTCTTTTGCTATATATCTTTTCCTTTCTTATAGAAAGACATTTTGGTGGGTGGTGAAGAAGAAATCAACTGAGAATTACAATGGCATTCCATATATAACCACGCTATTGAATGCAAGTTTGTGGACCTTCTATGGGCATCTCAAGCCTGGTGGATTGCTTCTTGAGACAGTCAATGGCATTGGCGTCGTTTTACAGCTCATCTTTGTGACTCTTTTCCTCATCTATGCTCCCCAGGATATGAAGGTGATATTAATCTTTCTTTTTTTGTAACATATGTCCACATATCGTGGAGTTCCCATGCATGATCCATTATTTACATGCTTAATTAATATTTTGTTAGAATTGAAGTTTGACTAAGAGTAAGAGAGACACAGAGAACGGAGTGAATGACAAGTAGAAGTTCGAAGTAACAGTTCAGCTTGATGGCTTACAATCACAACAAAAAGCTATCGACTAGTTACATTTTTATTGTCTTGATCGAGTTGTGTGTTATAATGAACCCATTAAGGGTATATAGACAAACTAATCCTAGACTAACCATAAACTTAGCATGAGGTTACTTGTATTACAAGTATGTTCAGAATTAATTTATTAACACTACAAGTAGATCATAGTACATTAAATTTAGACTAGTTATAACACCTCATGCGGTCTTGATATCACTAACATCCTCTATAACTCAAGGTGACCAGAGGACGAATACTATGGCTGGAGGATGGCTATATCGGTGGCCTACGGCAGAGGATATATTTATGGCTCGAGGATGACATATGTGAGACTGATGGCAATTGCGGCAGTAATTATCGAAGAACAATACTCAGAGGATGATGACACCATTAACTATCGGAGGGAAGCGTCACAGGATTTGGAAGACAACATCATGATGAGGAATGCGCGTATTAACAGCCACTGGGCAACCAGATAGAAGCCTGCCCCTAATTAATTAATACCGATACCATGTTAGGACATAATTATGATAGCATATTAACGCTTTGTTTGTTTTAAAGTAACATTTTTAGGTGTTTGTTTGCATTCAAATAGTGGTTAAACTTATAAAGTATTTTCTATTGACCAAAAAATCATTTATAAAAAGTTATAAAAGCACGTAGCAGCTTCATTTCCCCTATCTTGTGACTAGGTGATCACCGGTCTAATGAGTTGAGTAATTGGTGTTGGTAGTCTAGTGGCTGGAGCCGCCATTCTAGCAACTGGCAGCTCCAACAACCAATGCCGATAGTTTGGTCATTGGAGCTACAATTCTGGCAGTCTAGTTAGACTTTTGGTTGGCGACTAGTATTGATAGTTTGGTTGTCGGATCTGTTGTACCGGAAACCAGCGTGGGAGGTTTGGTGACTGGAGACACTCTTTTGGCAATGGTCCTATCGCTAAAACCATCGTTAACCAGAATTTTAACTCTAATGGCTCTGATGGTAAGTCACTGATTTTGGTGATTTGCTTAAAAAAATTTACACGTCATTCAAAACACTTGAAAATATTTTATTGAAAATGTTTTACATGTAAAATTTTTTACATTTGAAAACATCTTACTTCAAAACCAATCCAGCATAAAATTTATTTTGTGATTAAGAGTGAGAGAGGAAAAAAAAAGGAGAAAGAAAGTGGAGGTGCTTTCAAATTTACGTAAATAGCTAAAAAGCACTATAGCAACTACAATTTTATCTTGAATTACGTATAAAAATTTTACAATGAATGCATATATCAATCATAGATCAATTATGTTGTTATTCCAGTTACATTAAAAGTAAGATTAGAAATACTTTACTCTCATTACAAATAGGTCATAGTATATCAAATTTAGGATAGTTATAACAAATTTAAACCTTAAGTCTTGATATCACTAGTAGACTTGTGATCAAAATTAAGCAAGTTGCTTTGAGAATCTAATTATACGTAAGGAGAACTTCATTTTAAACCCTATAGTTTAAGGGGTAGAAAAAATTAAACCCTATATTTTTATAAGGAACAAATTAAATCCTGAAATTTTAAATGATAACAAATTAAATCCTATAGTTTTAAAAAGTAACAAATTAAACCTTAAACTTATATTAAACCCTAAAGAAATCCCTTAAATGGATTGAAATTTATTTGAAATCTCATGGTTTGATTTTGAAAAATGTGTTTCGAGCCCCTAATCAGCTTAACTACTTATTTTAATAATTTAATGAAGACTTAAATCAGGTTGTTATTAGCTAATGTTCCAGCATAATATAAAACATGGATAAACACAAGCAAAACATTGGAGAATGAACGCCCCCACACAAAGACAATATTTGCTCACGGAGTAAACAAGTTAAATGTTAAAAATAATTCGAGGCTAAACCCAAATCATAAAGTCCACTATAGAAGGTTGTTGTGGTACATATGATACTCACAAGACTTCCCATAATGTAGTTAGACTAAGTACCTGGGCTCTCCACACTCTTGCTAACAACTACAAAATCTTGCCTTCTCCGTTCTAAATTATTCATTGTCGTAAGTCAATACATCATTTGTAGATCGATCTCTCAATCATTCAAGAACTCCCTCAAGATTTGCTAATGTCTCTATGGTTCAAGCTTCTGATCACACGTATGGTTACAAATTAGAAGCATATTCTCAACAGAAAGTTCTCTTCTAAACTCACACGTATGTCAAGGAATGAGCCAACATTACTGAAAATCTAACAAATTTGTTATTTTGAAAACTATAAGTTTTGGTTTGTTATTATTTGAAATAATAAAGTGCAATTTACTATTTTTGAAATTATAGGGGTTTGACTTATTATACCACTAAATTACAAGGGCTAAAATGAAATTTTCTCTTTAATCTAAACTATACAATGAAAATACACCCAAGATAATTAAAACGATGACTTTTTGTTTAAATCACTTCTTTTTTGGGATAGAATTGCTTTCATTACTTTATCTAAGGCTGATTTACCAAAAATCCGAATAAACCCAAAATTCTTCTTATACAGCATGCCCAAGTCAGGAAGGCCTAAGAGTGATGATAAGCCCGGTTTCACATCAAATAAATGTTTGTCTATTAAGATAATTAAAACGATGCCTTTTTGTTTAAATCACTTCTTTTTTGAGATAGAATTGCTTCATTACTTTATCTAAGATTGATTTACCAAAATTCCGAATGAATCCAAAATTCTTCTTATACGACATGCCCAAAACCAATATTTTTGTTGTAACTTTTTGCAAAATATTAATTAATCCGGTTAAAAACTTTTTTGACAATTTAAATTATATTAATATTACGTTATGTCTTGTAATAATTATTAAGTAGATTTTTTTTTTTTTAAGATGTTCAAAACCATGTTGATTTGCTTATATAGGGATTTTTTTTTTTTTTTTTCCTTTAGAACTCTTTTATAAACAATCTTAAAAGAATTTAGAATAATAGTTAAGCTACAATACTAATGTAAATCGTTGATGTAAATAATTAATAGACAGTTAATAAATTATATATATATATATATATATATATATATCCTAACAATAAAATCTTAGTCCAAAAATTTTATAATCGGCTATGAATCTTCAATGAATTAATTAGGGTAGGTTACCTGTAATCTTTTTCTCTATTATATTATATTCTATTTAAAACCATATTCTTTATTACTGCTTTAATTGACATGCTATTTTTTTTTTATTACTTTTACTAATGTTAATTTTGGTCTTTCTTTATATTTTTTTGTTCTCTCAACTCAGGTCAACTCACTCTTTTTGATTAGTGCATTAGTTGCTCTCTTTGAACACAATTACACAATCAAGCCATCTTAAATCACTCTCAGTCATCTTTTTATAGATAGTGGCGACCCCTATTTGTAATACATTAACTTAAAAAAAAAAAAAAACTTGTTTTATAATTTGTGCATTGCACAGGTAATGTATGTTAGTTTAATAGGTAGATCATGGATGTTTCTTTTTAAATGGAGTAAAATGATTATTGCTATGAATTTTAGGCTTTTTTGTGGAACTTATATAAGTTGGGCCATTCTGTTTCATGTTATCAAAGCTAGCCATTTGTTGTATCCATATGTTGAAAGGATGCATTATTCAGTTTGTCTATCGGTATTTATGTTTTAGTAAATCTACTTTGATAACTTCTTTTGCATGCTATGAATGAACCACATCCTAAATGGGTGGGTAGTCATCATAAACATCAAATATATGCTATGAATATCAATTTCATACTCTTCTAATAATAATTATTGATATTGTTATTATTAATTAATGTTAGCAAATGCTATCAGGTTAAGACAGCATATATGGTCGGCATATTCAATGTTGTTTTTCCTGGATCGGTAATTGCAATAACGCTTCTATCAATCCATGAAAGAAACAAGCAGCTGACTATTATTGGAATTTTATGCGTAGGATTAGCCGTTGGCATGTACGCAGCACCTTTGTCATCTATGGTGAGGTTTTCTTCCCAAAGTAAACATGTAATTTTCCTAATTTGTAACCAATTTTACCCAAAAAAAATTATGTTAAAAATGTAAAAAATCTATATAGAGTAACATAGTCTGCAATGAAAAAAGTGCAGAAGCTAAACCCATACCAAACACATACCCGTTTATCTTATAACGATTTGATTCAAAATTAAATAAACTGGAGTTAACTTAAACTAACTATTTAAAATATCATTTAACTATTTTAAAGCATGAGTAAGTACATTTACATCAAATCGAGTAAAGTTTTAAGAGAAAAAGAGTGGCATACTTATTTTTATTATAGACTATTTTTTATTTGTTTATAAAAAAAGAAATTAAAGAAAGGCATTGTAGGTTTTTAAATTAATAATTGGGTTAGATTAAAATACCTAATAAGGTATAAATTACAAACCCACAACAAACTTATTTAAACTTGACCCTTTGCCATTTTAACGTTTCACTGACAACCACTCAATTGTTATCACTTGACCTCTCTTGCAATCATGGTGGCACATAAATTTTTTTTTTTTTTTTTTTTTTTATGGGAATATTTGGCTACTTGCAGTCATAAATATTTTATTTCTTAATTCACACTGATTAATCCTTTTTTTTTTTTAATGTCTAACAGAAAACAGTGATAAAGACTAAGAGTGTGAAGTACATGCCGTTTTCCCTTTCATTCTTCCTATTTCTCAATGCTGGCATTTGGTGTGGTTATTCCATACTCACTAAAGACTGCTTTGTCGGAGTAACTATTCTTGACCTAAATTGAGCAAATAATTAGCATATTCGTGATTTTTTTTTTTTTAATTCTTTCTTTTATCCTTTAATAATTGTGGTATGTTGAACTTAATTCTTTCTTATCTCTTTCAAGCTACCATGAATTTAAGTTCATCGCTTTTAAAAAGCTCTAAATAAAAAAAAATTAAAGATAAATTCTAAACCCCTACTTGTAATTAATATACCTCGTACTTTAGTTTCTTCTTGATTAATAAGTTTATAAACTTATAATTGTAAATAAATTTAAAAAGCTCCAAATAAAAATATTAAAGATAAATTCTAAACCCCTACTTGTAATTAATACCCCTTGTACTTTAGTTTCTTCTTAATTAATAATGTTATAAACTTATAATTGTAAATAAATAAATAAAGATGATAGCCACAATAGAAATAAACTCCAAACTAACACACACGGATGGGCTTGGAAATGTTGGTTGCAAAATACTTGTGTCACCTTAGTGCATGTACATAAATCCAAGGTGATCTTAAACGTCATGGAAAATAAAAGCTCCAACAAATTGAAGTGTTAACTTAGAAGTTAGAAGTGATGTACTTTATGGAGGAGGGGGGGGGGGGGGGGAAGGGCAAGGGTCGAGATGGGGGGTGGAAGGGCAAGGGTCAAGATTCAAGTTTTTAGGAGAAAGTTTTATATATATATATATATATATATATTTAGATTAGGTTAGAGTAGAATTTCTAACTTATATAATTAAAAAAAAAGAAACAAAAAAAAAAAAAACAAAAAAGAAGAAGTGAAGTACCTTTTTAGTAAGAGGTTTGAAGGGGTGGGTAATTAAATGAAAGCTCAACCCACAAGTTTTCCCGATTGCTTGACAAGGTTCTATATTTTACTTGTTGTCACGTATCCTCATTCCTCTCACCAATAATGTTATAGTGACTAAATTTTAAGAAAAAAAGTGCACAAAAACTTGTTAAAAGAAACAATGAATTGTTCATATAATGACACATGTTCATATTAAAACTGTATTTTAATTTCCCATTAATTAAAAAAAAAAAAGACCATATGAGGGTTTGTGTTACGTACGCTCAAAAACTCCAAGATTAAGTGTTATACAATTGACAGTTTAGTCATTAATTAATACTATAGGACGTTAAGTACCTTACACTTTAAACCTTACAGAGTTTCCTAATTATAATTTCTCAGCATAAGGGGGTGAAAAAAAAGAAAAAAAACAGTTAATAAAAAAGTTATTTCAGGTGCCAAGTGCAATAGGCTTTGCGTTGGGCTTAGTCCAGCTGATCATTTATTCAATCTACAAATACAAATCAAAGGTGTCAGATAAACCAGATGATGTGAAGAAAGAAGAAGGCCGCACTCAACTTGTCAAAGGAGTTCTCGAGGTGCAAGCAAATGATGAGGAGGCCAAGCTATAAAATCAAAGCCTTAACAATGGCAACAACATGCAGAATCAGCATGTTTATAATAGGCAATATAGCATGCTAAAAGATCAATTTGACTGTTTCTTTTTTGGTACAATAAAATGGCCATTTTACCTGAAATGATGTGAATGGAGTATTGTGCTGTACACCAAAAGATTTATAATAGGCAATATAGCATGCTAAAAGATCAATTTGACTGTTTCTTTTTTGGTACAATAAAATGGCCATTTTACCTGAAATGATGTGAATGGAGTATTGTGCTGTACACCAAAAGATTATTTTCACACTTTACATCCACCTTTTCCCCAACATAGAATGATTTTACGACACTTTCCTCATGATTGACGTCTACATATCTAACATATCTATTTGGATTTTAGAATGAAGATACTACAAGAAAAAATGTTTAATACACCAACAAAAAATTATTGCAATAACATTAAAGTCATTTGCAATAGTTGATGTGAATTGTTGCAATAAATTTTGAAGTAATTTTGTGCAATAAAAAATTTCATTGCAATAATCGCTAGATATTTTTATGACAGTTTTTTTTTTTTTTTTTAGAATCAATGACAACTTTGATGCAATGATATATATGTTGTTGCAGTAAAAAATTTATCGCAACGATATATTCTTTGTAATAAATAATTGTTTCATATTTGTCATTGCGATAATTTGTAAAATAATTGATATCAATTTATTCCAATGATATATTCATTACATATTTGTTACTACAATAGATTGTAAAATAGTTGATAATAAATGATTACAATGATGTTTTTATTGAATAAAATATCACTTTGAAATTTTTGTTATAATAGATTGCAAAAATAATTGTTATTAAGTTATTGTAATGATAACTTTATTTTAAGTTATTGCAAAAACTTTTCTCAATTTAGTACTAATAATTATAAATTATTACAACTAATTATTATAAATGTGATAATTTACCACATTTAAATTATTATTGCAACAGTTTTTAACTTATAAATGCAATATTGTGTCTAATAATACTATACTAATGTTGTTGTATTAACATTTGGTATAGAGAGAGACAATCCAATTTAATGTATCGATTGATCATGTCCACCTTTTCTTTTTCTAACTAAACCAAATGGTAAAAATTGTTAAAAGGGAGCAAATTAAAATGACATCCACATTCCGCAATCCCAATATTACATATAAGAGAGTATTTATAGAAAGAGTTTACCTAATTCTATTTTAGTCCAAGTGGGACAAGGTTACTTTTTGTGCTAGTACAGAGACATGGACTTTACGTGGGCTTTACAATAAGTTTAGGTTATTGAAAAGGATTAGATGATTTACATCTACCTTCTTTCTAAAAAAATAATAATAAATAAATCTACCGGAATTATTCCATATCTATATTGTAAAATATAGATATCAAAGTTTTGGCATATTGTAAAATTTTGGCATTGCGCAGTGTTTGAGCCTAAAAATTAATTTTATTTCGGAGGTCAAATTATGATAGCAATAAATTACTAAAAAAATAAAAATGAATAAAAACCCCCCAGAGAGAGAGAGAGAAGAATTTTAATTTTTCTAATAATACGATAAGTTAATTATAACTCATAATATATTGTGTATAAAAAATTATCGACTTTGATACCCAAATACATACAAGATGAAAGATAATTAATCATACTTCTTAACTCTAATATAAGAAATTTGTCTAGTTTGCTATAGACGTATATAAAAAAAATTTATAAAAGAATTTAATATCTCCCAATACACTAAATTTGTTTAGTTCACTTGGTGATAATATTTTATAGGATAAAGTTCATCTTATCATTTCTAAAGTGAAATTCTTAGCCATTTGAATGAAATTTAATTAACTAATTCAACTCTGTTAATAGGAGAAGCTTCTCCTCTTATGCTGTTCTTTTTATTCGAATATGGATTGGATGGGCCACACAAACTAATCCTTTTGGACCTCTTGTTTTTTTTAACTAGTGGCGGAAAAAAAAAAACTTAAAATAGCTAATGAATTTGAATTATCTTGTTGCTGACTAATTAATAGGTGGAAACCATTACATCGTTAGGCGTTTGTGAAAATCAACATCATGTGATCTTTATTGGCGAATGGATCCACCTAATACATATTAATTAAATGCTAAAGGGTTTTGGTGCATGAATTAGAAATATTCGAAAACATTATGATAGGCTAGATTACGTATTCCATCATAGTTAATGGACACACTTTTGTATTTTTTTTTTTTATTCAGATATGAAACACTTTTGTTTTTTTTGTTTTTGCTGATGACACACTTTTGTCTTGTGTGTATAATAATATAATTTTATTATAATTTAAACCACTAAATTTTAAGTCTCTCATATATAATAAATAACTAAATACAAATTATAAATTCAAAATTTAGTTTTACTAAAAAATAAAATTTTCTTTGTTAATGGATACAATATATTTACCATACAAATACAAGTAACCATATAAATATTTTAATTAAGTAATTCAATGAAATTAGAATTTTTCTGCTCATATATTTTATATATATTTATCCGAATAGTTTATTTCTATAGATAGTTCATTTATTATACACAAAAAGGGTATGATCCCATCAACTTTCATAGGGAGCTATTTTCTCGTAGTTATTATTAATATTATACTGGAAAAGAGCATTTTGTCAACTTTGATAGGGTGCTATCTTCACATGATTTTTCTCTTATGCGTTTTGTAGCAAATTATTGCACTGAAACCAAGTGGTAATGTGCGAGGAAAAGAGAAAACTGCTATTAATGCTTTACTGTCATATTCATTAGTTGGGTAAATTCATTAGTTGGGTAAATTATCAACGAACTTTGGTATTTAACTATTTATCTCTTACAATATTTTTTTTTTTTTTTTGGAAAAACCATTTGTCTCTTGCAATTAATTGTTCACTTTACTGTAATCTCATTATTCGAGGGAAAAAAAAAGAAGTGAAATCTGTGAGACCTGTTGGTTCTCAATTCTTATCAATATGGCTAACGATATAGTCTAATTTGTATTATTTTCATATTTTATTTCTAGGCACAAAGTTATATTCCTATTTGTTTATGGAAAATGCTAATGAATGCCTTTAGGGTATTGGTTAACAATCCATTTAAAGAAAGTTTTTATGGGAAAATGAAATAAAATAATTAATGTTTTGACATCTTTTTTCATTTCCCATAAAAGTGATGTTAAAACTTTCTTAAAATGAATTGTTAACGAATGCCCTAAGGACATTCGTTAGCATGACCCTTTATTTCCTCCAATTGACCTAAGTTTTTGGAGGTACTTTAGTACTTAGTCTCTTCCAATACGAGGAATTACAGACCAACCCTTGGTCCTTGCCCCTTGGTGAACCTTCTTGCACCTTCTAGTCCTAACTAGCTAGCTCTGAGATGTGGCTCTCGATCCAATTTTTGTGATACAAGCTGCCAATGCCTTCATGGCTGAAAACTCTGATTCAACTAAGAGCTTTTGAGTTTAATTGACACTTTTTGATATTTTTAATGAAACTTCATAAGTTCAAAATTTCAAATCCTTCACAACTATTTATAGAATTATCAAAAAAATAAATATATAAAGGAAAAAAAAAAAAAACTCCATATACTACAACAATTCCACCAACATAGAAGTGGACACAATTCCACTTTCCCTGGAGATACGTGATTACAGCCAATCGACCACTTATACGAAATACTGAAAATTAAATCCGAATCTGACAGTTGAAGAGATTAATATATAAAAAATGCTAATTATATCATTGTTCTTCATTATAGTAATTAAAGGTTAATTATTGGGCGGTGGAATTTAAAATTCAATTTCATATATTATTTTCTTTTATCATATGATAGCTAGAATGACCCCCATCACCATGGATCTTTGAATCCATAATGGATTCGATTGTATCAAATCCAAAGTAAAAAATAAAAATAAATTCCTCATCTAGAACCATTGACTAGTTAAATACGAGGATATATTTGGTTTTACTCTTGTGAGTTGTCAATGACTTGTAAAGGCGATTTTTGGTCTAACTAGAGTGAGTACTGAGTTGTCAATGACTCGTAAACTTCGTCACACATTATTCTGCTGAGATTGACACTATCTCAGATATTACACCTTCAATTTTGTCCAAAGCTCTGACAAATATTTTCTAGATGTTCTATTGGTACCCGCAAGGTTTTAATTTGTTTAGTTAAAAAGAAAAAGAAAAGAACTCTAGGGTTATTCCTTGTCGTGGACATATGTGATATGTCTCTTTCCATACAAGCACTATTTTTGGAAAAGAAGTTGCTCTGTCTCATAGATCATATTCCATCTCTCTAATTAGTGATTACAGAATAACCAGTGTTCTTCTTGCTTCCTTTAATATGTTATAATATTTGAGGCCTTCAATATATGTGTTCTCGTCTTAATCATAATCTAACGAATAAAACATGTGGGTGCTTTAATAATGTGGTAAATAGATTCCATTGTTGTGGTATACTTTTAAAATATCACTATGATGTAATTAGTAAAATAAGCAATGTAGGGTCTGTTTGGCATGTAAATTCAAACAACAGTTTTTAATGTTTAAACACTAAAAATTGTGGTTTTCAAAAAGAAAAGTGCATCTGGTAAAACTTTTTTATTAAGAGTATTTGAGTCACAGTTTTCAATTTAAAGTGTTTAAAATATGTATTTTGAAAATTCATCCATAACAGTTTGTAGTTTTAAAGTAACATTGTTGAATAGTTATTTTTTTTGTAAATAAGTTTAAAGTAATGGAGTCCATTGACAAGACGAAACTCTTATTTTTTTCTCCCACGGGTCTGCCACTTTGTCCTTCTCTCTTCTTTCTTTTCTCTCTCCTTAAATAAAATAGTATTATTTTCATCACTTAAAAAAAATACCTTAATAATAAAAAAAATACATATATCAAACACACAATTATGTTTTTTCATATTTTAAAATATGTTATTTGAAATATGGTACTAAACACATTTTTGCATTGCGTTTTCACAGCATTTTTTAAATCACACTTTATACGTCATTTTGAACAACAATACTTGAACACCATTTTACCAAGCAGGCCTGTAATCTCTTAATCTATTTCAACTTCCTGAACAATACAGATATGTTTCATGAATTTATTATCTTAATTTTTATTTGTTAAATAAATTAAGCGCGATTCATCTTTGTAAAACCTTCAACCTAGGAATATGATATCGTTGGTTGAGTAAACCTGTAACCACCTTGAAACTTGATTGCCCCGCCAATAATTTTGGGAAGTGTTTCTCACAATATATAATACAAAACAATTAATAAATATTTTACTACTGCAAATGTTCACTTAGCAATTTTGCTACACATGGAGGAGATTCCTCCATTCACATACTATCTATACATGATTCTCTGCACACCGAGGCAAGGTTGAAGCTATTCAGTTGAACTATGGTTAAGGGTTACAAGATGAAAATTTTGCATCCATGCAGCATTAGCCACCCCCAAAACATATTATATTACAATTACCTTCCTTCTCAGTTTATTCTTTAAACAGAGGAAGGAATAGTGAATTTATTCTAATACTTCGAACTTAAAAACCATGGCAAGCAAAATTGTGTGTGAAAAATAAAGATGGGTTTGCCGTTATTAATGTATTGAGTATAAACCATGTTGAGTCTAATATCTAGAGAAAAAGTAAATAAAATGATGAATTATTATACTTAATTAACAAAAATAAGATGAATATCCTATTCCTATGTATATCAATGGACTCTTGATGAAGTCCCTAGATGTCTCTCTGCCACATGCAACAAAATGATAATAGACCATGGTTTAGTTCTCCCTTTGGTTGAGTTGGGTCCTGGAAAAGTTAAATTCCTTTGATGCACTCCGCAAGGTTCTCTTTCCCCCAATAAACTTTCACGTGTGAATGGAAAACATGTATATGAACTTGTACCCATTAGAGCATCGCTATATATATAGCACATGTTATAACAAACCCGCCATCTTCTACTTCAGACGTCCACTATTTCTTCTCTCCTTCGCAATTAAAAGCCCATCACTACCTCTTCTTTCCTCCAACAACTCCTCTTCATACTCCTTCCATGGCTTGCTTGAGCTTCATCATTGGCGTTATTGGTTAGCTTATTCTCTCTCTTACAAAATCTTTTAATTGTTTATTCTTGGATTCTCCGTCCCATGCCCCATTTTTGCTTTTGTTTTCAACTTCTTCTAGTAAGCAATTACTCTGTGTTTTATATTTTTCTTGTTATTTATTTGCAGGCAATATAACTGCTATACTGCTTTTTGCTTCTCCAATGTAAGACGGTTATTTCTTTGAGCTTTCAACTAGATTGATAATTTGATATAGGAATTGCTAATGTAAAGGCGAGGGAATAACTTGCAATTGCCATAAGTTTTCATATTAGAAATGGAATATTATACAATGCTTTTATAGGTATGTTTATAGAGTAGACTTTGATGTTTCAGATGGAGGGATTGCAACAAAGACCCCTGGTTACTCATTATAACAAATGTTTGAAAAACTTTCTATTCTTGTTACAAGCAATATTTGGACTTACATCTTGTAGAACAACAAGAAACCTTTCTTTTATTGTTTTTGCTTTTAAAACAAAATAGTAATACAATTCTGTCAAAATATACATTAGGTTTTCCAATTAAATGTTTTCTTGTAGCACAATAAGTAACCTCTGTTTTATTACTTTTGATCTTAAAACAGATTGTAAAACTTAAATTCAATTTGGTCATTACATTAGCGTTTCGATTAAATTCAAACACATTGATACAATATTGAATTTAACTGTCCTTGTAAAAAAGATAACATTGTTTGTACTTCATTTGTCAATGAATCAAGTGTTTGAATTTAATTAGAGAAAGTTTCTCTAAAACAAATATATAGAGGGAGACACACATACACTCACTATCAAGCTTTTTCCACATATCAACAATGAATCAAATGATTACCATAAGAATCAATTGTCTCTCCACAAAAAAGGTCATCATAAAAATTTAAATGATGCATATGATGCTCAACATTTACTTCCTAAGTAGAAACTCGAAACATGAGTATTAAATTGGTTAACAAAATAAAAGGAAAAAAGAAAAAATAATAAGAAAAAAAATAAGAAAAAGAAAAAAGAGAGACAGAGAGAGAGACAAAAAGAAGTGAAGCCTCTGTGGCAACTTTAAAAAAATTATATTTTTTTCTTCTTGTAGAAAGACTTTTTGGTGGGTGGTGAAGAAGAGATCAACTGAGAGTTACAATGGAATTCCATATATATGCACGCTATTGAACACATGTTTGTGGAGTTTCTATGGACTTCTTAAACCAGGTGGATTGCTTCTTGTGACAGTCAATGGCGTAGGAACCATTTTACAGATTATCTTTTTGACTCTTTTTCTCATCTTTGCTCCTAAGGACAAGAAGGTGATATATTGATTAATCACTTTGTTTTCCACATACATGTTTTTGCACTTTACAGTTATGCAGAGTATATAGATCCCCTGCATCACACCCTTTGCATTCTTAATTGTTTTGTGCTCATAATTAAGTAGGTATAATTTAGAATCTAATCTAATCTAAATGCATTCTTGAAGTGAGGAAGGCCTAGGAGTGTGTTAGGTTTCACAATATGATTTTTTTTGTTAAAAATTAAGATTATGATCAAAACGATACTGCTCTGCTTAATTAATTTATTTGAGAGTAATTTATCCAAAATCCTAATAAATCTAAAATGTTTCTAAGATTGCACTGCCAATTTAAATAAATCAATATTTTTCTTCTAACTTATACACTGCAAAATATTAGGTATTTTTTAAACCAAATTTATTGATATTATGAATGCCCTTTTTAATAATTATTAAGTTAAATTATTATTTCAGCTGATGGAAAAAAAACACTGTTTAATTTGCTTAGAATAATCTTTTTTTTTTACAATCTTTCATATAAAAAAAGATTTTAAAACATTAGTTACATTACACTACTCTACCGATGCAAATAATTATCAACATTTAACAGGTAATTTTCAATATATTAAATCAAATATTCTTTTGTTATTTAATTAGTGCATTGAACCAAGGGGGGGGGGGGGCAGGTGCCCCCCCTAAACTTTCAAAATTTTTTTCATGTTATGGACCTGCCCCCTGAACTTTCAAAATGTTTTACATGTTATGGAATATGGAGTGGACAAAGTGGTAGTTTGGTAGAGGAGAAGAGTAAAAAGAAAAGTCAAAAGTGAAGATATACATAGAGAGAAGGGAAATAATACGTGTGGAGAAGAAAAAAAGAGGAAAAAATAATAAAGAAATATGTGGATGAAGAAAAAAGAGGTAAGGGAAAAATAAAATAAAAAATAAAAAATTAAAATTAAGAAATGTTATCATAATATTTTCACAATAAATCTTAAGTGTAGGGTTGTTACTAGCTAATACTAATGAAAAAAAATAATAATTTAAGTGGTGTGTTCGAATTAAAATTAATAACAACTTATCACACATGATTTATTGTGAAAGTAATGTACAAATATTGGGAACGTGACCATTCATGTTAGCATTAGATGATTCTACAGGTCATTATATTATTGTTACAAGTGCTCAACTAGATTTGTAAAAAAATACTAGTGAAAAAAAATAATTTAAGTGATGTGTTCAAATTATAATCAATAACAATTTACCACACATGATTTGTTGTAAAAGTATTGTATAAATGTTGGGAACGTGGAACTTCATATTAATATTAGATGATCCTACAAGTCATTATATTATTGTCACAAGTGCTCAACTAGATTTTTTTAAAAAATATCTCCACCAGTCTCTTTTCCGGTTCTTTTACCATACTAGTTTTTAAAACCATGATTTTATATTGATTCTATATAGTAATTACATTAGCATATAGCTGTTTATTTATTTTGTTTTTATTATTGATAAATTTTTTTAGATTCATTTTTTTACTTTTAATCTTGCCCCCCCTGACTTAAATTCCTAGCTCCGCCACTGCATTGAACAGGTAATTTTTTAGTTCAATAGGTGAATGATGGCGATTGTTTTTAAGATGAAGTAAAAATATTGTTAGTATGAATTTAGGGTTTTTTGTGAAACTAAATAAGTTAGAAAATCCAGTTTCATGTTTATTATCAAAGTTAGCCAAAATGCTGTAGATTGACCTCGGAAGGATACAACATTCAGATTTTTCATATTCGTACTATCATTTTTATTAAAAAAAAATATCAAAAATCAATTAAGTAATAATTTTATGCATATATGTTATCAATTTTCCTCTTCAGATTAAGACAGCATATATGGTGGCCGTCTTAAATGTCGCTTTTCCTTTGTTGGTAATTGCAATAACGCTTCTAGTAATCCATGGTGCAAGCAAGAAACTTACCTTTGTCGGAATTTTAAGTGCTGGAATTAGCATTGTCATGTATGCAGCACCTCTATCATCCATGGTGAGCTTCTTCACTCATTAAACATGTAATTTATGATTACATCACTAAAAATATTTAAGTTAAAATTTTCTACAATCTTTAGCGAGCTATATGGTCCACAAGCATTTGATGAAAAAAATGCCAAGTGACAATGTTTCAATTGTCACCACTTGACCTCTCTTCTTACCATGGTTGTAGGTAGTGTAGTCGGCACCAATCATCAGTTCTTTTCTTAACATGTTTTGTATAATATATATATATACTTTGATTTGGAAACTTGCAAGCATAAGATATTTTATATCTTATAGTTGATACTGATTAATCTCTTTTTTTTTTATTATTTTTTTTTTTTTTTTTTATTATTTTTTTTTTTTATGTGCGAAGAAAACAGTGATAAAGACTAAGAGCGTGGAGTACATGCCATTTTCGCTTTCATTTTGTGTATTTCTCAATGCTGGTGTTTGGTGCATTTATTCCGTGCTTACTAAGGACATCTTTGTCGGGGTAACTTTTCTTGACCTTCATGATTTAAAAATGTGCAATATAAAAGTGCAAACTCCTCAAGCCTCAAATTGAATCCTAATTTGTTTAGCAAAAAGAAATTGAATCCTAATTTAAAACGTGTAAAGTTAAAAACTAATCCAATTCCTACACTGGCTACACAAACACACACACACACACACTTTTATATATATATATATATATATATATATATATATATTAAACAAAAAAGTCATGCAGTACTCAATAGTCGAAACTTGAAAGTGGGCTCTCTTTTATTTTAGGAAGGGATAATAAGTCGGGTTTGAGCTGGGAAAAAAAAAAAAGCTAAGCTTAAATTCTCTAAATGTTTTACATACTATAACCTTACTAATCCCTATCAAATTTTAAGAATTCTCTCAACCGTTGAACCATTCCATTTATAGTTGAAAAACCCCAAACCCTTCCTAAACCTATTTGCTTATTATGTTATCATGAGTTGGGTTAAAATGGATAGGATTATTGAAAATTAAGTTAAAATTGAAGATTTATAATATTATTTAGCAAAATTTAAGAATTAATAAGAATTTTTATACCAAAATTTAAATAAATAAAAATTGAGAAGAAAGAGACACACAATTTCTTTTATTATAAAATTTTAGTTTTTTTTTTTTTCGTGCAAACAAAATGAGTGACAGAATTATTCTACTTATTCAACATTTCAAATACACAATCATGCTGGATTTGAATATCTAGGATAGAAAACTCAAACCCTTCCCAAATCCTACTGGGTTTAATCGTTTGAGTAGGTGAAGTTTAAATCCAAGCCTATTTAAAAAATTAAAAACCCCTCTACCAACCCGCGTATGTGGCATGCCATGTAACACGGATGTGCTTATGTGGCATACTTAACACTTTTACTTACCTGCGTACTTGGCATGCAAAGCATACCGTTGATGGCCCCAAAAATATTGGTTTGCAAAATACTTGTACTACCTTTAGATTATTCTGAATCCAATGTGACCTTTAAAGCGATGCAAATGAAATGCAAAAAAAATAAATAAAAAAATAAAAAATCCGACTTCCGTAATCTTACAAAATACCTTTTAGCAAGAAACTGGAAGAGTAGGTAAATGAAAGCTCAACACACAAGTTTTAATTTCCTAATTCTATGACAAGGTTCTATATATATTATATGCTTGGTTTCACACACATTCTTACCAAAAGTGGTATGCAACTACTTAATATTTGATTTCTCAGCATATTAAAAAAAAATAATCAAAAAGTTATTTCAGGTACCAAATATATTAGGCTTTCTGTTGGGCTCAGTCCAGCTAATCCTCTACTCATTCTACAAGTACAAGTCAAAGATGTTAGAAAAATCAACAGATGTGATAATAGAAGAAGGCCCTACCCAAATTGTCAAAGGAGTCATTGAGATGCGAGTGAATGATGAAGTGGTCAATCCATAGAATGAGCAAGCCAAAGCAGCATGTTAAAAGGCAATACAACAAGCCAAAAGTCACCAAGATAGTTCCTGTGTCTGTCCACTCCCCTTGAGGCCATGAAGATAATGCCAAAATGGGACAAGGGCATCACCCTTGATTTGGAAGAATTTTTTTTTTTTGGGGGTTCTTTATAATATTAAAAAAAAAATTTTTTAAGTCTTTAGTTTTGTTAGAATAATTTTTAAGTGATTAAATTTGCCATTTTTTACCAACTTAAGGTCAATTGGTAATTTATCACAAAATCATAACATGTGGTTTTACATTTGAATAATGTCTCTATTCTACTTCCCATTGAAAGTTAAAAATCTCAAATGTTGAATCTTGCATATTAAGGAGATTCTAGATCAATATATACAAGAGTGTTAGGATAATAATTAAGTGCTTAAATGCACAATTTCTAAACAATTTAAATTTTTGAGAGAGTTGCTAATTTAGCAAGTGCTGTTTTTTGTAAAGTCTATATTTTTAGGTTGGCAACCATGAACAAATTGTAACCTTTAGAACCTTAGTTTTGTTTAGTGGTTTAGTTTAAAAATATTCAAAAACAAGACATATGAAGCTTTGCACAAATGAAGACTCAAGAAATTTGGAAAAAGATAAGTGCAAAAAAACAAAAGACTCACTTATGTTACCGATCGAGATGCACATCTTGACTAATCAGGATTCGTGCAAATTTGAAATCTCACTTTCTTTCTCAGCCATTGAATCTAGGTTTTGATGGAACTTGAGGATATTTAAATGAAACCCTATAACACATTTTTACACATTTAAGAGGGTAGTGTTTTGTACACAGATTTGGAGATTTTCCAAACCCTTTAGGAGGTACAATTGGAGACTTTATAAAAACAACAGATCTAGTTGTAAAGTAAAGTTGCTGCATCAAGTCAACCACAGTTGATGATCTAAACCTTTGAATGGAAATCTCAAAGTCACAAATTAGAGAGTATATTAGCTTATCTTATACTCTCTATACTTCGCATTTCCTTGAGCCTTTCTACTTATAGACCTGGACTGCTATTTGTTTCATACCTGAAATAAAAGGCAAGCAAGTTAGGGATTCCTCAAGCTGCTATCTCGATATCGATCCTTGAAACCCTGAATGAAGGGCATTGCTTAGGTAAGGGTAAGAAAGAAGCGCTGATCCACTTATACTCGCTAGGGGTTACTCTATCACACGCAACCTAGCTTATCTCACTTCTTCCTTGAAGGTCCCACGGACAGTTCGAATCCTTAGCCTATCCTTGATTAGCTTCCTATCACCTACGCCTCCTCCTAGGAAGTCACTATTCTTTCCTTTCTCCTGGCTCCTGAAGCTTTTGCATTTTTCAAAGGCCTTCACTCGATCTTCATTCTACTATAAGAACTTAAACCTGAGTCCTTTACTATCCTAGTCGAGTTCGTTTATTCATTTTCTAAGAACTCACACTTCATACTTGAACATGAATAGGCAGTGCTCTTTTTCCTGACGTAAGCCCAGGCTTGCTATCATCCAGTTGTGGCTTTTTCCCCTCTTAATTCTCAGGAGAGTGCAACAACTTATTCGCTAAATTCCTTCCCGATACCCCTTCATCACGTCTTGGGCAACCAAAATTCTAGCCTTGTAAAAAACATTCTCTCACTTCCCCAAATGAATTGATTTAATATCTTTTCAGGTTTAGTGAGGATAGTCCTCCTAGCATCGGTTCCTTTTCATATCTCGCTTTGAAGCAACTACACTTGCTCGTTAGCCTATCTGGCTCTCGACCTGCTTCAGTCTCTAAAAAACTCTGGCAGCTAGGACTATTGCATTTGCAATACTTCATTCTACTACCTTCCGATGTTGCTTACTACCAAACTAACAGCTAACCTTGCTCTTCTACCTTATCAGTAACAGCTATATTTGGAGACTTTACCTGAAAAAAACGGAGACCTAGAACTACTAGGATTCCTCACTTCCAGCTTTCTAAAAGCTATTTTAGTTAGCCTAAAGTTGTATTTTTGAAAAAAAAAACCTTGGCAGGATCATAGCTATCCTCCCTCCTATCTTCTTGACTCCTTCTCATAAGGGCGGGCAGAGTCTCAAAGAGTGCTTCTAAGCTCCGGAGATTCTTTAGGGAAGCTAGGTCAAGGCTATCTGGTAGAAAAGGATTCTAATGGCACAAAGTCGTTCTTCCCCCGTTTCCCCAATCTCCGCTGGCTGCTCGCAGGAATTTTTGAGTTGATCCTTTCTCTTTCTCGAGAGTCCCCTGGAAATAGAAACGGGCTAGAGCTCCCAATTGTTTCTAAGGAATTTCTACATTTTGGATCGAACTAGGAATCATACATTCGTTGAATGACTCGACAACCAGGTATTTCACTTATCTACACCTAAGCTTCCTATATTCTCTTGAACATCCCATCTCGTTTCATAGCGCCTGCTTCCCGAAAAGATAGACTTCCTATCAAATCTTTCACAGTCCCCAGAGAGATCCATTTGATGGTCTTTCACTCTCTCGCTTTGTCTTCCCAACTATCCTTTACATGCAGGTAAGATCAAATCGAATGCTCATTCTAACTTCTCATCTAGCTTCTCTCCCACTACTCAACCCTATTTCTTATTATTTCATTATTTTAGTATTTTAGATTGAACGGATAGCTTATGCTTCTAATAGATTCCTAGCTAGCTAAGATGCATCTACGAGAAGCTATTTTTTTATGTAATATTACATTATATGAAAAAAGAGATCCAAGTAGCGAGTAAAAAAGATTGAATTATAGCTTTAACAAGCTATAGGAAGAAGTGGGATCTCTCTAATATAGGCAAGCTAATAAGGACTAGCACGTTACCAATTAGGTAACAAGGTCTGTCTCTACTTTTTTCTTTGACCTGGAAGCGAGTAGAATGTTTCGATTTTAATTTAAGACTAAACACAGGGTCTGACCTAGACTCATATAGCCCGAGTACTTAGGCATAGTACCATAACTCTTAAGATGCATGGCGTTGGTAGAACCCTCAACACCCTACCTTCACTTCATGTCTTCTAAAAGCTGTTATGGAAAGAGATCAATCAGATGACAAGGCCTACCGTGTCTTCAAGAAGATTGAAGTTCTCACTCAAGCTCAAGATTCTCAGTCTAGTCTTATACCACCTAAGCGATTCAATGGAATGGGAATGAAAAGGGATCTTCTTCTTATGGAGATCTGGTAGTACAGTAGATGTCCTTCCATGGCTTCCATACGGAAATAAAGGATGATTCAACCCTTTTATGATTCACACTGTTCTCTCGAATGAAAACAAGTCTGAAGGGTTTCTCCTGATTCAGAAGAAGACAATTTTGATTCAAAGAGTCTTTGGCAAAGGAGTTTTTTCCCTCTGTTCTTCCTTTAGTTATATACCAAATCACCTACCTATATCAGTTGATTCTCCTGATTCTTAGAAAGTGAGGCCTTGTACAAATTACTTTCATAAAGCATTAATGACCTTCTTTTCAAAATTCTCCTTCTTCCTTCCTTATTTGAGGATTCAGCCCTGGTTGATAGTTTGTTTCAGTTGAAGGGCAGAGATGAGGTTTGTAAATAAACCAATTCCTTCTGTCGTGTATTCCCGATTAATGCAGCCTTAGATGCTTCAATTGTCGATTTTAGTATTGAGCGAAAGGTTACACCTATGGATTATTTATTATAGGCCAACTCTACTCCACTAGTACCAATAGGCGGCATAGGGGAAAAAGCACTACGCCTAGGAATTAAAAAAAAAATGAAAACTTTGTTATAAATTACTCCCTTTCCTTATCGGGATCGAGATTAACAAGAACGGTTGGTACAACAAAATCCATCTCGTTCATACTTTGGATACCCGTATAACCATAGAAGACTATTGAAGTTCTTAATTCCTTGAAATTCATGGGCGTTGGGTACAAAGAAATTTTTGGAGTTACCCTTTTTATATATCTAGTTTTATATATCTAGTATCAATAGCTTGATACTAAAAAAAGACAAAGAACACCATAAATTAAAACACACTACTTTGTGACTACAGACACTTATTTAAACCTTTTAAAACTAAAAAGAGTCGACGGACTCTTCTATTCTAGTCTCCTCGGTGACCGTGGGTGACAGCACGCACAATTAGGGCTTCCTGCTCCGCTCGCAGCGCTTGCTGCCTCTCCTCCAAACCCTTTATGCACTCCATTTATAGAGTGGTAGAGGAATCTCGCCATGCATCACGAATTAGATGGCAGACACAATTCTTACTAGTTCTCCGCACTACTTTTCTCCAGTTAAAGACTATCATGCCTTTTTAATGAAAAATTGGCTGGCTCTGGCTACCTTGCGGAGCAAACAAAATCTCCCTAAATCACACTGCCTGTATGAACAAACAAACTTTGCACAACTAGCTTACGTAGAAAAGATTCCATGCTAATAGACTCGCGACATCCATGTACTGAGTCATCAAATGAGCCACATTAAGAAAGCCCAAGCTTATACGCATTAGCCCACAGGGTGTCCCATTAGGATATCCAACACAAGTACAAAATAGGGGTTCTCCTCAAACGAATAACTTGAGTCTACCTTCGAATACCCAGAGTAACCCAGTGATTCGACAGAATGCCCAAGTCCCTAAAAATCCTGGAATAAATGCTTCGAATGGCCAAGTGACAAGCCAAAATAGTCAGGAAAAACCACCACTGAATGTACAAGGGGGGTTAATGGCCAGAATTACCAAATCCCACAGCCTATTGTGCCAGTGAAAGGAAGACTTGACCAACTACTTGATCGAACAAATGTATGGCCCTAGATTACAGAGAATTAATATGCCATTATATAGGAAACCCTATCCTGATTACATAGATAGGGACCACCCTTTTCCTAGGGGGTATAAAATACCTGAATTTACCTTGTTCTCGAAAGAAGGAAGTGTCTCAGCCTTAGAGCACATGGCTTGATTTACTTTCCAGTGTAGGGACAAATGATGATTACCTGAAATTTAGGCTTTTCCCGAGTTCATTGACAGGCCAGGCTTTCACTTGGTATGTCAACCTTCTACCCAACTCGATTTTCACTTGGGAGGACATGCAGAACCAGTTCCAGTCCCATTTCTCCAAGACAGATCCTAGTGTGTCCATGGTAGACTTGACTCGAATTAGACAGAAAGTTAGAGAAACTACGGAACAATATATAATAAGGTTCAAGAAGGCTAAAGTTAGATGCCAAGTTCATATTCTTCCGGAGTCTGAATTTGGCTCAAGATGACCTTGACTTTGAAAGGGTAGACAGGCTTTTTACGACTTCAACCATTCCATGTGTAGTTGTTAACTCAACAATCTACACCATGTGGTGCCAAACTTCTACCTTATAGTTACTACCTTTGGTGTACTAATCGCCCCCTTTTCAATCGGGGTTTACTTTTGAGACAGTTTTTCCAGTCCGACATCGTGAATTCACATTCACATAGAGTAACCTACTTCGCTTCCATAGAAGACCAAAGACACCATTCTTTCTCCTTGAGTCGATTCCGCGTTGGATGAGTCTAATTCGATGTCGAAATCGAATCAAGATGCTTAAGACAGGCCTTTGGTTTAATTAATGGGTTTCGCCAAACATGAAACTGAACGAGCTCTTTGTGTGCCCTACGGCTGCATAGGTTCTTTATCTTTCCCCGGATATACTCTCAACTGCCTCTGCTATCCTATCAACAGGTCAGTCAATATCAGTAGTGGAGGAAGAAGAGTAGTCCCCTGGTCATCAGTTAGTAGTTGAATAATCCCAGTAGTGGCCCTATTGCCTAGCGGAGTCAGCCCTTAATGGGCAATGATAGGCAGACCAAAGATTGCACATCGCAGTCTAAGCGTGCTTGCTTTGCGCACCGGCACAGCAGAATGAGAAGCTGCTCGGCGCACTAGCCCTATAACGGAGTCAGACCCAACCACACTCTCTTAGTCTAAAGCGGAGCAGGACCGTTGGCCTGATCTGCCTCCCCACCTTTTCCGACCCCACCCAACCGCCCTAGCGTATGTTTCCGAATCAACTGCATCGTAAGCTGCTATAGCTCTTGCCTACTACCCTGGAAATGAAAAAGAAACTCTATCCTCAACCCCTTCAATCCTTTCAAGGAAATGGACTTGGTAATTGGCTTTTGGACTAGTTGGAAAACAGGCTTCCAGGATCCTTCTCTTCTTATGTGTTCTAACTTCCTCCCTCGCCCACTGACCAAGGAGCTAGCAGTATCGCGCGTCATACACCGATGCTTCTACCGCGCCGTGCGCGCTAAACACACACAAAGCTTCGCGCAAGACCGCGCGCTGTACGCGAAAGCTTTAGGGCTTACAGCTAAGGTAAACTTTCTCTATTATAATATATTATATTCATTCTATAATATAAGGTCAACTTGGGCATTTCCTCTCATTATATCGCCCGATAAGATATGCCCATGAACGGTTTCGAAGTAGCGATAGAACGAAGAAAAACTGCCGTAGAATCGATGTATTGATGTCCGCGGATCCCTTTATTGCTTCATTCAACCCCATCCACTACCCATGATGACAGGACCCCCTCGGCCAAGGAACCGACCCGAAAGGAGCGATTCCTATCCCTGGATGTCTACCACCTCTTACAAATCAAAATGGGCTAGCTAAGGAGCTGCCCCGAATCAAGTGGACCGAGTGCTACCCCTGTCCACTGACCCTGGCTCAAACCTTTGCGTACAGCCTTTCCCAGAGCCTAGCTTGACAGAAGAACACAGAAATGTGTACCTACACGTATTATATCTATTCCTGCTTTCTTGCTCCTGCAATAATAAAGAGAGGGGACCTCTCATTCTACGAGATAAATCGATTAGCCGTTTCCGCGCACTCTCACGTCCGAGAAAGACATTGATTGGAGTGGAGTGTATCCAATCCAATGAAAAAAAAAAAAAATCTCGTGCAAGCACAATAATTGAAATTGAATTCAGTGATTGATATGGAGCCGAACTAGAGCCGAGCAGAGCGCACCAAACCCCGTCCCGAGCCCCTGATCGAGCCAGCCAATAGGGTTTGTGCTCGACGGAAAAGAATGTGACCTGTACCTGAGCGAGCCAAGGAACTTCGCCGGGCCAAGTCGAGCAAGGGGAAGATAGTACCTTACCAATGGGAAGATAACACATTTATTATACACAAAAGCGTATGATCCCATCAACTTTTATAGGGAGCTATTTTCTCGTAGTTATTATTAATATTATACTGGAAAAGAGCATTTTGACATCTATGATAGGGTGCTATCTTCACATGATTTTTCTCTTATGTGTTTTGTAGTAAATTATTTCACTGAAACCAAGTGGTAATGTGCGAGGAAAAGAGAAAACTGCTATTAATGCTTTACTGTCATATTCATTAGTTGGGTAAATTATCAACGAACTTTGGTATTTAACTATTTATCTCTTGCAATTTTTTTTTTTTTTTTTGAAAAACCATTTATCTCTTGCAATTAATTGCTCACTTTACTGTAATCTCATTTTTCGAGGGAAAAAATAAAGTGCAATCTGTGAGACCTGTTGGTTCTCAATTCTTATCAATATGGCTAACGATATAGTCTAATTTGTATTATTTTCATATTTTATTTCTAGGCACAAAGTTATATTCCTATTTGTTTATTTCCTCTTATTGACCTAAGTTTTTGGAGGTACGTTAGTACGTAGTCTCTTCCAATACGAGGAATTACAGACCAACCCTTGGCCCTTGCCCCTTGGTGAACCTTCTTGCACCATCTAGTCCTAACTAGATAGCTCTGAGATGTGGCTCTCGATCCAATTTTTGTGATAAAAGCTGCCAATGCCTTCATGGCTGAAAACTCCGATTCAACTAAGAGCATTTGAGTTTAATTGACAGTTTTTGATATTTTCAATGAAACTTCATAAGTTCAAAATTTCAAATCCTTCACAACTATTTATAAAACTATCAAAAAAATAAATTAATTAGAAAAAAAAAAAAACTCTATATACTACAACAATTCCACCAACATAGAAGTTGACACAATTCCACTTTCCCTGGAGATACGTGATTACAGCCAATCGATCACTTATAAGAAATATTGAAAATTAAATCCGAATCTGACAGTTGAAGAGATTAATAAATAAAAAATGCTAATTATATCATTGTTCTTTATTATAGTAATTAAAGGTTAATTATTGGGTGGTGGAGTTTAAAATTCAATTTCATATATAATTTTCTTTTATCATATTATAGCTAGAATGATCCCCATCACCATGGATCTTTGAATCCATAATGGATTCGATTGTATCAAATCCAAAGTAAAATATAAAAATAAAAATAAAACCCTCATCTAGAACCATTGACTAGTTAAATACGAGGATATTTTTGGTTTAACTCTTGTGAGTTGTCAATGACTTGTAAAGGCGATTTTTGGTCTAACTAGAGTGAGTACTGAGTTGTCAATGACTCGTAAAGGCGATTTTTGGTCTAACTAGAGTGAGTACTGAGTTGTCAATGACTCGTAAACTCCGTCACACATTATTCTGCTGAGATTGACAATATCTCAGATATTACACCTTCAATTTTGTCCAAAACTCTAACAAATATTTTCTAGATGTTCTATTGGTACCCGAAGGTTTTAATTTGTTTAGTCAAAAAGAAAAAGAAAAGAACTCTAGGGTTAAACTAATTTATTGTACAAACTAATTCTATTCTATTAGTGAAATATTTCCTTGAGAATTGTTTAAGTTAAATTCTCCCCAGTCGCAAATCGGAGAGATTGTTTACTTTGAAACCATAGTTTCAAAAGTTTTCCTAAGTCATCATTGTTGGTGTTTATTTATTTATTTTTTGAGAAACATTGTTGGTGTTTATGTGATTTTTGAATGTGTAATGTTTGTTTAAATTAGATCTATTGCATAATTAATCACATTAATTAATTGGCTAGAGATTTGTAAAATCTTACTCAATTGGGAGAAAAAATCTTTTATGCACGAAGCACATGAGATAGTCTCTCCAACAGGGATCTAAAAGCCTAACATTTTCACTATTCTTAATTGTGGCTTTGGTATCTGAATAAAAAATTGTGATTTTGGCATCTGCTAAACACCAAAATTTCTGTGGTGATATATATGTAGCACAAACGTTTCTAAATTATGGAATATTGCAATATGAATTTATGAAGAATTAAAAACTAAAGGAGTAGGGCGGCTTTTATACTGTTGTTAATATTTTAAATATAAATAGGACACACTAATCCTTTTGGGTTTTTCTTTTTCAACTGGTGGGGAAAAAAAATCAATGACCAAGTTGTTGAAGTGCCTTGTCGCTGACTAATTAATAGGTGGAAACCATTCCATGGTAGGACGATTGTGAAGATAATCAATGTTATCTTTATTGACTCAAGGATCCACCTCTCAAACATTAAGTAAGGTACTGCATGCTTTCGAGCATGTAATGGATATATATATATATATATATATATATATATATTATAATGAATAAATTATTGTACTGACTAAGTGTTGATTTGTATGAGTAAACAAACAAACCAAAAGATAAATAAAATAAAATAAAATAATGAAATCTATAAGACCTGTAGTCACTAACTTCACTAAAATCTCATTATCATATTTAAAAACAATCTCAATAATGAAATCTATAAGACCTGTAGATTCATAATTTGTTATCAATATGGCAGACATTAGCCTAATTGTTATAATTATTCTTGTATTTTATATCTTGGCACAGAGTTATATTCCCTTTTTTTTTTTTTTTTCATACTATTGACAACAGGTTCTGGAGGTTGTCTCTTCCAATCGGAAGCACCATAAACCATCTTAGTACCAACGTAGCAGGACCCATGATCCAAATAAAGTGTCTATACTTTCTAGGTCCCCACTACAAGAAATCTGAGTTTAGGCGGCGTTTTTTTTAGCGACGTTTTGAAATCCGCTGCTATAAGTGGTATATTGCAACGTTTTTTACAAGCGCCGCTAAAGAGTGTGTATTTTGCGACGTTTTTAAAAAAACGTCGCTATAACTCTGAATAATAGTGACGTTTCTTAAAACATCGCAATAAGTATATTTTTCGCAGCATTTATTTGGCCTATAGCGACGTTTTACGAAAACGTCGCTATAGTTATTAATGAACTCCGTAACTTTCTTATCAAAAGGAAAAGGTAAAGTAATGAGACTATATAGCGACGTTTTAAAAACGTCGCTATATGTTCCCCCCAGAAAATTTTTTCTTCCCGCACTAAGTTTTGCCCAACTTTTCATTTCCCACTTTTTCTTTTTCTTTTTTTTTTCCTACACTTTTTTCTTTCTTTCTTTTGTTCATTCAGCTCCCACTTCTCTCTATCCCCTCCTATCACTTCTCTCTCTCCCCATAACTCCTCTTCTCACTCTCCCCTCAAGCCACCACCCATACCCACTGCCTTACCCACCGCCCTAGCCATAGCCGCCGCTGTACCCACCGCCTCAGCCACCGATCTGCTCTCTCCTTCTGCACTCCTCTCCCTCCTCCTCACCATACCCATCCCACAACCCATGAAAATAAAAGGAAGGCACAAAGACACAAGGAGTGTATTCCATATTTTCTTCATTTACATGATCTCACAAGGTTTATTTGGTAGATCTAGTCTTTTTACTTCATTTTAGTTGTTTTTTTTTTTTTTGAGAAACGTTTTTTTTTAGTTGTTTTATTATGAAATATTTAGATTTTTTTTTATGAAACATATAGATAATGTTTCACTTGGTATTTTGTGATTTATTTTGGCCCAGGTTGCACTCCTTGCTAGGTCCAATTTGTTGATTATTGGGAATATAGAGTGGGCAAATCTTATGCTTGGTTTTGAGAAGGTAAATCATTTTTCCTATTATTATCTTTTTCTTATTCATCTTGATGCTGATTTTGGAGCATATGTAGTACCCATATCTATTAAATACTATGTATGATGCATTTAGGATGCCAAAATATTACTCTTTTATTAGTTGATTTTTTTTTTTTTTTTGGCCTTTGGCTTTAAAATAAAGCAGTAGATTGAAGTGTTAATGGAAAGAATATTGAGATTTTTTAGTAGAGCATCCTCTGAGTAGTTCCCTATAGCTTTTGACTGGGAAATACAAAAAAAAAAAAAAAATATTAATTATTTGCGGCGTTTTAAAAACGTCGCTAAATGTATTTTCCTACTTTTTATACGAAAATGTTATATTATTCAGTGACGTTTTAGAAAACGTCACTAAAAGCTTTTGAACGCCACTAAAGATTAACATATAGCGACGTTTTTTGAAACGTCGCAATAGAGCAGTCGCTGACCTATAGCGACTACTCTATTGCAACGTTTTTGAACGTCGCAAAAAAAAATGTCGCTATAGATCATTTGTGTCTATAGTGACGTTTTTTGGGGTTTTAGTGACGTTTTAGAAACGTCGCCTAAACCCAGATTTCTTGTAGTGCCCACATATTATAAGATGTTGGCTTCATAAAAAAGTTCCTTAAAAGTATATATTTATTTTATAAAATCTAAAAAAATTGAATTATTCTGGAGGTTACAATATATTTAAATAGTAAAAAGAAATCCTAAGGAGCTATATGTTCTACATCATACTGTTATATATATATATATATATATATATATATGAAACTAAATCAAGAATAAAAATATTTATTAATTTTCAAATGCACTATTTCTTTTTAAAGCATGAGCGATTTCTTTCTTATGTAAAAGGGTATTCAATTTTTCTTGTTCACGTGTCCTGAAATTTTTCCTTTTTATAAAGAGCACACATGCAGAAGTGTTTCAAGCGTGCCAAATTTAAAGTCCATATAAACCACACAAAATCAATTCTCCCATGTGCCTTTCTTCTTAAGGGAACACTAATATCGGAGTGAATTACCTCTACTTAATACAATATCGGAAAACATTTGTATAGATATCATGAATAAATCTCAAGGTATGTGTGCAGTGAAATTTGCAAAATTTTGAGAGGTAGTACGTTGTTTTCTGTATTCTCAAAGCTAATTTGTAGCTTTGTGCCTTCTGTTAAGGTGTCAAAGTTCTCGTAACCAAATTGTACTTCCGTAATTAACTAAACAAAACTTATATTAACCAATTGTCCTATATACAAATTAAGTAAATGGCACTTGTTTTTATACCTAGAAGATTGAGAGTTACATTAACTCATTAAGTGGTTGCTTAGATGTTTGGTCGCTTGTTTTCTTGAGAATACAATATGTACTCCCTTTTTTGCATGGTTTTTTTGTGTGAGATCATATTGTGCCCACTTCCACTCAATTTGATTATAAAAATTTAAAAAAAAAAAAAAAAAAAAAATCCTTGTTTTCAAGTTGGGCATTTCGTGGCCAAGTGATTAAGCTACACCCCCTGCCAGCACAGTTCGCAATAACATGAACAAGAAGACATACATATTCACTTTATTGAGTGCAAAAGCATGTGGGAAAGAAAATGAGAACGAGTTTTTCGTTAATTATACGCCCTTTCGTCATATGGGTCCGAAGGAAATAGATTTAAGAAGAAAAAAAAAATGTTCACTTTACTGAACTTGTGGAGTTCATTTTTATTTCTGTGAAAATTTGCTACTGAGAAATTGTGGGAAAAGTGAGATTTTTTTTTTCTTCTAAATATTCTATAGACATCTCTTTAGAAATTTGTATTTTTTAAGCGAAATTTTGATAATTGGATTGCGGGGGTAGCACTAGGCAAATGAAAAAAAAAAAAAAAAAGGTAAGGTTTTCTTATTAAAAAAATAATATTTTTTCTTGATTTTTAATTTTTAAATTAAATATACTATGAGATTGTGTTTAATGATTTTTAGAATCATTTGCCCTCAAGGGCAAAGAGGGTGTGTAATTCCCTGGGGCTGGACCATCAACTGAAACCAATAGTTCCACTTGCAAAAAGATTTCAATATTTTGGATGACAAAATTTGCTTTGGGCAAATCAATAGACTAGGAAAGTTGCTTCTTTCAAAGCCTCTGATGTGCTCAGAAACTCGTAGATTTTCCTAATAATACTCGAAGAAGAATATAAATTGTTATGTTTATACATAACCATAAAACAATAAATAATTAGTTGGCTAGATTTGGTTTCATTTTTCAAGTGGTACGGAGAGGGGCGGAGGAAAATTAGAGAGGATTTGAAAGTTCTCAAACTAGCCAAGTACTTTCCTATTCAATTTCCACATGTGAAATTTTACCAATAGTTTTACTATTGATTGTCCAAGTATCATGTTTTGTGTTTATAACTTTATCTCATTTTCTATTCATTTTCATTTAAATAGAAATGAATATAATGCATTTTTTGTCTTTTTTTTTTTTACGCTCAAAATAAAAAATTAGCGGCCTACATCGTTCGCATGGCTGCATCTAGCATCTCAAGCCTTTTCTCCACATATGCCAATGATTTGAAGAAGCATTCAGATTTCGAAAAATAAAAAATAACCATCCTGATTATCTTTTGGCTAAAAGACATTGGTGAGAATGCAGGGATCTTGGCTACTTACCTGGCTGAGATATATATTCATCGAGAAAATTAGTTCTATTTGGTTTTAGAATCATTTGCCCTCAAGGGCGAAGAGGGTATGTAATTCCCTGGGGCTAGACCTTCAACTGAAACCAATGGTTCCACTTGCAAAAAGATTCAATATTTTAGACGACAAAATTTGCATTGGGCAAATCACTGGGAAAGTTGCTTCTTTCAAATCCTCTGATGTGCTCAGAAACTCGTAGATTTCCCTAATAAAACTCGAAGAAGAAAATAGATTGTTATGTTTATACATAACCATAAAACAATAAATAATTGGTTGGCAAGATTTGGTTTCAATTTTCAAGGGGCAGGGAGAGGGCGGAGGAAAATTAGAGAGGATTTGAAAGTTCTCAAACTAGCCAAGTAGTTTCCTATTCAATTTCCACAGTGAAATTTTACCAATAGTTTTACTGTTGATTGTCCAAGTATCATGTTTTGTGTTTATAACTTCATCTCATTTTCTATTCATTTTCATTTAAATAGAAATGAATATAATGCATTTTTTGTCGTTTTTTTTTTTTTTTACGCTCAAAATAAAAAATTAGTGGCCTACATCGTTCGCACGGCTGCATCTGGCATCTCAAGCCTTTTCTCCACATATGCCAATGATTTGAAAAAGCATTCGGATTTCCAAAAATAAAAAATAACCATCCTAATTATCTTTTGGCTAAAAGAACTTTTGGCTAAAAGACATTGGTGAGAATGCAGGGTTCTTGGCTGCTTACCTGGCTGAGATATATATTCATCGAGAAAATTAGTTCTATTTGGTTTTAGAATCATTTGCCCTTAAGGGCGAAGAGGGTATGTAATTCCCTGGGGCTAGACCTTCAACTGAAACCAATGGTTCCACTTGCAAAAAGATTTCAATATTTTAGATGACAAAATTTGCATTGGGCAAATCACTGGGAAAGTTGCTTCTTTCAAATCCTCTGATGTGCTCAGAAACTTGTAGATTTCCCTAATAAAACTCGAAGAAGAAAATAGATTGTTATGTTTATACATAACCATAAAACAATAAATAATTGGTTGGCTAGATTTGGTTTCATTTTTCAAGGGGGTAGGGAGTGGGAGGAGGAAAATTAGAGACGATTTGAAAGTTCTTAAAATAGCCAAGTAGTTTCCTATTCAATTTCCACATGTGAAATTTTACCAACAGTTTTACTATTGATTGTCCAAGTATCATGTTTTGTGTTTATAACTTCATCTCATTTTCTATTCATTTTCATTTAAAGAGAGATTAATATAATGCATTTTTTGTCTTTTTTTTAATGCTCAAAATAAAAAATTAGCGGCCTACATCGTTCGCACGGCTGCATCTGGCACCTCAAGCCTTTTCTCCACATATGCCAATGATTTGAAGAAGCATTCAGATTTCCAAAAACATAGTACTGAGTACAAAAATAACAAAGTTTGTGTAGAAAGGGAAAATTCCCAGCCTATCACAAGCTGACACGTCATGCCACCAAGTCCACCAGGTATGGCTAATTACAAAGTATCATATACTGCTATTGAAAATTTGTTAAATTTCATTAAGATAGGAACAGGAAAAAACATGCAAAATGCTAATCACATGGAGGCACGTGTAAGCGATGATGCAAGCGAATCCAACTGTGTAAGCAATGACTCAAGCAATCCGGCTGTGTAAGCGATGACACAAGCGGACCAATCAAGCTGTGACATGTGTCACCAATCAGGCTCCGCCACATGTCGCTCACTACCTCCAAACTCCTATAAATAGAAGCCTTCCTAAGGCATTTGGACACACCAAGCTATCTAGAGCACAAGCTGCATCAAAGAAGCATTCAGAAGTATTGAAACTCTGCTGAAATCAAGCCTTAAAGCCTCCAAGAACTTCAAGAACTTCAATCTTCGAATACGACGAACATTCGAAGCAAAATCATCCAAATTACCCTCCTAAATCTTAGAAGTCACTGAAATCAAGCTCGGAAGCCTTCAGAAACCTCGACAAATCACAAATCAACAAAGTTTTACGGATTCAAGCCTTTAAAGCCCCGAAGAGCTTCCACCATAAACCTTAGAACACGAAGAACACGAAGAACACACGAAGAACACGAAGAACGTGAAGAACAAAGGATTTCTAACAAGCTCACAGCCAGAAATTCATTATAATTCTCTTTCAAAGATCTTCGATCCACCTTTCAGCCAAATTGAATGATACTTTGTGTTCAAATCAAAACCACATCACAATTTTTTAAGGAGATCGAATCAAAGGATCAATCCTTATAATTACAGAGAATTGTACCACACACTTCCATCAATACAAATTCGTATTTACAGAACTATTTTACTCGTTTGATTTATTTCCAACCGAGAAATTTAGTCCCCCACAAATTCTGGCACGCCTAGTGGGACATCTCTGCCTCTCATCTCTTTCTCCTCCAAAAGAAAAGAAATTTGATTTGCTACCAGTTTCGATGGCCTCTAACAAGAATGCCCGAAAATCAGTGGTTGATTCTTCCGTTGCCAATGATTATGTTGGCCCAATCACTCGCAATCGATCCAAGGCTCTTGACCTACTTCAACCCCAACCAACCAAAGAAAGCAGACTTCATAATATCATCTCCCTAGACTTCCTTGCAAATAGGAAAGCTACTGCTAAGGATTCATTTCATTTGGAGATTGATGGTGAATCATCCACAACAAGGACTTTTTCTATCAACTCTTCACCCGTAATGAGAAATTTAAGGAATGAAATGCCTTTGACTCATCCTGTTCCATCATTTACCCCATCATATATGGAGGTTATGCCAGTGATGATGACTAACACCGCTACCATGGAAGAAAAGATGGCTGAAATGGAACAAAGGGTTATCCTTCTCACAAAAGCACTAGAAGATAAGGATGTCAAAATTGCAACCCTAATGAACAAGTTGGAGGAACAAGATTTGGGTGAATTAAGTCTTGGCCCTGAGTAGCCGCCTGGCTTCACCTTGAAAGGAGAAAACACTAGGGTTGACAAGGAAAAAGGAGTCGAAGGAACTTCTCAACATGAAAATTCCACCTCGATAGCCTCTTTATTTGTCCAACAACTACAAGATATGATAACGAATACCATTCGAGCACAATATGGGGGTTCTTCCACTAGTTCTCTCATATATTCAAAGCCCTATACAAAACGCATCGACAACGTGAGAATGCCAAATGGGTATCAACCTCCCAAGTTCTTGCAATTTGATGGCAAAGGAAATCCTAAGCAACACATTGCTCACTTTGTAGAAACTTGCGAGAATGCTGGGACTCAAGGAGACTTCCTTGTAAAGCAGTTTGTCCGTTCACTCAAGGGGAATGCCTTTGATTGGTATATAGACTTAGAACCTGAGTCAATCGATAGTTGGGAACAACTTGAAAGAGGGTTTCTTGACCGGTTCTATAGCACGCGTCGCACGATAAGCATGATAAAGCTTACCAATACCAAACAATGGAAAGACGAGCCCATTGTTGACTATATCAATCGGTGGCGTTCTTTGAGTCTAGATTGTAAAGATAGACTTTCCGAAATATTTGCTGTAGAAATGTGTATCCAAGGCATGCATTGGGGACTTCTTTACATCCTACAAGGGATAAAGCCTCGAACATTTGAGGAGTTAGCGACTCGTGCACATGACATGGAGCTGAGCATTGCTAGCCATGGAAATACGAAGCATCCTGTGCCTGAGGAAAAGAAAGAAAGAAGGGAAGTAAGGAAGAATGATAGGAATACGAGAAGTAACGTCAAAAACTCAATGAACATCAACTTTGCCCCAATAAAAATTTCAATCGAAAAGACAAAGGCTAATGAAAAGAGGCCTGAAGGAAGTCAACGACGTGAAACACGTCGCTCGTCACTCAAGGAATGGGAACAAAAGACGTATCCTTTTCCAAACACTGATATGCCCGAAATGCTAGAACAACTCCTCAAGCTTAAATTAATTGAATTGCCGGAATGCAAACGACCAGAAGAGATAGGGAAAGTTGATGACCCAAACTATTGCAAGTATCATCACATCATAAGTCATCCAATCCAGAAATGCTTTGTTCTTAAAGAACTTATCATGAAGCTAGCTAAGGAAAGGAAGATCGACTTGGATTTTGATGATGTGGCTGAGTCAAACCTTGTAACGTTCGCTTACGAGTCACGTAATTGCATATCTCCAACTAGTAAGCTGGGGGCAAATACCACACTCATCCAGTTTGGTTCTATGGAGCCGATTCAAGTTCAGCTTTCACAAGAAACGAGAGTTCCCTCTTCATTTGGTCATCCAAGAGCCCAAAAGAACACAAAGCCTAATTCAACTTCAATCAAGAAGAAGGAATGATAAAGGGAGAAAAAGACTAGGCACAAAAGTGAATGACAATTCGGCACAAACCAAAAACCTTCGAAATCGCATCACGTTAGAAGAATTCTTCCCCAAAGGATTCTTTCAAAATGACTCGGCAGAGGCCGTTCACACAGGCTCTTGCTATGAAATTCATGATGAAGAAAAGGATATCAATCATGGTGGGTCAGATGAGACTTTGGAAAAACTCCAATCTCGAGATGATAAGTTGAACCCTTACAATCCCCTACCTCGCCAAAAAAGGTGATCACCCAAGCTCTTGAAAAACCGGAGATGAGTGTTCCTTATGCCAACGTGCTTCAACAAACCCAAGAATCTTGTGCATGCTCCCTAAACATGACTTTCACTGATGAGGATCTGTTGCTAGGCTCTAAGCTCCACAATCGTCCGCTTTATGTTTCTGGTTATGCACGTGAACAAAAGATAGATCGTGTCCTCATTGATGGAGGTTCAGCTGTTAATATACTACCAAAAATGATAATGAAATGACTTGGTCTTACTATGGAGGAGTTATCACATAGTCTTTTGGTCATTCAAGGTTTTAACCAAGGAGGACAACGCGCGATTGGTATGATACGCCTGGAACTAATCATTGGAGAATTGACAAGCAATGTGTTGTTCCATGTTATTGATGCCAAGACAACCTACAACGTGTTGTTGGGACGTCCATGGATCCACGAGAACGGAGTAGTGCCGTCAACTTTTCATCAATGTTTCAAATACATTCAAGGTGGGGTAAAAAAGGTCAATGCTGACTTAAGGCCTTTTACTGAGACCGAAGCTCACTTTGCTGACGCCAAGTTCTACATGGAAGATGGCGTTCCAAATGAAGTTCTCCCGGTTGAGATCCCACCAACAGAGAGCAAGCCGAATGAAAAGAAGCATGTTAGATTCATCAGTGGAAAGGATACTTCTTCCCCAAGAGAAGGTCCAGAATGTGGAAATAATCATTCTAGTGAATCTACCAGTAAATCAGTGGGAGCAAAGATCTCAACACCTCATGACAATCCTCCATTTCTTCGTTATGTACCATTATCACGCCCAAGAAAGGACAGTCGCCGTTCACGGAATGCACTCAATCAATAGTAAACGAGGGAAGGCCTCCTACAAAGCTCACGATGGAGGATGTAGCCATATTAAAGGAAAATCATGCTATGCCTTTAACTCCATTCACAAATCCTTCGCCCTCGAAGCCATTAAATGGATTCGTAAGGTCTTCGCAAAGTTTGACAAAACATGGTGTTCTACCAAGTGAAAGGACGAAAGGATGGTTCAACCCAAAGGCATATAGGCTTTTAACTAAAGTAGGCTACGATTTCTCAAAACAAGGCAAGCTAGGGAAACTAATGCCAGAAGTCATCGGAGAAAAGGTGCATGGCCTCAGTAAAACACAAAGGAAAATGCGGCTTGAAGGGCATGAAATTCCTGTCCGGAAGACCGGATTAGGTTATACTCCAGAACAACTGGCTCAGATATGGATCAAGAAAAGAAGCGATGCTTCAAGTTCCCAATATATAACAGTGGAAGTCAGCGAAAGTTCGAATCAAAGAAAAGATCACTTTGCATCGCATGTCTCGGTGTTTGATCGCATCAATGCCCTATCATCACGAATCACAGTGTTCAACAGGTTAAATACAAATTACTTAACACAAAATCACGACACTCTTGCTCGTAGATCAGTCTTTGATCGGTTGGGGGCAATGAAAGGGCTTGTTAATGGCTATTCTCAAAATTCCATAAACTTTGAGGTTCAAGGGGAAGAGAAAGCTAATGACGGGATCCGCAGTAGCATTCCTTCATGCATGAAACATAGCTCTACCCTAGACATCAACACCGATGGACCTCTTAAAGTCAAAAGGCGAACGGTTGTACACACAAGACAATCAGTTGTCCGCGATGAGCAAATTCAAGAAGTATAATCCTTATTTCATATTACAGTGGAAGAAGATACGCTCTTAGATGTTGAAGCAACCGATGAAGAGGTCGACGAAGCTCCTCCAGCTTTGGAAGACGGAGGACAGGCTACAGTTGATGAACTTAAAGAAATCTATTTAGGAGCTGCTGAAGAGCCCTGGCCAACTTTCATCAGTGCACTTCTTACCCCTAAAGAAGAAGAAGGATACTTCAAGCTCCTAGTAGAATATAAAGATGTGTTTGCTTGGACTTACAAAGAAATGCCTGGACTCGATCCAAGTATTGCTCTACACCACTTGGCAATAAAGAAAGGTGTACGCCCAGTCAAACAATCCCAAAGACGCTTTCGACCGGAGCTTATCCCTCAAATAGAAACCGAGGTCAACAAGTTGATTGAGGCGGGTTTCATTCGTGAAGTACAGTACTAGAATGGATCGCTAACATCGTCCCTGTCAAAAAGAAGAATGGACAAATTCAGGTGTGCGTTGACTTCCGTGATTTGAACAATGCGTGCCCCAAGGATGATTTTCCATTGCCCATCACTGAGGTTATGGTTGATGCCACTACCGGTCCTGAAACTTTATCTTTCATGGATGGCTCTTCAGGTTACAATCAAATTCGAATGAATCCCAAGGATGAAGAGCTTACAGCTTTTCGTACTCCTAAGGGCATTTACTGCTACAAAGTGATGCCTTTTGGACTAAAGAATGCGGGTGCGACTTATCAACGGGCCGTGCAAAAGATCTTTGATAATGTACTTCATAAATATATGGAGTGTTATGTCGATGATCTAGTGGTTAAAACAAAAAGGAGGGAAAACCATTTGGCAGACCTACGATCCGTGTTCAGCCGCTTGAGGAAGTATCAACTTAAAATGAACCCCCTCAAATGCGCTTTTGGCGTAACATCGAGGAAGTTCCTTAGCTTCATTGTGAGACATTGTGGCATTGAAATGACCAGTCCAAAATCGAAGCAATCCAGAAAATGCCGGAGCCTAAGAATTTGCGAGAGCTTAGAGGCTTGCAGGGAAGACTTTCTTACATACGGCGATTTATCTCAAACTTGGCCAGTCGATGTCAACCTTTCAATAGGCTGATGAAGAAGAATGTGCACTTCGAATGGGATGAGGCTTGTAGCAACGCTTTTACAAGCATCAAAAGATACTTGCTTAATCCTCCGGTTTTAGGTGCTCCTATCCCCGGGAAGCCTTTAGTGTTGTACATTGCAGCACAAGAAAAGTCCCTAGGTGCTCTTATGGCGCAAGAAAATGAGGAAGGGAAGCAAAGAGCCCTCTATTATTTGAGCCGAACTCTCAATGGGGCTGAATTAAATTATTCTCCTATTGAAAAGACATGTCTTGCTCTTTTCTTTGCCATAGACAAGTTAAAGCACTACATATAAGCATATACGGTCCATTTGATAGCAAGGGCGGACCCAATCAAATATGTCCTCTCCAGGCCAGTGGTTTCAGGTCGTCTAGCTCGATGGGGAGTCTTGCTACAATAATATGGCCTTGCATATGTTCCACAAAAAGCCGTCAAAGGTCAAGCATTGGCAGATTTCTTAGCTGATCACCCAGTTCCTTCTGATTGGGAGTTCTCCGATGATTTCCCGGATAAAGACGTATTTTATATCGAAGTAATGCCACCATGGACGATGTTCTTTGATGGGGCCGCACGTCGAGAAGGAGCGGGGGCAGGTGTAGTGTTTGTTTCTCCATAACGACAAATACTTCTATACTCGTTCTTATTAAGCGAACTTTGCTCCAACAACGTGGCCGAATATCAAGCATTAATTATTGGCCTACAAATGGCTATTGAGATGGGCATATTGCAACTTGAGATCTTTGGAGATTCCAAATTAATTATCAGCCAAATCTTGGAGTAATATGATGTCAAGAAAGAAGACCTTGTCCCCTATTGCAAATATGCGAAGAAATTGCTAGCAAATTTTGAGGCAATCACAGTAGAGCATATACCAAGGAGGGAGAATAGACAGGCCGATGCTTTAGCTAATTTGGCTACCGCCTTAGCATTATCCCAAGAAGAGACCGCCAAAGTTGCTATTTCTCAAAGATGGGTAGTACCTCTTGCAATTGAAGAAGAAGAAGAACAAGCCAACGTCATTTCTGTATGCCTTGTTGAAAAAGAAGATTGGCGACAAGCGATCATTGAGTACCTTTAACATGGAAGACTCCCGGATGATATACGCCACAAAACCGAAATTCGGCGAAAGGCTACTCGATTCATTTACTATAAAGAAACTCTCTTCCGCCGTTCGTTTGATGGTTTGTTCCTCCGTTGCTTAGGAGAAGAAGAGGCTAAACAAGCCTTGAAGGAGGCTCATTCTGGAATATGTGGTGCACACCAATCAGGTCCTAAGTTACACTACAGAATCAAGCGAATGGGTTACTATTGGCCTACGATGGTGCAAGACTCCATGGAGTATGCTAAAAAGTGCGAAGCTTGTCAGTATCATGCAAACTTCATCCACCAGCCGCCAGAACCTCTACACCCAACTGTAGCTTCTTGGCCTTTTGATGCATGGGGGCTTGATGCAATAGGGCCATTGCCAAAATCATCCGGTGGCCATTTGTACATCTTGGCTGCAACTGATTACTTCTCAAAATGGGCAGAAGCTGTGCCCCTTAGGGAAGTGAAGAAAGAAACAGTGGTCAACTTCATTCGAACTCACTTGATCTATCGGTATGGTGTCCCTCGGTATATCATAACTGATAATGGCAAACCATTCTACAATAAGCTAATGACGGAGCAATGCGAGAAGTTTGCATTTAAACAATACAAATCCTCCATGTACAATGCTCCGGCAAATGGATTAGCTGAAGCCTTTAACAAAACGCTCGGTAATTTGTTGAAGAAGGTGGTATCCAAGACTAAGCGAGATTGGCATGAAAGAATCGGAGAAGCATTATGGGCATATCGAACGACATTTCGAACGCCTACTCAAGCAACGCCATATTCTCTTGTCTATGGAGTGGAAGCCATCCTTCCCCTTGAATGCCAAATCCCATCATTACGGATAGCCATTCAAGAAGGGTTGACCAAGGAAGAAAATGCCAAGCTTAGGTTGCAAGTGACAGGCCACAAACACGTTGACCCCTTGTGATAACTTAGATTAATTAATTAGCCCAGTTTTTAATTAATCAAATTAACATGCAATATCACGTGGCAGCACAAACAAATCACCAAACTAAGTTAAGCAGCGGAAAATAAATGACACGGTGATTTGTTCACGAATGGGGAAAACCCTTGCGGCAAAAACCCCACCGGGTGATTTAAGATCACCACTCCCGAAACTCCACTATTATCACAACAAGCAGTTACAAGTAAGGAATCCCAGTACCTCACCAACCTACAGTTGAACTCTTACCCCAATACCCAATTGGACTTGTTCTGTAGTGACAGTTTCTCCTTTCAATGCACGGCTCCCAAGTACGTGACTAACCAATGTGATGCGCGGATCCCAGTACGCGTCTTACTCCTTTGGACGAATCCAAGTACGTGACTCACTCACCAACTTGAGGAAGAAAGAATGTTGGCTGCAAAGTTCTTCAAATCATCAGAGATGAACTAGGGCACGAACTTTGTCTCACAGATCACAATTTGCATGAACAACGAGTTCTCAGAGAAGATGCAACTTGTATCTTGTGATTCCTCTTTTGACGGCCCTTAAAATAATCCTTTTATATGTCTAGGGTTAGGAGAAAAGAAGTCCCAAAGACATGCTCACGGATTGGACTTGAAACAGACTTGGAATTCTGTTTTCTTTAATTCTCGATAGATAGAGGTATCGAGAGGTATCGAGATAGCTGTCGAGGCTCGGGCTAAACAGCTTCTTTAAATCTCGATAGATGTATCTGTCGAGGTATCTATCGAGCTTTAAAATCTTGCACTTCCTTGCTTGTTTCTTGGACAGACTTCGACGGCTTCAACACTTAATCTTGAACCACAGTTTCTTGAAGTGTTTAACACATCCTAGATCTACCCAATTACAAGTAAAGTGCGTTTTGTCTAAGGATAAGCCAATTACATAAAATAGCGACATAAGTTCACAGACTTGAACTACATATGTCCTAACAGCAAGAATTGGAGGCACTTGATGGAAAGAGGCTCGAGGCTCAACAACGCCTTGAGTGCTATCAAGCTCGTATTTCGAGTGCATTCAATAAAAGAGTTAAACCATGATCATTCCAAGTTGGTGACTTAGTACTCGTCGTTCGAAGACCTATCATCACGACTCATCGTACAGGCAACAAGTTCACTTCAAAATGAGATGGGCCTTATGTTGTGCAAGAAGTCTACATCAATGGAGCATACAAGTTGATTGATCAAGAAAGTGTAAGGATCGGCCTTATCAATGGGAAGTTCCTCAAACGCTTCTATGCTTGAAAATCAAGGATTGCTCCTCGATAAGAGTTTAAACTGCCCACTGCAAGTGCTACGAGGGTACATGATGTCTTCCCATTACCTTTGAAAGCGTACAAATAAAGAAAAATTAATCCCATTCTATGTCACCATTTGCGAGTGTGGCATAGTGGTTGGATGCCCATGTCGCCCTTAAGGCCGAGGTCTCGGGTTCGATTAGTGGTGATACCCACTATTGCGCAATTGGTACTCATGGAATGCCGTGGGGCGTGGGACGAGGATTACACACGTGAGCTCTCCTTTTTTTTTTGTAACAAAAAAAAAAAAAAAGATTAAACAAAAAAAAGATCAAAAACAACAACAAAAATAAAAAATAAAAAATAAAAAAAATCATCAAAAAAAAATTCATAAAAAAAAAATCATCAAAAGAAAATCATAAAAAAAAAAAAAAATTCAGTTGAACTATGTAATGACTTGATCCCTCTCCGGGGTACGTAGGCAGCTTAGTACTTTTCACTAAGTTTAGTCACATGAAAAGAATAAAGCTGGCTAGTCTAGCTTGAAGAGTTTTCCAACGGTCATCAATATGCTTTTAAGGTCCCTTTGGTTGGCAAGACATTGATTAAAGACAATCAATTGCTCAATAGGATGATCAAAGATCGTTGTACTCAAAGATGAAGACTACATAAAGTCTGCATGGCATTCTCCATCTTCTATGGACATTCCCTAACATTTATGAAGCATGTTTTGCATCATCTCTCCTCTATGGGCATATTCTGACATCTTTGAAGTCTTAGCGACATTCTTCTCGCATCTTCAAGGTTTTGTTGACACCTCTTTGAATCCTCAAAGTCTTGATGAGAGCATCTTGAAACTTCAAGGTTTTGTTGGCATTTCCTTGCATCTTTAAAGTCTTGATATGGACTCGTTGCATCTTCATCGTCTTGTTGGTATCTCTGAAGTCTTGATGTCTAGCAACAGTGCTAAACGCCCTCAATGTCTGAGCTATATTGCCTCTGGAAATTGTTGTTGTTGTAGCTTTATTATAAATGTCAATATTGGTGCAACTTCAATGTGAGTGCGGTGCGAATGAAGTGTTGACATGGCTTCACGGCAAAGATAGATGTTGACGTGGCTTCAGTGCGAATGAAATGTTGACGTAGCTTCATGGCGAAGATGAATGTTGGCACGGCTTCAGTGAAAACGAAGTGTGGTCGTGGCTTCATGACAAATATGGATGTTGACGTGCCTTTAATGCGGATGAAGTGTTGACATGGCTTAATGGCGAAGATGAATGTTGGCACGGCTTCGGTGAAAATGAAGTGTTGTCGTGGCTTCATGACAAAGATGAATGTTGGCACGGCTTCGGTGCGAATGAAGTGTTGTCGTGGCTTCATGGCAGCAATAAATATCGGTATGACTTCAATGCAAGTAAAATGTCGAGGCAACTTTGTGGCAAAAGAAGAGTATTAGTGTGTCTTCATTACAAAGGCAAAAGGTGATGCAACTTCATGGCAAATGCAAGTGCAAATATTGCTTCAGTAGACAAATTAATGGTAATGCTTCATAACAGTTGCAAGTGTCTGCGCCGCTCCATGAAAAGGATAAGTGGTGACACGATCTCGATGAAAAAAAAATGGATGCCACTTCATTGTAAAGGCAAGTGCTAAAAGACAAATATCGCTAAAAAATTGTTGATGCATAACAACATGAAGGTATACGTCATTGCAAGAACGTTGCTATCAATGAAATACAAAGCCACCAAATGAAGGTAAACACTTCTATGAGAATGTCAGCATAAAGTTTGATGTCAAAACCCGAAGTTCAAGAAAATTGTGCTGCAAAACAAAGACAAGCAACAAAAAATTTGTTTAAAAAAAAAAAAAAAAAAAAAAAAAAACTCTTTTGAACTACATAATGACTTGATCCCTTTCGGGGGTACGTAGGCAATTTAGCATCTTTTGCTAAGTTCAGTCATGCCCTAAAAAAAAAATAAGGAAGGTTAGTACAAGCAAAGCATAATATATGTATATATATATATATATATATATATATATATATATAAAGGGCACAATTTCTCTACGTAATATATAAGAAAGATTTGTGCAACTTAAGGTATGCTCTGAATGCCCTTATATAGGGCTCTTTGGAAGCTAGCAGACAGAAAGAAAAAGATGTGAACAAAGAAAAAAGAAGTGGGAATGCATACTTTCAAAAAAATACTACAACAAACTTTGAAAAATGAAAGAGTAGGCTCCTATGGACAAGGCATTTCATCTAGGAGCTATTGCACAAGGAATACCACATTGTTCAAAGATTTTGTGCTGCCAACCCTAGAGAACAATAGAGACACTTAATAATCACCTGCGTCCAGCTTCAGATCTCAGCCTGTCAGAGCAGCCACCGCGTTGTCAGATCGACAACCGCCAAAATAGACCAACAAAGACGCACGATTTTCCCATTCAAATTCGTGAAAATCCAGACCCTTTTTTACAAAACTGAGACCACAGAAATCTTCTACGGCCTTCGATCTACAGTTTGTCTTCAATATCATAAAAGTTCTTTCCTAATCAGAATTCAATTTTTTTTTTCAAATATTATTTTGAACATATGTTTAAACATAAACATAACAAGATTCCAAACAAAAAAATGATAAAAATCTTTTCCATGATTAAATAATAATAATAATAATAATAATAATAATAATAATAATAATAATAATAAAGCGAAACATTTGACTTTTTGTTGACCACTTCTTATTGTGCGCCATGTGGCTACATAAATTTATGCCACGTATACATTTAAGAACACCGAACAATTGTGCCTTTTCATTTTACTCATTAACCTTATGCATTTTATGTAGGGGAAGATTTAAAATAAATAAATAGATTTAATTTCTCTCGCATGAATGAAAATGATTACGTTGTTGAACATGTTAACAAAATAGAATTGATAGCAAAAGAATTAGCGGCGCGAGCCATGAATTGTCTTACAAGATTCTAGTGGCTATAATCCTAGATTATTTTTCATCATAATATCATTACATGTATTATTGCTTCTCGAAGAGGATAGAATGAAGGAAAGAAAGAAGTAAACAACATACAACAATTTGATGATGGAACAATCTACTCAGACACCTAAATTGTTTTTTCAACATATAACTTCAACGTCAGTCATTTTTCTGACACAAGCAAAGATGATCAAACAAAAAAATAGGTAATCTAACTAATCTTGTTAATTCTTTTGCAAGCTTCAATTGTGGAAAACTTGGACATTGCAAAGCAAATTGTTGCCAAGGACAACAACCAAGGAAATCATAGAACTTATGATGACAATTTATGAGGCAATGGTTGTGGAGCCTTAGTCAAATTCATGGTGGGTGGATTTAGCCACAACTCATCACATAGCAAGAGACTAAGGACTTTTGGTGGAGATAAAAGAAAAATAAGGTATTATAGTGTACATGGGCAATAACGCATATAGTGATGTACTTGGTGAAGGAAAATATAAACTACTCCCAGTTGTTAATGGATCTAATGTAATATTAAGTGATGTATTGTATGTACTTGATGTGTGTAGAAATCTCATTTTAGTTTCTACATTAGATAAGAAAGGATATGAAATTTGGATGAAATCCGGTATTGTAACTATCAAAGGACATGAAAATTAAGTGGTGTAAGAATTTTTTTTTTTACATGATAGAATTTCTTCTCTAACCTAATTAAAGTGTATATGTGTGTGAAGCTCCCTCCTAGCTAGAGACTTGAACCCCAGCCCTTACCTCCCACACTCCACAAGCACTTATACTCGTGGAGTAACTATCGCATCAAGGGTATGCAGTGATAGTGGTGTAAGAAAATTGAAAGTGAACAAATTGAGAAGAAGTTACCAAATGAATATGAACCACTATTTATACCCAAAGAATTATGATCTTTCAATAAACACATTTTCATTCAATATGCAACTTTTCAGTTAATAGACACATTTTCGTTCAATAGGAATTTTTAATATATATCTAATATGAAAGGTTATGACATTTCAATAAGCATATTTTGGTATATCCAATATGAAAAGTTATGACCTTTCAATAGTCACATTTGGTATATATATTAAAACTTAATAGACACATTTTCGTTCAATAGGCATTTTTAATATATATATCTAATATGACAGGTTATGACATTTCAATAAGCATATTTTGGTATATCCAATATGAAAAGTTATGACCTTTCAATAGTCACCTTTGGTATATATATTAAAACTTATCTTGTATATACCTATATATACAACACAAACCAAGCTAGAGACATAACATTTTATCTCTTATTCCCTCTCACAAAAACTAATAAATAAAATAACATTGCTTTCTTCTGTCTAACTAATAAAACTTTGTGCTATTTCTTTCAATATCATTTTTTTTTTTTTTAATTTCATGCATTTTTGCTTACTACTCCAACTCAAAATTAATGTTTTTTTTTTCCTGAAACTCATCTAGTAGTTATTCTTGTGCATTACATAGGAAAGCGACTAGTGTGTGTGTGTGTATATATATTATCATTCTCTTTCTATCAACTATTACTATGAAGGTACAAAATCTACAACATTTAAATACGTAGTTTTTGCAACTTTTTCTTTCAAAATACTTGTAAGAAATTTTTATTTTTATTTTTAATGTTACATTATCCTCCATCATTTTTCTTTACTGTCTCTAACTATTTTTTCTTCTCCTAGACACATTTTAGTAACTTTTCCATCATAGATAGGGTAATTTGCATTTAACATCGTTTTTAGTCTAATATTTACACCACTTTAAGGATATGAATCCTTATTTCAAATTACCTCTACAAAAGTTTAACTTCTACATAAATTTATCTTTCATGTCATATCTTACACTATCCATCTCTTGATGAAATAATCAAATCAATTATTTCTTTCCTAATAAAAGGGAACTATTATTTTCCAACCAAGTTAATCTTATAAAACATATTAAACTCCAAGCACTTTATATCACTCTACTTAATAATATGATAAGTTGATGAATGGAACTATCTTTTATTATTGTTGGTATCCATTTATGGGCACCCTTTTTGAAAGCCTTGGAAATATAATCACAGGCCAACATCTTGAACCTTAAGCTCACTCAATTCCAATATTAAACATATTTATATACATATAATAAATTAAACATGTCCATGACATTTTTTATTAAGTAAACATGATTTCCATACCAAATTTTAATTTAAACTTCATCCTTTTTTATATGTAAATCCAGAATTATTAGGAGTATAGTTGGGGAAAAAGAATTTGGGAAATAGGGATTCATTCCTTCAAAGACTATCTTAAACATATTTCCCCATATATAAGCAACAATAGAAGGTACAAACATAATAAATTTTTTCGTCAATCTCCACTAGGTCTCCAACATCTTAAAATTTCTTTCCAAATAATAATATGATTTACTCAAATATTATGTTGAATAGATGTTTTATATATAAATATATACACATATATATATATATATATATATATATTTATATCTTTCCTAGGACTTTCCAATTTTGGAATAAGTTTGTTTGCCCAGTGCATCACATTCCATCTCTCTTATTAGAGATTAGGAATAGTGCTTTTCTTACGTCCTTTAATATGTTATATTATTTCACTCCTTTCCATGTGTTGTTCACCACAAGATCCATAACTTTCATAGTACTAAGCATAATGTTTGAAATTTAAATTCATATCATCACACTAGGGAAGGCAAAATAATAAAGTAATAAGTCGTGTCTCCTCTTGGTAAGTAGATGTCTCATTATTTGTGACCTCAACCTCCAGGTTCTTTTTTACCCGCACTCATAAACTTATTTATCCGATTTAAAAAGTATGATAATAATAATTAACGAGAATAATATGTGCATTGAGAAGCCCATGCAATCCAATTAAAAAGGTATTCCATTATATGTCTCTTTAGTTGCTTTCTCAACTGATCTGGGCTTTCATCAGTCGGCACTAAATATGCCAATTTACATACTTATAAATATATGTGGGCCGGTTCTTTTTTTTTTTTTTTTTTTTAAGTGATATTAATGTAATGAACACATTATAAAAGTGAGGTGCATATACATGTGGATCCCACATACATATACACATATAAGAGAAGAATTACATACATTTGTTAATAGGATACTTTAATTTCACTTGTACCATTTGTTGATTTATACATACAACCTAATAATTGAATCAAAATCATGTAACTCTTCGAAAAAATTGTTAATATTGAACACAAAAATATAATAAAACCTCTTGCTATGAAAATGATAGAAGAGTCTTATTTCAAGACCCAATTACTTCAACTATTTGTGAGAAATTTACTTCTTTTTTCCTTCTTCTTATTGAATGTAGAGCATATGTTCTCGTTTTTGTCTATATTCCAAAATGATGAAAAATGTTACAAATGATACTTAATCAATATTCTAACTTCTCCAATAACCCAAAAACATAAGATGGAAAATTTGTGCATGGTAGAAGATAATGGTGGTCCGCCCACAAATAATAACTACAAACTAAGTACAAAGTTATAAGTTTAAACGTGGCAACATCTACTTAATTTCTACACATTTTAGAATCTACAAAAGAAAAATTTATATCAACACCTTCATCATTATCATCATCTACAATAGACACCAACGTCTTCTTTTCTCCTTCACATGCAAACACCCCCATCACACCATCTCTTCATTCCTTCAGCAACTCCACTCTAGCTCACATGGCTAGCTTGAGCTTCATCATTGGCATTATCGGTTAGTTTAGTTTCTCTATTACAAATTATCTCAATGGTTGTTTCTTGGATTCTTAGTCTCTGGCCTTATTTTGCTTTTGTTTTCAATTTTCTTCCAAAGAAGAATTGCTCAACGATTTTATTTTTCTTGTAATTTATTTGCAGGCAATATAATTTCTGTGCTAGTTTTCACTTCTCCAATGTAAGGCATACAATGATTTTTGTGATATCTTTATTAGAATATAGGAACTACTGAAGTAAGCTGAGCGGATGACTTATAATTGGTTTAGAGTTTAATAAAAAAAGTGGATCAATAGTTATGTGGACATGCTTGAGCACACTGAAAGCAATACCAATAGCTCAACGAGGAAGGTTTTGAATAGGTTAAAAATAGTTTCCTTTGTTCACTTCTTAATTTCATTTGGTATAAAAGACTTTGATACTTCCAAACCCTTTTAAAGTTTTTACAAGTAATTGGACTTATATAATTAAATAAATACAACATTTCCCATTGTTGCACAATCAAGAAGATCATCCAGGCAACAAAATGATCCAATAATTTGATCAGTAAGCTTGTGGCATCAAAAGTATGCTTCTTTTGTTGTACTGGATTTAGAACACATAGACATGCATGATGCTTAGAATTTACTAATTCCTAAAAAAAAAAAAAAAACAAAACACAAAATAAAATACAAAAAAAAAAAAAAAAAACACAAAAAAATTATTTCCAGCGTTTGTTCAAACTGATTAACAAATTGATTAGATTCAAGAGCTTAATGACATTTGGAAGAGGCAAATTATCGGTTTTTTTTTTCTTTTGTTTTTTTCCATATAGAAAGACATTTTCGCAAGTGGTGAAGAATAAATCAACTGAGAATTATAAGGTTCTTCCATATATAACCACTCTGTTGAGCACATGTTTGTGGACATTCTATGGACTCCTCAAGCCAGATGGATTTCTTGTTCTAACTGTCAATGGAATCAGTGCTGTTTTCCAATTCATCTATGTGGCTCTTTTTCTTATCTATGCTCCCCCTGATAAGAAGGTGATATTAATCTATTTTTGATTTCTCTTTAAATATGTTTACATACATGGTAGAGCGTAGGGTTCCCATGCATCACTCATATATATATATATATATATATATATATATATATATATGCATGGTTTATTGTGTTGTAGTGCTAACCCCAAAGTATTAGTCTAGTGATTTCAAGGCCTCATTAGATACATGATGTCATAGATTTAAAACTCTTAGTTAGCATCTTGGGGTCACCCCAAAGAGATTTATTACTAGTGTGTGTGAACTGTGAGATGAAGGGATAGAATAATCATAGCACAAAAAGCACCCATGCGCCTTTTACAAAACACAAAACACCAACCAAAAAAATAAAAAAGTTTTAGTGCTCAATGTCAAGCATGTCTGTTTGAGAATTAAAAAACAATTATAGCTATGAATTTGAGGATCTTTTGTGAACCTTGAGTAAATTCGAAAATTCATATGGATGCTTATATCAAAATTAGGTATAAGGATGTATAATTCAGTTTTAAAATAGTATGCTTTTGTCAAACTATTATGTTTTAAAAAATCTTTTTTTTTTTTTTTTTTTTGAGCATGATATGATTTTACTCAAAAAGTAAAAGTTTGCTATGAGTGAATTCCTTTCGGTACATAGATCATCTCTTCTTAATTAACACAAACTTAATTTCCAATGTAATATTTCAGATTAAGATAGCAAATACGGTAGCTGTATTAAATGTTGGCCTTCCTGGGTCGGTAATTGCGATAACTCTTCTAGCCATTCATGATAATAGCATGCAGTTGATCTTTGTTGGAATCTTATGTGCTGGATTAACAATTGCCATGTATGCATCACCTCTTTCATCTATGGTATGCTACTTCACTCATTATACAAATTATTTGTTGCCAAGAATGTAAGAACATTGTAACTTAACTGGTTGACGCTTTTTATTGCGTTCATGACATTTAGGGTTCACTTTCTCTCTCCTCCATTATAACTATCAAATTAAATGCAATAAAATATTCTTTAAAAAAAATGTAATTTGTCATATTTTCACTAAAAGAAAATGATCATAAACATATTGGCAATCTTTATTGAGGGGCTGCCCATGCATCCTCTTTCTCTCGCACTACAAAAAAAAAAAAAAAGTATTTTTGGTGACAAAAATTTTCATCACCAAAGTCCTATTTTCGTCGCCTATGGTTTTTGGCAATGAAATTTGTTTTTTGGCAACAAAATTGGTTTTGTCGCATATACCATGTCATCAAAAGTCCTGATGATGAAACTTTTGGCAATGAAACCATTTCGCCGCTTAATGTTTCCCTCGCTAAATACATGATTCAGCAATGAAATAGTTTTGTTGCGAAATGTATTTTATTTTATTAAATCATATTTGGCAATGAAACAAAACCTTTTTTTTTTAATTCAGCCATATTTGGCAATGAAATATTTCATCGCTGAAACCAAATTATTTATTTATGTTTTTAATTCAGCCATATTTGGCGAAGAATTATTTCGTCACCAACTGTTGTTATACCATCATCTCTCTCTCTCTCTCTCTCTCTCTCTCTCTCTCTCTCTATCCATTTTTTTGCCATATATTTTTTTCTAGATTTTCTATTTTTTTTCCTATCCATTTCATTCATTTTGGTCAACTTTGACCCATTTCAGTCATTTTGGTCTAATTCGGTCCATTTTAGTCTATTTGGTCTAGTTTAGTTCAGTTCGTTTATACATACACAAAACAATTAGCTATTTTAATGTTTTTATGAAAGTGTTTTCTATGTGGTAAATGTATATAACACTCTTCTATCTTGATTTTTCTTTCTTCTAATCTTTTATAATTTAATTGACACCAATATATTAATCTTTTTTTTCGTTTTTTTTTTTTGCAATTTATGACAGAGAACAGTGATAAAGACCAAGAGTGTGGAGTACATGCCATTTTCCCTTTCATTCTTCCTATTTCTCAATGCAGGCATATGGTGTATTTATTCTGTGCTCATCAAAGACTTCTTTGTCGGAGTAACTTTTCTTGTCCTGTTACTTATCTAAGTCAATCCATGATTTCTTTTTAACAAAATTAAACCCATGACCTTTATATTCCTATTTTAATCTCTTAATGATTATAGGTTGATTTTATAATAAAACATTTTTTAATTACAAGCAACCATGGAATTAGACCCTCACACCAATGAATTGTAAAATATAGCACCCAATAGATTCAAAATAGATCAATTTTACTACGGATTAAATATTACAAATTTAATACACTTTCAAATCCATAAAATAAAATCTTAAAAATTTTAAGTGAAATGAAAATAATTTTGTTTCTATGGATGGGAGCGTAAGAGAGCAAAGTGAAGTGGAGGCACACTACTCTCTAGTCAATAAAATCATTTTAAACCCTCTATTTTCTGAAAATAAATTTGTTTTCCACTCGTTTCAACAAATTTAGGCATTTCTATATTAATTTTCTCTCTATTTTCAATGATATTACCAAGATAAAAAAAATCTTTACAAATAAATTAAGGGAAATGCTAACGAATGCCCTAAGGGCATTCAGTAACAATCCATTTAAAGAAAGTTTTTATGCAATTAATATTTCCCATAAAAGGGAAAAATAATTAATTACACAATCTCTGTGCATATATTCAAACAGTTATTTCAGGTGCCAAATGCAATAGGCTTTGTGTTGGGTGCCACTCAACTCATCCTCTACACAATTTACAAGAACAAGTCAAAGATGTTAGTTAAATCAATGGATTTAATGAGAGAAGAAAGTCAAACTGAGCTTGTTAAAGGAGCCATTGAGATGCGAGCGAACGATCAAGAGATCAATCTGAAAAATCGAAGCTTTAACAAAGGCAACAGCATGCCAAAGCAGCAGGTTAATAGACAATATAGCATGCCAAAAATCACAAAGACACTTTCTTTCGGCCCACGTGAATTACCCTCCAATTGTGCCCCTATTCATGATGTTGAAGTTGGAGAAAAGCATCAACCGTGATTTGGTATAAATATAATGTTAAGAGTCCAACAAAATGGCCTTGTATGCGTTATCCTTCCTTTCAAGAGTTTGGTTAATTAAGAATTTGGAATAATATGTAACACAAATTTTACCTTTGTATCATATAAAATTTGCCCTTTAAATTTATGAAGGCCTAAAGTGGGTGGGCCCGTGCTACCCAAAAGGCCCAAGCCTGACCCAACTTAGTCTGACCCAAGATTCTAGTACTTGAATAGTCGTAGAGACCTCTCTAAGTCTGCGGCAACCAATGTGATAAGCCATCAAGGTCTAAAACCAAAAAAAAAAAATCTAAGACTACACCTTTTTGGGCCACAATTCTAATGCAGAAAACTGTGAATGGTGGGTTTATGGAAAATTGTTAGACAACCAAAAACAATGTTTCATATAAAATAGTTATGGAAATGGTATGATCCTATAAATACTCCACCAAACAACCTCATTAATTGGTTTTCGGCCTTGTAAATAGGCCACCTCCATCTTGTATTGGTCTTTAAAGACCATAACATTTAACCTTGCTACTATTGATTGGTTTTTGTTCTTAAAATCCAGGCACCTATATATACTTGGAGTGTTTATTTTGTATCTGTTTAGGCCATTTGTTGAGACGGAGTTTAGGCCATTTGTTAATCCTTCTTATTAGAATATTATATATTAACGTATTATCATAAATACATAAACCATGGTGTTCTAGAATACTATGAACTATCGTGGTTTTCTAACGCCAAGGACTATGATATATATATATATATATATATATATATATTCGAAGCCATTCATGATTCAGGTTATGCTTTTTACTAATTTCCAAATAATAGTAATCATAAAAACGTAAAATTCATTTCAAGTATTCAAATTGATTCAAAATCGCTTAACAAATTAATTAGCAGGAGCTTAATGACATTTGGGTGACAAACAAGTTATGATTTTTATTTTCCTTTTCTTACAGAAAGACATTTTTGCTAGTGGTAAAGAAGAAACCAACTGAAAATTATAAGGGTCTTTCATATATAACCACAATATTGAGCACATGTTTTGATTTTCAATGGCATCGATGCTATTTTTCAATTCATCTATGGGACTCTTTTTCTCATCTATTCTCCGTTGGATAAGAATGTGACATTAATCTACCTTGGATTTTTCTTAACATATGTTTACATATGTGGTAGAGTTCTCATCCCACGCATCACTAATATATGTATGGTTAATTTTGTTTTAGTACTAACCTTAAGTGTGATGCCCAATATTAATTGAAAAGTTTTTGAGTATGTATTATGTGGGTGTGTATTGAGTCAATATTGGGCATTTATCAGGTTAATCTGAGCTTTATTTGTAACGTCAAAAATTGACTAGATATTGTTTAAGTATGTGTTGTGTGAGTGTGTGTTGAGTTCCACATTGAACATATGTTAACTTAATTTGGGTGAATCTAGACGTTTGATGTTGCAATGAAATAATCATTGACATGATGTTTAGGAACCTTTTGTGAGTCTTAAATAAATTGGAAAGTTTAGTTTGATATTTACTATCAGAATCAGGTATATGTTTTATCTTCATGTATAATTCTATTTTTCAATAGTATATGCTTCTTCTTCTTCTTCTTCTTCTTCTTCTTCTTCTTCTTCTTCTTTTTTTTTTTTTTTTTTTTTGAGAAAAGTATATGCTTTTATTAATAAATATATTTTAATATTATTTTATGCATGCTACGAGGGATACTTCAAAAATAAAAGTATTTTATGAGTGAATTTGTCTTAGTACTAAGATTCATTTTTAACTAATACAAAATTATCAATGACATCTATTCAAATTTAAATGGCAAATATGGTAGCTGTATTGAATGTCGGCTTTCCTGGGTTGATAATTGCAATAATTCTTCTAGCAATCCACGATAATAGCATGCATACACCTTTGTTAGAATTTTATGTGCTGGATTAACCATTAGCACGTGTGCATTACCTCTTTTATCTATGGTGAGTTCTTCACACATTAAACATGTCAATTGCCGGTTGGGCATTTGCAATGGTAAACATTATTAAAGCAAAGCAATATATAGGCGCAAAGTGTTGGGGAAAAAAATCCTAATCTCCTCTATGTCTATGTGTGGATTAAAATATATAACAACCAAGCAATAGCAATATTATGGAAACAAAAAAAAAAAAAAAAAAAAAAAAAAAAAAAAAAAAAAAAAATTCAGTAAGCACCACATAAACATAACCACACAAGAATACCAAATCTTACGTGGAAAACCCTCTGGTGTAGAGGGAAAAACCACGGGACAATTCCGAAAAATATCCATTATGAAATAGATATTACAACTATTAAGTTTATGCTAAACTTGAGTCCACAATAAATTGTATATACAACAAATAAATCTCAAAGAGTAAATACAATCTCACCCCAAAAATCAATAGCAAAATCTTCCTTTGAATACTCCAACTCTCCATGGTTGTAGCACACAAAAATTCCATGAGAACTCGACCAATTTATCTTCCTTGTGTGCAACTTGAGCAAAGAAAAATGTCTCCTCTTTCTTTTTCACTCTCTCACACTCTCACTATATTTCTCTCTATCTCTTCACCTGTACTGTACCTCAAATGGCTAAATATCTCTGTGTTTTTTGCTCTCTCTGGAACTCACACGCAATAGCCAAAAAACGACTCTCTCTTTCAGCTCTCCACCAAGCCGAATGACCTTAGCTTTGTTCTTTTCTTTTTCTTCAGCATGTCCCACGCGCCTTGCATCACTTCTCATTAAGAGAAGTCAGACCTCTCTCATACTTTGGTCATTTGTCAATAAATGAAAGCTAACTTTGAAGACTTTTGGAACAAGCTCATAAATGAGCTTTGACAAATATGTGCGCTGGAATCTAAGGGTGTCACATACACCCAACAATCTCCCCCTCCAACACACTATGGAGGAGATCTTCTATCCAAGTCTTCAATTAGAATTCATGCTAGCCAACTCGACACGAAGCTTTAGCTTCTCTCTAGACAAAACCTTGGTCAACATGTCAGCTGGATTTTCATCTGTGTGAATCTTCTCTAATTCAAATGACTATTATTCAACAACTAGTCTCAACCAATTGTATCTCACCTCATGCTTCGAGCGTGAATGATCCATAGAATTCTTGCTTAAGTCTGTAGCACTCTGAGTATCACAATTAACTACATACCCATCTTGTTTCAAACCCAATTCTTGGAGAAACCTTTTTAACCAAAGCATCTCTTTACCTGCTTCATTAGCTACAATATACTCAGCCTCAGTTATAGATAAGGCAACACACTTCTACAATCTTGACTGCCATGATACAGCCCCCCCGCAAAAGTAAATAAATACCCCAATGTAAATTTTCTACCATCAAGGTCACCTGCCCAATCTGCATCTACATAACCCTCCAAAACTGGTTTAAAATCACCAAAAGTCAAGCACAATTTAGAGCTACCTCTTAAGTACCTGAAAATCCACTTCACTACTTCCCAGTAATTTTTACCAAGATTAACCGTGAACCTACTAACAACACCAATTGCGTGAACAATATCTGGTCGTGTGCAAATCATAGCATACATCAAACTTCCAACTGCTGAGGAATATATAGTTGATGTTATGTCTTTTTTCTCTTTCTTTGATGAAGAATAAGATTTATTTCTTAGCTTGAAATGAGCACCATGAGGTGTACTAATTGGCCTGGCATGCTTCATATTGAACCTTTCAAGAATCCGCTCAATATATTTCTCTTGTAATAACCATAGCTTTTTTGCTTTCTTATCACGTAGAATCTACATACCCAAAATTTGCCTTGCAGGACCCAATTCTTTCATATCAAATGACTTGTGCAAGTCCTTTAAATTTCCAATCACACCTGCATTTTATCCTACTATCAACATATCATCTACGTAGCAGAAGAATAACAAATTTACCATTGGGAAATTTTCTGACATACACACAATGATCTGTATTTGTCCTCGTGTACCCGTGACCCACCATGAATGCGTCAAACTTCTTGTACTACTGTCTTAGAGCTTGCTTTAAGCCATACTAACTCTTCTTTAACTTGCAAATTATATTCTCTTTCACTTTTGTTTTGAATCCCTTTAACTGATCCATGTAGATTTCTTTTTTCAAATCACCATGAAGAAAAGCTATCTTCGCATCAAGTTGCTCAAGCTCAACATCCAAGCTAGCTACTAATCCTAGAACTACCTGAATGGAACTCATCTTGACTACTAGAGAGAATGTCTCATCAAAGTCAATCCCCTATTTCTGACTGAAACCCTTGACCAACAATCGAGCTTTATACTTCACTAACTTGTCACTATCTTTCTTCAGCTTGAACACCCATTTGTTTTTCAATGCCTTCTTGCTTTTAGGAAGTTCCACTAAGTCATAAGTCTTATTCTTGTTCGAAGAATTCATCCCTTCATGCATAGCCTTTAGCCAACTTTGCTTATCTTTATGAGACTGTACTTCTTGAAAGCTTTCTGGCTCCCCCTCTTCAGTCTTCATAATATACTCAGAAGTGGGATATCTAGTCGATGGACGACGCTCTCTAGTACACCATCTCACCTAAGGTTCTACTATCTCTAGTGGAGGAGGCTGCTCCCTATGCTCAACACCATCTGTATTTGTCACATCATCACCATCAACACCTATTGGCTCATCAGCATTAAATTCGGTTGGTTCATCACCATAATTCTCATCTTGTACCTTTTCCCTATTTGTGGCATTATCTAAGGAAGAGGAGGTAGGTGTAAGATTAAGAACACCTTCAATGGTAGCTTTAGGCGTTTCAATTTTCTAAAAGCTTGCCAAGTTTTCTTATGAAAAAATACATCTCAACTTCTGATCATTTTCTTTTCCTTAGGATCCTATAACTTGTAGCCAAATTCTGCATCTCCTTATCCAACAAATATACAAGGAGTGGATTTGCTATCAAGCTTTGATCTTTGTTCCTTAGGCACATGAACAAATGCCTTGCACCCGAATACCTTCAAGTGAAAGTAAGAAACATCTTTCCCTGTCCATACTCTTTCTGGACTATCAAAATCCAAAGGAGCTGATGGACATCTATTAATTAGGTAGCATGCAGTCACAACAGCTTCACTTCAAAATGATGTAGGTAGATTAGTCATTCTCAACATACATCTGATCTTCTCAACATACATTTGATCTTCTCAACAATAGTGCGGTTCATCCTTTCTGCCACACCATTTTGTTGTGAGGTACCAAGAACTGTCTTCTCATGTCTAATGCCTTTCTCAGAGTAGTAATTCTTAAATTCATTTAATGTGTATTCATCTCCGTTATCACTACGGAAACACTTCAAAGGCTTCTCTTTCTCTCTTTCCACCATGACATGAAATTTCTTGAAGTGCTTAAATACCTGGTATTTTGTTTTCAAAACATAAACCCATACCTTTCGTGAAGCATCATCAATAAATGTAACAAAATATTTATTGCCACCTAAAGTCTCAACATAAATGGGACCACATACATTAGAATAAACAAGATCTAATACATTAAGTTTTCTAGTAGAGGGTATATTAAATGAAACTCTATGTTGTTTACCAAATAAACAAAAGTCACAAGGATTTAGTGGCGTACCTTTGGCAAAGGGAATGAGAGACTTCTTTGCCAAAATCTGCAACTCTTTTTCACTTATGTGAGCCAGCCGCCTATGCCACAAGTTAGGCAAAAAATCCTCCTGAGCTGCACGAACAACATCCTTGCACAACTTTACTTGTGTCTTGTAAAGTGTACAACAAATTTTCCCTCTAGCAAACACCAATGATCGCTAAGCCTCCATTTTCCATCACGAAAATAATTACCATAACCTTCTTTATCAAGAACATGAGCGGAAATCAAATTCAGGCGAATATCAGGAGCATGTCTCACATCCTTCAAAGTCAGGGTGTATCCAGTGTTAGCCCTAACACAAATATCACCAATTCCCACAATGTCGGCATAACTATCATTGCCCATCTTCACTCTCCCAAAGTTTCCCGCTTTGTATGAAGTGAATAACTCCTTTCTAGGAGTTACATGGCAGGTAGCAACTGAATTAATTACCCATTCAACATAAGGATCTGAAACTGTACAACAATTATCTTGTCCTATGGCTTGGACTTCATCTTCCAACACTATAACAACAACAGTATTCTCCTCATCCGCCTTTTTCTAATTTTTATCCTCTTTTTGTTTGTTCTTCCAAGCCTTGCAATTCCTTTTTATGTGACATTCTTTATCACAGTAAAACCACTTGAATTTCCTTTTGATTCTGACCAAACTCTGGATTTACCTCGCCCTTTAGAACTTCTACTCTTACTTCTCCCCCTGTTCTTTGTGACCTGAGCATGTGCAATATTCTTCCCCATATCCTTTCTTATAGTTTCTTTATTAAGTAAACTATCTTTACCCATGGCAAGTTATAACACACCATTCAGAGTAGAATTACTAAGTGACACTACCAAAGTCTCCCAACTATCAAGTAAGGAACTCAGAAGCAATAAAACTTGCAACTCATCAACTATTACTAACTTCATTGTAACCATTTGATTAACCAAGTCTTGGAACTCACTAAGGTGCTCGACAATGGACTCACTCTCTTTAAGCTTCAAATTCACAAGCTTTCTAGCAATAAAAGCTTTACTTTTAGCATTTTTTCTTTCATAAAGACTCCTTAATTTTTCCCAAAGAGCCTCTGCATTTGTTTCCTGAGACACATGGTGAAATACACTAACATCAATGCATTGTCTAATACACCTGATAGTTTTTCTATTTAATTTCTCTTAGTCTCTATCTGACATATCACTACGCTTGGCACTATCACCCTCAATAGGGTCATGCAAATCCTTTCAATAAAGGATATCCTCCATCATCGGCCTCCATATCAAATAATTTGATGCCGAGAGTATAACCATAGTATTCATAGTCATATTCTCCATTTAATCTAACGCAAGACAATCAAACCCAAGCAACCAAAAGCTCTGATACCACTTGTTGGGGAAAAAAATCCTAATCCCCTCTATGTCTATGTGTGAATTAAAATATATAACTACCAAACAATAGCAATATTATGGAAAAAAAAAATAGCAAGTACCACATAAACACAACCACACAAGTACACCAAATCTTACATGGAAAACCCTCTAATGTAGAGGAAAAAACCACGAGGCATCTCCGAAAAATATCCACTATGAAATAGAGATTACAACTATCAAGTTTATGCTAAACTTGAGTCCACAATAAATTGGATATACAACAAATAAATTTCAAGGAGTAAATACAATCTCACCACAAAGTCAGTAGCAAAATCTTCTTCTGAATACTCCAACTCTCCATGGTTGTAGCACTCAAAAACTACATGAAAACTCCACCCATTTATCTTCCTTGTGTACAACTTGAGCAAAGAAAAATGACTCCTTTTTCTTTTTCACTCTCTCACACTCTCACTGTATTTCTCTCTATCTCTTCACAAGGACAACACCTCAAATGGCTAAATATCTCTGTGTTTTTTGCTCTCTTTGGAACTCACACGCAATAACCAAAAAATGACTCTCTATTTCAACTCTCAACCAGGCCAAAGGGCCTTAGTTTCTTTCTTTTCTTTTTCTTCAGCGTGTCCCACATGCCTTGCATCACTTCTCATTAAAAGAAGTCAGACCTCTCTGATGCTTTGATCACTTCTTAATAAATAAAAGCTAGCTTCGAAGACTTTTGGAGCAAGTTCATAAATGAGCTTTGACAAATATGTGTGATGCAATCCAAGGGTGTCACATGCACCCAACACAAAGACCATTCAACTTGTTCATGGACATGATCTACTACGAGTTGATGGAAGCTAAATGGGATCAGGATAGACTAGAGAATATTATTACAGTTGCATGGGTGGTATGGACTAATCAGCTATAAAGCACGGGTGCATTTTCTTATTCGGGTGCGAGTGCGGTTGCAGGACTCGACAATTTTTGAAAAAGTAGGCTACGGGTGCGAGTACGGGTACGGGTGCGGTGATTAAAAAATTTTAAAAAAAAATTATTTGTATTTTTAATATATTGCTAAGCATACTTTTTCACATAAAACTGACAACCATAAGTAAATAAATAACATCAGCAAGAAAAGCAATATACAAAACTTATTTCATACAATTTATACCCCCCAATTCTCATTTTAACCCATGACTCCTCCACCTTTGAAAGATTAACAAAGTCTTATCAATTTGACAAAAGATTAACCATGCATATCACAATCAAAAAAGACGTTTATCAGTATCATCATCTCAAGTTAGTGGCTTTCAAACTAGAGAGAAATTCAAATACAAAGCAAAGCAGTGAAAGTACAAACCACCCCACTTCAATTACACAATTTCACACCTATACACATTACATTAATTACATCACCCACCGAATTCAGAAAACTCTCTCTCTCTCTCTCTCTCTCTCTCTCTCTCTCTCTCTCTCTCTCTCTCTCTCTCTCTCAAGTTTCAAGATAACCAAGAAATTTTTTTTTTTCACATATAGAACAAAAACTCAAACAAAACAACAATAGCATAAACCCATATTAGTGTATAAACCTGTGCAGAAAGAGAACCTGAACATTTCGGCCAAACGACACGTTTTGCACCTTTTTTTTTTTTTTTTTTTTTAATTTCGACCTGAATTGGCCGATTCAGCGTTTGTACAACTTGAATAGGTCTGTTTCAGTAGCTCATACGGATTCAGCCTGAATCAGTGAGAATTGGCCTAATTCGGCTCAAGTCGGTGCGTATCGAGAACGAAAAAAAAATGGACACAACACCAACGTGAGGGTAATAGCGTCACCCTCTGCACCTTGCGTCGAATGCAAGTGCGGCACCCATTTTGCCACATCTATGCTTTAGAGATAATCAGAACAAGGCCAAAAATGGTGGGGTGAAAAAATCAAGCCAACAGTTGGTGTATGGAGCACTGGATTACTTGTTGGAATACCAGGAAGGAGTTTTCAAGGTCTCAAAGCCTAGCCCGAGCTTGCCGGCCCACTAGTGTCCTCCTCCACTGTATAGGTACAAAATCAATGTCGACAGCGCGGTATTTGCACCTCAAAAATCCGTGGGAATTGGGGTTCTTATCAAAGACTCGAAAGGCAAATTAGTGGGAGCTTGTAGCAAGAAAATCCAGGCCCCACTAGGGACAGTGGAGGTGGAGGCTAAGATTGTTGAATTCGAACTGCAGTTCGCGTAGGACATGATGATCCAAGTCTTTATTCTCGAACCTTCAATTGAAACCAATGGTTCCACTTTCAAAAAGATTTCAATATTTTGGACGACAAAATTTGCATTGGGCAGATCAACAGACTGGGAAAGTTGCTTCTTTCAAAGCCTTTGATGTGCTCAAAAACTCGTAGATTTCCCTAATAATACTTGAAGAAAAAAAGAAATTGTTATGTTTTTACATAACCATAAAAAAATAAATAATTGGTTGGCTAGATTTGGTTTCATTTTTCTAGAGGTAGGGAGAGGGAGGATGAAAATTAGAGAGGATTTGAAAGTTCTCAAAATAGCCAAGTAATTTCATATTCAATTTCCACATGTGAAATTTTACCAATAGTTTTACTATTGAATGTCCAATTATCATGCTTTGTGTTTATAACTTCATCTCATTTTCTATTAATTTTCATTTAAAGAGAAATTAATATAATGCATTTTTTGTCTTTATTTTTCAATGCTCAAAATAAAAAATTAGTGGCCTACATCTTTCTCATGGCTGCATCCGGCACCTCAAGCCTTTTCTCTACATATGCCAATGATTTGAAGAAGCATTCGGATTCCCAAAAAAAAAAAAAAAAAAAAAAAAAAAAAACATCCTAATTATCTTTTGGCTAAAAGGCACTGGTGAGAATGCAGGGATCTTGGCTGCTTACCTAGCTGAGATGTATATTCATCGAGAAAATTGGTTCTATTTGGTTTTAAAATCATTTGCCCTCAAGGGAAAAGAGGTTATGTAATTCCCTGTGGCTGAACCTTCCATTGAAACCAATGGTTCCACGTTCAAAAAGATTTCAATATTTTGGATGACAAAATTTGCATTGGGCAAATCAATAGACTGGGAAAGTTGCTTCTTTGACTCGTAGATTTCCCTAATAATACTCAAAGAAGAAAATAAATTGTTCTGTTTATACATAACCATAAAAAAATAAAATTGATTGACTAGATTTGGTTTCATTTTTCAGGCGGTAGGGAGAGGGAGGAGGAAAATTAGAGAGGATTTGAAAATTCTCAAAATAGCCAAGTAATTTCATATTCAATTTCCACATGTGAAATTTTACCAATAGTTATACTATTGATTGTCCAAGTATCATGTTTTGTGTTTATAACTTCATCTCAATTTCAATTAATTTTTATTTAAAGAGAAATTAATATGATGCATTTTTTGTCTTTTTTTATATGCTCAAAATAAAAAATTAGAGGCCTACATCTTTCTCACGGCTGCATCTGGCACTTCAAGCCTTTTCTCCGCATATGCCAATGATTTGAAGAAGCATTCAAATTTCCACAAAAAAAAAAAAAAAAAAACCATCCTAATTATCTTTTGGCTAAAAGACACGGGTGAGAATGCAAGGATCTTGGCTGCTTACCTGGTCGAGATATATATTCCTAAAGAAAATTGGTTCTATTTGGTTTTAAAATCGTTTGCCCTCAGGGCCGAAGAGGGTATGTAATTCCCTAGGGCTGAACTTCAACTGAAACTAATGGTTCCACTTTCAAAAAGATTTCAATATTTTGGATGACAAAATTTGCATTGGCCAGATCAATAGACTGGGAAAGTTGCTTCTTTGAAAGCCTCTGATGTGCTCAAAAGCTCGTAGATTTCCCTAATAATACTCAAAGAAGAAAATAAATTGTTTTGTTTATACATAACCATAAAAAAAATAAATAATTGGTTGGCTAGATTTGGTTTCATTTTTCTAGAGGTAGGGAGAGGGAGGATGAAAATTAGAGAGGATTTGAAAGTTCTCAAAATAGCCAAGTAATTTCATATTCAATTTCCACATGTGAAATTTTACCAATAGTTTTACTATTGAATGTCCAAGTATCATGCTTTGTGTTTATAACTTCATCTCATTTTCTACTAATTTTCATTTAAAGAGAAATTAATATAATGCATTTTTTGTCTTTGTTTTTTAATGCTCAAAATAAAAAATTAGTGGCCTACATCTTTCTCATGGCTGCATCCGGCACCTCAAGCCTTTTCTCTACATATGCCAATGATTTGAAGAAGCATTCAGATTTCCAAAAAAAAAAAAAACAAAACAAAACAAAACAAAACAAAAACCATACTATTTATCTTTTGGCTAAAAGGCACTGGTGAGAATGCAGGGATCTTGGCTGCTTACCTAGCTGAGATGTATATTCATCAAGAAAATTGGTTCTATTTGGTTTTAAAATCATTTGCCCTCAAGGGTAAAGAGGTTATGTAATTCCTTGGGGCTCAACCTTCCATTGAAACCAATGGTTCCACTTTCAAAAATATTTCAATATTTTGTATGACAAAATTTGCATTGGGCAAATCAATAGATTGGGAAAGTTGCTTCTTTGACTCGTAGATTTCCCTAATAATACTCAAAGAAGAAAATAAATTGTTCTGTTTATACATAACCATAAAAAAGTAAAGAATTGATTGACTAGATTTGGTTTCATTTTTCAGGCGGTAGGGAGAGGGAGGAGGAAAATTAGAGAGGATTTGAAAATTCTCAAAATAGCCAAGTAATTTCATATTCAATTTCCACATGTGAAATTTTACCAATAGTTATACTATTGATTGTCCAAGTATCATGCTTTGTGTTTATAACTTTATCTCAATTTCAATTAATTTTTATTTAAAGAGAAATTAATATGATGCATTTTTTGTCTTTTTTTATATGCTCAAAATAAAAAATTAGAGACCTACATCTTCCTCACGGCTGTATCTGGCACTTCAAGCCTTTTCTCCGCATATGCCAATGATTTGAAGAAGCATTCAAATTTCAAAAAAAAAAAAAAAAAAACCATCCTAATTATCTTTTGGCTAAAAGACACTGGTGAGAATGCAGGGATCTTGGCTGCTTACCTGGCCGAGATATATATTCCTAAAGAAAATTGGTTCTATTTGGTTTTAAAATCATTTGCGCTCAGGGCCGAAGAGGGTATGTAATTCCCTAGGGCTGGACTTCAACTGAAACTAATGGTTCCATTTTCAAAAAGATTTCAATATTTTGGATGACAAAATTTGCATTGGGCAGATCAATAGATTGGGAAAGTTGCTTCTTTGAAAGCCTCTGATGTGTTCAAAAGCTCGTAGATTTCCCTAATAATACTCGAAGAAGAAAATAAATTGTTTTGTTTATACATAACCATAAAAAAATAAATAATTGGTTGGCTAGATTTGGTTTCATTTTTCTGGAGGTAGGGAGAGGGAGCATGAAAATTAGAGAGGATTTGAAAGTTCTCAAAATTGCCAAGTAATTTCATATTCAATTTCTACATGTGAAATTTTACCAATAGTTTTACTATTGAATGTCCAAGTATCATGCTTTGTGTTTATAACTTCATCTCATTTTCTATTAATTTTCACTTAAAGAGAAATTAATATAATGCGTTTTTTGTCTTTGTTTTTTAATGCTCAAAATAAAAAACTAGCGGCCTACATCTTTCTCATGGCTGCATCCGGCACCCCAAGCCTTTTCTCTACATATGCCAATGATTTGAAGAAGCATTCGGATTTCCAAAAAAATAAAAACCATCCTAATTATCTTTTGGCTAAAAGGCACTGGTGAGAATGCAGGGATCTTGGCTACTTACCTAGCTGAGATGTATATTCATCGAGAAAATTGGTTCTATTTGGTTTTAAAATCATTTGCCCTCAAGGGCAAAGTGGTTATGTAATTCCCTGGGGCTCAACCTTCCATTGAAACCAATGGTTCCACTTTCAAAAAGATTTCAATAATTTGGATGACAAAATTTGCATTGGGCAAATGAATAGACTAGGAAAGTTGCTTCTTTGACTCGTAGATTTCCCTAATAATACTCAAAGAAGAAAATAAATTGTTCTATTTATACATAACCATAAAAAAAATAAATAATTGATTGACTAGATTTGGTTTCATTTTTCAGGCGGCAGGGAGAGGGAGGAGGAAAATTAGAGAGGATTTGAAAATTCTCAAAATAGCCAAGTAATTTCATATTCAATTTCCACATGTGAAATTTTACCAATAGTTATGCTATTGATTGTCCAAGTATCATGTTTTGTGTTTATAACTTCATCTCAATTTCAATTAATTTTTATTTAAGGAGAAATTAATATGATGCATTTTTTGTCTTTTTTTATATGCTCAAAATAAAAAATTAGAGGCCTACATCTTTCTCACGGCTGCATCTGGCACTTCAAGCCTTTTCTCCGCATATGCCAATGATTTGAAGAAGCATTCAAATTTCAAAAAAAAAAAAAAACCATCCTAATTATCTTTTGGCTAAAACACACTGGTGAGAACGCAGGAATCTTGGCTGCTTACCTGGCCGAGATATATATTCCTAAAGAAAATTGGTTCTATTTGGTTTTAAAATCATTTGCCCTCAGGGCCGAAGAGGGCATGTAATTCCCTAGGGCTGAACTTCAATTGAAACTAATGGTTCCACTTTCAAAAAGATTTCAATATTTTGGATGACAAAATTTGCATTGGGCAGATCAATAGACTGGGAAAGTTGCTTCTTTGAAAGCCTCTGATGTGCTCAAAAGCTCGTAGATTTCCCTAATAATACTCGAAGAAGAAAATAAATTGTTTTGTTTATACATAACCATAAAAAAATAAAAAATTGGTTGGCTAGATTTGGTTTCATTTTTCTGGTGGTAGGGAGAGGGAGGATGAAAATTAGAGAGGATTTGAAAGTTCCCAAAATAGCCAAGTAATTTCATATTCAATTTCCACATGTGAAATTTTACCAATAGTTTTACTATTGAATGTCCAAGTATCATGCTTTGTGATTATAACTTCATCTCATTTTCTATTAATTTTCATTTAAAGAGAAATTAATATAATGCATTTTTTGTCTTTGTTTTTTAATGCTCAAAATAAAAAATTAGCGGCCTACATCTTTCTCATGGCAGCATCCGGCACCTCAAGCCTTTTCTCTACATATGCCAATGATTTGAAGAAGCATTCGGATTTCCAAAAAAATAAAAAAAACATCCTATTTATCTTTTGGCTAAAAGGCACTGGTGAGAATGCAGGGATCTTGGCTGCTTACCTAGCTGAGATGTATATTCATCAAGAAAATTGGTTCTATTTGGTTTTAAAATCATTTGCCCTCAAGGGCAAAGAGGTTATGTAATTCCCTGGGGCTAAACCTTCCATTGAAACCAATGGTTCCACTTTCAAAAATATTTCAATATTTTGGATGACAAAATTTGCATTGGGCAAATCAATAGATTGGGAAAGTTGCTTCTTTGACTCGTAGATTTCCCTAATAATACTCAAAGAAGAAAATAAATTGTTCTGTTTATACATAACCATAAAAAAATAAAGAATTGATTGACTAGATTTGGTTTCATTTTTCAGGCGGCAGGGAGAGGGAGGAGGAAAATTAGAGAGGATTTGAAAATTCTCAAAATAGCCAAGTAATTTCATATTCAATTTCCACATGTGAAATTTTACCAATAGTTACACTATTGATTGTCCAAGTATCATGTTTTGTGTTTATAACTTCATCTCAATTTCAATTAATTTTTATTTAAAGAGAAATTAATATGATGCATTTTTTGTCTTTTTTTATATGTTCAAAATAAAAAATTAGAGGCCTACATCTTCCTCATGGCTGCATCTAGCACTTCAAGCCTTTTCTCCGCATATGCCAATGATTTGAAGAAGCATTCAAATTTCCGAAAAAAAAAAAAACCATCCTAATTATCTTTTGGCTAAAAGACACTGGTGAGAATGCAGGGATCTTGGTTGCTTACCTGGCCGAGATATATATTCCTAAAGAAAATTGGTTCTATTTGGTTTTAAAATCATTTGCCCTCAGGGCCGAAGAGGGTATGTAATTCCCTAGGGCTGAACTTCAACTGAAACTAATGGTTCCACTTTCAAAAAGATTTCAATATTTTGGATGACAATATTTGCATTGGGCAGATCAATAGACTGGGAAAGTTGCTTCTTTGAAAGCCTCTGATGTGCTCAAAAGCTCGTAGATTTCCCTAATAATACTCGAAGAAGAAAATAAATTGTTATGTTTATACATAACCATAAAAAAATAAATAATTGGTTGGCTAGATTTGGTTTCATTTTTCAAGGGTTAGGGATAGGGAGGTGGAAAATTAGAGAAGATTTGAAAGTTTTCATAATAGCCAAGTAATTTCCTATTCAATTTCCACATGTGAAATTTTACCAATAGTTTTACTATTGATTGTCCAAGTATCATGTTTTGTGTTTCATCTATTTTTCTATTTATTTTCATTTAAAGAGAAATTAATATAAAGCATTTTTTGTCTTTTTTTTTAATGCTCAAAATAAAAAATTAGAGGCCTACATCTTTCTCAAGGCCTACATTTTTTGGTTGCTTACCTAGCCGAGATATATATTCATCGAGAAAATTGGTTCTATTTGGATTCATAGTATGATTTGCTTCTCTAATGGTTGGTAATGCAACGTTGAAAGAATTTTTACCGAGAACAATGTGGATAGTAGTTTTGTTGTCGGCTGTAGCAGAATTAACGCTCAAGGTTATGTCAAGGAATTTCGGCCTAAGTCCCTTTTGGAAAATGGCACCTATGACGTTTTTTATTCTAAACGGATATGCAAACATGAGTGATTCTCTTCTTACAGTCGTCTTCACTCCAATCACCGGTCTCATCCTTGTCCTCATCAAACAATTTGCTCCTTTTTATGTCCTTATTCCCGTTCATTATTATTTTAATATCATAACCTGCCTTATGCACTGAAACTCCGACTGTGTGCAGAAACAAACTATTGTGATTTGTCATTTTGTCTTCTTGAATTGTTGTTTGTTGGTACCCATTTTTAATGGAATCCTTAGGCATTTTTTTTTCTATTAGATGCATATTCATTCATGTTGTTTGTCTTCGTGCTTGTAAATAATCACGTAGGAACCTAAGTTTAGCTTATAGGCCATAATCCTCGTCCTACAATAGGAATGAGGCCAAGGTCTTCGCCTTAGGTTAACAAATACATGGGGCTGAGGTCATTGTCTATTGTTTGTTGGTACCTCCTTTGTCAAGATCAAATCATCTCAATCACCCCTTCAAGTTTGAATTTCTTCTTATCTTATTTATATGCAAAAGATTTTCTTGAATTAAAATAATCTATTCTTTTTTTTCAAATTATTAGTGTGCGGAATATTTCAGTATTCTTTGAAGGTTTTATTCATAACTTTCTCATTTTAGCCTGAATCTATAAACATTAAAACTTGAAAATAAAAAGTTCAAAAAACAATTATACATATTTATAAACATGCAAAATCTTAAACATGTATATAATATAGAAGCAAACATATTTACTTTGTGTAGACACAATTTTCATACCAAATTTTGATTCAAACTTCATTCAATCTCAAATGGTAGATCCAAAATCATTAGGAGTAGAATTAAGAGAGAAAAAAAAATTTAAGAATTGAAATAAGGGAGTTTCGCACTAAGAGTATAGTAAATATATTTAAACACAAAGTAATGAGTACAAATATAACAAAATTTGTCTCCAATATCGTAAAAGTTATTTCCAAATTAGAATTTAAATTTTTTTTTTTCACAAATATTATTTTGAGCATAGGTTTAAACATAAACATAACAAGATTCCAAACAAAACAATGATAAAAATCTTTTCCATGATTAAATAATAATAATAATAATAATAATATAAAAGCGAAACATTTGTTTTTTTGTTGACCACTTTTTATTGTGTGCTATGTGGCTACATAAATTTATATCGTGTGTACATTTAAGAACACCGAACAGTTGTGCCTTTTTGATTTTACTCATTAACCTTATGCTTTTTATGTAGGGGAAGATTTAAAATAAATAAATAGATTTAATGTCTCTCGCATGAATGAAAATGATTACGTGGTTGATCATGTTAACAAAATATAATTGATAGCAAAATAATTAGCGGTGCGAACCATGAATCATCTTACAAGATGCAAGTTAATCCTAGATAGTTTTTCACAATCTACTTAGACACCTAAACCGTTCTTTCAACATACAACTCCAACATCCAAGTCATTTTTCTAACACAAGCAAAGATGATCAAACAAGAAAATAGGTAATCTAACTAATCTTGTTAATTCTTTTGCAAGCTTCAATTGTGGAAAACTTCGACATTGCAAAGCAAATTGTTGCCAAGGACAACAGCCAAGGAAACCAAAGAACTTATGATGACAATTTATGAGGCAATGGTTGTGGAGCCTTAGTCAAATTCATGGTGGGTGGATTTAGCCACAACTCATCACATAGCCAGAGCCAAAGGACTTTTGGTGGAGATCAAAGATAAATACGGTATTATAGTGTACATGGGCAATAAGTGAAGGAAAATATAAACTGCTCCCAATTGTTAACGGATCTAAAGTAATGTTAAGTGATGTATTGTATGTACTTGATGTGTGTAGAAATCTCATTTTATTTTCTACATTAGATAAGAAAGGATATGAAATTTGGATGAAATCTGGTATTGTAACTATCACTAAAGGACATGAAAATTAAGTGGTGTAAGAATTATTTATTTATTTATTTATAGATGATAGAATTTCTACTCTAACCTAATCTAAGTATATATGTGTGAAGCTCCCTCCTGGAGACTTGAACCCGGCTCTTGCTCCCCACACCCCACAAGTACTTATATTTGTAGAGTGACCATCGCACCAGGGGTGTGCGGTGATAGTGTTTTAAGAAAATTGAAAGTGAATAAATTGAGAAGAAGTTACCAAATGAATATGAATTACTATTTATACCCAAAGAATTATGATCTTTCAATAAACACATTTTCATTCAATATGCAACTTTTCAGTTAATAGACACATTTTCAGTTAATAGACACATTTTCAGTTAATAGATACATTTTCATTTAATAGACATATTTTCATTCAATAGGCACTTTTAATATATATCTGATATGAAGAGTTATGACATTTCAATAGGCATATTTTGGTATATCCAATATGAAAAGTTATGACCTTTCAATAGTCACCTTTTAGTATATATATTAAAACTTATCTTGTATATACCTATATATACAACACAAACTAAACTAGAGACACAACATTTTATCTCTTATTCCTTCTCACAAAAACTAATAAATAAAACACCATTGCTTTCTTCTGCGTAACTAATAAAACTTTGTGCTATTTCTTTCAATATCATTTTTTTTTTTTAATTTCATCCATTTTTGCTTACTACTCCAACTCAAAACTAATGTTTTTTTTTTTTTTTTTCCAAAAACTCGTCTAATAGCTCTTCTTGTGCATTACATATGAAAGCGACAAGTGTGCGTGTGTGTGTGTATATATATATATATATATTATCATTCTCTTTCCTTTAATTGTACCTAAACTCTCGATGTTATCAACTATTACTATGGAGGTACAAAATCTACAACATTTAAATATGTAGTTTTTGCAACTTTTTCTTTCAAAATACTTGGAAGAAATTTAAAAAAAAAAAAATGTTACAATATCCTCCATCTTTTTTCTTTACTGTCTCTAACTATTTTTTCTTCTGCTAGACTCATTTTACAAACTTTTCCATCATAGATAGGGTAATTTGCATTTAACATCGTTTTCAGTCTAATATTTACACCACTTTTAAGATATGAATCGTTATTTTAAATTACCTCTACAAAAGTTTAACTTCTACATAAATTTATCTTTCATGTCATATCTTGCACTATCCATCTCTTGATGAAATAATCAAATCAATTATTTCCTTCCTAATAAAATGGAACTATTATTTTCCAACCAAGTTAATCTTATAAAACATATTAAACTGCAAACACTTTATATCCCTCTACATAATAACATGATAAGTTGATGAATGGAACTATCATTTATTATTGTAGGTAACCATTTATGGGCACCCTTTTTGAAAGCCTTGGAAATATAATCACAGACCAACATCTTGAACCTTAAGCTCACTCTTTACATACATATAATAAATTAAACATGTCCATGACATTTTTTATTAAGTAAACATGATTTCCATACCAAATTTTAATTTAAACTTCATCCTTTTTTATATGTAAATCTTGAATTATTAGGAGTATAGCTGGAGAAAAAGAGTTCGGGAAATAGGGATTCTTTCCTTCAAAGACTATCTTAAACATATTCCCCATATATAAGCAATAATAGAAGGTACAAACATAATAAATTTTTTCGTCAATCTCCACTAGGTCTCCAACATCTTAAAATTTCTTTCCAAATAATAGTATGATATATTCAAATATTATGTTGAGCAGATGTTTATATATATATATATATATATATCTTTCCTAGGACTTTCCAATTTTGGAATAAGTTGGTTTGCCCAGTGCATCACATTCCATCTCTCTTATTAGAGATTACAGGAATAATGCTTTTCTTATGTCCTTTAATATGTTATATTATTTCACTCCTTCCATGTGTTGTTCACCACAAGATCCATAACTTTCATAGTACTGAGTATAATGTTTGAAATTTAAATAGTGCCGACTCAATGGGTAAGCCAAATAGGCAACCGCTTAAGACCTCTAATAAAAAAAAGGCCCTTAAATTTTTACCAATAGAGATATTCTTGTACCAATAGAAGTATTAATTAAGCTCTAAATATTCACCAATAAATAAAAAGTAGTTGTTTTTTATCAAAGAAAAACTAGTTAAAGAAAAATATTTTCATTGGATGGGTCAATCATTTAATCTCTCACACATAAATATTAAAAGAACTCATTAATCTTACACTATTAAATAAATTTATACTGAAATTCTATTTATAAATATTGAATATATAACTTTATTAAACTTTTCAATCATAATTCTTTAGTATTTGGTTACTTCATTCAATAAATAGTGTTTGTTGACAGGCCATAAACGCGTTGACCCCTTGTGATAAATTAGATTAATTAAATTAGCCCAGTTATTAATTAATCAAATTAACATGCAATATCACGTGGTAGCACAAACAAATCACCAAAACTAAGTTATGCAGCGGAAAATAAATAACACGGTGATTTGTTTACGAATGGGGAAAACCTGACGGCAAAAACCCCACCGGGTGATTTAAGGTCACCACTCCCGAAACTCCACTATTATCACAACAAGCAGTTACAAGTAAGGAATCCCAAGTGCCTCACCAACCTACAGTTGAACTCTTACCCCAATACCCAATTGGACTTGTTCTGTAGTGACAGTTTCTCCTCTCAATGCACGGCTCCCAAGTACGTGACTAACCAATTTGATGCGCGAATCCCAGTACGCGGCTTACTCCTTTGCACGAATCTCAATACGTGACTCACTCCACAGCAACCCTTTGATTGTTGTAGTTGATTTGTAGCAGCTTCACATAGAAACACCAATAAGATCTTTAATGTTGGTGCAAGAGACTTTGCTTGGTTACAAAACCCTAAGGCGTACAAGAAACGCAGCAAGAACTCTTTCTTCTGTAGGAGGAGGCTAGGGTTTCAAAAAGAAAACCTTATGAAGCTCTCTAGGGTTAGGTTTTTCTTTTTCCACCTCCTTTTAAATAGGAGCTTAATGGGCTCTCCTATTCCAAATAGGCTTACACAAACCTTGGGTTTTCCTAGTCCAATAAAAATTATACAAACCCATAAACAATTAGCCTTTTAGAGTAAAAACGTTGCTGGCTATAATTTGAAACCCGTAAGCTCGATCGATCGGGACATCTGTCGAGCTTTAATGAATCTCGACAGATCAAGATTCTGTCGAGGAGGTATCGAGACTTGCAGATTGCACTTTTCTTGAGCAGTTCTTGAGTAATCTTCATGTCTTCAATTTAACCACTTGTAATGATCATCTTGAACCTACTTAGATTTACCCAAATACAAGTAAAGTGCGTTTTGTCAAAGGATATGCCAATTACATAAAAATATGTCCCCAACAATCTCCCCCTTTGGCAATCCGTGACAAAACCACAAGAGTACATTGAATGTCCTAGAATACATTCTACTCAAGAATAAATAAGCCTAGTCTAAAAGATTTGAACCTTGGAAGTTGCTGCAAGAAGAAGGTTCGGAATCTTGACTTGGCTTTAACTTGTCTTTGAAAGACACTAAACAAAACACATCAAGGTACCATATGGAAAGCAATGACAAGTTAAATAAACAAAAAACATGTGTATAAATAGAGAAAAGAAACAACACATGTGAGATAAAGAGTGAAACACATACATCATTACATATACCACTTGATAAGTATCATGTATGTTAAAAAATGGTCACAAGACCTAGGTACATGAACAAGGAGGTAAACACTTCCCCTAACAAGATGAAACACAACTCTCCCTTACAAGGGCATGTATTTCTCCCCCTAACTTGTAGAATCTTAAAGAAAGAAACCACAAATTCTCCAATTTCTCCCCTTTTTTGTCACGATTGACAGAGGGTACCAAGAAACATAAAGATGATCAAGGATAATCAAGGAGGCACAAAGAATCCATAAAAATGCATGAATGTAATGAAATAAGATGCTATGGATGACAAGATAAGATAAACATGCAAAACATGTGAAAAACAATGCATGTAGAGAATCTCGATCGATTGAGAGGTATCGAGGAGCTATCGAGCAGACCTCGATGGATCGAACAACTATCGAGAAGCTATCGAGGAGATAGACACTTTCTCGATCGATCCACCTAGCTATCGAGAGGTGTCGAGATTGCGATAACATGCAACTGAAGATCTCGACAGATAAGCCAGGTATCGAGAGGTGTCGAGGATGTGTCGAGATGCCTTTAAAAACAGTTTTTCAACAGAAGAAAAACACAAACATGAAAACAGAAGAAAAACACAAACATGAATGCAATCATGCATGTAACTCAACCAAAGATCCAAGCAACACATTAAGCTCTCAAAATCATCTCTCAACAAGAAAAATTAAGCACATGTATCTCAAAATACGCACACACATACTAAACAAGTCTAACCAATTTTATATTTCAAAAACAAGTTAAGACAGTTTAGTGAGCATACATTAACACATGTAAACCTTGTGATGGCCAAATCACATTGTACCTGCACATGTATCAAGAATAGCAAAGAATATTGCGTGTTGTGTGTGAAAACATCGCAAGATTGCATAAGTGTCTCAATGTTATGCCGATTTGAGATTTGAGATATGAGAAAATCACTTTAACTCACACACAATCATAACTGTTTGATGGGAACTATCACCTTTGAGGTACATCCTATAACTCCCACATCTCCTAGAAAACACGCTTGCAACCATATTTTAAAGCATTTTTGATCTTATTGCTTTTTATATCTTTGCATATTTTCTTTTAACAAGCATATTTTCTTTTAACAAGCATATCATGCATGGGCATACAAGAGAAAGAAAAGAAATACCCAATTATGCTAAGTTTTTGACATTGCACTTTTACTATGTCGAAGCATACAGATGTCATTGATATTGCACTTTTGCTATGCCGAAGCATAAAGATGTCATATTATGATTGGCGAGTAACAATGGTGAGATGGTTATTTATGCCTTTCTCTTAGGATTTTCTAGTTCAACCCGTCAAAAAGAGTGATACGAGTGTTAAGAAGAAGAGATCACTTAACCTTACTCATCACAAACAAAGAGCTACAAAGCTCACTTGCTTAGTTGTGCAGAAGAATGCTCATCTAAGCTACAGGTGATATAAAGTTTAGAAAACTCTGTTTCAATGGCCATTTTAAAAGTTCACATAAACCAATGTACACAAACACACATTGTTTTTGTATTTTTTCAATTTTTTTGTTTTGTTTTAAAAAAAAACTAAACAACCAAACAAAAACAAACAAACAACGTGAATGCATGAAAGAAAGATGCATATGCATGAAGGCATGATTTCAATAGCAGAAAAGAAATCAGGCAAAGAGAGTCCTGCTTTAGATAGAAAGAATTAAAGCAAAGGACAAAGACAAAAGACAATTAAGTCTTAGGCTCCTTTCTCACCCACACAGCACGAGTCTTTGGCCATGAAGATAAAAAGGCACGTGTCATAGTATGTCTACTAAAGGACATAGAAGAATTAAAATTCTCCTGAAATTGAGTTAAAAAGCTCAAGACCTTTAATAACTCTTCAAACAAAGGTGTAGGTCCTTGAGAAGAAACCTGTGACCGTTTGGACAATTGCTTATGAGGATACAACTTAAAGCAATTAGGACGAGTGTGTCCAGAAACACCACAATAGTGACAAACATGAGCAGTTTTAGAACTACTCGGCTTCCTAGAAGGAGGTCTAACCTTAGAGGTTGACAGAGTCCTCAGCTTAGGACAATTAGGCCTAATATGACCAACAATGTGACAATGATGACAAGTGGGGACAAATTCAGAATTTTTATTCAACCTAAGAGAAGTTTTAGACATAGGTTTAGAAACTTCAGCGTTAACATCAGATTGTTTACCTTTGTCTATCCTAGCAATATTAGCCTTCAACTGTTCATTATTCCTTTTAAAAGGGGGAATATAAAAATCTTTTTCTTTTGAGTTAGGCTCAACAACAAGTTTGGCACTAATTAATTTTTCAACTTCATTTTTAAATTCAACTAGTTGCTCTTCCAAACTCTTAATTTTGTCCACCTGAGATGAAATTTGATTTTTAAAATTCTCATTGAAATTAGTGGCTTCATCCAATTTTGCAATCAAATCATCTTTTTCAACCTTGACCTTTTTAAATTTAGCTTTTAATTTTGTAGAACACTCAAGAGATTTCATACAAAAATTATAAAGCTTGCAATAGGCATCATGAATATCATCATCATCATTCAACACAAAATCATGCAAATCAAAACAATCAAGAGTTTCCATGACAACAGGGGTCAATGGATCACACATCAAAGATTAAACCCTAATCAAAGTGTGTCTGCTCTGATACCACTTGACAGGCCACAAACGCGTTGACCCCTTGTGATAACTTAGATTAATTAAATTAGCCCAGTTATTAATTAATCAAATTAACATGCAATATCACGTGGTAGCACAAACAAATCACCAAAACTAAGTTATGCAGCAGAAAATAAATAACACGGTAATTTGTTTACGAATAGGGAAAACCTGACGGCAAAAACCCCACCGGGTGATTTAAGGTCACCACTCCCGAAACTCCACTATTATCACAACAAGCAGTTACAAGTAAGAAATCCCAAGTACCTCACCAACCTACAGTTGAACTCTTACCCCAATACCCAATTGGACATGTTCTGTAGTGACAGTTTCTCCTTTCAATGCACAGCTCTCAAGTACGTGACTAACCAATTTGATGCGCGGATCCCAGTACGCGGCTTACTCCTTTGCACGAATCCCAATACGTGACTCACTCCACAGCAACCCTTTGATTGTTGTAGTTGATTTGCAACAGCTTCACATAGAAACACCAATAAGATCTTCAATGTTGGTGCAAGAGACTTTGCTTGGTTACAAAACCCTAAAGCGTACAAGAAACGCAACAAGAACTCTTTCTTCTGTAGGAGGAGGGTAGGGTTTCAAAAAGAAAACCTTATGAAGCTCTCTAGGGTTAGGTTTTTCTTTTTCCACCTCCTTTTAAATATGAGCTTAATGGGCTCTCCTATTCTAAATAGGCTTACACAAACCTTGGGTTTTCCTAGTCCAATAAGAATTATACAAACCCATAAACAATTAGCCTTTTAGAGTAAAAACGTTGCTGGCTATAATCTGAAACCCGTAAGCTCGATCGATCGGGATATCTGTCGAGCTTTAATGAATCTCGACAGATCGAGATTCTGTCGAGGAGGTATCGAGACCTGCAGATTGCACTTTTCTTGAGCAGTTCTTGACTAATCTTCATATCTTCAATTTAACCACTTGTAATGATCATCTTGAACCTACTTAGATTTACCCAAATACAAGTAAAGTGCGTTTTGTCAAAAGATATGCCAATTACATAAAAATATGTCCCCAACATTTGTTTTAGTTGTATAGTCATTTAGTAATGTGATGAGTTCGTTTTAATTTGTGATTTTTTTTTCTACAAAAATATATTTTAAATGAAAAAAAAAAGTTAAATAAATATTATACTAATATTAAAAGTATAAGAATAGACCTCACTCAAAGTTGTCGCCTTTGGCCCCACAATACCTTGAGCCAGCCTTGAATTTCAATTCATATCATCACCCTAGGGGAGGCAAAATAAGAAAGTACTAAGTCGTGTCTCCTCTGGGTAAGTAGATGTCTCATTATTTGTGACCTCAACCTCCAAGTTCATTTTTTACCCGCACTCATATACTTATTTATCTGATTTAAAAAGTATGATAATAATAAATAACGAGAATAATATGTGCATTGAGAAGCCCATGCAATCCAATTAAAAAGTTATTCCATTATATGTCTCTTCAGTTGCTTTCTCAATTGATCTGGGCTTTCATCAGTTAGCACTAAATATGCCAATTTACATACTTATAATATATGTGGGCCGGTTCTTTTTTTTTTTTTTTTTAAGTGATATTAATGTAATGAACACATATATAAAAGTGAGGTGCATATACATGTGGATCCCACATACATATACACATAAGAAAAGAATTACATACATTTGTTAATAGGATACTTTAATTTCACTTGTACCATTTGTTGATATAAACATACAACCTAATAATTGAATCAAAACCATGTAACTTTTCGAAAAAAATTGTTAATATTGAACACAGAGATATAATATAACCTCTTAATATGAAAATGATAGAACAGTCTTATTTGAAGACCCAATTACTTCAACTATTTATGAGAAATTTACTTTCTTCTTCTTCTTCTTCTTCTTATTGAATATAGAGCATATGTTCTCGTTTTTGTTTATATTCCAAAATGATGAAAAATGTTACAAATGATACTTAATCAATATTCTAACTTCTCCAATAACCCAAAAACATAGGATGGAAAAATTGTGCATGGCAGAAGATAATGGTGGTCCGCCCACAAATAATAACTACAAACTAGTTACAAAGTTTTAAGTTTAAACGTGGCAACATCTACTTAATTTCTACACATTTTAGAATCTATAAAAGCAAAATTTATATCAACCCCTCCATCATTATCAACATCTACAATAGACACCAACGTCTTCTTTTCTCCTTCACACGCAAACACCCCCATCACATCATCTCTTCATTCCTTCAACAACTCCACCCTAGCTTGCATGGCTAGCTTGAGCTTCATCATTGGCATTATCGGTTAGTTTAGTTTCTCTATTACAAATTATCTCAATGGTTGTTTCTTGGATTCTCAGTCTCTGGCCTTATTTTGCTTTTGTTTTCAATTTTCTTCCAAAGAAGAATTGCTCAACGATTTTATTTTTCTTGTAATTTATTTGCAGGCAATATAATTTCTGTGTTGGTTTTCACTTCTCCAATGTAAGGCATACAATGATTTTTGTGATATCTTTATTAGAATATAGGAACTACTGAAGTAAGTTGAGCAAATGACTTATAATTGGTTTAGACTTTAATAATAAAAGTGGATCAATGGTTATGTGGACATGCTTGAGCACACTGAAAGCAATACCAATAGCTCAACGAGGAAGGTTTTGAATAGGTTAAAAATAGTTTCCTTTGTTCACTTCTTAACCTCATTTGGTATAAAAGACTTCGATACTTCCAAACCCTTTTAAAGTTGTTACAAGTAATTGGACTTATATAATTAAATAAATACGACATTTCTCATTGTTGCACAATCATGAAGATCATCCAGGGAACAAAATGATCCAATAATCTGATCAGTAAGCTTGTGCCATCATAAGTATGCTTTTTTTTTTGTTATATTGGATTTAGAACACACAGACATGCATGGTGCTTAAAATTTACTAATTCCTATTATAAAAAAATAAATAAATAAATAAAAGATAAAAAAACACAAAAAAAAAATATTTCCAGTGTTCATTCAAACTGATTAACAAATTGATTAGATTCAGGAGCTTAATGACATTTGGAAGAGACACAAATGATCGGTTTTTTTTTTTTTTTTCCTTTTGTTTTTTTCCATATAGAAAGACATTTTTGCGAGTGGTGAAGAAGAAATCAACTGAGAATTATAAGTTTCTTCCATATATAACCACTCTATTAAGCACATGTTTGTGGACATTCTATGGACTTCTCAAGCCAGATGGATTTCTTGTTCTGACTGTTAATGGAATCGATGTTGTTTTCTAATTCATCTATGTGGCTCTTTTTCTCATCTATGCTCCCCTTGATAAGAAGGTGATATTTATCTATTTTTTATTTCTCTTAAAATATGTTTACATACATGGTAGAGCGTAGGGTTCCCATGCATCACTCATGTGTGTATATATATATATATATATATATATATATATATATATGAATGGTTTATTGTGTTATAGTGCTAACCCCAAAGTATTAGTCTAGTGATTTCAAGGCCTCATGAGATACATGATGTCATTGATTTAAAACTCTTAGTTTGCATCTTGGGGTCACCCCAAAGAGATTTCTTCCTAGTGTGTGTGAACTATGAGATGAAGGGATAGAATAATCATAGCACAAAGAGCAACCATGCGCCTTTTACAAAAAACAAAACACCAAAAAAAAAAAAAAATTTTAGTCCTCAATGTCAGGCATGTCTGTTTGAGAATTAAAAAACAATTATAGCTATGAATTTGAGGATCTTTCGTTAACCCTGAGTAAATTGGAAAATTCATATGGATGCTTATATCAAAATCAGGTATAAATATGTATAATTCAGTTTTTAAATAGTATGCTTTTGTCAAACTATTATGTTTTAAAAAAAAAATCTTTTTTTTTTTTTTTGAGCATTATATGATTTTACTCAAAAATTAAAAGTTTTCTATTAGTGAATTTCTTTCGTTACAGAGATTATTTCTTCTTAATTTACACAAACTTAATTTCCGATGTAATATTTCAGATTAAGATAGCAAATACAGTAGCCATATTAAATGTCGACCTTTCTGGGTTAGTAATTGCAATAATTCTTCTAGCCATTCATGATAATAGCACGCAGTTGATCTTTGTTGGAATCTTATGTGCTAGATTAACAATTGCCATGTATGCATCACCTCTTTCATCTATGGTATGCTACTTCACTCATTATACATATTATTTGTTGCCAAGAATGTAAGAACATTGTAACTTATGGTTGACGCTTCTTAGTGCGTTCATGACATTTAGGGTTCAATTTCTCTCTCCTCCACTATAACAATCAAATTAAATGCAATAAAATATTCCTCTAAAAAAATGTAATTTGTCATATTTTCACCAAAAAAAAAATGATCATAAACATATTGGCAATCTTTATTGAGGGGGTGCCCAGGCATCCTCTTTCTCTAGCACTACCAAAACAAAAAAAAAAAAAAAAAAAAAAAAAAAAGTATTTTTGGTGACAAAAATTTTCTTTGTCACCAAAGTCTTATTTTCGTCGCCTATGGTTTTTAGCAATGAAATTTGATTTTTGGCCACAAAATTGGTTTTGTCGCATATACCATGTCGTCAAAAGTCCTAACGATGAAAATTTTTTTCAACAAAAGGCTCAACTATATAAAAAAAAAAAAAAAAACTTTTGGCAAAAACTATTTCGTTGCCTAATGTTTCCCTCGCTAAATACATGATTCAGCAATGAAATAGTTTTGTTGCCAAATGTATTTTATTTTATTAAATCATATTTGGTGACAAACTATTTCTTTGCCAAAACCATTTATTTATTTTTAATTCATCCATGTTTGGCAATGAAATATTTCATCCCCGAAACCAAATTTTTTTTTTTTTTAATTCAACCATATTTGGCGAAGAATTATTTCGTCACCAACTGTTATTATACCATCATCTCTCTCTCTCTCTCTCTCTCTCTCTCTCTCTCTCTCTCTCTCTCTCTCTCTCTCTCTCCATTTTTTTGCCATATATTTTTTTCTAGATTTTTTATCTTTTTTCCTGTCCATTTGGTTCATTTTGGTCAACTTTGACCCATTTCGGTCACTTGGTCTAATTCGGTCCATTTTAGTCTATTTGGTCTAGTTTAGTCCTATTCGTTTACACACACACAAGACAATTAGCTAGCTTAATGTTTTTATGAAAGTGTTTTCTATATGGTAAATATATATAATGCTCTTCTATCTTGATTTTTCTTTCTTCTAATCTTTTATAATTTAATTGACACTAATTAATCTTTTTTTTTTTTTTTGCAATTTATGACAGAGGACAGTGATAAAGACCAAGAGTGTGGAGTACATGCCATTTTCCCTTTCATTCTTCCTATTTGTCAATGCAGGCATGTGGTGTATTTATTCTGTGCTCATCAAAGACTTCTTTGTCGGAGTAACTTTTCTTGTCCTGTTACTGATCTAAGTCAATCCATGATTTCTTTTTAACAAAATTAAACCCATGACCTTTATATTCCTATTTTAATCTCTTAATGATTATAGGTTGATTTTATAATAAAACATTTATAATTACAAGCAACCATGGAATTAGACCCTCGCACCAATGAATTGTAAAATATAGCACCCAATAGATTCAAAATAGATCAATTTTACTGCGGATTAAATATTACAAATTTAATACACTTTCAAATCCATAAAATAAAATCTTAAAATTTTTAAGTGAAACGAAAACAATTTTGTTTCTATTTGCTGATAATAAATTTGTTTTTCCACTCGTTTCAACAAATTTAGGCATTGCTACATTAATTCTCTCTATTTTCAATGATATTACCAAGATAAAAAAAAAAAAAATCTTTAAAAATAAATTAATTACACAATCTCTGGCATATATATGGGAAAAAAAAAATCAAACAGTTATTTCAGGTGCCAAATGCAATAGGCTTTGTGTTGGGTGCAACTCAACTCATCCTCTACACAATTTACAAGAACAAGTCAAAGACGTTAGTTAAATCAATGGATTTAATGAGAGAAGAAAAGTCCAACTGAGCTTGTTAAAGCAGCCATTGAGATGCGAGCGAACGATCAAGAGATCAATCTGAAAAATCGAAGCTTTAACAAAGGCAACAGCATGCCAAAGCAGCAGGTTAATAGACAATATAGCATGCCAAAAATCACAAAGACACTTTCTTTCGGCCCACGTGAATTACCCTCCAATTGTGCCCCTATTCATGATGTTGAAGTTGGAGAAAAGCATCAACCTTGATTTGGTATAAATATAATCTTAAGAGTCCAACAAAATGGTCTTTGTATGCGTTATCCTTCCTTTCAAGAGTTTGGTTAATTAAGAATTTGGAATAATATGTAACACAAATTTCACCTTTGTATCACATAATATTTGCCATTTAAATTTATGAAGGCCTAAAGTGGGTTGTCCCGTGCAACCCAAAAGGCCCAAGCCTGAGCCAACTTAGTCTGACCCAAGATTTTAGTTCTTGAATAGTCGTAGATACCTCTCTAAGGCTGCGACAGCCAAGGTGATAAGCCATCAGGTCTCAAACCAAAAAAAAATCTAAGACGGCACCTTTTTGGGCCATAACTCGAACGTGATAAACTGTGAAGGGTGGCTTTATGGAAAAGTGTTAGACAATCAAAAACAATGTTTCAAATAAAATAGTTAAGGAAAAGCTATGATCCTATAAATACTCCACCAACGGACCTCATTAATTGGTTTTCGGCCTTACAAGTAGGCTACCTCCATCTTGTATTGGTCTTTGAAGACCATAACATTTAACCTTGCTACTATTGATTGGTTTTTATTCTTAAAATCCAGGCACCTATATATACTTTGAGTGTTTATTTTGTATCTGTTTAGGCCATTTGTTGATCGTTCTTATTAGAATATTATATATTAACGTATTATCATAAATACATAAACCATGGTGTTCTAGAATACTATGATCTATCGTGGTTTTCTAACGCCAAGGATTATAATTTTTATATATATATATATATATATAAAATTGAAGTTTTTAAAACTTTCATAATTTTTCATGTCACAGTACGTTAAACAAAAAAAAAAAAAAAAAAAAAAAAAAAAAAAAAACCTTTTCTGAAACCAAAAAAAATAAACGCATAAAAAATCTTTTCCAAAACCCGATAAATACAAAACCAGCCTTTTTCTTCCTCCAAAACGCAAACCCCTGTCGTTCCTCTCTCTTCTCTATATCTCTACCCTCTCCTTCCCCAAAACCCAACACTGAAAATCAATCTCGCCAAAAAGCCATCCCCACACTGTCAGGTCCGAAATAGAAAGAAGGCATCACTGATCTCCACCTTTGAGTGCTGACGACAGCCATCAAAACTGGGCAGATTGCATCAGATGGTTGAATTAGAACTTTGTTTCGGAAAATTGGGGTTCGTTTTCTTCTTCTTCTATTTCTTATTTTTTGAGATTTTCGATCAAAATTGCATAAAGTTGATTTTTTTTTTTTCATTATCAAACCTAGGGTTCGATTCGATTAATTAGCAAAAATCATTGGTTGACTTAAGAGTACATATCATTACATGTTTACAGAAGTAGACAATTATCCATATAACTTAAATATTATTCACACAGCATACAGATTTAACAACAATAAAGCCTTGCTTCCAATTTCGTAGTTGCCAACCACACTTCTAGAATGTCAATGATTTAAACCGCAATTAGAGTCTTCTAAGATTAGGATTTTAAAAAATCCCAACCCAGATTGTGGTTTCTTTTAGAGAAACCTTTAAATTTAACATAGAGCTAAAATAGGGACCCCAATTTGGTAGCATTTTTTTGGACTTCTTTTTGGGTAGAGGGTAGAGTGGGGGAGAGCAACAACCCAAGTTCCAATGACTGTAAGTCCGTTTGAGTTGTAAAGGAGGCCATAGGCCTTAATGTAACAGACCATGGGTCTGTGGTTTGAAAAAGAGTAGAAGACTGTTAAGTCTGTTTGACTTGGAAAAGGCTATAAGTCTCTTTTGAGTTCAAAAAAGTCTACAAGTCTGTTTGAGTTGAAAAAGAGTGAATCTCTTTGAATAGACTTTGGAGAATGTTTGCACATGAAAGTGGGAAAAGGAAGAGCTCCCATTTTTCAGCAAAATCCCCAAAATTTTGGAGGAACGTAACGATACATACTAGACTTCAGAGATTATTAATAGATCTTTTTGACTTTTAGCTTTGTCTTCAAAAAATATTTAAACTTTGTTTTGAACTTTTTAAGAAACAACATTCTTTTGGCTTCAAAAAACAGAGAGAGAGTATTCTTTTGAGTTTTGTAGATTTGTTTTCAAAGACTAAGAGTATAAAAAATTCTTATATTCTTTCTGAGGAAAAACTTTTTTTTCTTACAAGTTCTTTCCTACAAAGATTAATAATTCACTAACTTTTTTTATTTGTAAAATTTTATGATCTTCAATCAGATCCAAAGACCCTCACACAGATGATGGAAACCTTTGGATTGGTGACCTCTTCAAGCCTCACAAAACCTTGATACAATGCAAGGTTAGTTTTTTAAAGGTTAGCTGGTATGTATAAGAATTGGTTCCATTGTGAAAATAGGCCAACCCTAAGTGTTTGACAAAATGTCTCAATGAAATTAGAATCAGTGTAGATTAAAGGCTTGGTAAAAAAAGTTACTTCTATTTTGTGAAAGTCCTCTATTTTTGATTGGTAAAAATTAGAATATGTTTGGATTGGTTGAAAAAGTCTGAAATTTTTTATTGCTCTCTTTATATGTTATTATGCTTTTAAGTTTAGTATTTCAGGTTATTATAAGTTGATTGTTTTGGGTTATCTTTGAATTATAACTGGTACTGTTTGTGAGAATTTGTATTGCAACTCCCAACTAGAACTGTGAGTTATAATTTTGTTAATAGAGAACTGTAAGTGTTTAGAATTTTGGTTAAGAGTAATGATTTTTACTGATAAGTTCTTTGGAATTTTGACGTCACTACATACAATTATTTTTATTTGAATGTATGTAGTGTAAAAGGCAAAGCTATGTAATAGCACTCTAATGCTATGCTTTGGATATCACCTTATAATGTTAGGTTCTGTCTAAAATTTTCTTATGGAATAGATGTATTGAACACATCTTTTATATGTATATGGGATTGACCGCTCCACATACATATTCATATTGGTATATTCAATTTGTGTTTGCCTATTAGGTTTGTGTGTGACCTTGGGTCCTTGCTATCTAATTGTTACTTTCTCTCTCTCTCTAAAAAGGCTAAATACTTTGATATGTTGAGTTATTTGGGTTTCATGTGAATGGTTTCACTGTTTTTTGCAGGTAATCTTGTGCCAATCAAGGACTGTTGCTTTACTCAAATTTGTATCTGCCGACCCTTCTAAGAAGCCTTCAAATAGGTCTTTGAAAACCTAATCAGAGCATGATTTGGTCACACTAATTCTTGCAAGCTTGAGTATGAGTCCCCCATGACCAGCGGTTGCACTTCAAATCTAAGGTTTTCTTTCTTCAATTATATTGAATTGGGGAATTCTAACTCGTTGTATTATAGATTTATTCTGCTGTTGACTAATTGGGAATTGAAATATGTTCTAACACGCCTCCAGTACACCTAACAATATTAGAAATAAAATGTGTTAAATGGGAACGAAAAGACTATTTTTACTCCCATTTAGAATTTGTACACTACGGCGTGTTAGGTGTACTGCAAAGAATCTTTTCATGCCCATTTAGAACATGTACACCGCCTGTTTGAAAAAAAATCTCACTCCCTTTTGCTTATTTATTTATTTATTTAGAATTTAATAGTTATACTCGCATTATTTTAAGTCAACTTCATGGTTTGTGTCTCTTGGTTTTAGTTGTCATAGGAATTGCTAACACACTGAAACACCACCCGTGCTCTTATCCTACATTAAAACAAAAAATGTCATTGATTGTTAACTAACCAAGCATGGCAAAACAAAAAATGTCATTGATTGTTAACTAACCAAGCATGGCAGGTGTCCAAGAAAAATAATATAGTAACATTATCCCATTGCCTTCAATTTATTTCTCCTTCCCCCAATTCCACACAGATACTTAGACATATTTTATCAAACAAGTCCATGCATTACACCACAATGACTCACAAAATGCATTGTATGTAATTGTGGTAGATTTGGTTTTGAATTAGAATTGGTTTTAGAGTGGTTGAAAGCCTACTTTGGGTCTATTTCTATATACAACCCTCTATATACATCCACCGGTAAGGTTTTTGTTTTCCCTTTTGAAAATTTGGATTTTAAATATGACTTAGGTTTTGATGTTGTGGTGGATTGGGTTTGATTTAGGAAATTGGGTTAGTCTATGGTCAACATAAAAGGGGCACTTGGCATTAATTTGTAAAGCGTATTTTGTTGGTGGATTGGTTATTGTTGTTGTTGTTTTTTTTTTTTTTTACCTCTTATATGGTATATGTATACATGTTATTTTCAGATCTGTAATTGATGTTTTGGTCAATTTCACCATTGCCTTTGGTGATTATTATGTGTAGGCTACACTTACGTCATCAGTTGAAGGAGTGGTGTTCCTTTGCAAAGCAGCCAATAAATATAAAGCTATCAACTTCATTTTTTTTGTTCTTCCATGAAGATGAGGGGGATGCATGTTCACAAAGCTTGATGTGTAGGTTTAAAGAAAAGAGATGAGATTCTAGAAGGAGAATGTTTGGATCTAGGTTGCCATAGCATTGAGCAACCGTGATAGTTATTGCGGTTGCTATTGGCTTCTATGTAAATTAAATGCCTACAACAAATATAGATGTGGCAATAGTGTTTATTGGAATTCTTATGATATTATTTGATCTACAAAATACATTAGAGCGAAAAGTGAATTTATGTATTGAGACTGATTTACAATTAATAAGAAGTGTGTTTTTATTGTTTCAAAATTGAATTTGGATTTTGACCATGAACCAAGTAAACATACAAAGGTTGCAATCCTTTGCAAATAGATTTCCCATTAGCTTAATGTTGCTTTAGTTTTCAAGATTATTTTCTAAAAAAAAAAAAGTAGTTTTTCTTTCTCTCTTTTTTAATGTCTTTTTTTTTTTCTTTCCTTTTTAGCTTTTTCTTGGTGGGCAAATTAGCCTTTCCTTGATTCTTTTAGCTTTTTCTTTTAATGCGAGGTCGATTAACTAAATATTTATTTAACTAGCTTTTTCTTTTAATGTGAGGTTGAATAATTAAATATTTATTTAACTATCCCGTGCATCGCACGGGTTAGCAACTAGTATATATATATATATATATATATTTATATATTTATATATATTCTAAGCCATTCATGATTCAGGTTATGCTTTTTACTAATTTCCAAACAATAATAATCATAAAAACGTAAAATTCATTTCAAGTATTCAAATTGATTCAAAATCGCTTAACAAATTGATTAGCAGGAGCTTAATGACATTAGGGTGACAAACAAATTATGATTTTTATTTTCCTTTTCTTACAGAGAGACATTTTTGCTAGTGGTAAAGAAGAAACCAACAGAAAATTATAAGGGTCTTCCATATATAACCACAATATTGAGCACATGTTTTGATTTTCAATGGCGTCGATGCTATTTTTCAATTCATCTATGGGACTCTTTTTCTTATCCATTCTCCGTTGGATAAGAATGTGACATTAATCTACCTTGGATTTTTCTTAACATATGTTTACATATGTGGTAGAGTTCTCATCCCACGCATCACTAATATATGCATGGTTAATTTTGTTTTAGTAGTAACCTTAAGTGTGATGCCCAATATTAATTGAAAAGTTTTTGAGTATGTATTATGTGGGTGTGTATTGAGTCAATATTGGGCATTTATCAGGTTAATCTAAGCTTTATTTGTAACGTCAAAAATTGACTAGATATTGTTTAAGTATGTGTTGTGTGGGTGTGTGTTGAGTTCCACATTGAGCATATGTTAACTTAATTTGGGTGAATCTAGACGTTTGATGTTGCAATGAAATAATCATTGACATGACGTTTAGGAACCTTTTGTGAGTCTTAAATAAATTGGTAAGTTTAGTTTGATATTTACTATCCGAATCAGGTATATGTTTTATCTTCATGCATAATTCTATTTTTTAATAGTATATGCTTCTTCTTCTTCTTCTTCTTCTTCTTCTTTTTCTTTTTTTTTTTTTGAGAAAAGTATATGCTTTTATTAATAAATATATTTTAGTATTATTTTATGCTTGCTACGAGGGATACTTCAAAAAATAAAAGTATTTTATGAGTGAATTTGTAGTAGTACTAAGATTATTTTTTAACTAATACAAAATTATCAATGACATCTATTCAAATTTAGATGGCAAATATGGCAGCTGTATTGAATGTCGGCTTTCCTGGGTTGATAATTGCAATAATTCTTCTAGCAATCCACCATAATAGCATGCATACACCTTTGTTACAATTTTATGTACTGGATTAACCAGTAGCACGTGTGCATTACCTCTTTCATCTATGGTGAGTTCTTCACACATTAAACATGCCAATTGCCGGTTAGGCATTTGCAATGGTAAACATTATTAAAGCAATGTATATGCGCAAAGTGTTGGGGAAAAAAATCCTAATCTCTTCCATGTCTATGTGTGAATTAAAATATATAACTACCAAGCAATAGCAATATTATGGAAACAAAAAAAATTTCAGTAAGTACCACATAAACATAACCACACAAGAACACCAAATCTTATGTGGAAAACCTTCCGGTGTAGAGGGAAAAACCACAGGACAGCTTCGAAAAATATCCACTATAAAATAGATATTACAACTATCAAGTTTATGCTAAACTTGAGTCCACAACAAATTGTATATACAACAAATAAATCTTAAGGAGTAAATACAATCTCACCACAAAAACCAGTAGCAAAATCTTTCTCTGAATACTCCAACTCTCCATAGTTGTAGCACTCGAAAATTCCATGAGAACTTGACCAATTTATCTTCCTTGTGTGCAACTTGAGCAAAGAAAAATGTTTCCTTTTTCTTTTTCACTCTCTCACACTCTCACTATATTTCTCTCTATCTCTTCACATGGACTACACCTCAAATGGCTAAATATCTCTATGTTTTTTGCACTCACTGGAACTCATACGCAATAGCCAAAAAATGACTCTCTGTTTCAGCTCTCCACCAGGCCGAATGGCCTTAGCTTCTTTCTTTTCTTTTTCTTCAGCATGTCCCACACGCCTTGCATCACTTCTCTTTAAGAGAAGTCAGACCTCTCCCATTCTTTGGTCATTTCTCAATAAATGAAGGCTAGCTTTGAAGACATTTGGAACAAGCTCATAAATGAGCTTTGAAAAATATGTGCGCTGGAATCCAATGGTGTCACATACACCCAACAATCTCCCCCTTCAACACACTATGAAGGAGATCTTCTACCCAAGTCTTCAATCAAAATTCATGCCAGCCAACTCGACACAAAGCTTTAGCTTCTCTCTAGACACAACCTTGGTCAACATGTCAGCTGGATTTTCATCTGTGTGAATCTTCTCTAGTTCAAATGACTATTATTCAACAACTAGTCTCAACCAATTGTATCTCACCTCATGCTTCGAGCGTGAATGGTACATAGAATTCTTGCTCAAGTCTATAGCACTTTGACTATCACAATTAACTACATACCCATCGTGCTTCAAACCCAATTCTTGGAGAAACCTTTTCAACGAAAACATCTCTTTACCTACTTCATTAGCTGCAATATACTCAACCTCAGTTATAGATAAGGCAACACACTTCTACAATCTTGACTGCCATGATACAGCTCCCCTGCAAAAGTAAATAAATACCCCGATGTAGATTTCCTACCATCAAGGTCACCTGCCCAATCTACATCTACATAACCCTCCAAAACTGGTTTAGAATCACCAAAAGTCAAGCACAATTTAGAGCTACCTCTTAAGTACCTGAAAATCCACTTCACTGCTTCCCAGTAATCTTTACCAGGATTAACCGTGAACCTACTAACAACACCAATTGCGTGAACAATATCTGGTCGTGTACAAATTATAGCATACATCAAACTCCCAACTGCTGAGGGATATATAGTTGATGTTGTGTCTTTTTTCTCTTTCTTTGATGAAGAATAAGATTTCTTTCTTAGCTTGAAATGAGCACCATGAGATGTACTAATTGGCCTGGCATGCTTCATATTGAACCTTTCAAGAATCTGCTCAATATATTTCTCTTGTGATAACCATAGCTTCTTTGCTTTCCTATCACGTAAAATCTGCATACCTAAAATTTGTCTTGCAAGACCCAATTCTTTCATATCAAATGACTTGAGCAAGTCCTTTAAATTTCCAATCATACCTGCATTTTGTCCTACTATCAACATATCATCTACGTAGCAAAAGAATAAAAAATTTACCATTGGGAAATTTTCTGACGTACACACAATGATCTGCATTTGTCCTCGTGTACCCATGACCCACCATGAATGCGTCAAACTTCTTGTACTACTGTTTTGGAACTTGTTTTAAGCCATACTAACTCTTCTTTAACTTGCAAACCATATTCTCTTTCTCTTTCATTTTGAATCCCTTCGACTGATACATGTATATTTCTTCTTTCAAATCACCATGAAGAAAAGCTATTTTCACATCAAGTTGCTCAAGCTTAAGATCCAAGCTAGCTACTAATCCTAGAACTACCCGAATGGAACTCATCTTGACTACTGAAGAGAATATCTCATCAAAGTCAATCCCTTGTTTCTAACTGAAACCCTTGACCAACAATTGAGCTTTACACTTCACTAAGTTGTCGCAATCTTTCTTCAGCTTGAACACCTATTTGTTTTTCAATGCCTTCTTGCATTTAGGAAGTTCCACTAAGTCATAAGTCTTATTCTTGTTCAAAGAATTCATCTCTTCATGCATAGCCTTTAGCCAGCTTTGCTTATCCTTATGAGACTGTACTTCTTGAAAACTTTCTGGCTCTCCCTCTTCAGTAATCATAGTATACTCAGAAGTGGGATATCTAGTTGATGGACGATGCTCTCTAGTACACCTTCTCACCTAAGGTTCTACCATCTCTAGTGGAGGAGGTTGCTCCCTATACTCAACACCATCTGTATTTGTCACATCATCACCATCAACACCTATTGGCTCATCAGCATCAAATTCGGTTGGTTCATCACCATAATTCTCATCTTTTACCTCTTCCCTATTTGTGGCATTATCTAAGGAAGAGGAGGTAGGTGTAAGATCAAGAACACCTTCAATTGTAGCTTTAGGCTTTTTAGTTTTCTAAAAGTCTGCCAAGTTTTCTTATGAAAAAATACATCTCAACTTCTGATCATTTTCTTTTCCTTAAGATCCCATAACTTGTAGCCAAATTCTACATCTCCATATCCAACAAATATACAAGGAGTGGATTTGCTATCAAGCTTTGATCTTTGTTCCTTAGGCACATAAACAAATGCCTTGCACCCGAATACCTTCAAGTGAGAGTAAGAAACATCTTTCCCTGTCCATACTCTTTCTGGAATATCAAAATCCAAAGGAGCTGATGGACAACTATTAATTAGGTAGCACGCAGTCACAACAGCTTTACCCCAAAATAACTTAGGTAGATTAGTCATTCTCAACAAACATCTAATCTTCTCAACAATAGTGCGATTCATCCTTTCTGCCACACCATTTTGCTGTGGGATACTAGGAACTGTCTTCTCATGTCTAATGCCTTTCTTAGAGCAGCAATTCTTAAATTCATTTGATGTGTATTCACCTCACCTTCGTTATCAGTATGGAGACACTTCAAAGGCTTCTCTTTCTCTCTTTCCACCATGGCATGAAATTTCTTGAAGTACTCAAATACCTGGTCTTTTGCTTTCAAAACATAAACCCACACCTTTCGTGAAGCATCATCAACAAATGTAACAAAATATTTATTGCCACCTAAAGTCTCAACATCAGTGCGACCACATACATCAAAATAAACAAGATCTTATACATTGGGTTTTCTAGTAGAGGGTATATTAAATGAAACTCAATGTTGTTTACCAAATAAACAAAATTCACAAGGATTTAGTGGCGTACCTTTGGCAAAGGGAATGAGAGACTTCTTTGTCAAAATCTGCAACCCTTTTTCACTCATTTGAACCAGCCGCCTATGCCACAAGTTAGGCAAAAAATCCTCCTGAGTCGCACTAACAACATCCTTACACAACTTTACTTGTGTCTTGTAAAGTATACAACAAATTTTCCCTCTAGCAAACACCAATGATCCTTAGCTAAGCCTCCATTTTTCATCACAAAAATAATTACTATAACCTTTTATCAAGAACATGAGTGGAAATCAAATTCAGGCAAATATCAGGAGCATGTCTCACATCCTTCAAAGTCAAGGTGTATCCAGTGTTAGCCCTAACACAAATATCACCAATTTCCACAATGTCGGCATAACTATCATTGCCCATCTTCACTCTCCCAAAGTTTCCCGCTTTGTATGAAGTGAATAACTCCTTTCTAAGAGTTACATGGCAGGAAGCAGTTGAATCAATCACCCATTCAACATAAGGATCTGAAATTGTACAACAATCATCTTGTCCTATGGCTAGGACTTCATCTTCCAACACTCTAACAACAGCAGTATTCTCATCATCTGCATTTTTCTGATTTTTATCCTCTTTTTGTTTGTTCTTCCAAGCCTTGCAATTCCTTTTTATGTGACCTTCTTTATCACAGTAAAAGCACTTAAATTTTCCTTTTGATTCTAACCGAACTCTAGATTTACCTCGCTCTTTAGAACTTCTACTCTTACTTCTCCCCCTGTTCTCTGTGACAAGAGCATGTGCAATATCCTTACCCATATCATTTCTTATAGTTTCTTCATTAAGCAAACTATCTTTAACCATGGCAAGTTGTAACACACCATACGGAGTAGAATTACTAAGTGACACTACCAAAGTCTCCCAACTATCAGGTAAGGAACTCAGAAGCAATAAAACTTGCAACTCATCATCTATTACTAACTTCATTGTAACCATTTGATTAACCAAGTCTTGGAACTCACTAAGGTGCTCGACAATGGACTTACCCTCTTTAAACTTCAAATTCACAAGCTTTCTAGCAATAACAGATTTATTTTAAGCTTTTTTTATTTCATTAAGACTCCTTAATTTTTCTCAAAGAGCCTTTGCATTTGTTTCCTGAGACACATGGTGAAATAAACTAACATCAATGCATTGTCTAATACACCTAATAATTTTTCTATTTAATTTCTCTCAGTCTCTATCTGACATATTACTATGCTTGGCACTATCACCCTTAATAAGGTCATGCAAATCCTTTCAATAAAGGATATCTTCCATCATCGGCCTCCATATCGAATAATTTGATGCCGAGAGTATAACCATAGTATTCATAGTCATATTCTCCATTTAATCTACCACAAGACAATCAAACCCAAGCAACCAAAATCTCTGATACCACTTGTTGGGGAAAAAAATCCTAATCCCCTTTATGTCTATGTGTGAATTAAAATATATAACTACCAAGCAATAGCAATATTATGGGGAAAAAAAAATCAGCAAGCACCATATAAACACAACCACACAAGAACACCAAATCTTACATGGAAAACCCTCTGGTGTAGAGGGAAAAACCATGAGGCATCTCCGAAAAATATCCACTATGAAATAGAGATTGCAATTATCAAGTTTATGCTAAACTTGAGTCCACAATAAATTGGATATACAATAAATAAATTTCAAGGAGTAAATACAATCTCACCATAAAGTCAGTAGCAAAATCTTCTTCTGAATACTCCAACTCTCCATGGTTGTAGCACTCAAAAACTCCTTGAGAACTCCACCAATTTATCTTCCTTATGTACAACTTGAGCAAATAAAAATGTCTCCTTTTTTTGTTCACTCTCTCACACTCTCACTGTATTTCTCTCTATCTCTTCACACGGACTGCACCTTAAATGGCTAAATATCTTTGTGTTTTTTGCTCTCTCTGGAACTCACATGCAATAGCCAAAAAATGACTCTCTGTTTCAGCTCTCAACTAGGCCGAATAGCCTTAGCTTCTTTCTTTTCTTTTTCTTCAAAGTGTCCCACATGCCTTGCATCACTTCTCATTAAGAGCAGTCAGACCTCTCCCATGCTTTGATCACTTCTTAATAAATGAAAGCTAGCTTTGAAGACTTTTGGAGCAAGCTCATAAATGAGCTTTGATAAATATGTTTGATGGAATCCAAGGGTGTCACATGCACCCAACACAAAGACCATGCAACTCATTCATAGACATGATCTACTACAGGTTGATGGAAGCTAAATGGGAGCAGGATAGAGTAGAGAATATTATTACAGTTGCATGGGTGGTATGGACTAATCAGCTATAAAGCACGGGTGCATTTTCGGATTCAGGTTTGGGTGCGGTTGCAGGACTCAGCAATTTTTGAAAAAGTAGGGTACAGGTACAGGTGCGGCAATTAAAAAAATTTAAAAAAAAAATTATTTGTATTTTTAATGTATTGCTAAACATACTTTTTCACATAAAACTGACAACTATAAGTAAATAAATAACAGCAACAAGAAAAGCAATATACAAAACTTATTTCATACAATTTAAAACCCCCCCCCCCCCCCCAATTCTCAATTTAACCCATGACTCCTCCACCTTTGAAAGATTAACAAAGTCTTATCAATTTGACAAAAGATTAACCATGCATATCACAATCAAAATAGACGTTTATCAGTATCATCATCTCAAGTTAGTGGCTTTCAAACTAGAGAGAAATTCAGATAAACCTTCAAATTCCACAAACTACAAAGCAAAGCAGTGAAAGTACAAACCACCCCACTTCAATTACACAACTTCACACCTATACAGATTACATAATTTACATCACCCACCCAATTCAGAAAACTCTCTCTCTCAAGTTTCAAGATACCCAAAACTCAATAGTGTAAAGAAAAAATATTTTTCACATATAGAACAAAAACTCAAACAGAACAACAATAGCATAAACCCATATTAGCGTATAAACCTGTGTAGAAAGAGAACCTAAAGATTTCGGCCAAACGACACGCTTTGCACCTTTTTTTTTTTTTTTTTTTTGAATTTCGACTTGAATCAGCCGGTTTGGCGTCTGTACAGCTTGAATCGGTCTATTTCGGCAGCCGATACGGATTCAACCTGAATCGGTGAGAATTGGCTTGATTCAGCTCAAGTCAGTGCGTATCGGGAACGAAAAAAAAAAAATGGTCACAGCACTAACGTGACGGTAACAGCGTCGCCCTCTGCACCTCGCGTCAGACGCAGGTGCGGCACCCATTTTGCCACGTCTATGCTTTAGAGCTAATCAGAACAAGGCCAAAAATGGTGGGGTGAAAAAATTAAGCCAGTAGTTGGTGTATGGAGCACTGGATTACTTGTTGGAATACCAAGAAGGGAGTTTTCAAGGTCTCAAAGCCTAGCTCGAGCTTGCCGGCTCACTAGTGTCCTCCTCCACTAGATAGGTACAAAATCAATGTCGACAACGTGGTATTTGCACCTCAGAAATCCGTGGGAATTGGGGTTCTTATCAAAGACTTGAGAGGCAGATTAGTGGGAGCTTGCAGCAAGAAAATCCAGGCCCCACTGGTGGCAATGGAGGTGGAGGCTAAGACTGTTGAATTCGGATTGCAGTTCGCGTAGGACATGATGATCCAAGTCTTTATTCTAGAACCTTTAACTGAAACCAATGGTTCCACTTTCAAAAAGATTTCAATATTTTGGATGACAAAATTTGCATTAGGCAGATCAAAAGACTAGGAAAGTTGCTTCTTTCAAAGCCTTTGATGTGCTCAAAAACTAGTAGATTTCCCTAATAATACTTGAAGAAAAAAATAAATTGTTATGTTTATACATAACCGTAAAAAAATAAATAATTGGTTGGCTAGATTTGGTTTCATTTTTCAGGAGGTAGGGAGAGGGAGGATGAAAATTAGAGAGGATTTGAAAGTTCTCAACATTGCCAAGTAATTTCATATTCAATTTCCACATGTGAAATTTTCCCAATAGTTTTAATATTGAATGTCCAAGTATCATGGTTTGTGTTTATAACTTCATCTCATTTTCTATTAATTTTCATTTAAAGAGAAATTAATATAATGCATTTTTTGTCTTTTTTTTAATGCTCAAAATAAAAAATTAGCGGCCTACATCTTTCTCATGACTACATCCAGCACCTCAAGCCTTTTCTCTACATATGCCAATGATTTGAAGCATTCGGATTTCCAAAAAAAAAAAAAAGAACCATCCTAATTATCTTTTGGCTAAAAGGCACTGGTGAGAATGCAGGGATCTTGGCTGCATACCTAGCTGAGATATATATTCATCGAGAGAATTGGTTCTATTTGGTTTTAAAATCATTTTCCCTTAAGGGCGAAGAGGTTATGTAATTCCCTGGGGCTGAACCTTCAATTGAAACCAATGGTTCCACTTTCAAAAAGATTTCAATATTTTGGATGACAAAATTTGCATTGGACAGATCAATAAACTGGGAAAGTTGCCTCTTCGAAAGCCTTTGATGTGCTAAAAAACTCGTAGATTTCCCTAATAATACTCGAAAAAGAAAATAAATTGTTCTGTTTATACATAACCATAAAAAAATAAATAATTGGTTGGCTAGATTTGGTTTCATTTTTTAGTAGGGAGAGGGAGGAGGAAAATTAGAGATGATTTGAAAGTTCTAAAAATAGCCAAGTAATTTCATATTCAATTTCCACATGTGAAATTTTACCAATAGTTTTACTATTGATTGTCCAAGTATCATGTTTTGTGTTTATAACTTCATCTCAATTTCAATTAATTTTTATTTAATGAGAAATTAATATAATGCATTTTTTGTCTTTTATTATATGCTCAAAATAAAATATTAGAGGCCTACATCTTTCTCACGGCTGCATCTGGCACTTCAAGCCTTTTCTTTGCATATGCCAATGATTTGAAGAAGCATTCAGATTTCCAAAAAAAAAAAAACCATCCTAATTATCTTTTGGCTAAAAGACATTGGTGAGAATGCAGGGATCTTGGCTGCTTACCTGGCCGAGATATGTATTCATTGAGAAAATTGGTTCTATTTGGTTTTAAAATCATTTGCCCTCAAGGACGAAGAGGGTATGTAATTCCCTGGGGCTGAACCTTCAACTGAAACCAATGGTTCCACTTTCAAAACGATTTCAATCTTCTAGATGACAAAATTTGCATTGGGCAGATCAATAAACTGGGAAAGTTGCCTCTTTCAAAGCCTCTGATGTGCTCAAAAACTCGTAGATTTCCCTAATAATACTTGAAGAAGAAAATAAATTGTTATGTTTATACATAACCATAAAAAAAAATAATAATAATAATTGGTTGGCTAGATTTGGTTTCATTTTTCAAGCAGTAGGGAGAGAAAGGAGGAAAATTAAAGAGGATTTGAAAGTTCTCAAAATAGCCAAGTAATTTCATATTCAATTTCCACATGTGAAATTTTACCAATAGTTTTACTATTGATTGTTAAGTATCATGTTTTGTGTTTATAACTTCATCTCAATTTTTATTAATTTTCATTTAAAGAGAAATTAATATAATGCTTTTTCTGTCTTTTTTTTATATGCTCAAAATAAAAAATTAGTGGCCTACATCTTTCTCACGGCTACATCCGGCACCTTAAGCCTTTTCTCCGCATTTGCTAATGATTTGAAGAAGCATTTAGATTTCCGAAAAAAAAAAAAACTATTCTAATTATCTTTTGGCTAAAAGACACTGGTGAGAATGCAAGGATCCCAGCTGCTTACCTGGCTGAGATATATATTCATGAAGAAAGTTGGTTCTATTTGGTTTTAGAATCATTTGCCCTTAGGGGCGAAGAGAGTATGTAATTCCCTCTGGCTGGACCTTCAACTGAAACCAATGGTTCCACTTGCAAAAAGATTTCAATATTTTGGATAACAAAATTTGCATTGGGCAAATCAATAGACAAGGATAGTTACTTCTTTCAAAGCCTCTGATGTGCTCATAAACTCGTAAATTTCCCTAATAATACTCGAGGAAGAAAATAAATTGTTATGTTTATACATAACCATAAAAAAATAAATAATTGGTTGGCTAGATTTGGTTTCATTTTTCAGGGGTTAGGGATAGGGAGGAGGAAAATTAGAGAGGATTTGAAAATTTTGATAATAGCCAAGTAATTTCCTATTCAATTTCCACGTGAAATTTTACCAATAGTTTTACTATTGATTGTCCAAGTATCATGTTTTTTGTCTCATCTATTTTTCTATTTATTTTCATTTAAAGAGAAATTAATATAAAGCATTTTTTGTCTTTTTTTTAATGCTCAAAATAAAAAATTAGAGGCCTACATCTTTCTCACAGCCTACATTTTTTGGCTGCTTACCTAGCCGAGATACATATTCATCGAGAAAATGGTTCTATTTGAATTCATAGTAAGATTTGCTTCTCTAATGGTTGGTAATGCAACATTGAAAGAATTTTTACCGAGAACAATGTGGATGGTAGTTTTGTTGTCGGTTGTAGCGGAATTAACGCTCAAGGTTACGTCAAGGAATTCCGGCCTGGGTGCCTTTTGAAAAATGGCACCTATGACGTTTTTTATTCTAAACGAATATGCAAACATGAGTGATTCGCTTCTTACAGTCATCTTCACTTTGATCACCGATATTTCATCCTTATCCTCATCAAACAATTTGCTCCTTTTTCTGTCCTTATTCCCGTTCATAATGACTTTGATATCATTACCTGCCTTATGCACTAAAACTCTGACTGTGCACGGAAACAACCTATTGTGATTTGTCATTTTGTTTTTTTGAATTGTTGTTTGTTGGTACCCATTTTTTATGGAATAATTAAGCATTTTTCTTTTTCTTTTTTTCCTTTTTTTTTTTCTATCAGATGCATGTTCATTCATGTTGTTTGTCTTCGTGCTTGTAAATAATCACGTAGGAACCTAAGTTTAGCTTATAGGCCATAATCCTCATCCTACAATAGGAATGAGGCCAAGGTCTTCCCCTTAGGTTAACAAATACATGGGGCCAAGGTCATTGTCTGTTTTTTGTTGGTACCTCCTTTGTCAAGATCAAATCATCTCAATCACCCCTTCAAGTTTGAATTTCTTCTTATCTTATTTATATGCAAAAGATTTTCTTGAATTAAAATAATCTGTTCTTTTTTTTTTTTTTTCAAATTATTAGTGTGTAGAATATTTCAGTATTCTTTTAAGGTTTTATTCATTACTTTCTCATTTTAGCCTGAATCTATAAACATTAAAACTTGAAAATAAAAAGTTCAAAAAACAATTATACATATTTATAAACATGCAAAATCTTAAACATGTTTATAATATAGAAGCAAACATATTTACTTTGCGTAAACACAATTTTCATACCAAATTTTGATTCAAACTTCATTCAATCTCAAATGGTAGATCCAAAATCATTAGCAGTAGAATTAAAAGAGAAAAAAAAAATTAAGAATTGAAATAAGGGAGTTTCCCACTAAGAGTATAGTAAATATATTTAAACACAAAGTAATGAGTACAAATATAACAAAGTTTGTCTCCAATATCGTAAAAGTTCTTTCCAAATTAGAATTTAATTTTTTTTTACAAATATTATTTGAACATATGTTTAAACATAAACATAACAAGATTCCAAACAAAACAATGATAAAAATCTTTTCCATGATTAAATAATAATAATAATAATAATAATAATAATAATAATATAAAAGCAAAACATTTACTTTTTTGTTGACCACTTCTTATTATGTGCCATGTGGCTACATAAATTTATGTCACGTATACATTTAAGAACACCGAACAGTTGTGCCTTTTTGATTTTACACGTTAACCTTATGATTTTTATGTAGGGGAAGATTTTAAAAAAATAAATAGATTTAATGTCTCTCGCATGAATGAAAATGATTACGTGGTTGATCATGTTAACAAAATAGAATTGATAGCAAAATAATTAGCAGTGCGAACCATGAATCGTCTTACAAGATGCAAGTTAATCCTAGATAGTTTTTCACCATCATGGGATCATGTTATCACAACACTCTTATGTAGCGTTTGGTACGAAGGAATCCACATTACTCTTGGCATCCAGATTCTTAGGAATGTGATTCCTAAGAATCACATTCCTAAGAATGTAGCTATTCGATTGTTAGGAGTTTCATTGGGAATATCTTAAAATTCTTAGGAATGTGAGATGATAATGTTTGGTTTATTCTCAGAAATCTTAAATAAATTATTTATTTTTCCTATTCTATCCTTAGATTTGAATGTGAACTACCAAGTCCTTAAAAAAAAAAAATCTTTCTCTAATTAAATAATGAAAAACCAAATATAAACTATTAATTATGAAAAATTCATTAAAATTATTGTATATCATTTAAAAATGATGGGTAAAATACAAAAATAACTATTTAAATCCTCAAATGTATTTATTTTTAATAATAATTTTAAAAGAGTTTAATCCATAATAATTTGTTTTATATTTTATCTTAATTGCTTAAATGATAATGAAAAAGGGTTAAAATTGTCAATTTATAAAATATACAATTTCCTTTAAGCTTGGGGATCTAAATTCCTACCTGTTTTAAAGGGAATCCACATTCCTACTGAGAGGGGAATCCACATTCTCCTAGCATCTGATTCCTTAGCGTGATTTGCAACCAAACATAGGAATCTTTAAACATTCCTGGGAATCCTAAAACATTACCCCATACCAAACGCCACATTAGTGGTAAGACATTACTATAATATCATTACATGTATTATTGTTTCTCGAAGAGGATAAAATGAAGCAAAGAAAGAAGGGCCAAAATGGGAAATTAGCAATAATTTTCAAACAATATAATTAGTAGTTATGGTTTATAAACTATATTTTTTACTAGCATCTCGAGTCTAAAAGACTCGATTTTGGGCCTATAAATTGACTCTTTGAATGTCGATTTTCATGGTCTGATTTGGTCTGATGTGGCATTTTTCCACGTGGCTACCACTTGGAAATCGAATATTAGAGACTCAATTTATAAGCCAAAAAGAATTTAAATCCAAGTCTCTCATGTACAAGCCCAGAAATACCAAAAAAATATTGAACGTAAGCAAAACCATCCTGTGCATCCAAGCCATCCCAAAAATGGCAAACCACCCGAACCATCCAAATCCACGGCGAGTAAAACCAAGGCGAGCAGCAGTGGCGGCGGCCTGGGTCGTGCGGCCTGGGTGCGACCTGGGCGCGAGGCCTGGGTCGCGTGACGGCCTGGATCCATCACCACCACCACCTACATGCAGTCTGCAAACCCAGATTAAAAAAAAAAAAAAAATAAGAAGGATTACAGATCAGGTGAGAGCGGAGAGAGGGGGAGAAAGGTGAAAAAGGAAAAAAGAAAAAGAAAAGAGAAAGCAGGAACGGGTACTTGATTTGTGAACATCTTATGTAAAGAGTGTAAATCGAGTCTCTAAGACTCGATTTCCAAGTGGTCGCCACGTGGAAAAAATGCCACGTCAGGTGTAATAGACCATGGAAATCGAGTCTTTGAAGCTCGATTTTGACCCTCAAAATCGAGTCTCTTAAACTCGAGATGCTAGTAAAAAATATAGTTTGTAAATAGTAACTACTAATTATAGTGTTTAGAAATTATTGCTAATTTCCCATTTTGGCCAGAAAGAAGTAAACAACAAACAACAATTTGATGATGGCACAATCTACTCAGACACCTAAACCGTTCTTTCAATATACAACTTCAACATCCAAGTCATTTTTCTAACACGAGCAAAGATTATCAAACAAGAAAATAGGTAATCTAACTAATCTTGTTAATTCTTTTGCAAGCTTCAATTGTGGAAAAGTTGGACATTGCAAAGCAAATTGTTGCCAAGGACAACAACCAAGGAAACCAAAGAACTTTTGATGACAATTTATAAGGCAATGGTTGTGGAGCCTTAGTCAAATTCATGATGGGTGGATTTAGCCACAACTCATCACATAGCAAGAGCCAAAGGACTTTTGGTGGAGATCAAAGATAAATAAGGTATTATAGCGTACATGGGCAATAAGTGAAGGAAAATATAAACTACTCCCAATTGTTAATGGATCTAAAGTAATATTAAGTGATGTATTGTATGTACTTGATGTGTGTAGAAATCTCATTTTATTTTCTGCATTAGATAAGAAAGGATATGAAATTTGGATGAAATATGGTATTGTAACTATCACTAAAGGACATGAAAATTAAGTGGTGTAAGAATTATTATTATTATTATTTTTTTTTTGATAGATGATAGAATTTCTACTCTAACCTAATCTAAGTGTATATGTGTGTGAAGCTCCCTCCTAGAGACTTGAACCCCGACCCTTGCTCTCCACACCCCACAAGCACTTATACTTGTGGAGTAACCATTGCACCAAGGGTGTGTGGTGGTAGTGGTTTAAGAAAAATGAAAGTGAATAAATTGAGAAAAAGTTACCAAATGAATATGAATCACTATTTATATCCAAAGAATTATGATCTTTTAATATACACATTTTCATTCAATATGCAACTTTTCAGTTAATAGACACATTTTCATTTAATAGACACACTTTCATTCAATAGGCACTTTTAATATATATCTAATATGAATAGTTATGACATTTCAATAGGCATATTTTGATATATCCAATATGAAAAGTTATGACCTTTCAATAGTCACCTTTTGGTATATATATCATTGTTATTGATTCCGTTCCGTTCCGGCCGAAACGGCCGGAATTTTTCGTTCCGGTATGCAAATCGGTACCGGAATACCCCATGTTCCACCTCGGGTCAGATTTCGGGGCGTTTCAGTCCATTCCGGTCATTCCGGAAAATTCCGGCCGAGATGTGAATTTCGGCCGGTACAAGATTTGGCCTGAAAAAAAAAAAAAAAAAAAAAAAAAAAAAAAAAAAAAAAAAAAAAAAAATCAAATCTTCTTGGTTAGCTTATTAGTTATTATGGTCTTATGTTATGAGTAAAGACTTGTTATAAATCTTCTTATTGTTTGATATTGTATTGAGGTTTAAGATATAAGAGTTAAGACTAAATGTTTTGTATCATTTGATGTTTAGTTTTTGTCTTGTAAATCTTCTTATTTTATGATGTTAAATTGATGTTATATTGATGTTTAAGACTTAAGAGTTAAGACTAAATGATTTGTATTATTTCATATTTAGTTATTTATTTATTAGAATTGACAATTTTATGTTCTACAAGAATATATATAATTTAATTTTTAGAAACCCCGAAACACTCTAAAACGGTACGCCGAAATCGGCCGGTACCGAAATATTCCATTCCATTGGACAAACCGAAACGAGGTCCGAAACGGTATTAATAACTTTGATATATATTAAAACTTATCTGGTATATACTTATATATACAACACAAACTAAACTAGAGACACAACATTTTATCTCTTATTCCTTCTCACAAAAATTAATAAATAAAACAACATTGCTTTCTTCTGTGTAACTAATAAAACTTTGTGCTATTTCTTTCAATATCATTTTTTTTTTTTTAATTTCATCCATTTTTGCTTACTCTACTCCAACTCAAAACTAATGTTTTTTTTTTTTTCCTGAAACTCGTCTAATAGCTATTCTTGTGCATTACATAGGAAAGCGACTAGTGTGCGTGTGTGTGTGTGTGTGTATATATATTATCATTCTCTTTCCTTTAATTGTACCTAAACTCTCGATGTTATCAACTATTACTATGGAGGTACAAAATCTACAACATTTAAATACGTAGTTTTTGCAACTTTTTCTTTCAAAATACTTGGAAGAAATCTTTTTTTTTTTTTTAAATGTTACAATATCCTCCATCTTTTTCCTTTACTGTCTCTAACTATTTTTTCCTCTGCTAGACACATTTTACTAACTTTTCCATCATAGATAGGGTAATTTGCATTTAACAACGTTTTCAATCTAATATTTACACCACTTTTAGGATATGAATCCTTATTTCAAATTACCTCTACAAAAGTTTAACTTCTACATAAATTTATCTTTCATGTCATATCTTACACTATCCATCTCTTGATGAAATAATCAAATCAATTATTTCCTTCCTAATAAAATGGAACTATTATTTTCCAACCAAGTTCATCTTATAAAACATGTTAAACTGCAAGCACTTTATATCACTCTACTTAATAACATGATAAGTTAATGAATGGAACTATCTTTTATTATTGTAGGTAACCATTTATGGGCACCCTTTTTGAAAGCCTTGGAAATATAATCACAGACCAACATCTTGAACCTTAAGCTCACTCTTTATTTTCCTTAGATAATTCCAATATTAAACATGTTTATATACATATAATAAATTAAACATGATCATGACATTTTTTATTAAGTAAACATGATTTCCATACCAAATTTTAATTTAAACTTCATCCTTTTTTATATGTAAATCCAGAATTATTAGGAGTATAGTTGGAGAAAAAGAATTTGGGAAATAAGGATTCTTTCTTTCAAAGACTATCTTAAACATATTCCCCATATATAAGCAGCAATAGAAGGTACAAACATAATAAATTTTTTCGTCAATCTCCACTAGGTCTCCAACATCTTAAAATTTCTTTCCAAATAATAGTATGATATATTCAAATATTATGTTGAACAGATGTTTATATATATATATATATATATATATATATATATATATATCTTTCCTAGGACTTTCCAATTTTGGAATAAGTTGGTTTGCCAAGTGCATCACATTCCATCTCTCTTATTACAGATTACAAGAATAGTGCTTTTCTTACGTCCTTTAATATGTTATATTATTTCACTCCTTCCATGTGTTGTTCACCACAAGATCCATAACTTTCACAATACTGAGCATAATGTTTGAAATTTAAATAGTGCCGGCTCAATGGGTAAGCCAAATAGGCAACCGCTTAAGACCTCTAATAAAAAAAAAGGCCCTTAAATTTTTACCAATAGAGATATTCTTGTACCAATAGAAGTATTAATTAAGCTCTAAATATTCACCAATAAATAAAAAGTAGTTGTTTTTTATCAAAGAAAGACCAGTTAAAGAAAAATATTTTCATTGGATGGGTCAATCATTTAAGCTCTCATACATAAATATTAAAAGAACTCATTAATCTTACACTACTAAATAAATTTATACTCAAATTCTATTTAGAAATATCGAATATATAACTTTATTAAACTTTTCAATCATAATTTTTTAGTATTTGGTTACTTCATTCAATAAATAGTGTTTATTCTAGTTGTATAGTCATTTAGTAATGCGGTGAATTCGTTTTAATTTGTGATTTTTTTTTCTAAAAAAATAGATTTTAAATGAAAAAAAAAGTTAAATAAATATAATATTAATATTAAAAGTATAAGAATAGACCTCACTCATAGTTGTTGCATTAGGCCCCACAGTACCTTGAGCCAGCCCTGAATCTAAATTCATATCATCACACTAGGGGAGGCAAAATAAGAAAGTAATAAGTCGTGTCTCCTCTTGGTAAGTAGATGTCTCATTATTTGTGACCACAACCTCCAGGTTCATTTTTTACCCACACTCATATATTTATTTATCTGATTTAAAAAGTATGATAATAATAAATAATGAGAATAATATGTGCATTGAGAAGCCCATGCAATCCAATTAAAAAGTTATTCCATTATATGTATCTACAGTTGCTTTCTCAATTGATCTGGGCTTTCATCAGTTGGCACTAAATATGCCAATTTACATACTTATAAATATATGTGGGCCAGTTCTTTCTTCTTCTTTTTTTCTTTTTTTTTTTAAGTGATATTAATGTAATGAACGCATATATAAAAGTGAGGTGCATATACATGTGGATCCCACATACATATACACATAAGAGAAGAATTACATACATTTGTTAATAGGATACTTTAATTTCACTTGTACCATTTGTTGATATAAACATACAACCTAATAATTGAATCAAAACCATGTAACTTTTTGAAAAAATTGTTAATGTTGAACACAGAGATATAATATAACCTCTTAATATGAAAATGATAGAATAATCTTATTTCAAGACCCAATTACTTCAACTATTTTTGAGCATATGTTCTCGTTTTTGTTTATATTCCAAAATGATGAAAAATGTTACAAATGATACTTAATCAATATTCTAACTTCTCCAATAACCCAAAAACATAGGATGGAAAAATTGTGCATGGCAGAAGATAATAATGGTCCACCCACAAATAATAACTACAAACTAAGTACAAAGTTATAAGTTTAAACGTGGCAACATCTACTTAATTTCTGCACATTTTAGAATCTATAAAAGCAAAATTTTTATCAACCCCTCCATCATTATCATCATCTACAATAGACACCAACGTCTTCTTTTCTCCTTCACACACAAACACCCCCATCACATCATCTCTTCATTCCTTCAGCAACTCCACTCTAGCTTGCATGGCTAGCTTGAGCTTCATCATTGGCATTATCGGTTAGTTTAGTTTCTCTATTACAAATTATCTCAATGGTTGTTTCTTGGATTCTCAGTCTCTGGCCTTATTTTGCTTTTGTTTTCAATTTTCTTCCAAAGAAGAATTGCTCAATGATTTTATTTTTCTTGTAATTTATTTGCCAGCAATATAATTTTTGTGCTGGTTTTCACTTCTCCAATGTAAGGCATACAATGATTTTTGTGATATCTTTATTAGAATATAGGAACTACTGAAGTAAGCTGAGCGGATGACTTATAATTGGTTTAGACTTTAAGAATAAAAGTGGATCAATAGTTATGTGGACATGCTTGAGCACATTGAAAGCAATACCAATAGCTCAACGAAGAAGGTTTTGAATAGGTTAAAAATAGTTTCCTTTGTTCACTTCTTAACCTCATTTGGTATAAAAGACTTTGATACTTCCAAACCCTTTTAAAGTTGTTACAAGTAATTGGACTTATATAATTAAATAAATACAACATTTCTCATTATTGCACAATCAAGAAGATCATCCAGGGAACAAAATGCTCCAATAATCTGATCAGTAAGCTTGCTTGTGGCATCATAAGTATGCTTTCTTTTGTTATGCTGGATTTAGAACACACAGACATGCATGGTGCTTAAAATTGACTAATTCCTATTATAAAAAATAAAAATAGAAATAAAAAACACAAAAAAAATATTTCCAGCGTTCGTTCAAATTGATTAACAAAATTGATTAGATTCAGGAGCTTAATGACATTTGGAAGAGACACAAATTATCGGTTTTTTTTTTTTTTTTTCCTTTTGTTTTTTTCCATATAGAAAGACATTTTCGCGAGTGGTGAAGAAGATATCAACTGAGAATTATAAGGTTCTTCCATATATAACCAGTCTATTGAGCACATGTTTGTGGACATTCTATGGACTTCTCAAGCCAGATGGATTTCTTGTTCTGACTGTCAATGGAATCAATGTTGTTTTCCAATTCGTCTATATGGCTCTTTTTCTCATCTATGCTCCCCCTGATAAGAAGGTGATATTAATCTATTTTTGATTTCTCTTAAAATATGTTTACATACATGGCAGAGCGTAGGGTTCCCATGCATCACTCATATATATATATATATATATATATATATATATGCATGGTTTATTGTGTTGTAGTGCTAACCCCAAAGTATTAGTCTAGTGATTTCAAGGCCTCATGAGATATGATGTCATTGATTTAAACCCTTAGTTAGCATCTTGGGGTCATCCCAAAGAGATTTATTCCTAGTGTGTGTGAACTGTGAGATGAAAGGATAGAATAATAATAGCACAAAGAGCACCCCTGCGCCTTTTACAAAACACAAAAAACCAAAAAAAAAAAAGTTTTAGCGCTCAATGTCAGGCATGTCTGTTTGAGAATTAAAAAACAATTATAGCTATGAATTTGAGGATCTTTTGTGAACCCTGAGTAAATTGGAAAATTCATATGGATGCTTATATCAAAATCAGGTATAAGGATGTATAATTCAATTTTTAAATAGTATGCTTTTGTCAAACTATTATGTTTTAAAAAATCTATTTTATTTTTTATTATTATTTTTTTTTTTTGAGCATGATATGATTTTACTCAAAAATTAAAAGTTTGCTATGAGTGAATTTCTTTCGTTACAGAGATTATTTCTTCTTAATTAACACAAACTTAATTTCCAATGTAATATTTCAGATTAAGATAGCAAATACAGTAGCCGCATTAAATGTCGGCCTTCCTGGGTCGGTAATTGCAATAACTCTTCTAGCCATTCATGATAATAGCACGCAGTTGATCTTTGTTGGATTCTTATGTGCTAGATTAACAATTGCCATGTATGCATCACCTCTTTCATCTATGGTATGCTACTTCACTCATTATACATCTTATTTGTTGCCAAGAATGTAAGAACATTGTAACTTATGGTTGACGCTTCTTAGTGCGTTCATGACATTTAGGGTTCAATTTGTCTCTCCTCCATTATAACAATCAAATTAAATGTAAAAAAATGTAATTTGTCATATTTTCACTAAAGAAAATGATCATAAACATATTGGCAATCTTTATTGAGGGGGTGCCCAGGCATCCTCTTTCTCTAGCACTAAAAAAAAAAAAAAAAAAAAAAAAAAAAAAAAAAGTATTGTTGGTGACAAAAATTTTCGTCACCAAAGTCCTATTTTCGTCGCCTATGGTTTTTGGCAATGAAATTTGTTTTTTGGCAACATAATTGGTTTTGTCGCATATACCATGTCATCAAAAGTCCTGATGATGAAAATTTTTTTCAACAAAAGGCTCAACTATATAAAAAAATAAAAAATGAAAAAACTTTTGGCAATGAAACTATTTCGTCGCCTAATGTTTCCCTCGCTAAATACATGATTTAGCAATGAAATAGTTTTGTTGCCAAATGTATTTTATTAAATCATATTTGGCAACGAACTATTTCTTCGCCAAAACCTTTTTTTTTTTTTTAATTCAGCCATATTTGGCAATGAAATATTTCATCACCGAAACCAAATTATTTATTTATTTTTAATTCAACCATATTTGGCGAAGAATTATATCGTCACCAACTGTTATTATACCATCTTCTCTCTCTCTCTCTCTCTCTCTCCCCCCCCCATTTTTTTGCCATATATTTTTTTTCTAGATTTTACATTTTTTTTCCCGGTCCATTTGGTTCATTTTGCTCAACTTTGACCCATTTCGGTCATTTTGGTCTTATTCGGTCCATTTTAGTTTATTTGGTCTAGTTTAGTCCAGTTCGTTTACACACACACAAAACAATTAGCTAGTTTAATGTTTTTATGAAAGTATTTTCTATGTGGTAAATATATATAATACTCTTCTATCTTGATTTTTCTTTCTTCTAATCTTTTATAATTTAATTGACACCATTTTTTTTTTTTTTTTTTTTTTTTTTTTGCAATTTATGACAGAGAACAGTGATAAAGACTAAGAGTGTGGAGTACATGCCATTCTCCCTTTCATTCTTCCTAGTTCTCAATGCAGGCATATGGTGTATTTATTCTGTGCTCATCAAAGACTTCTTTGTTGGAGTAACTTTTCTTGTCCTGTTACTTATCTAAGTCAATCCATGATTTCTTTTTAACAAAATTAAACCTATGACCTTTATATTCCTATTTTAATCTCTTAATGATTATAGGTTGATTTTATAATAAAACAGTTATAATTACAAGCAACCATGGAATTAGACCCTCGCACCAATGAATTGTAAAATATAGCACCCAATAGATTCAAAATAGATCAATTTTACTACAAATTAAATATTACAAATTTAATACACTTTCAAATCCATAAAATAAAATCTTAAAAATTTTAAGTGAAATAAAAAGAATTTTGTTTCTATGGATGGGGGCGTAAGAGAGCAAAGTGAAGTGGAGGCACACTACTCTCTAGTCAATAAAATCGTTTTAAACCCTCTATTTTCTGATAATAAATTTGTTTTTCCACTCGTTTCAACAAATTTAGGCATTTCTACATTAATTCTCTCTATTTTCAATGATATTACCAAGATAAAAAAAATCTTTACAAATAAATTAATTACACAATCGCTGTGCATATATATGGGAAAAAAATTAATCAAACAGTTATTTCAGGTGCCAAATGCAATAGGCTTTGTGTTGGGTGCAACTCAACTCATCATCTACACAATTTACAAGAACAAGTCAAAGATGTTAGTTAAATCAATGGATTTAATGAGAGAAGAAAGTCCAAGTGAGCTTGTTAAAGCAGTCATTGAGATGCGAGCGAACGATCAAGAGATCAATCTGAAAAATCGAAGCTTTAACAAAGGCAACAGCATGCCAAAGCAGCAACTTATTAGACAATATAGCATGCCAAAAATCAAAAAGACACTTTCTTTCGGCCCACGTGAATTACCCTTCAATTGTGCCCCTATTGATGATGTTGAAGTTGGAGAAAAGCATCAACCTTGATTTGGTATAAATATAATGTTAAGAGTCCAACAAAATGGTCTTTGTATGCGTTATCCTTCCTTTCAAGAGTTTGGTTAATTAAGAATTTGGAATAATATGTAACACAAATTTTACCTTTGTATCACATAATATTTGCCATTTAAATTTATGAAGGCCTAAAGTGGGTGGTCCCGTGCAACCCAAAAGGCCCAAGCCTGAGCCAACTTAGTCTGACCCAAGATTTTAGTACTTGAATAGTCGTAGATACCTCTCTAAGGCTGCGACAGCCAAGGTGATAAGCCATCAGGTCTCAAACCAAAAAAAAAAATCTAAGATGGCACCTTTTTGGGCCACAACTCTAACGTAACAAACTGTGAAGGATGGCTTTATGGAAAAGTGTTAGACAATCAAAAACAATGTTTCAAATAAAACAGTTAAGGAAATGCTATGGTCCTATAAATACTCCACCAACGGACCTCATTAATTGGTTTTCGGCCTTACAAGTAGGCCACCTCCATCTTGTATTGGTCTTTGAAGACCATAACATTTAACCTTGCTACTATTGATTGGTTTTTGTTCTTAAAATCCAGGCACCTATATATACTTGGAGTGTTTATTTTGTATCTGTTTAGGCCATTTGTTGATCGTTCTTATTAGAATATTATATATTAACGTATTATCATAAATACATAAACCATGGTGTTCTAGAATACTATGAACTATCGTGGTTTTCCAACTCCAAGGACTATAATATATATATATATATATATATATATATTAATTCTAAGCCGTTCATGATTCAGGTGATACTTTTTGCTAATTTCCAAATAAAAAATAATCATAAAAAACGTAAAATTCATTTCAAGTATTCAAATTGATTCAAAATCGCTTAACAAATTGATTAGCAGGAGCTTAATGACATTGGGTGACAAACAAATTATGATTTTTATTTTCCTTTTCTTACAGAAAGACATTTTTGCTAGTGGTAAGGAAGAAACCAACTGAAAATTATAAGGGTCTTCCATATATAACCACAATATTGAGCACATGTTTGTAGGCTTTATGGATTTCTCAAGCCAGATGGAGTGCTTGTTTTGATTGTCAATGGCATCGATGCTATTTTTCAATTCATCTATGGGACTCTTTTTCTCATCTATTCTCCGTTGGATAAGAATGTGACATTAATCTACCTTGGATTTTTCTTAACATATGTTTACATATATATTAGAGTTCTCATCCCATGCATCACTAATATATGCATGGTTAATCTTGTTTTAGTACTAACCTTAAGTGTGATGCCCAATATTAATTGAAAAGTTTTTTAGTATGCATTATGTGGGTGTGTATTGAGTCAATATTGGGCATTTATCGGGTTAATCTGAGCTTTATTATCAAGTATAAGGAGCCTTAATTGTAACGTCAAAAATTGACTAGAGATTGTTAAAGTATGTGTTGCGTGGGTGTGTGTTGAGTTCTACATCGAGCATATGTTAACTTAATTTGGGTGAATCTAGACATTTGATGTTGCAATGAAATAATTATTGACATGATGTTTAGGAACCTTTTGTGAGTCTTAAATAAATTGGTAAGTTTAGTTTGATATTTACTATCAAAATCAGGTATATGTTTTATCTTCATGCAAAATTCAATTTTTTAATAGTGTATGCTTTTATTTTTTGAGAAAAGTATATGCTTTTATTAATAAATATATTTTAATATTATTTTATGCATGCTACGAGGGATACTTCAAAAAATAAAAGTATGTTATGAGTGAATTTGTCTTAGAACTAAGATTATTTTTTAACTAATACAAAATTATCAATGACATCTATTCAAATTTAGATGGCAAATATGGTAGCTGTATTGAATGTCGGCTTTTCCTGGGTTGATAATTGCAATAATTCTTCTAGCAATCCACGATAATAGCATGCATACACCTTTGTTAGAATTTTATGTGCTGGATTAACCATTAGCACGTGTGCATTACCTCTTTCATCTATGGTGAGTTCTTCACACATTAAACATGTCAATTGCTGGTTGGGCATTTGCAATGGTAAACATTATTGAAGCAATGTATATGGGCAAAGTGTTGGGGAAAAAATCCTAATCCCCTCTATGTCTATGTGTGAATAAAAATATATAACTACCAAGCAATTGCAATATTATGGAAACAAAAAAAATTTCAGCAAGCACCACATAAACACAATCACACAAGAACACCAAATCTTACGTGGAAAACCCTCCGGTGTAGAGGGAAAAACCACGGAGCAGCTCCGAAAAATATTCACTATGAAATAAAGATTACAACTATCAAGTTTATGCTAAACTTGAGTCCACAATAAATTGGATATACAACAAATAAATCTCAAGGAGTAAATACAATCTCACCACAAAGCCAGTAGCGAAATCTTCCTCTAAATACTCCAACTCTCCATGGTTGTAGCACTCAAAAACTCCATAAGAACTCCACCAATTTATCTTCCTTGTGTGCAACTTGAGCAAAGAAAAATGTCTCATTTTTCTTTTTCACTCTCTCACACTCTCACTATATTTCTTTCTATCTCTTCACACGAACTGCACCTCAAATGGCTAAATATCTCTGTGTTTTTTGCTCTCTCTGGAACTCATATGCAATAGCCAAAAAATGACTCTCTGTTTCAGCTCTCCACCAAGTTGAATGGCCTTAGCTTCTTTCTTTTCTTTTTCTACAGCGTGTCCCACACGCCTTGCATCACTTCTCATTAAAAGAAGTCAGACCTCTCCCATGCTTTGGTCACTTCTCAATAAATGAAAGCTAGCTTTGAAGACTTTTGGAACAAGCTCATAAATGAGCTTTGACAAAATGTGTGATGGAATCCAAGGGTGTCACATGCACCCAACAATCTCCCTTTCCAAGGGTGTCACACTTGCTCAAGTCTATAATACTCTGACTATCACAATTAACTACATATTTATCTTGCTTCAAACCCAATTCTTGGAGAAACCTTTTCAACCAAAGCATCTCTTTACCTACTTCATTAGCTGCAATATACTCAACCTCAGTTGTAGATAAAGCAACACACTTCTGCAATCTTGACTAACATGATACAGGCCCCCTGCAAAAGTAAATAAATACCCCAATGTAGATTTCCTACCATCAAGGTCACTTACCCAATCTACATCTACATAACCCTCCATAACTGGTTTAGAATCACCAAAAGTCAAGCACAATTTAGTGCTACCTCTTAAGTACCTAAAAATCCACTTCACTGCTTCCCAGTGATCTTTACCAAGATTAACTATGAACCTACTAGCAACACCAATTGTGTGAGCAATATCTGGTCATGTGCAAACCATAGCATACATCAAACTCCCAACTGCTGAGGAATATATAGTTAATGCTATGTCTTTTTTCTCTTTCTTTGATGAAGAACAAGATTTCTTTCTTAGCTTGAAATGAGCACCAAGAGGTGTACTAACTAGCTTGGCATGCTTCATATTAAACCTTTCAAGAATCCGCTCAATATATTTCTCTTGTGATAACCATAGCTTCTTTGCCTTGCAGGACCCAATTCTTTCATATCAAATGACTTGAGCAAGTCCTCCTTTAAATTTCCAATCACGCCTGCATCTTGTCCTATTATCAACATATCATCTACATATAACAGAAGAATAACAAATTTACCATTGGGAAATTTTTCGACATACACACAATGATCTGCAGTTGTCCTCGTGTACTCGTGATCCACCATGAATGCGTCAAACTTCTTATACCACTGTCTTGGAGCTTACTTTAAGCCATACAAACTCTTCTTTAACTTGCAAACCATATTTTTTTTCTCTTTCACTTTCAATCCCTTTGGCTAATCTAAGTAGATTTCTTCTTTCAAATCACCATGAAGAAAAGCTATCTTCACATCAAGTTGCTCAAGCTTAAGGTCCAAGCTAGCTACTAATCCTAGAACTACCCAAATGGAACTCATCTTGAATACTAGAGAGAATATCCCATCAAAGTCAATCCCTTGTTTCTGATTGAAACCCTTAACTAACAATCGAGCTTTATACTTCACTAACTTGTCACCATCTTTCTTTAGCTTGAACATCCATTTGTTTTTCAATGCCTTCTTGCCTTTAGGAAGTTCCACTAAGTCATAATTCTTATTCTTGTTCAAAGAATTCATCTCTTCATGCATAGCCTTCAACTAGCTTTGCTTATCCGTATGAGACTGTACTTCCTGAAAATTTTCTGGCTCTCCCTCTTCAGTAATCATAGTATACTCAGAAGTGGGATATCTAGTTGATAGACGACGCTCTCTAATAGACCTTCTCACCTGAGGTTCTACCATCTCTAGTGGAGGAGGCTGCTCCCCCTGCTCAACACCATCTATATTTGTCACATCATCACCATCAACACCTACTGGCTCATCAGCATCAAATTCAGTTAGTTCATCACCATAATTCTCATCTTGTACCTCTTCCCTATTTGTGGCATCATCTAAAGAAGAGGAGGTAGGTGTAAGATCAGGAACACCTTCAACTGTAGCTGTAGGCTTCTCAGTTTTCTCAATGTCTGCGAAGTTTTTATTCTCATGAAAAACTACATCTCGACTTTTGATCATTTTCTTTTTCTTAGGATCCCATAACTTGTAGTCAAATTCTGCGTCTCCATATCTAACAAATATACAAGGAGTGGATTTGCTATCAAGTTTTGATCTTTGTTCCTTAGGCACATAAACAAATGTCTTGCACCTAAATACCTTCAAGTGAAAGTAAGAAACATCTTTCCCTATCCATACTCTTTTTGGAATATCAAAATCCAAAGGAACTAATAGAGATCTATTAATTAGGTAGCATGCAGTCGCAACAGCTTCACCCTAAAATGACCTATTCAGATTAGTCATTCTCAACATACATCTAATCTTCTCAACAATAGTATGGTTCATCCTTTCTACCACACCATTTTGCTGTGGGGTACTAGGAACTGTCTTCTCATGCCAATGCTTTTCTCAGACCAATAACTCTTGAATTCATTTGATGTGTATTCAGCTCCGTTATCATTACGAAGACACTTCAAAGGCTTCCCTTTCTCTCTTTCCATCATGGCATGGAATTTCTTAAAGCGCTCAAATACATGGTCTTTTGTTTTCAAAACATAAACTCACACCTTTTGTGAAGCATCATCAATAAATGTAACAAAATATTTATTGCCACCTAAAGCCTCAACATCAATAGGACCACATACATTAAAATAAAAACATCTAATACATTGGGTTTTCTAGTAGAGGGTATATTAAATGAAATTTTATGTTGTTTATCAAATAAACAAAAGTCACAAGGATTTAGTGACGTACCTTTGGCAAAGGGAATGAGAGACTTCTTTGCCAAAATCTACAACCCTTTTTCACTCATGTGAGCCAGCCGCCTATGCTACAAGTTAGGCAAAGAATTCTCCTGAGCTGTACTAACAACATCCTTGCACAACTTTACTTGTGTCTTGTAAAGTGTACAACAAATTTTTCCTCTAGCAAACACCAATGATCCTTTGCTAAGCCTCCATTTTCCATCACGAAAATAATGGCCATAACCTTCTTTATCAAGAACATGAGTGGAAATCAAACTCAAGTGAATATCTGGAACATGTCTCACATCCTTCAAAGTCAAGGTGTATCCAGTGTTAGCCCTAACACAAATATCACCAATTCACACAATCTGGGCTTAACTATCATCGACCATCTTCACTCTCCTAAAGTTTCCAGCTTTGTATGATGTGAATAACTCCTTTCTAGGAGTGACATGGTAGAAAACAACTGAATCAATCACCTATTCAACATAAGGATCTGAAACTGTAGAACAATCATCTTGTCCTATGGTTAGGACTTCATCTTCCAACACTATAACAGTAGCAGTATTCTCATCATCCACCCTTTTCTAATTTTTATCCTCTTTCTGTTTAGTCTTCTAAGCCTTGCAATTCCTTTTTATGTGACCTTCTTTATTACAGTAAGAGCACTTGAATTTTTCTTTTGATTTTGATCGAACTTTGGATTTACCTTGCCCTTTAGAACTTCTACTTTTACTTCTCCCCCTGTTCTCAGTGACAAGAGCATGTGCAATATCCTTACCCATATCATTGCTTCTAGTTTCTTTATTAAGTAAACTATCTTTAATCATGGCAAGTTGTAACACACCATTCAGAGCAGAATTACTAAGTGACACTACCAAAGTCTTCCAACTATCAGGAAAGAAACTCAAAAGCAATAAAACTTGCAACTCATCATCTATTACTAACTTCGTTGTAACCATTGGATTAACCAAGTCTTGGAACTCACTAAGGTGCTCAACAATGGACTTACCCTCTTTAAACTTCAAATTCGCAAGCTTTCTAGCAATAAAAGCTTTATTTTAAGCTGTCTTTCTTTCATAAAGACTCCTTAATTTTTCCCATAAAGCCTCTGCATTTGTTTCCTAAGACACATGGTGAAAAACACTAACATCAATGCATTGTCTAATACACCAGATAGTTTTTCTATTTAATATCTCGCAGTCTCTATCTGACATATCACTAGGCTTGGCACTATCACCCTCAATAGGATCATGCAAATCCTTGCAATAAAGGACATCCTCCATCATCGGCCTCCATATCGAATAATTCGATGCTGAGAGTTTAACCACAGTATTCATAGTAATAGTCTAAATTTAATCCAACACAAGACAATCAAACTTAAGCAACCTAAAGCTCTGATACCATTTGTTGGGAAAAAAAAATCCTAATCCCCTCTTTGTCTATGTGTGAATTAAAATATATAACTACCAAGCAATAGCAATATTATGGAAACAAAAAAAAAAAAAAAAAAAACAACAGCAAGCACCACATAAACACAACCACCCAAGAACACCAAATTTTATGTGGAAAACCCTCTAGTGTAAAAGGAAAAACCACAAGGTAGCTCCGAAAAATTTCCACTATGAATTAGAGATTACAACTATCAAGTTTATGTTAAACTTGAGTACACAATAAATTGGATATACAACAAATAAATCTCAAGGAGTAACTATAATCTCATCACAAAGCCAGTAGCAAAATCTTCCTCTGAATACTCTAACTCTCCATGGTTGTAGCACTCAAAAACTCCATGAGAACTCCACTAATTTATCTTCCTTGTGTGCAATTTGAGCAAAGAAAAAAATCTCCTTTTTCGTTTTCACTCTCTCACACTCTTATTGTATTTCTCTCTATCTCTTCACACGGACTACACCTCAAATGTCTAAATATCTCTATGTTTCTTGCTCTCTCTGGAACTCACATGCAATAGCCAAAAAATGACTCTCTGTTTCAGCTCTCCACCAAGCTGAATGGCCTTAGCTTCTTTCTTTTCTTTTTCTTCAGCATGTCCCACATGCCTTGCATCACTTCTCATTAAGAGAAGTCAGACCTCTCCCATGCTTTGGTCACTTCTCAATAAATGAAAGCTAGCTTTGAAGACTTTTGGAACAAGCTCATAAATGAGCTTTGACAAATATGTGTGATGGAATCCAAGAGTGTCACTTGCACCCAACACAAAGGCCATGCAACTCGTTCATGGACATGATCTACTACGGGTTAATGGAAGCTAAATGGGAGCAAGACAGACTAGAGAAGATTATTACAATTGCATGGGCGGTATGGACTAATCGGCTATAAAGCATGGGTGCATTTTCGAATTCAGGTGCGGGTGCAGGACTCGGCAATTTTTGAAAAAGTTGGGTGCAGGTGCGGTGATTAAAAAAAATTCAAAAGAAAAATTTATTTATATTTTAATATATTGCTAAGCATACTTTTTCACATAAAACTGACAACCATAAGTAAATAAATAACAGCAACAAGAAAAGCAATACACAAAACTTATTTCATACAATTTTAAACCCCCCAATTCTCATTTTAACCCATGACTCCTCCACCTTAAAAAGAAAGCAAAAAAAATATCAATCTGACAAAAGATTAACCATGCATATCACAATCAAAATAGACGTTTATCAGTATCATCACTTCAAGTTAGTTGCTTTCAAACTAGAGAGAAATTCAGATAAACCTTCAAATTCCACAAACTACAAAGCAAAGTAGTGAAAGTACAAACCGCCCACTTCCATTACACAATTTCACACCTATACACTTTACATAATTTACATCACCCACCCAATTCAAAAAACTCTCTCTCTCAAGTTTCAAGATATCCAAAACTCAATAGTGTAAAGAACAAATTTTTTTCACATATAGAACAACAAAAACTCAAACAGAACAACAATAGCATAAACCCATATCAGTGTATAACCCTGTGTAGAAAGAGAACCTGAAGATTTCGGCCAAACGGCACGTTTTGCACCTTTTGTATTTTTTGAATTTCAACGTGAATCGACCAGTTTGGCGTTTGTACAGCTTGAATCGGTTTGTTTCGACAGCCAATACAGATCGATTAAGCCCGAATTGGTAAGAATTGGCCCGATTCAACCCGAGTTAGCACATATCAAGAACGAAAAAATAAAAAATAAAAAATAAAAAATAAAAAATAAATAAAAAATGGACGCAGCACCGACGCGTAGGTAGCGGCACCACCCTCGGGCAGGTAGCAGCACCACCCTCCGCACCTCACGTCAGACGTGGGTGAGGCACCTATTTTGCCACGTTTATGCTTCAGAGCTAATCGAAACAAGGCCAGAAATGGTGGGGTGAAAAATCAAGCCGGCAGTTGGTGTATAGAGCACTGGATTACTTGTTGGAATACTAGGAAGGACTTTTCAAGGTCTCAGAGCCTAGCCTGAGCTTGCCAGCCCACTAGTGCCCACCACTGGATAGGTACAAAATCATTGTCAACAGCGCAGTATTTACACCTCAGAAATCCGTGGGAATTGGGGTTCTTATCAGAGACTCGGAAGGCAGATTAGTGGAAGCTTGCAACAAGAAAATCCAAGCCCCACAAAAGGCAGTGGAGGTAGAGGCTAAGACCGTTGAATTCGGACTGCAATTTGTGAAGGACATGATGATCGAAGACTTTATTCTCAAAGGTGATTCCTTGAACCTGATGAATGCTCTGAAAGATATTTCTCCACCCTTATCATCAGTAGCTGCTATGGTATATGGATCTCTATTTGCTTCTCATGGTTTTCGCCAAGTGGAGTGTTAGGACATATGTAGTTGTTCAAGCTTGTGAACATATGTCGCTATTTTATGTAATTGGCTTATCCTTAGACAAAACGCACTTTACTTGTAATTGGGTAGATCTAGGATGTGTTAAACACTTCAAGAAACAGTGGTTCAAGATTAAGTGTTGAAGCCGTCAAAGTCTGTCCAAGATACAAGCAAGGAAGTGCAAAATTTTAAACCTCGACAGATACCTCGACAAATACATCTATCGAGATTTAAAGAAGCTGTTTAGCCCGAGCCTCGACAGCTGTCTCGACACCTCTCGACACCTCTATCTGTCGAGAATTAAAGAAAACAGATTTCCAGGTCTGTTTCAAGTCTAATCCGTGTGTGTGTCTTTGGGACTTCTTTTCTCCTAACCCTAGACATATAAAAGGATTATTTTAAGGGCCGTCAAGGTGTGCAACAAGCAGAAATCACAAGATACAAGTTGCTTCTTCTCTTTCATGCAAATTGTGATCTGTGAGACAAAGTTCGTGCCCTAGTTCATCTCTGATGATTTGAAGAACTTTGCAGCCAACATTCTTTCTTCCTCAAGTTGGTGAGTAAGTCACGTACTGGGATTCGTGCAAAGGAGTAAGACGCATACTGGGATCCGCGCATCACATTGGTTAGTCACGTATTGGGAGCCGTGCATTAAACTGGAGAAATTGTCACTACAGAACAAGTCCAATTGGGTATTGGGGTAAGAGTTCAACTGTAGGTTGGTGAGGTACTGGGATTCCTTACTTGTAACTGCTTGTTGTGATAATAGTGGAGTTTCGGGAGTGGTGACCTTAAATCACCCGGTGGGGTTTTTGCTGTAAGGTTTTCCCCATTCGTGAACAAATCACCGTGTTATTTATTTTCCGCTGCATATCTTAGTTTGGTGATTTGTTTGTGCTGCCACGTGATATTATCTGTTAATTTGATTAATTAATAACTGGGCTAATTTAATTGATCTAAATTATCACAAGGGGTCAACGCATTTGTGGCCTGACATGGAGTTCTCCCATGTTCATCGGCAAGGCAATAGACCAGCTCATTTCTTAGCTAAACATGCCTTAGGCATAAGTGACTTTTCCGTTTGGATAGAAGAGGCTCTTTTACATGATGTACTGTCTTTATCTTAGTTTCAATAAAAGTTTTGAAGTCTTTCTAATAAAATAAAATAAAAAATTAAAAAAAAAAAAAAAACAATTACTGTCTGTATAAGAACTATTAGACAAAGTTGTTCAGAATGTGAAAATAAATTAAATCATTTCTATTTGAATAAGCAAATTCTGGCGTGTGATGGTTGCAGCCTTCCAGGAGCTTGAATGAAGTTCTTGAGTGGGTCAAAGTAAATGGGTTCTTCCTTGATGCCTATTACCCATAAAAGGGTTTAAACGATACCCCACACAATAATATCAAGTTGTAAGTGTAAAAATTTTAAATTAAAATTTTAAAAAGGCTAAAATATTATTTTGATTCTTAAAATATAGCAAAAGTCTGTTTTTCGTGCCAAAATTTTGTAAGTTCTTTTTTTGCCCCTATTCTTTGTGGAACAAAAAAAGAACTTTTTTCAATACTTTAAGGTTGAAAAAGATCTTTATTAAAGTTTATGGATAAAAAGTAAATCATTTTTCAATAATTTAGAGATGAAAAATGAATTTTTTTATTAATTTAAGGATGAAAAAAAAAAATTCGTAAAGCATAGGACCAAAATAATATTTTAATCTTTCAAAATTTTTAGACATTCTAGGAGATGGATTTATATTAGATGTAACTTGGCTTATCTTCTACATAACCTATATATATATGTATATAGGTAAAGCTGAGAGAAAATCCAATTAGATTTCAAATCAGAATTCAATTGGAGTCTAATTTTGCGTCACGTGTCCTATCTAATCTATGCTTTTAAATTTTTGTACCAAGTGAGTTAATTCAATGTAAAAATTGGATTTCAATTAGAGTTTAATTTTGCAACATGGATCCTATTTAATCTAAGTTTTTTAATTTTTTTACTAAATGAGTTAAGTTAGTGTAAAAAACAAGGAGTCCAATATAAGTAAACCATAAAAAACATAATTTTTTAATGATTTTATATTTAATTATGAGCATTTTTTTTATAGAATTAAAAACAATTCAAATTTATAAGTCATATATATATATATATATATATATCCCATCTAAGCAAAATTTTTAATTTTTGTGTCAAATTAGTTCATTTAGTGTAGAAAATAATGAGTCCAATATAAATAAATCATAAAAAACATAATCATATATCTAACACTATATATAAAATTAGAGGAAGAGGGAGTTTGAATGATTTTATATATATGAGCCTTTTTCTTTTGTATAACTAAAGACAATTCAAATTTATAAGTCATCTATATGTATATCTATCTATCTATCTATTAATAGGTAAAGTTTAGAGAAAATCCAATTAAATTATATAATTGAAGTCCAATTTTGCACCATTTGTCCTAAATTATTTATATTTTAAAGAGAGTTTTATTTTTTAATTTTGGAATCAAATGCGGAATTATATTATAAATATCCATTCAAGTGAATTATTGTGTACAAAAACCAAAGAGTATAGAATTAATAAATATAAAAATATTTTAAAAAATGACAATTTACATTTTCTACCTAATAACATTCTTACAAGAAATTTTAAAGAGTTAAAAAAAATATAAGAATGACTATCAATAATATTTCAATTATATATGTAAGAATTATACAATGCGTCTTAATATGTATCTTTAAAGTATATTCATGCATATATATGGAATTACAAGCTAATTTACAAGAACATGTCAAACATGTCAGCAAAATCGATAGATATGAGTTTTTTTAAATTAAGGAGACATTGAGATCTAAGTGAACGATCAAGAGATCAATCTAAAAAATCATAACTTTAACTAATAAATCAACATGCCAAAAAAAAAAAAAAAAAAAGATTAATAAACAATATAGCATGCCAAAAATCAAAAGAACTCTCTATTTCGGTCCACGTGAATTATACTCAAGTTGAGTGAGAAGACCAGCTCCACCATGAATTACAATAATTTTAGAGTTACCATAATAAGCCTAATGTATTCTTTTATTCTTTATATATATATATATATATATATATAGATATAAAATATTCTTATACATATTGATTCATTGTAATAAAGAAATTCAAAATATTAAGGGGGTGTTTGGTAGAATAATTTAAGATGAGATTTTTGTAATTTTTTGAAATACGTATGAATAAAAAAATATGTGAAAATGTATATAATGTTGTTTAAAATGTAAAATCGAGTTAAACTCTATAATGGCATTTTTAAGGAGCCTATAGTAACGTTTCAAGGACCTATAGTAACGTTTTTAAACTCGATCTTCATGAAATCAAGTTATAGGTTAAAAAAAAAAAAATTGTATGTAACTTGATTTCATAAAGATTGAGTTTAAAAATGCCACTATAGGTTCTTAAAATGTCATTATAGGCCTTTTAAAATGCCACTATATGGCTCCAGGAATTTTTTTTTTTTAACTCGATTTTGAGAAAATTGATTGAGAGGTATTTCCCTAATTAGTTTGGAAAAGAAGGCAAAATGCTTGATTGTTTTTTTGAAATGGACAAAAGCCAATTTTGTTCCAAAATATTCTTATACATATTGATTCATTGTAATACAAAAATTCAAAATATTAAGGGGGTGTTTGATAGAGTAATTTGAGATGAGATTTCTGTAATTTTTTAAAATATATGTGAATAAAAAAATGTATAAAAATATGTATAATGTTGTTTAAAATATAAAAATATGAGTTTGAACTTAGGAGAAAAAAACCCTAAATTTGACTTTAAGCTTTGTTAGCGTAGACCTGACCTGGACGGGAAAACCAAACCACAATGCCAACTATAGGCCTTAGCCTAAGGCCCTACTACATAAAGGTCCCACCACCTTTATGAAAAGGTCCCACACATCATCAAAAGATCCAAAATTTTATGATAATAATTAGTTTTTTTAAATTAGAGTTGTACACTATTTTTCCCCTAGTAAGTCACAACTTGCTAAAGCAGCCTACTGCTTGTAATTAAAAAAAATAGAAAAAAAGAAAAAAGAATGATCTATGTGAAAAAATGTGTCTACCACTTATAGATGACCATTTCAACAAGTTATGATAAAAGTTATGTTTCTGGAATTATTGATTTCTCTCTCCCACAAAAATGCCTCCAAAATATTAGGCCAATAAAAACTCATCCCAATTGAAACTCTAAACTATTTGACAAAAGAAATTGTAAATATAATGAATCATCAATGAAAATTAATTTCTTCTAATAGCTTAGGGTTTTAATTTTTGTAAATCAATATATTATATGATAGATTTTCAACATTATCCAAAGTAAACCTCCATTTTAGAAAACAATAAATTTTGATTTTTTATGGTTACATTTTATGCTTAAATCTTGATATTTGATTTTCTGTAAAATTTTCATTAGTTTGATTAGTATTAATTCATCAACTCATGTATTTAATTTATCAAATTATCTATGATTATCTCACTTAAATTTTAGGGCTCAAATTATTTCAAGCCGACCATGTCAAACCTAATAAGTATCTTACTTTCACTTTTCTTTTTCGAACTAGTTTAGCAAGTCCCGAAGTCACCGGTTAATGTTAAGTTTTTATTGCAACCAATAATGAACACTTCTTAGGGAGTCTAGCAACTTACAATTAAAGGGGCCAGGGTTTTATCATTTTCTTTTGATATTATATTAAAGGTTTTTTTTTTTTTTTCTTTCTTATATTTTCATACTATTCACCATCCGATTGTTTGACATTACAATTTTTTTTAGTATTTAGCATCACGCTGGTAAGAGAAAGTCTTTAAACACACAAAATTTCACAAAAGGTGATGTAAGTGGGTGGGTAGATGCGAACTAGTAAAAAAAAAATGTTATAAAATTATTTATATACGCAACATTGCTCCTTTGGTAACGAAGGCTACGCCATATCTTGAGCTGTACTTAACTTCAACAGAGAAGGATGTTACAAAAGATTGAGTTGCCGAGAGGAAGCCATAGGCTCAATTTGGATTCCAAAAGATTGAGTTGCTGAGAGATCGAGGAACCATGTTACATCATTTACCAGTAACAATGTAGCAGGGACCTGTTCTTTTCTAAACCAAATAGTAGAATTAGTCCTTAAACAGATGAATTAAATCTCGGAAGGAGTGGCAGTAAATTTCGAATTTATTGGCAACACATCACGTAAACATTAGAAGACAAACATTCCGAGTTTGCACTTATCGTTCTTTGACCTTTAGTTATGTGAATTGAAATTATTATTCCTCCTTGACCAATAAATTCGTATTATGATTGGACTTTATTTAATGCATAGTTTGCTAACAGTCTTCATGTACTCAAACATGTTAAAAGATTAACACATATCTATCTAGCTGTTGGACTATCTTTTTGCACTATCTTTTTGTTTTTGGCCTCTTGTCTTTGATCTTGGTCTTGGAATCTTTGTTCAATTCATTACCGATGTTTTCTTTCACTTTTAATTTCTAAACTTACTGGACAATGTGTAATTAATTAATTGGAAGAGTAAGTTTTGCTACCACCAATACAATTTCAATTAGAGCTTTTATTTATAATAAGTAATGCTATTTCCACAAATATTTCATGCAAAACTCACATATTTCTACAACTATAACCCAATCTCAAAATCAAAGATAGAAAAGTTCGAAGCCATATGAATTTCATGTTACTAACTAGTTCGTATAAGCATTACTAATCCCATGTACAAATTCTTGATTAACCCCTAGCATTAATCGTTGTACAAATTCCATTTTTGAAGGATGAAAAGTCAAAAAACCAAAGTAAATTAGCTTGTGACCTACTCATATTAGTGGTATATAGCATGATTTCTATATCCTAGTTTTCGTTTTCCTTTCCATTTTTGGTGGGTGGACAGGGTTGGAGGGTCATTTTATACATTGAATTATCCCCGCTGTATCGCCCACTTGTTTTTGTACATCAGGTGCATAGATATATAAGAAGATTGAATCCGCCCCAGAGACCGTCTAAAATGTTATTGTTGTGTCCATTCCCATTTACTCTTTGGTCATACTTTGACCCATTGAGAAGGGATAGCTGCAGTTCTTTCCCAATCATTCATCTCCAACTAGGCAGTGTGATCATGTGATCTTTGTATGGAAACTTGTCCAATTCACATATTTTGGTATATATTTTTGGAGTACTGTAAAAGATGTAATATTTTTTTGATAACTTTATGGCTTATTGTGATTGGCAAACATTAATTTCATTTGAATTTAGATTGATATTATTTTTATTATATACTAAAATCGCATTAGACTATATCAATAATTATAAAAAACGTATTTCTAGAATAATTGATATCCAGGTCATTCTCATTTATAAGGGGGATTGAATATCAAATCTCTCATTCGATAATAAAATATTTTACTAATTGAACTAACTAGAAACCAAGTGTAAGTATACACTATACACCTTAATTATGAATTTATGATGTTTGGATTTAGCATTTATAGGCCGGTCAACTGTGATTTGGTCTAAGTTTTTCCTTTCCCTATTCCCCAAAAAAAAAAAAAAAACTGTGGTTTGGCACATTTTTTACCACCAAAAAACACACACACCAAATGAGAAAGTGATGGCTACAAGAAAGGACAAACTAGCAGACACATTGGTTTTTGATGACTCAAACTGAAGTTCTGTAATAAATTATACATTCAAACATAATTAAAGCCTGGAAAGCTCCTCACTCTACAAACCAATCGATCCCCAGAATCCAATCATTAGCGTTTGTGTTCGAGTGAATTTAGTCTTTCTCAGCATGATAAGCTTGGTTAACATATTTGGGGTGCTAGGTAAAAAATTATATGTTTTTCCATAAAGAATGTTGTGTGTATGATTGAATTTAGATTTGATTCAAAGAGTTTTTTAATACTTGCTTTCTCGTATGCGTTTCAGGCAATATTATGTCAGGGCTACTCTACCTTTCCCCTATGTAAGTAAACTCAATTTTGCAAGGATTTTTATTTATTTACTTGTCTAATACTACTTTTTTGTTAAGATTTAGAATTCCGAATTTGATCTCTAATGACAACCAAGTGAAAAGAAAAGTATTTTGTATTACAATTTGCAGGCCAACGTTTTGGCGAATTGTAAAGCGCAGATCTACCGAGGAATTTGAGAGCCTTCCTTACATTTGCAAATTGCTGAATGCATACTTTTGGGTATACTATGGACTTATTAAACCTGATAGCCTGCTCGTTGCCACTGTTAATATGTTTGGTGGTGTTGTTGAGATCATTTTTCTCATAATATTTCTACTTCTTGCACCTCCAAGAATGAAGGTATGCTTTCTTTTTTTTCTTTTTCTTTTCCAATCATGAATGAATTTAAGTTTTCACTAAATATCATCATGACACTATTTATTACTGATTTTTATGTAATTAAGACTAGGACTGCCATCCTTGTTGCAATTTTGGATGTGGGTTTTCCAGCAGCAGCAATTTTGCTTACACAATTCTTGCTACATGAAGAAGCGCGGATTGATGTTGCAGGGTTATTGTGTGTAATCTTCAGTATGATTGCATATGCTTCACCTCTCTCAGCTATGGTAATACAAGAATATATTTTAGATCTCTGTAAAAAAGAAGGAAATTTCGTACATACAATGTTGCTTCAATTCTCATGTAATCTAATTTCATGTTACAAATGGTTATAGAAAACGGTGGTGACCACAAAGAGTGTGGAGTACATGCCTTTTCTTCTCTCATTCATCTTTTTCGTAAATGGAGGAGTTTGGACCATCTATGCCTTGCTCACAAAAGACTGGTTTGTTGGGGTAAGTTCTCAGATCTTTTGTTTTTATTTTTACAATCATGCGATGATGTTATGGTTATTTTATCAACAAGTCAAGGAACATATATAAAATTTTTCATAACGGCTAACATAATTTAGCCTGATTAATACATAATAAAAGTGGTATTTGCAATATACTTTAATGAAAGTGATATTGCTTCAATTATAACAAGTCATGAATACTTAATAACCGTAAAAAGGTTACGAAATATTTCGTCCCTAGTATTGCTTATATGCTCATTAAAGATTTATGTGTATATATATATATATATATATAATGTATTGATTATAGGCTGGGTTTTTCTTGTAGTTACCAAATGGGACTGGATTTTTACTTGGAACAGCTCAACTGATTCTCTATGCAATTTACTGGAAACCTAATAAGTCATCCAAGCAAGTCTTTGATGTCTTAGAGGATCAACAGCAACATGAACCACTCATCCCAGGAGGCCTCCAATCCAATCAGACAGGAGAAGTGACTAGTAGTTATAGGTCCTAATAATTCTATAGAAAAAGCCGCCAATGATTAATAAAAGCAGGGGGTATTACATAAAAAATTCTATTTTTGTACGCACTCTATTGGTTTTGTCTTTTTATGTCTTGTAGAAAATAGTATTGTTAACTAGCATCAAATTATTCAACTTTCAATAATTGTTAACATTCTAGCAGAGAACCTGTCAACCCATCAATATGTGGGTCACTGAAAAAGCTGCATCAATGCTGAATTATAATTCTTTAATTTGAGGCAAATAACAATTTTAGCATATACTTTCAGGTCGATTTTACATTTAAACTAATAATTCTCAAATTTTCAAATTAAACCATAAAGTTTAAGACTGTTACTTTAAATTAAACCCATAAGTTCGCTATTAAACTGAGTCATATACTTTTTAAACTTATATCAATTTTAAACTTCCAATCAAATCAGAAAATCTATATCAAAATGTAAATTCATACGATTTTAAATTTTAATAGTATAGGATTGATTCGATTTTAAAACTTGCAAAATTATAAAAGTTTAATCTGTAATAATCTTATATTTAAGGGCTTGATTTGAAATTTTAAAATTGATTTGAAAAAAAAACCTGATGCAATAATAATCCTGACGTGGAAGATCAATACATCTAATTATGGGGAAAATCGTTTAATAGTTAATACGACGACAGCTTCAGGATCCACGTTATGTGCTGCTATATATAATTATATATTCCTCTATATTTTTTTCCCTTTTTTTTTTCTCTTATAATATTAATATTATAATAATAAGAGCAGGTTGGAAATTGCAATTCACATGACAGTATTGTACTTGCATGCATGATTCATAGTATGTAAAGGAATGTACTGTTTGATCCGTAATGGGTTAAGTGTTTCTGATGCTTTACAAAAGGACGAGATATAGTATATGCCACTCTAATATATTAGACAATGGAATATTATCAAATTAGATGACAATCCTTCCATTACCCATGAAAGTTCTAATAAATATGATTTTTGTTTGTTTACATATGAAACTTGATAATTATATTAGTTATTAATATGATTTATAGATATTCTAGCATTGAACATTTATTATAATTGTGTTTATCTATAAACATATATTTTAGGGTAAATTACGTATTTGGTTTCTAACGTTGAATTTCAATTTAATTCATACTTTTTAAATGTGTCAATTTGGTCTTTAATTTTTTGGAATTGTGTTAATTTTGTCACTGCCGTTAGGTGATGGATAAAAAATACTAACATGGCTAACAGCAATTTAAAAACAAAATATGACACATACGTGTACAATTTACTGCCATGTAGAATAAAAATTTAAGAATAATAGTAAAAAAAATTTTAAAAAAAAAAAAAACTAGTTTATGTTAAAAATTAGGATCTCATCCTGAACAAACAAATAGGTGGAGAGAGCTGAGAGGAGGATCGTGAAGGGTTAGGGGTATGATCAGAATTTAGTGAGAAGTCAGGGAATATGGTGTAGAAAATAAAACAGTGTCTTCCGGGAGCCTCGAGTTCTTCTAGGATAATACAAGCCATGGTCTCTAGTTAAGACTGACGCTTGCTTGTTTCCGAAGCTCAATGGTAATACAACAGCAGATTTCTTTAAGGTGGCAGGATCTTTCCACTAGTTTTTGTACTCGTTACTAATGAAAAAAGACAAAATGGGTACAAAACCTTGGCTCTAAAGGATTTCGTGTCAAAACCATAAACAAAAGAATTGGCTTTTTTTTTTTTTTTGGTTATTTCTTGTATTTGGTTCATTACAACTGGCAACGGAAATAATAGAAAATTTTCATTTTGGATTGATTTTAAGTTTTTCAATTGCTTTTGTATTATCTTTTCTTACGGTTTCTTGGCAACCAAACAGGAACTTTTTAATTTTTGGTCTCTGCGGAAGGTTAGCGGCGTGAAACTTTGATTGTTCAGGATGAGATCCTAATTTTAACATAAAATGGTTTTCCTTTTTTTTTTAATTATTATTCTTTTTTTTTTTTCCACATAGCAGTACACATGTCATTTTTTTTTAGCTATTAATCCGATTAGCATTTTCATCGATCACTTAACGGCAGTGATCAAATTGACACAATAACAAAATATTAGAGACTAAACTAATACATTTAAAATGATAGGAACCTAATTGACATTCAGCATAAAGGCTACGGACCAAATAAGTAGTTTACCCTATATTTTATTATCTAAAAAAAGAGTAATGTGAGAGATGTGAAGTCTTAAGAGCTTATGTGACAAAATTTTATAAATAATACACATAAAAAAAAAAAAGAATGAATCACTTCAACTTATATATATATATATATATTTGGCTCAACATAATGTCGGCTCATCGCTGGCTGGTGATGTAAACTAATGATCTAAACTAGCCTTACAAAGTAACATAGCAATAGCATCAGCATCAGGTGGGTCATAGATGCTGCATTGTTTTAGACATATATTAATAAGTTATTTGGATGCAAAGTTAGTGGGACATAGTTAGACTTGCAGATTTTATACTTTGAATGGAAGGTGGGACTCTGATTTGAATGGGAGGTTGGCCAACTAACACATTTTTACCACATTAGCAAAATTTTGTTTCCACATAGCTTCTCAGAATGGCTCGGTTTGTGCTCAATACAATTCTAAACACTATACGATTCTGGTTGGTACCATCTTATTTAGCTTTTTACTTAATGTTAATAGTCGATAATAATATTTTTTAAAAAAAAAGTGAATATGTAAAAAATAATAATAAGTTAAGAAATTAAAAGAAAAAAATTGATGGCCAACAAACTCGATTCAAGAAATTAAGAGATAGGGAAGCGAGATTAGGATTAGGGATTGGAGAGCAAAGAAATTCTTAATGAGAACATGGTAATTGAGCGTGAGAACGTAAATTTGGCAACGGAGTGAAATTGATTTATTTACTTGACCTTGGTATTGAAGATTGCTTTAATTTAATTTTAGGTATATTGTGAGAGCATTTTTGGATTAATTGTTTTTGTTTCTCTTCCCCTCTCTATTTACTTTTGATTTTTATTTATTGCAAATCATCTTAAACCAATCTCAAATGTTCTATAAGTGACGCAAACAAAAGTATATTTAGGAGTGTCAATGTTCGATCCAACCCGCGGACACGACACGAACCCGACACTGGTTTTTGCGGGTTAGGGTTGTGCCTTCAAATAGTTGGGACATTCCTTCTTGAAATGTCCATGACCATTGCATTTGTAGCACACAATCCCTTGAGGGGATTGAGAGTCCTTCCCATCTTTCTTCTTAAGCTCCTTCCTATCACCTTTGGGGATTGAAAACTTTCCTTTGCTAAAACACTTCCCACTATTTTTCATCTTCAGAAATTTCCGAAAGTTCTTTGCAAGGAATGCTACCTTCTTCTCCACATCATCTTCTTTGAAGGAGTCATCCATTCTCTCGTTGATGGTTTTGAGAGCAAGTGATTTGCTTGGCTTGTGGGAATGCTGTCCAAACTCGTATATTTAGAGAGATCCAATGAGCTCTTAAATCTTGATCTCATCTAAATCTTTGCTCTCTTCTATAGCTATGACCTTTGCACGGAAGCTCTTCGGTAAGAACCTCAAAATATTTCTCACCACCTTAGCATCCTTAATCTTCTCTCCGAGATTAAGCTTGGCAATCACGATTTCATTGAGTTTTCCATAAAATGAATCAAATGACTCATCGTCACTCATCTTGAGCTCTTCAAATTGGGTGGTAAGCATTTGGAGCTTTGTGTCCTTGACTTTCTTGGTACCTTCATAGGTAATCTCAAGAATCGTCCAAGCTTCCTTAAAGGTCTTCACATGCGATATCCTATGAAATTCATCCGTAGACACACCACAAAAAATAGCATTAATTGCTTTACTATTTACATTCGCCAAAGCAAAAGTTGTCTTGTATATTTCGAACTTGGCTGTCGTGAGTCTAACATACCCATTCTCAACGGAATCTCATACCGACTTATCTATTGCACAAAGGAATGCCCTCATATGGACTTTCCAAAACGCATAGTTGCTCCCATCGAAAAATGGTGGAGCATTGAGCGATTGAAATCAATCCATCACAAAAGGGGTCTAGGATCGCATTTAGGTAATGAAACCATAACAAGTGCACCCACTCTAATACCAATTGAAAACTCGGATTTGTGTAAAAACACAAGAGCTGTTCGGACCCCAAATTAAAAGATTACGGCTCGGTTAGTTTTACTCTAACTTAAACTAAGTGCATACTAGAGTAAATGCAAGCGAACAAACAATAAAACTACTTTAAGCCATATTCATCATATAACAGTTGTAAAATGAAAGCTAAAATATTAGGGAAGAGAAATGCAAACACAAAATAATACGCCAATGTGTTATCGAATAAGAAATCGAAGAACTCGGCAAAAAACCTCTCCGCCGCTCTCCAAGCTATAAATCGATCCAGTAGATAATAAGTTGGAATACACGAATAACAAGAGGCCTTCCAAGTCTAATCCACCTAATGCACCTAAGCCCTTCAAGCTCCTATTCCAACAAGGCTTCTCGAACCGTGTCTTGTCTTTCTTTTCAGATACCGCAATACGCCCGATTGCATCTACCAAAACTTAGCTTCTTCTAATGCTTCCCAGAAGCACCAAAACTTCACTTGACACTCAGTTTGGGTGTGATAAGTCTTTGGGCTATCAACTTTTCAAGGATATGGATATGAAGAGGTAGGAGTGTGGGGAAAACCACAAAAGATTGTGTAGATGATTGTGGGCATAACAATCTTTAACTCTTAAGTGTATATGCTATGGTTTTCTCTCTAAAAAGCACTCCCCACAATATGTGGGTAATGTGGGTATATATTGTATGGATGAAGACATGGTGGAGCAGATAAACCAAAATAGAAAAACAGAATATTTCGCAAGAAGGACTTGCCCGCGAATTACTTGCGAAAACCAGCTGTCACCAGATTGTCATGACTCTTTGCATTCCAATTAAGTGCTCTTCATGTGACTCACTTCACGGGAAGCTTACTGTCGAAATACCCGCAAAAACCACTCATTTTTCAATGCAAACTTGAGTTTTCACACTCTCTCTCACACACAACCCATACAATGAAATCCCACATAAAATACAGGGTAAACATGATTGAATAAAATTACAGTCAAATTTGACATGAAATTAAAGCCAACACAAAATAATTGTAAATAATAACTTCACATAATAGATTGAGTGTTCCTAGTTCTTGCTAAAAACAATTCAATGACTCTAAAAATTTAAATTTATTTTAGAGCCATATTGCAGTAGCAGTATTAATTGAGGGGCTCTCTCTCTCTCTCAACCTTTTGACTAAACATTCATCTGTTTTTTTATCCTTTAAGCTGATTGGTCAATGTGATGAATCGCCCATTAATGTGTTTATTTAGTAGGTTTTTTTCCCCTGTATAATGTATGGTTATTTTTTGTCATTACTCATTATGTGTAGTAAATATGGATGCACCGATATTTTTCCTATTTTCCATTATCAATGAATAATTATGTGTGTACCTTCAAGTGCATAACAGCCTAACCTTCAAAAAAAAAAGTGCACAACAGCCTTTTGAGCAAAATTTAGTGGAGTTTGTTACAGGATATTATTTTTAAAGATTCATTTATCTAGGTGTTTTGTTTTTTTGGGATGCTATTAATTAAGTTCGCACATGCTATTGATTCAAGGATCTTTTTGATGCTCTATATATGTTGATTAATTTTAGTTTTCATTTATAATTTCTTACATTTCCTTCGGCAATCCATTTACTCAGTTTTAGTGGTTTCCTTGTGATAAACAAATGTCTTACCTTATAATAATGCAGGGTATTGAAAACATTTTGATTGCAGGTCATTAATTATAGTTGGGTTTCCTCAGTTATATTATTTTCTTACTTTCTTTTTTTATAAATTTGATAGTTACAATAAGGATGTTGAGTTTAAATACCTAATTTTTCCATTAAAAACAGTAAAAGATGCAAGTTAACCTACAAGAGTTTTAACAAAATGAGAGCTGAAAGTCATTTTGCTCCTTTTTGTAAATCCTATAATTATAATGAGGGAAGTTGAATTGAAACTTGGATGTTACTGTTGGAAACACTAGAAAATACTAGTTAAACTTTAATGCTCTTGGCAAAAATTTTGGTAACTATTTTTTAATGTTCTATTATTCGATAGTTGGTGAAAGGTGCCAGAATATATAGATCCACAATTATATTCATCTTTGCATGGTAATCTAGGTGGAATCATTGCAATGAGCAATGATCCTCAGTCGTTTCTAATAGTTTGGTGTATTAATTATTTAATTTGTTAGGCTTTTAATTAGTAATGGATCTAAAATTAGTCCACCTTAGTGTAGTGATCAATTCTCAAATCTGAGCTAGTGATTGGACAAAGCACATGGTATCATGTGATTTATGCTTTCACTTTTTTTTTATCATTTTTGATATTCATTCTATATTGATTTGTTTTGAACTGAGTGTGTACACAAAAATTCGTGTCACATGCATGTAATGGAAAATTATTGAGAGAGAGAGCGATTTTAATATAAGCTCAAAACTCATTTTAAACAATTATCAAATAGAAAATCACAGAAGCGGATACCATAAATTAAAATTCTATAATAAAAAAATGGGACTAATGAAGAGTGATCTTAATAATTAATTTGTACGAATTAAGATGTTGTATCATCACGACGTGCACCTTTGCAATAACAATGTGGTACTCAAATTTGAATTCAAAAAAGCCCAGTTTCTGTGTATAGTTGTTGATCATCTAAATATAGAGTTTTAACCTATGTGATCATGTTGTTGATATTATAAATATATACTCAAAACTCATTTTAAATTTAAAACCATTATCAAATAGAAAAACTGGACTAACGGAGAGTGATTTTTTTTTTTAATCCTAGAATGGAGAATGATTTTAATATATTGTAGACGGGGTAATTTAATTCTGTGCACACCTGTGCTCTTTGCTTGCTTTCAATTGTTCGATCACTACAAGAAATCTGGGTTTAGGCGACGTTTTTAAAACGTCCCTAAAAACCCAAAAAACGTCACTATAGACACAAATGGTCTATAGCGACGTTTTTTATTGCGATGTTCAAAAACGTCGCAATAGAGCAGTCGCTGTAGGTCTATTGCGACGTTTTGAAAAACGTCGCCATATGTTACTCTTTAGTGGCGTTTAGAAACTTTCAGCGACGTTTTCTAAAACGTCACTAAATAATATAACATTGTCGTATATAATGTAGGAAAATACATTTAGTGACGTTTTTAAAACGCCGCAAATAATCACATCTATAGTGACGTTTCAAAAACGTCGCAAAAGTGTTTGTCCTCTTGCTTTTTAGTGACGTTTTTAAAACGTCGTTATAGGATTAATTATTTGTAGCGTTTTAAATGCGGTAATAAAAAGGATTCCTCTTACTTTTTAGCGACATTTTTAAAACATCGCAAAAACCTGCTCATTATTATTTTTTAAATATAAAAAACGCTATATAAACCTGCTTAAAATTCAACAATAACTAACACAAACTTGTAATAGATCAAATATACCTATTGATCATCAATATTCCACAATAACACATTAACCATAGATTCAATATATATATATATATATATATTTGTTTGATACCAATACATGTATCATCTTGAATTGAACAAAACACTTGTCTACCTACACAAAAAAAGTGTGGACAACCACCTAAATTATGACAATATTATACAAAATACAATACTTCCAAAATAAATGTGGTTGTAACAAAACACTTGTCTACCTATACAAAAAAAACAACCACCCAAACTATGGCAATATTATAAATAGAGTACAGTAGTTCCAAAATAATTGTGGTTGTTCAACTATGTAATAGCCCATGGAGTCCTTAAAACACTGCATGTACCGCTATCCGCTAGCTTCTTGATGGGATGAAACCTGTGACCTATAAGGAGTTGGAGATTGATGATCTAAACCGAAACCACCCTGAATACAAATTAAAGTATCTAATAAGTTCATAAAGAATTCATTTCGAGTAAAAAAATAATAGTTGCTATACTTATAAAATTTAAACACCAAATACATTTTTAAAACATTAAAATTTAATATCCGACTAGCTTCTAAAGAATAATTTTGCACTAGTTGCATCAATTGGGTCACTTGCTCCTTCAAGTTTTCATAATCATTCATTTTCTATAACCCACAGATGTCCTATCTCTAATGTCCATCCAACTCTTGTCCATAGCTATAGAACAAATTTACACAATAAATACCTATAGCACGATATCATGAAAGAATAAACCAACCATTAGTCCATATTTCAATTACTCTAACAAAACAAACCTACGCTTCTTGGAAAACAAGGATAAATTTTTAAATTTAAAAAAAATGACTTGTAAGTCACACCAAGGTCCTAAGTGTAGGCATAAGGAGTCAAAATTCATAAGTAAATTATTAATATATTTGGTAACTAATCAATATCTCTTGATAATTGCCATTTAGTTTGCATGATCGACATGTGAAAGAAATGAAATAATCAAACTATAATCTATCACAAAATAATTATCAATGCAAGCCACCTGCTTGCTCCAACTAAACAATCCACCACAAAACAATTATCAATATAACAATATAGAATGCTTATAAGTATTGAAGTCTAAAAAGTAATCAACAACCATAACTCAACCATATCCATTCAAATTTCCAAATGTAATAAACACTCTCAATATGAATATAAACCACCTCATAACACATGCAAGCCATCCGCTTGCTCCAACACAACAATCCACCCCAACAATTATCAACATCTCAAGTACAAAGTTTTAAGTAAAAATTACTTACTATACTCAAGTCAAGCATGCACGTTTCCAAAAAAAAAATCCAAACTTATCACAATAAACGAGTAGTTAACCTGCAAAATAAAAGAGGACACTTAAATGATGTGGAAGGCAAATAAGAGTGCCATGTCTATCATTGTTAAAAACATTGATAGGTATTGATAGGTAAGACTATTTGTCACAACCTCAATACATGTCTATTATTGTTTTTATTTTTATTTTTATTTATGTGAATGTCTATCATTGTTAAAAACATTGATAGGTAAGACTATTTCATCTTGAGAACCTTTATTTTTACTTTGTACTCCACCCAAATTAGATAACCAAAAAATTGAATTCTTTATATAACTAATGTGACCAAATCTCATACTCCCATGTATTGTATTTTTTTTTTTTTTTTTTTTTTTGAGTGGAAAGAATCCTAAACAACATAGGATTGCTACTAATTTTAACCAAATTGAATTTAGCAGTGTGGTTGATTTAAGTATATAAAATAGTAGCAAGCCTACTAATTGAACAAATTAGTAGCAAGCCTACTACTAGTGTGGCTTGCTACTAATTTTAACCAAATTGAATTTAGCCTAGTGGTTGATTTAAGCTTGTAAGCTCCATGGTTAAATAGTAAAATTAAATAAATGACAACACACTAAATTGGCTAGGGTCTTGTGAATTATGTGAAACACAACACCCTATAATTTTGGTTAACTATGAATGGATCTTGTTAGACCCATACCCATGTAAGACTTAAGGCTAACTACATAAACACTAGGACCATCAAAGAAAAGCCAAATATGCAAGCTAAGCAAGTTGATCAGCCACAATATAAGCAAAATAATGATCTTAAAAGAGAAGATGAAATTAAATAAAACAGGGCACAAATAATTAATATATATATATATATATATTTTGTATTTCCTAGTCAAAAGCTATAGGGAACTACTCAGAAGAATTAATATGATGCTCTACTAAAAAATCTCAATATTCTTTCCCTTAACACTTCAATCTACTGCTTTATTTTAAAGCCAAAGGCAAAAAAAAAAAAAAAAATCAACTAATAAAAGAGTAATATTTTGGCATGCTAAAAGTATCATACATAGTATTTAATAGATATGGGTACTACATGTGCTCCAAAATCAGCATCAAGATGAATAAGAAAAAGATAACAATAGGAAAAATGATTTACCTTCTCAAAACCAAGCATAAGATTTGCCCACTCTATATTCCTAATAATCAACAAATTGGACCTAGCAAGAAAGAGTGCAACCTGGGTCAAAATAAATCACAAAATACCAAGTGAAAGATTATCTATATGTTTCATAATAAAAAAATCTAAATATTTCATAATAAAACAACTAAAAAAAAAAACGTTTCTCCAAAAAAAAAAAAAAAAACAACTAAAATGAAGTAAAAAAGACTAGATCTACCAAATAAACCTTGTGAGATCATGTAAATGAAGAAAATATGGAATAGACTCCTTGTGTCTTTGTGCCTTCCTTTTATTTTCATGGGTTGTGGGATGGGTATGGTGAGGAGGAGGGAGAGGAGTGAAGAAAGAGAGAGCAGATCGGTGGCTGAGGCGGTGGGTACGGCGGCGGCTATGGCTAGGGCGGTGGGTAAGGCAGTGGGTATGGGTGGTGGCTTGAGGGGAGAGTGAGAAGAGGAGTTATGGGGAGAGAGAGAGGTGATGGGAGGGGATAGAGAGAAGTGGGAGCTGAATGAACAAAAGAAAGAAAGAAAAAAGTGTAGGAAAAAAAAAAAGAAAAAGAAAAGAAAAAGAAAAAGTGGGAAATGAAAAGTTGGGCCAAACATTGTGCGGGAAGAAAAAAATTTCTGGGGGGAACATATAGCGACGTTTTGAAAACGTCGCTATATAGTTAAAAGAAAAAGTGGGAAATGAAAAGTTGGGCCAAAATTTGTGCGGGAAGGAATAAATTTCTGGGGGGAACATATAGCGACGTTTTCAAAACGTCGCTATATAGTTTCATTACTTTATCTTTTACTTTTGATAAGAAAGTTACTGAGTTATTAATAACTATAGCGACGTTGTACGAAAACGTCGCTATAAGCCAAATAAATGCTGCGAAAAATATACTTATTGCGACGTTTTAAGAAACGTCACTATTATTCAGGGTTATAGCGACGTTTTTTTAAAAACGTCGCAAAATACACATTCTTTAGCAGCGCTTGTAAAAAACGTCGCAATATACCACTTATAGCGGCGGATTTCAAAACGTCGCTAAAAAAAACGCTGCCTAAACTCAGATTTTTTGTAGTGGATGTTGCATTTTATAACCATTTGGATTACACTACTGAGCTAATTAAGCATCCTTCTTTGACAACCAAGGCTTAGCTTCCTAAAAGGGTTTGATGATCAGATCTTCAAACCCTTCGAAGGAATTCTAGAATGAATCTGTTGTGCGCGAGAGACGTGAAGTGAGTTGATGCAGTGAAAAAAAAAAAAAAAATTTGAGTGTAAGATGACAGATACAGTCATACAGAGGTGGACATTGGGCTGTAGATTGGGCCTGGCTTGAATTGTAACAATCTGGCCCAATCTAACGCCTTTGAGTCATTTATGCAAACAACAGTGAACCAATTGTATATGGATGGGTGTTCTCTCTTTCATCAAAGAGAAATGACAAGTTATATGGCTGAACTCTGAAGTACCAAATCCTGGTGAAAAAAATGAATTGTTAAGTGGTCACGGGACAATTCCATAACAATTTACTCCTTTTCACTTACCCAATAAGTCTTGTTGAAAATCTTTGGAGCAAATGCATGCATGTTCAAGTTTTATCTATTGAACAAATTGGGGAAGAAGGTTAGCTAACTATAATAATTCAGCAAATAAGTCTTACCTTAATAGGGTTATCGACTATTACTTTCTAGGAGATTATTGTAGTTGCATTAATGCTTTACTTGTTTCAATCATAATGTTTTTTTTTTTTTTTTAAATGAGTCATTTTTCATATTTTTTTTTGTATAAAACTATCTCATTTCCCTATATTTGGTAGCAATTTTAAATGAGTTGAAAATCAATTTTCTCACTTTTTTTATTTAGCTTGCTGTAAGATAGAATTATTTTCCAAAAAAACAAAATTAGTAGAAAATAATATCTAAAAATAAGTTATACTTTTTTATTGACTAAAAATAGTTTACTTTGATTCATTTTTCTTAATACTACCCAACACTGAAAAATATAAAAAAACTATATGTTTTCCATCGAAACAAATGAAGCGTAAGTAATCATTCTAGGGAATCTAAATTGGTGGAGAATTCAAATGCTGAAAAACATTATCAAATGGAAGAGGATGGAAATATGGGATGTGTCAAATGACAAATACATTTGACATGAGATACAATGATGTTCTAATAATAGTAGTGTACGGCAAGATGTGTTATTAATATTTGGGTTTTTTTTTTTTTTCCCAACACCCTCTCTGTGTTATTAATATTTGGGTTTTTTTTTTTTTTTTTCCAACGCCCTCTCTGTGTTATTAATTTTTGGGTTTTTTTTTATATTAAAACTCTCTCTCTCTCTTTTCTATGACCGTTGGAAATTATTCAAACTTTCTATCTTCTATAATAATGGAATGAAAAAAAAAAAAGAACAAAAAACTTTAAAAAGAATATTAAATAAAGTAATAAAATAATAGAAGATATGATTTATAGTATATCGTTAAGTTGTGTGTTAAAATAAATAAAATAACTTTTTAATATGTCAAAATAACTTCTTCTTTTTCTCTTTTTTTTGCACATATGATCTAGTTTGATCTCTGAATCTTGATAATAGGGATTTGAAAAATGTCAACAGTTTTTTTTTTTTTATTATTAGAAAAAATGGCTACAGTTAAGTTCTAACCCAACAAGCCAGGTAGCATATAGTATTTTAAACAAAAGTGATGGTCGTCATACATGCTGGCAAAAGTTAAGTGCTATATATTAAACTGGTGAAGGGTTTTCTTATTATATTATGTTAAATATAATTAACAAAAGAAATAAGTAGACAAAACATAAGATCGTTGAATATCTTCTTTGGGTCCTATCCGATATTCTCAACAACAACAAAAAAATAGCCCTATTTCCTTTTATGTAAACACTTTTTTAAAGAATTTGAAAGCACCTTTTTTTTATATTGGTTTCAACCACTCTCATAAACATGTACCACAATGTCTTTTGTTTGACATTTCAACCATAGATTTTGGATTTTATGTACATTTTGAATAGTTTAATAGAATCAAACTCTTATAAAAACGAATAAATTAAAATTTTAAATCATATAAATAGCCATCTAATCAAATCCTTCTCAGACAAATCGTATAATATCCCACATTTAAGTGTAATAATATATTCAAATTTATGGGTCACATTTTTTTTTTTATACAGAGTAGAAATTTTACTTTAACCTAATCTAAGTATATATATGCGTGAAACTCTTTTCTTAAAACTTAAATTTTGACCCTCACTCACTACACCCTACAAATATTTATATTTGTGAAATAATCATTGCGTCAAGGGTGTACGGTGGCACATTCTCTACGTACATTATGCTCCATGCCAATTTTCTTGAGGGACATTAAATAATAAGAAAATTAAATAAGAGAAAGTCAGGTATTTATTTATCAATTTTTAATCAATACAAAATATAAGAAAACTATTTCTAAGGGTGACAGGTTGCATATCGCACTCTCCATGATCTATTTGAATTACGCAGGTTTATAAACTTTTGATATTTGACAACGAAATGATCTGGAAATCAAATAATGGTGTTTTATTTGCAATGAATTTTTTTTTAATATTAAAATTTAAGGAACTATCAAAATTTTAATAATGTCAAGTATTGTCAACTTGTTAGATAATGCACAATTAAAAGATCGCGTAATGAAGAAGGCATTGAATTGCTTAATAAGTTGTTCATATTCTCCGCACGCGCGCGCGCGCACACACACACACATATATATATATATGAGTTGGGTTCAAATTACACCTGATGTAACTCTAAGCATTGTTACACCATTCAATATATTTTAATTGAATGCGAATATTGACAAATCCACCGTTAGATTACATTATCTTTGTATATTCTTTATACTTGCAAAATTTCAAAAGGATCAAAAATTAATATCCATGTCATCAATCAATTGTTAAAATTCAAATTTTTGTAGTTTAAAATAATGCATAAAATATGAGTTTATGGATTAAATGGTAAATAGCATCAAATTGATATGAAAATTAGCATGGATGTTAAGAACATATAGAACATGTAATTCAACGGTTGGATTTTCCAAATATTAATTCAATAACAAGTTATTTAGTGGTGTAACATTGCTTAGAGTTACACCAGGTGTAAATAGAACCCAACTTTATATATATATATATATATATATATATATATATAACAATGGAGTGCCAAAGGTGCGAAAGTTTTGTCTTTGAATTGAATAAATTATAAATAACATGGCATAATAAGCACATATAAAACAATGGAGTGCCAAAGGTGCGAAAGTTTTGTCTTTGAATTGAATAAATTATAAATAACATGGCATAATAAGCACAGGTTGATGTACAATACCCTTGCTTTTAAATATATTACATGAGAATCATGTGTTAGCTCAACGGCCGTAATGGTGTTCTTTACGATACTTTATATTTGTGGTTTAAACTTCAAACTCTATTTTTCTTTCTTTTCAATTTACCTAACTCCAAATAATAATAATAATAATAATAATAATGAAAACTTATAACTTAATTGACTGAGTCAATCAAATAGATTGGATTGATAGGATCCTTAGGAAAAATTTGGTTTCATATCATTATTAGGGATATTGAAGGTATTAGAGAACACATTAGATGCTTTATATTCAAGGACAGAGTCAGGATTTTAAGTTAAGGGGAGCGACTCTGACCTCTAGTTTGGCGACTTCTTAGCCGCGGAGGTTTTTTTATTTTTTTGAATTTTTAATGTGTGCATTTGCTAGGTAAAGACAAAATTATTCTATTTAAAACTTTTTAAAGGACAGTTGTTTATTTGAGTAAAATTGGTTAATTGGACTTAATTTTTTTTAGCTTTACTAGTGGTTATTTTTGTTATTGCACAAATGTTTTTGGACTAGTATATGTTGTTTTAGATTTTAGATCTATAAATTTTTTTAATGGTCTTTAAAATGAGAAAAGTGCTAGAAGTATATTGATGATATAATAAATAATTATTGATAAGTAAAAAAGTGATGCAAGTAATAAGCTCATATGCAAACTAATAAGAATTTCTACTTCAACAGTTTATAAAAATATTATTAATAAGTTTGTATCTTTAACGTTACTCTAAAAAAACTCAATGATATTGTTAAGGGGTAAAATGTAATTTTATAATTTTATAGAATAAAATTGTTAAAATTAATGCATATATATATATATATATATTTTTTAAAAAAATAATAATTAGGGGGGCCACTGCTCCCCCTGGTTAATGAATGCCTCCATCCTTGCTTATACTCACTATTTAATTTTAAACATGCATGTAGCCCAAATAATAATAATAATAATATCATCGAAAGCTTATAACTTAATTGACTGAGTTTTTTTTTTTTTTTTTTAGAATCCTGCATCTTTCTTATTAACCAATGGAGGCTAAATCAGCCTGAACAACACACTAAATGTCTGGTGGTACATCTTCCATTTAGACAGTTAAATTGGGCAAATTAATTGCCCATCTTGCAAGAGCGTGAGCTACATTATTTCCTTGGCGACGTACGTGTGAAAAACTATGCTTAACAAAAAGAGAAGCTAAACATCTAATGTCTTGAATCACATGTCCGTGTGGAGCTAAGGATGGATCCATGCTAGAAAGTTCTTTGTAAACAATGTCTGAATCGCCTTCAATGATAACGTTTGCAAAGCCCGTCTCTAGAGCCAACTCGACTGCTTTCTTGGCTGCCATAGCTTCCACCTGGGCCACCGTTGTGGGAAGGGGGACCTGCTGGGACAGGGAGGCCATGACTGCTCCTTCTAAGTTTCGGATAACTACTCCTATGCTGGCTATTCCTTTTTCCATGAAGATCGCAGCATCATAGTTTATCTTGTAGACCTCTGACTTCGGCGGCTTCCATCTCGTATGGTTCCTGTGCTGTACCGTCCTTGATACCGTGTGGAGGTTCTGGAACTCTGCTTTCCTTTCTTTTGACAGTGGAATAATATAGGTCATAGGACACACAGCTTCCTTGAATCTGGCTTGGTTTCTGCAGTTCCAAATGGTCCAACCCGCAAAGGCTAGAAGTTCAGCATCCTTCTTCTCCTCGAAAGCTTTCTGGAAAATTTCTTGTATGTTACATCCCTGTAAAGCCGAAAGCCAGCTCTAGTGTGGATCTGATCTCCAAGCCACCTGCAAGTTAAGACAATAAAAAATAGCATGTGCACAATCCTCTTCATTCACATTACAGTTTTCACAGAGGGCAGATGTAATGACCCTCCTTCTGAGCAGATTTTTCTTCGTTGGTAGTGCTTCTTTGCATGCCTGCCACACAAAGTTTTTTACTTTGCTGAGCACCTCCATTCCCTATAAATTTTTCCAAAACGCTAAATCATGAGCTGGTCTCTGAACAGTGGCTGAGTTATCTTGCAAGAACCTATACCCTGACTGAACTAAGTAACGGCCTGATGGAGTAAATGGCCAGATGACTACATCGGGCTGACTGGTAGAGCTCAGGGGTATACTTTTAATGATTTCAGCTTCATCCTTCTCAAACACATGATCAATCACTTCAGTACGCCATCTCCTCTGGACCGGGTCTATCAACACCTCAACACATGAATGATCTTGTCCAACTATTACTGGGGTGGAAATTTTTCCTTTGTGTTTCGTTGGAAGCCAGCTATCTCCCCATATCTTAATCTATTTCCCATCACCTACTCTCCATAGAGCTCCCTTAGTTATCACATCTCTACCTACAAGAATACTTCTCCATGCATAAGAGGCTGAAGAAGAGTCTTTTGCCTCTAAGATCGTTCCTCTAGGAAAAAATCTTGCTTTGAACACTCTATAGAAAAGAGAATTTTCGTCATGGAGGAGTCGCCATGCCAATTTCGTCAACATAGCCTCATTGAAGGTTGTGAGATCCTTAAATCTCTTGCCCCCTTGGTTTTTATGTTGACACAGATAATCCCATTTTACCCAATGGATTTTCTGTCTATCTCCCCTTTGACCCAACCAAAACTTTCGAATAAGAGTTTCAATCTCATGGCACAAAGTGACTGGGAGTTTAAAACAACTCATGGTATATGTGGGTATGGCCTGAATAACAGATTTTATTAATACTTCCCTTCCGGCTTGTGATAGTAGTTTACCTTCCCAACCTTGTAAGCGCTTCCAAATTCTCTACTTCAAATGCTCAAAACTTGCCCTCTTATTTCTCCCCACCATGGATGGCAAACCAAGGTATTCTTCATAATTTTTCAAGGTATTGACGCCCAAATCATCCATGATTTTTTGTTGCATATCAATTGGAGTGGACTTACTGAAAAAGAGTGTCGTTTTATCTCTGTTTAACTTCTGCCCTGAAACTCTTTCATAAGAAGATAAAATCTCCAACACTTTTTGACAATCGTGTGTTATGGCCCTGCAAAACAAGAGACTATCATCTGCAAAAAATAAGTGCGTTAATTTTGGACCATTTCGACAAATAGATACCCCTTGAATGTCACCGTTGCTAGCTGCCTTATGGATCATTCTATGGAGGCCCTCCGAACACAACAGAAAAAAATAGGGCGATAATGGATCACCTTGACGAATCCCCCTACTTGGTTTTATGTTGCCACATGGCTCACCATTAACCAATAGAGAATAAGTTACGGAGGTGACACATTCCATGATTAAAGCAATTCACCGTTCTTGGAAACCCATTTGTACCATAACATCTCTTAAGAAGGACCACTCAACGCGGTCATAAGCTTTGCTCATGTCTAGTTTGAGCGCCATATAACCCGACCTCCCAGAGTTGTGGTTCTTCATATAATGTAAAGTTTCATTAGCCACAAGGATGTTGTCTGTGATAAGACGACCTTTAATAAAGACACTTTGGTGTTCAGATATAAATATAGGGCAGCACCTTCTTCAACCTATTAGCAAGCACTTTAGAAAAGATTTTATATAACACGTCACAAAGAGAAATTGGTCTAAACTCCGTTACCCTTTCCGGGGTTTTGTTTTAGGGATCAACGTCACAAAAGTATGGTTGATAGGGCTGGGAAGGGAACCTGAGTTCAAGAAATTTAAGATAGACTCACTTACATCACCTCTCACCAAGTCCCAAAAATTCTGGTAGAACAATGGGGGCATTCCATCCGGACCCGGAGCTTTTAAAGGTGCCATCTGCTTCAGTGCATTGTCAACTTCCCATGCTTGAAATTCCCTGGTAAGAATCCCATTCATATCCTCGGTCACCATTCTAGGAATGGAGTCTATTTCAGCAGCCATCTTAGCCGCATTGGAGGAATTGAAAAGCTGATTATAGTAGCCCAGAAAAATTTCTAAAATCTGACTTTGATCCGTGCACCACTCATCAGCTAGATTTCAAATGCCTCCTATGTAATTACGTCTCTTCCGTTGGATGGCTTTTAAGTGAAAGAAACGTGTGTTTCTATCTCCATCTCTTAAGTATAAGGTCCTTGACCTTTGTCTCCACATCAGCTCCTCTTTCCCCATGAGAACATTGATCTGCCTCTGAATTTTCATGAGTTGAGATGACACCCCTGTTTGTAATGCCAACTTCTCTACCCGAGCTAGCTCCTTTCTCTTTTTTTCCAGCTCTTTTCTGATATTCCCGAAACATTCTCTGCTCCATCGGGTAAGCTCTGTTCCACAATTTTCAATTTTCCTAAGCACCCGTCGATTAGTATCTTCATCATATTTTTCTTGCCAGACACCTTCGACAGTTTCTCCACATCCCTTGTCAGCCAGCCACATCTCTTCGAAACGGAATAGCTTCTTCTTCTGTTGAAACTCCAAACCAGCTTGTTCAATCCACAACAATTTATGATCTGTACTGTCTAAATGATGTACCTGCATTCCGGGAAAATTCGAGAACCAATCAGCCGTAGCTACTGCTCTGTCTAGCCTCTCCCAAATGGAAACTCCGGTGTGGTAATGTTTGCTCCATGTGAATGGAAAACCTTTAAAACCCAAATCCACAAAATTACACTCATCCAACACTTCTCTAAAAAGTTGCATCTGAACCCGAGGTTGTAATCTTCCACCTGACTTTTTTGATTGTTTTGTTACCTCATTAAAATCGCCGGCACATAACCATGGTAAGGAACTCTGCCCATGCAACCGACGTAAAAGATCCCAGAATTCATGTCGCTTTTGTGTTTTAGGCTCACCGTAGAAGCCAGTGAAGCGCCAAGCTAAATTAGAACTTTTATTAATGATTGCATCAATCTAGTTCAGTGAAGAAGACACTACCTCAACTTCAATATCACTTCTCCAGTAAAATACTAACCCACCTCCTCTAGTGATCCTCAAAACAAAGAATTTATGATCAAACTGAATCCTTCCCTTCACATAGTCTAGCCTAGCTTCGTCTGGCAGTGTTTCAGCTAAGAACACGATAGCGGGAGCTTTTGCCCGTGTCAAATCTACAAGCTCTTGAACTGCAAGTTGGTTCTCAAGCCCCCTGTAGTTCCAAACGATGCAACTCATTACGCTTGGCGGGGCTGGAAACCAGCCTCCACCAATACTGGGAAATTCTCTTTATCATTGTAAGAAACCAGAATTTTTTTACTTGGTAACTCACTCTGATCAATAAGCATGGTGATGGGACGTTTTGAGCCACTCGTTTCAACTTTGGTAGCAGGGATGTCATCGTTAATAGCAGGGGTATTATCAGCTACACGAGGGTAGCGCTTCCACTTAGCTTGAAGTGTTGAAATATTAAGTGCAAGCTTCTAAGGTGTATTTGATATGTTCTGGAGAGGTGGGCCACGACTTTCTTGGGGAGTATTCAAATAATTAAGGCCTCACTTGGGAGTAGGGAATAGAATGGAATGGAAAGGAATGAAAAGAACAATTTTAGAATATTCTTCCCTTCCCTTGTTTGGGAGTTTTAATGGAGGGAATGGAAAGTGCATTCCCTCGTTTGGGAGTTTAAGTGGAAGGGAATGGAATGGATAGGAGGGAACACTCATTCCTCTCTATTCCCTTAAAACCTCAAATTTTCATTCCCCCCGAAATTGGGAGGAATGAGAGGGAATGAAATTAGATTTAATGAATTTTTTATTAAAACTCCCAAAATGCCCCTATTTATTCAACCATTTATTTTAAAACAGGAGTCTAATAGTAATATTGCAATAAAATGATTCCATTCCATTCCCTCCATGTTACTCCCAAACAAGATTACTTACATTCCATTCATTTTTATTCATTTCCATTCTTTTATTTTAAAACATCCAATCAAGGTAACTTAATTCCATTCCATTCTTTTCTATTCATTTCCCTTACTTAAATTTATTCCATTCCATTCTTTTCTATTCCTTTATGATCATTTCATTCCATTCCATTCTCTTCCCTTATGAACTCCCAAGCGGAGCCTAAGGGGTTGATGTGGACTATGATTTTCCTCTAAGTCTTTCCTTAATTTCTCCAAGTCAAACAATGGGGACGTGTCCTTATTTGAATTGGCATTCTCAGTCTGTGCTAGATTAGTGGGCTTATCAATACTACCGAGATCTCTGTCAATCTCCCTGATTTTTTGTGAAAAATAATCACCCTCAATATTACGTTCCATGGTGGGAGAATCTAACTTACCATATTTAGATGTAGCATCACCAAATTCAGTATTGGAAAGGTCCGCAAAATCCGCCTCCATCTCAGAATTATCCTTTTCAGGTTGTTTCGCTGTTTCCGACGACTTTGCTTGCGTATAGAACTGATTCCCTTCCCGGCACAGCCGTGTGGAAATATTTTTTGCTCTACCCTCATAGAAGCCAGAAACACGAACTACACTCTTCTTAGATGGGCCACTTTGATTTGCACGTAACCAAGAACCATATTGCTGAGATGTGGTCTGCAGAGAACCTTTGCTTTCAATCCAAGCATCGCAATCCTTGTCGCTGTGATCGAAACATCCACACCAATAGCATATGTTGGGGAGGCGCTCATATCTGAAATTAACCCATATTTTCTCTCCACCCTCCACCTTAATTATTCGACCCCTACAAAGAGGTTGGTAAACATCCAAAGTGACTCGAACTCGTACATAATTCCCACACTCACACTCTGAAGCGTCTGGTGAGTGATCCACCACCCCGATTGAATTGCAAATATCTTCTGCTACAGATTTTGTCCTATATCCTATTAGAATGTTGTGGACTTGGACCCAAAAGGATGCCTTATCAAAGGCCAGGTCCTCAAGGGGCGTGAGTCCATTGTACCATTGGAGTATCACCAATGATTTATCAAAACTCCAAGGTTCCCCAGATAAAATGCAATCCACATCGTCCCTGCATTCAAAACTGAGCAAAACCTTATGTGTCCCTTCGTTGCTAACAGTGAACCCGTTATCAACACGCCACAATGGTTTGAATGTCCTCGCCACCGCTTCCATGTTGAAAGCCTGACAAGTAAGGAAAAAAGCAGCGATGAGATGTTCTGTGGAACAGCGGTCCTTTTGAAGACATATATCATCACTTTGTCTTTCAGAAAGGGAGAGACAATTCCAATGTTTCGTAAGGTCATCCATATCGTGATTCTTAAGAAAAAGAGAAAAAATGGAGAAGAGAGATTAGCAAGAGAAGAGAACAACTGTTTCCCAAACCCCAGAAAAAGAGAAAAAACCACTAGCCCTACACGTGACGTTGTCACACGAGGGGATAAGAAGCCTTACAAGAAGGGACTCAAATTCTACTTAATTGACTGAGTTAATCATATAGTTTGGATTGATAGGTAAATAATTGGTTACCATATCATTATTAGGGGTATTGAAGGTATTAGAGAACACATTAGATGCCTTATACAGTTATACGCTCTTTTTTTTTAGAAAATCATTATTTAATTTTAAATATGCATGTAGAACAAATAATAGAATGATCCTTGTAACGCTTGATGTAGTCATCATAATAAAACTGCATCTCCATGGACCCTACTTCTAGGTGAACCAGTATAATAGTGTTTTCTTGTCTGCATTGTTCTCTTCTGTCTTCTATTTTTGTTGTTGGCATCTCATAAATCTTGGGTTAGGTTTGCTTTTTCCTAACATCTTTAACGTATTTTTTTTTTAAGTGATTAGCTTGCTATGGCATTTTATTTGCAATTGATAGATATGAAACACACTAGGAAAGGCAGTCTAGAGTTTCCTCGTGTAGCATGACTCAAGATTAATTAATTTGCTAAATTCAATTTTCTTAGAACAAATGCTATTCACAAGTACAAATGACCATAATATTTTACCCTAATTTTTAGAACTCTATCAGCCCAAGTTGTACACTCAATTGTTCTTGTTATGTGTAGCTATTAGACCAATCAATTGGCAACGTGAACAAAAATGAAGAAAGAGGTAAAACGACAAACCCGTTGTTGGTCAAAGCAATTTTACTAGCATGCCATAGAGCCATTGTTGCATCTTGCCATTTTTGGGTGAGCAAGTCATTAAAATTTTAAAATATGCTATGTCGCCAAAAAAAGAATAAGTTACCAAATTTTATATTAATCATATGAAATGGGAAGGTTTCTTCAACTATTTGCCAATGTTTTGTATTATTCAATTGTAAACTTGCGAGTACTGCTATGATAATGTACAAAAAAAGCAATAACCTTGACGTTGGATGACTCAAACAAAGGTATACTTCAAATTCAAATCCTAAGTCAGACAAAGCTTGTGTCTAAACCAAAAGGAAACCTCTAGCTCCCATTTTTTACTAAAGATTTTTTCCTTTGCGCGGCCTTGACATGGCCAGTGCAAGTTTCTATGTTGGAGTTGTAGGTAACAACAAAATTTCATTCTCCATGTATATTTTTTGGTAGACATTTAGGGTTCTCAATTCCTGCATAGAGGCTAACTATTATCTCTTCATTTTGTTTCAGGCAACATCATCTCAGTCTTACTATTTCTTTCTCCCTTGTAAGTAAGCTCATCTGATTACATATCTTTCTTTAGATTTTTTGTTTTTCATGAAAACAAGAACAAGTAATTAGATCGTCCTTTTCGCAGAGGAACATTTCAGCGAATTGTTAAGCATCGATCAACAGAAGAATTTGAGAGTTTTCCTTACATTTGCACATTACTGGCTTCAGCATTATGGACTTATTATGGAGTCACAAAGCCTGGAAGCCTGCTTGTGGCGACTATTAATGGTTTTGGTGTTGTTGTAGAGATTGTTTATGTTACCTTATTCCTTGTATTTTCACCTCCAAGAGCAAGGGTAAGTTTCTCAAAATTAATGTCTATAATCATCATATATAATCATGCACCAAAAGCGTATTGTTATGATACTTATTATCGTCAATAATTTTCTTTAGGCAAAGACTGGTACATTGGTTGCACTTTTGGATGTGGGATTTCTCGCAGGAGTGATTTTGCTTACTCATTTTTTGTTGCACGGAGATACAAAGATCGATGTCATAGGATTCTTGTGTGCAGGCCTAAATATAGTCATGTATGCTTCACCTCTTGCAGCCATGGTAAGAAACTCAATAGGTCAATTGTTAATTATTATAGATTTCTCTTGCTCCATGATAAATAATAGCCTTCTTCATATTCGTACTACTTTGTTGATTTGTGGTGTTGGTTTTTCATTTAATTCTCATGTGGCCACCCCAAAATTGGTGGAAGGGTTATTCCAACTTCATTGATTGGCTGTAATGATGCTTTATTAACAAATTATTGATGTATTTTTATATAATTAAATGTGTAGAAAACCGTGGTGACAACCAAAAGCGTGGAGTACATGCCTTTCCTTCTCTCCTTCTTCAGTTTCTTGAATGGAGGGATTTGGACTTTCTATGCTGTCCTTGTGAGAGATTTCTTCCTTGGAGTAAGTTATCATTATTTTCAGTTTTTCACCACCATCATCGGCATCATTATAGTTAATATATGATTTGAATATGGTTTATATGTTGCTACAAGTTAAGGATCTCTTTCAAATCAAGCATACATATGCATTTGTGTCTCAGATATCTTGTGCTGTACACGTTACTCTTAGATAGAACCAGTAGCCTTGCTCCATGGGGTCTGAAACCAAAACTTCGTATTACCAACCATTAACCAAGACTAGTACGTACGTTATCTCCACTCCTCTGATAGATAATTCACATGGCATAAACGGTTCTACCCAAAAAAACTATGGATTGTGTTAACGGACCGTACGTTGACACCACTTTATGTTAGAATTTTTGTCAACCATCCAGCTTTATATAGGTCAGATTTATATAATTTCTCTAATTTATTTAATTTTTTTTTATTAAGTGAGACCCACATTATTTTAACCTTAACAAGTATCATGTAGTGCTTGTTAACATTTGTCAAAAACTATTAGGTACTCAAATTAAGTATAATTGACGTATTACTCCAAACTAATAAAGTTTTTTTTTTTAATGGCCAATAATAGTAATTTATGGGATGCAGAAATGATAGAATTAGCCTTTTCCATGGATTATACTTTAATGAGATATGATTAGTAGAATTCTCCTAATAAATATTATAAGTTTGAAGTTTGAACATAAGATTTGCTTAGCTTGCCAACTCTTTGACAAGTGATTGCCACCCTAGAATAAAATTGACATATCCTTCATCATATATATCCTCTTTAATAAGTTGACCAGATATGGAATCAGTCTTATCCTTGTTCCTTTTCCCTTTTTAATTTTCTCAATAAGGTTCTGAACCAGGAGCTGCTGGTTATGGATACTTGCATGTCAATATGTGTGTAATTATTCTAAATCAACAATGTATTTGAATTGTTAAGAGTCTTATAACTCAACTGACACTTCTTGGTATTATCATATATATATATATATATATATATATGTTTTTAGGCCTATATAGTATTGTAAGATTATAATCCAAATAAATGTGTATAAGTAAAATGACGGGTGATTTCTAATTAAGCAGGTACCAAATGGGGCTGGACTTCTTCTTGGAGCAGCTCAGCTGGCGTTATATTTTATATACAGGAACCCCAACTCATCCAATAAAGTCTCCAACGATTTAGAGGATCAATTACAAAACGAGTGCCTCTTGCCATCTACCTGCAGTCAAGTGCCATAAAAGATTTCAAGATAGAGGTCCATTGTCATAGATAGTAAATGGTGGCTAAGAAGAAGAAATATAGGTGGTAGCCACTACGAAGAAGACAAGCTTGAAATTCATTTATTTGTTTATAATATGTTTATTAAAAAAAATTATAGGTATCAACAACGATTCACACATGAAGTTGAGAGGACGTGTTTATTATATAGCAGCCAAATATAGGATTATAACTAAACTAAACTCTCAAAACATTTTGATCAGGTCGACTTTAAACTAGTTAATTTATATTCATTTGTTTAATAAATAAGTCAAGCTCAAGCCTAAATTTAGACTTGATTTGACTATCAAACAAGCTAAGTTCAAACATAATAATATATACATAATCAAACTCGTGAACATGAAGATCGATTTATATATATATATATATATATATATATATATTTATTATATTTTTATATGTATACTTCTCTACAAGTTTACTTATATAAACTTGATATTAAATTGTATAAGTTTGTAAATAGGTTCATGTGATATCAAATTATCATATGTATTTTATTAATAATATAAACAATCTATTCATAGTAAAAATTCATGGATTTGTGGAGGAGTTAAAATTTTTAGTTTTGATTTACTATATATGAAAAAACATTAAGTATTTTAGTTATGATTTACTATATATGAGAACACATTAAGGACTTTGTTTGGCATGCCTTCACCATCATCAATCATCGTTTAAAAAAAAAAGTTAAAAAGATTAGAATTATTTATATTATCCTTTCTAACATACGTACTGTCACAATAAAGGAAAAAATATTAATGAAATTAATCAAATTTCTAGTTATCATTTATGGTATAAACTACAAACACCCAAATTTGACCAAATTACCAAAATAAACAAATGAAGAATTTGGGGAAAAAGAAAAAGAAAGCTATGCACAGAGAGAGAGAGAGAGAGAGAGAGAGAGAGAGAGAGAATACCTCCATGTGTTGGACATGTGTAGAACAAGAATTGCTCAATGGCTAGTCTGCTAAACAACACAAACCCATGGTGAGAATGACGGAGGAAGAAATTTACCCTGCGCAAACTAATGAAGTGAGTGGTACTATTATAAAACCAATTAACCATTCACTTGAACCTAATCTGACTTTTAACTTCTATTATACTTTTGCAATTTAAGTTACAAATATAAATTTAGGGTCAATTGTAATGTTCCCCTTAACTAATGATAATTAGCATTTTATATCTTGTTCTTATAATTTCCATCAAATTTTAAAGAAAAAGTCAAAATTTATCCCCAAAAAAGGATCTAATTTGAATTTCTCTATTAATGTTTATGGAAATCCTTACTTGGCAAAAAGTTCATTGCCCAAAATTATGGGAGACATTATTTAGCTTTACAGTTGATAGAGGGCACTACAATTGCACTACTACAACAATTTTTTTTTTTTTTTTTTTTTGAGATAGTTACACAATAAGTAGCTAAGCTATAAGGCTCCCGGCAAATTATATAATTTTTTTTTTTTTTACTTTGTTAAGTAAATGAGAGAGAATTTGAACTATGGATAAATTCATTAAAAATATCAAGAGATGTCAACCACTTGAGCTACAAAGCTCTTAATTATTAAAGCATTCTCATCAGCACTTGTATAATAGAATAAGGACCATATTTTAGCCAACTAAACCCGAAATTCGCCCATATCAAATTATGCAAAACTATGTAAAAATACATGGTTGCCACATTTTGTATTACATTATTTGAAAAAAAAAAATCTTTCACCTCTTGCTCTCATATCTCTCTCTCTCTCTCTCTCTCTCTCTCAAGATAAAAAGAAAATTGATTATTTAAATAAAATAAAATGTAAAATAGATAATCTAAATATAGATGTTTTTTAAAGTAATTTTGTAAAATAAAAAAGTAAATTTTTATGCTAAAATAAACAAAAAAAATTTCGCACAAGCTTATTCAATGGCTTATCATATTGTAATTTACCCAAAAGATTATAATATTATCATGGGTTGATCCATCCAATCCAATGGTCAAAGTTTTGACTAAGAGGCCCAATCAATTTTCTCAGGCCACTACAGTTTGGGTTTTAAACATCGGTCTAATCTTATCCTAACATATCCAAGAAAGTCCAGCCCACTTTCGACCCTTCCAAAAAAGTAGGGAACTATAGTTTCATACAATCTACAATTCAACTACCATTCAATTCTTAACTGCGAAGACATAGAGACAGAGACAGAAAGGCAGACGGAACAAGGAAGCAAGAAAGAAACACACAGAGAAAGAGCAAGAGAGAGAGAGAGACAGAGAGACAGAGATGGGTTTTTCCTTCTTCATCCAAAGATCCATACTTTCACTAACAACTATTCTATGTCTCTTTCTGCTTTTCACTGCTTCACCATCTTTAGCGTCATCAGAAACCAACTTAACAACCACAAAGCCTTCAGTCTATGATGTTATCCAAAGTTTCAACTTTCCCATTGGTATTCTTCCAAAGGGTGTGCAAGGCTATGATCTTGAAACCTCCACAGGAAAATTCTCTGCCTTTTTTTCAGGTAGTTGTAGTTTTTCTCTTGAAGGGTCATATGAGTTGAAGTACCAGCCCGCCATCAAAGGGATCATAACAAAAGGGAAGCTTACAAGCTTGCAGGGTGTTAGTGTGAAGCTTTTTTTCTTCTGGGTTGACATTATTGAGGTCCAAAGGATTGGGGATAATCTTGGATTCTCAGTTGGGATTGCAGGTGCTGATTTCCCTATTGATAACTTTGAGGAGTCTCCACAATGTGGGTGTGGATTGAGATGCAATGATGGGGTGCAGGCCAAGGAGGTTAGAACAAACCCATTTGTCTCTTCGTATTGAAAAGATTTGAGGAAGAGAATGTTGTATTGGGAATTTGCAAATTATGGATATTTGTTTAATTTGAATATGATTGAAATGGGTTCTGCTTATTTTGGTAAATTGTTGTTGTTTTCCTTTGATTTGAAAGGTGTTTTGTTTATCTTTCATGGGTTCATCAGTTTATATTTGGTTTTCCTATCTGCCTTGTGTTTCCACATTGAAATTATTAAATAAATTGCTTATGGTCAAGAGAGAGAAATAGGGGAAATTATGACATAATGGATTTGGAAATTGAACTGCAATTTGATTGAATTTGTAACTGCATAATTGTGCATTTGTTGTTGAATCATGAATGTCCCCAAAAATTTAAAAAAAAAAAATTATAATAACGTTTGCACCATTTTCTATGCTTACAAAGCTTGGAATGAAGGTCTGCTGGGGTTACTTCTAAGTTATAACTGTTCAGTTTGATGTGCGTAACAAAATTTGATCCTTTCTTTTCGTAAATATTTGTCTACAATAATCAAATTCTTAAATCTTAGGTGTTAATGAAACAAAAACCTGCACTCAGTTGTGCTCATTGCTCAATCCAACCATTTGGCTTAGCTGAGGACGTGAGATCAATTTTGTGATAATGAGCAAGTAAAAGAAATTACAACAAATGTTCTTCTTGTCTAGTTGAAATTAGTTGTACTTGTTTTGAAATTTATGGTTTTAATTTTCTGATTAATAGTCTTGTGTAGTTTTATACCCATTGGTGTGATTTTTCTTCTGATTGCAAAAGGAATGCAGGAGACTAAATTATAAGTTTCTGGTTGTAATTTGTTCATGTTGCTAATGAAATTTTTTCTTTCCTTTCATCTTTTTTTTTTCCTGAATTTGGTATACAATAGGTAGGATTGAAAATGTTACAGCATTAGTTAAAATTTCTCAATTCAATTATACCATGGAGTATGATTCCCTTCTAGTGATTAGCTAACCCCTTCCTTACCCATTCCTTGTTTCTATCATCTAGGAAGGTCATTAGGGTGCTGGTTAGCTCTAAAATTTGATTTGCAGAAAAACATTTTCTGGTATGCTACATTTAAAGCATTCAGTCTGTATGCTTAATGCACAAAAACCTGTGATACTTTAAATTATGTGGATTGGATTTGTGTATTGTGTGGGCATGGGTTGAGTACACATTAAGTGTTTACTGGTCAAATTGGGCTTATTATAAGTGATTATGCAGAGCCCAATTGTAATCGTTTGGGGTATAGTGCAGATGTGCATTCCTAGGTGGTGGCAAACCTGTGTATTTTGTTTAAAACTTGTTTCCAAGCTTAAACAAGGAACTTATTTTCATCATTTTCCTGAGTTCCTAAATCTGTTATCAGTTGCTCTTCTTGCGTTGCGATGAGTTGTTAGTGGTACTTCCTATATACAGTGTCATTAGCTGTAAGAATAATGAATGGTGTCATAAAAGTGGACTAGACCTTAGACTTCTGTGTTAACAATACATAGTCCATGTACGTAAGTTACTTGAGAAGGAATGTGGAGAATTGAATGGAAAAAAAATAAAAATAAAAAAAATTTGCATGTTCCTCTTTTTTTCATAATTCAATTTTTACAGTACCAAACCTCAGTTCACAGCATTACACACTCGAAACCTCCCCATGTTATACTAAGGGTTAGGTATGGGCTATTGCAACCATCAGTAATTTTTATTTTCCTTTGCTACATAGGCAAGAGAAGAATTTTGTTTCTTACTCTATGTCTGGAGTCTTAGAAATTTACTAGGTCAAAACTAGGCTTTATAATTGATTACATGGAGCTCAATTTTAACTTGAATAGTTCAATTCAATTGCATTTTTCCATGAATTGATTTAATCTCTTCTCCCCAACCCCCAATCCCCAAAAAAAAAGGATAAAACTGAACTGAGCAAGTATGCAAGCTGAAATGTTGATCAGCCAATTCAGGTTCACTACCTATTTAAATTTCTACCTCACATCAGTAAGATGGCTTTAGATTATGGTATAATAAGGAAAGGATTAAAAACTATTACCTCTTATATGTGCCATGTTTCAGCTAATGTATCTTATGTCATTGTATTTTCTCTTTCCTTAAAATCTAAGTTGGCCTAGCCAATCAAAATTCATTTAGCTTGACTTCTCCATCACGTGAAATATATCAACATTTTTTACAACTAAACAATAACATCAACCAAGAGCTCAGTAATCAGATTCTCTCCTAAAACAATTGAGTGCACATGTTTGTTTGTGATGTGAGCTGCTAGAATTATCATGTAGATTTCAGTTTTTGGATTTTTTTTCCCAATTAAATGATTAATGGATGATGAACCTAAAAATCACAGGGAAACTTAAAGAATTTCTGGGAGCAATCTTTATGCTGGATTTTTTTTCTCTCTCATTTGGTAGATGCCCTCAGCCTTCCTGATAGAGAGAAATGGACCTCAAGCTGAATGCCCATGTTTGAACCTGGTCTTCGAAAGACCTTCCTCTTTTAGACAAAGGGGGTGATGCCAATTGAGCTATAGTTCATTGGTGGAGGAATGAACTGCCTCTAGAATCATGACAAGGCGGATATCTGAGATTGACTTCTCTCTGAAAATAAAATTTTCAGACTATTTTAGATAAAAATTTTTGAATTTTTAAACTAGCAAGCATTGAATTGATCTAAAAAAAATGATCTAAATTCCAATAGCATGGGTTCATGACTGATAGTTGGTCTCTAAGAGTAAGTTTTGACTGTTTAATAAACTATAGCTGGCAGGCATTGAATTGACTTAGGCTGACAAATTGCAGCTTGTTCGATAAAACTATAATTTCTTAGTACATGAATCAGGAAAATTCGAACTTATTCTGGTCTAGGCTGATAGGTAACATATAGCAGCCCATGCTTAATATAACTGTTTGCTCTTCCTCAATTCCTTAAAGAAGTGGAGTTTATGTTACTGATGAAAGCTTCTACGTGGTCTAGACGTCTAGTGCTCTTGGGCGGTTGTTTATTACCTTATCTTGTTGCTTTGACTTTTGGTTCATTAGTTAGGTGCCATATAAAATAATTGATTCTTATTCGCTTGAGGTAGTACTTCTGTGGGTGGAATCAGCCATGTTTGCAACTTTTAAAGCCTACTAAAGAAAATTCCCTATCTTTTTAGAAATCTGTTTACGTGTTCACGATAATTTCTGCTACCTTGACACTAATCAGATTTCATTATCATAGATTCTTATAGACATCCAACTTTACCAAGTGCACATTTGTGTATATGCATTGAAAAGAATTAATTTTTATGTATTACTTATTATCTTCAACTTCCATATGGTTCAGGAGGTTAACTCTCCTGGCCAGGTGCTTAGTCCAGAGCCTTAATCTAGGACATCTATGGAGTGCAGGCTCTATGAATATCTTGGGTCAGATTTAGCTGGCTCTAATGGTTTCATGGTTTGTAATGCTCAATATAGCTTCATTTGGCTTTCCAAATCGTCTACTTAGAAGCAGGTTAAGCTTGCAGCTGGTGATGATAATAAAACCCATTCACATCTATGACCAATTTTTGTGGAGCATGATCATGAATTAACACAGACAAATATTATTGCACCATTGACTGAGCTTCTAAGGGTATCATTAGGCTTCCAACTTAGTTGTGTACAAGGCCTGCTGCCTAATAATGATGGTTATGTTGATTTGTTTTTGGTAGGAAGGCCTGAACACATTATATTCCACTCAATTGTTATTGGTTTTGAGACTAATCAAATACTTTTAATTTACATCTGGTCTGTGGAATTTAGTTAATCTCTCCATTTTTACCCATTTAAATAAGCTGTACCAACTACCAAGTTGACTAGAATAAACTTTAACATTGACTGTTATTGCTGTATGCTCTAAAGTAACATTGAAGGTTTTGAATCCTTTGTAGGGGCTATATAATCGAGTCAAGTCTTGTTTTTATTGGTGAATATTGAGAAAAATAATTAAGCTGACTTATTTGAAACTTAAACTTTCTCGATCAGGGTTTGAAGAAACTTTTTTTTAAAGAAGTTAATACCCTTGTCATACAATATTTTTATTTTTCAATATTGGAGAATATGAAGTCATGCACCCTCTTGAATATGTTTCAAATTGACAAACACTGGAGCGAGCATGTGATCATGTGAGGAGTTTGTTGCTGCGTAATTGTATATGTGATCAATCGGTGATTTTCAACATTAAGCCAATATCAAAACAAGTCATATTTGTGAAACTTTGACTTAACTAATTATCTTACAAACTAAATCCATCGTAACGAGTGAAACGCCCACCAGGTAGAAAACCGTTATCAGATTACAGTTCTATTAGTCATAAGTAATGAAAATTGTAAGACATGCATCATAGGTTGAAATCACATAATGAGTAAAACGCACACAAAGTAAAAAAAATATTATCATATTCGGGTTTTATTAATTTATGATTACAATTTTTTTTATAACATGTTATATAAAAATAAACTCCTAGTTGACAAAATAATTCACAAAGCTTTCTATATATATATATATACACACACACACATATGACATTGTCCTTCAACAAGAATTTTTTTTTTTTTTTTTTTTTGGAGAAACAACAACAAGAATGATTGAGTCATGAAAATAAATATTTTACTACCACAAAAATATAAGAGAAATAGTACATCATTTACCAAGTACTTGTGTGACTCTACTAAAAACATGAGCAAGAATACGGTTCTGTTTTCACTGGGAAGTGGATGACAAAAACATGACCAATTCACTTTTTGAATTACTGCAAGAATGATCCACGAAATTTCTTACACGACGCCTTTCACCACAGACTGCAACAATGACCGTTGACGTACGATGTCAATCATCCATATAAATATAATATAAAAAAAAAAAACAAGTTCAATGAAACCCCACTAAAATTTATTAGTTTCTTCAGCATTTAATTTGTTGAGAAACTCTTTAAATTTTTTATATATTTTTTTTATAAATTTTAAAATTTTGATTATTAAATTTTATAATTTTTATGTTTTTAACATACATATTAAATTTTGTTTAAATTTAATATCATTTATTATTTGATCAATTAACTTATTTTTTATATATAATTTTAGATTATAAAAATTTAAAATTATAATATTTATTTGATGATATAGTAAATAATATTTAATTTTCTTAAAATTTTATAAGTATTAAGAATGTAATAAAAACATGTAATCTAATAGTTAAATTTTTAAAATTTATACTTAATATAAATATATATAATGACTTCACAGAGACATGCCATGTAATACCCTAGTGTACCACTATTTCAATTTGACAATGTCCGTTCCTTTCATTGGTAGGGACGTAATGACAATGTAGCCCAGTTGAGAACACACGTATGAAAATTGAAAAGGGACTTTTCAAAATACGCGGTTTTCTTTTCCCAAGGTGCTAAAAAATTTGCAGATAGACTTCATTGTCCACATGCCCTTTTTGATACTTGCCCATTAGGCCATTACCAAACAACCAAGAAAAGATGTCCAAAAAAAAAAATCCTTTTTTTTTTTTTTTAGCTTATTTTTGGGACATTACCACTAGCTTTGACTATACTTCTGCTAACGTATGCCAGGTTTTTTGTTTGAGACCAAATTTTCTGTCTTATTTTTTATACTCTATTTTATATTTTATTAATAAAAATTTGTCACATATTTATTTAATTAATTAAATATAAATATTGATTAATAATGGTAATATTAATAAGTCAATAATGATAGTATTTAATTAATTAGATGAACACGTAGCAAGTTTTTATTGGTAGAGTATAGAGTGAAGCACGAAAAATGAGACAGAAGATTTGGACTCTATTTGTTCCATATTCCAACTTCCAACTATTAGCTTTTAGTATTTCTCCCATCACTTTCATTTACCTTTGGTTAGTTATGGATTCAAATTTGCTTAATTGATAAAGTCTTTAATGGTTAAATAAAAAATTTAGAGTTCAATCCTCACCTATACAAAAAATCAATTGATATCTTAGTCTAAAATAAAGAACACAATCATCAAAAACGAAAGTCATAGATTAAAACTCTATAAAAAAAAATTAAAAAAAATAACTATAATTAGCTAGTAGGTTTCAATAATCTCAACTAGTAAAGTTTATGTTAATTAAATAAGATATATTTTATATAAAGTTTCGAGCTATAACTTTTTTAATTAAGTTAAATTATATGGTTGTATTGATGAATGCAATATAAATAGTATTATTATCTTTATGAAAGACTGTTAAACTCAACCGTATAAGTTATTGACTAATATAAATATATAGTTCAATTTAATTAGAAAACATTTAAGAAATTGTATTTAAATTTTGTCTGATTTAATGTTAGTAATAACAATATTAAATATTAATATGACGTTAAGTCCTATCTTATTTCAAAATTCGTTTAAGTTTTTCATTATTTCTATTCTAAATCATCAAATAATAATGGCCCAAAATCCTTTATATATATATATATATATATTTTTTTTTTTTTTAAGTTCATGATTAATCAGAGAAGATGAGTAAGAAGGAAAGAGAAACTACTTCCAGGGTAGTTAATCTCTAAGAACTGGGGAAGAGTTAAGAATAGGAATTTGGATAATTTTCTGCTTGGTACTTTTATTCCTTTCTGAATCCATGCATACAAGATATGAGTTACACACTCATTGCCCAATAACTAACTAACTGTTACCAGTCACTAACCGTATCTGATACAAGTAACTAAGTAACTAACTAATCATTGTATGATACAAGGGCTAAGATGCACTAAATTGAACCTACAGTACAAACTATGCATGCTATACAGACTCCTAACAATCCCTTCCCTTTAAAACACCTTGCTTGTAAGGTGAGGGAATTGTTGTTAAAGAGTATATAAGGGCCGGTTTGAATTGAGGGAAGGTGGAGAGGAATAGAATAGAGTTGGCTAAAAATAAACTAATTTTGAGTCAAATATACTCTATTCTACTTTACTCTCCCTCCCTCCTCTTCAATCCAAACGGATCATAAGTCCTTCTAAGTGGCATCTTCCTGTAAACCACCTTGTCATTGACTAAGAAGTTGAGTAATAATTTTGTTAAGTGCAAATTTAACCATGTGTATATAAGTTATTAAGCACATTCCTCTTGCAAGCCAGTTTTTAAAGATGAGTTTTACCTAGAGGTTTGTATCATTTGTTATCAGAGCCAACTATCATGTTGAGTAATTGGACATAGTTCATTGAGTATGCGATCACAAATAAGTAGAGATTTTGTGTTTAGATCTTAGAGGGGCGACTTAGAGACTAGATTGAAATGAATTTCTAAGAGGGTGCTTGGATTAGGTTGTTTTGTGTTATATAACTCAAAACTCAAATTTTGTGGGACCCATTGAGTGAAATTTTGTTTGGCTTTATGTTTCATTCTTTGTTTCCAAAACTTGGTTCTCAAAGTTTTGAGATATAAGAATGAAAACTGAGAACAGGTTTACTGGTGTTTTCAGTTTTTAAAAACTAAGTTTGATGGCATTTTTGTTATTAGTTTCAACTTGTGGGACCTGGTGCAGTGTGTAGTCACATCACCTTCAGACTATTGGAACTCTCTCCTTTTTTGGCTTCTCCTTGGCTTAAGCTACACTAGCTTTTCCCTCATTTTTTGTGCTCTTCCTTCATATGACATTACTCATAACCCAACTTCCCCATTCACTCATCTCACCCACCTCTCTGAACCAACTTAAATCACTTCCTTGACTTTTTCTAAGACCCAGCCTTTACATCAAACTCCAGTGGTTCAGTTTATCTCATAATCTCATGTGTGACAACATCTATTGAGAGAAGAACCCATCCTAGCGAAGACCCAGCACCACTGACAAGCTCATCTCTCACCGGCGCTGACATCAGTTAGTTCATCAACTCCGAACTCTACCCAGGTGCTTCAATGATTTGGAATGTGATAATGCTAAACAATTTCAATTCAAACATAACAAATCACAACCAATTCAGTTGTATTTAACAGATCACAACCCATTGGTTGTGATAGATGAGTAGGGAGAGTAAATATACCTATTACATTGTTAAGATGGATAACCCATTGGTTGATTTTCAAGTTCTTTAGGGGTAGAGTAAGAAGGGAAAAATCAAACACAACAGAGGCCTAGAGTTGAAAAGGAAAGGAAAAACTCGTGGGGTTTGGGCACTACTACATACAATTGACCTAGAAGAAATGGAGAAAGGGGTTTGGTGGAGATCGATTTCAACCAAAATTTGGGGATTTAGGGGTTCTTTTGGGACAGAGGAAGAAGAGCAAATCTCGTCCACCATAGCCCATAAAATAGAGAAGGAAAAGGAACTCACCAACAAAAATCGAGTTGACTGTTTGCAGGCAATGGGTCTTCGGGATATGGAGGCAAAAGTGTAGAAAAGGAAAAGGAAAAAACCATGCTCTTTGTTCTAACATTCGGTGTGTGTGTGGAGATAGGAAGACAAAACAGTACTTTGGGTGAAAGGAGAGAGAAGAGGACACGCGCGAGAGAAAACTACCCTTCTGACCTATGCAGGCTGTGTGGCTCCACCAAAAAGTGAAAAAGTTAAGTATTGAGATGTGGGGCACGGTTTTGAGATATTGGAGCCAAACAAAAATTTTCAATTTTGGGTTTTTAGTGAAATAGAGCTTTGAGATATGAGTGATAAGCTTGAGTTATGATTTTTGAGTTTTGAGATACTTCCAATCCAAACACCCTCTAAGTCATTTAATATCTAATAGCTGAGTGAGGCTCCCAAAAAGAATTGAAAAGACTACCATCGGGTTAGAGTTGATAGAGTGAGCCGAAGTGGACGTCAGTTGCAAAGTGTAATAGTACGTTATGATCCAAGTATCCCACATGGATTAAGTGCAAGCTCAATCATGCAAGTTCTACTTATGAGTTTGTATCAAACTTGTCAAAATGAAAATCTAACTCATTTTATTTTTCATGCTAATTTCACAAGTTTTAGTATTTTTGGATAGAATAGGTATCTGTGTTTTAATTTATGATTAACACAATTAGAAGCCAATTCAAACTGGTTTTATAAAATTAATGCATTTAATAGTCAAGCACAGTTAATTTCTTTTTAAAAAATTCAATTTGACAAGCTTTAGCATTTTTGGATAGACTAGGTATGTGTATTTAATTTGTGCTTAGCACAGTTAGAACTTAGAAGCCAATTCAAAAAGGTTTTATAAAATGAAAGCATAATAGTCAATCACATTTAATTTCTTTTTTTTTTTTTTAATTTTGAATACTTCAATTTTCGAAAAAAACAAGAACTCTTATTATCATAATAAATAAGGTGTTTGATCTCAGTTTGTAATCAATTGAATTATATTGAAGATGGCTTGTACAAAAACAAACAAAACAAAAGTCAACAACTTTTTTTTCTTCTTTTTTTTTTTTTTTTGAGAATCAAAACCCAACAACTTTGATTGAATGAAGCAAAACCTTCAACAACCAAAAAAAAAAAAGGCATTTTTTTACTCTTATTATAGATTGATAAACATTCCTCGTACTAAAACAAATAACCTTCACACCTTAACATGTACTCTATTTGCTAACATGCGCTGGTCCCCTGTTCCGCGCCATTTAGTCCTCCACCTTTGAAGGTTTCAACCGTAATGGCAATTGGCAATTGGCAGTTGGCTTTTCACAAAGAAAAAAAAAATAGAGAGAGAAAGAAAAAAAGACAAAAAAAAAAACACTTTGTTTAGAGAGATAAAGATTCAGAGAAAAAATGACAACCCATACCCATCTTTATTTGCTTGCCTCCCCCTCTTCTACCAGCTCTTTCATATCTTCCTTTTGATCTCTCTCTCTTTCACAAATCCACAAATCCATAAATATCCTCTCTCTTTCTCTCTCTCTCTGTCTTTGGTAGTTGGCTTTGATTTTTCATCTATCCTAATCCAACATATAAACTATTGGGTTTTCTTTGTTGACCTTTTTTTTATTTCTTCTTCTTCCTTCTCTTTCAATAAGTTTCAGCCTTTTCTATCTCTAAATTCTCTAAAAACTTTAGCTTTTTTTTTTTAATTCTTTGTTCTCCTACATACCCTTCTTTCTCTCTTTCTGTGTAAAGTTTTCAATTTGATCCCTTTCTCTCAATTTAACTTATCAATAAAATCTTGGGTTTTCTCTGTAGACGCTTTTTCTCTTTCTTCTTCCTGTATCTATAAAGTTGGGTTTTTTGGTTGATTTGTTTCAATTTCTCAAATACCCATTTCTTCTTTGACCTCCTTCTGTCTGTTTTTTTTTTTTTTTGGGCAATTGATCAGCTTTTTCATTCCTCACTCACTTTCCAAAAGAAGTTCAATTTGGTAGCTACCCTTTTCATCTCTTAGCCTTGTTGCAGCAGGAGATGATGATGATGACAATGGAGGGAATGATGGATAAGGGTGTGTTGGATGATATAATAAGGAGGCTATTGGAAGGGAAAGGAGGGAAACAGGTGCAGCTATCTGAGGGGGAGATCCGTCAACTCTGTGTCAACGCCAGGCAAATCTTCCTCTCACAGCCGAATCTCCTCGAGATTCATGCCCCGGTTCGCATATGCGGTCAGCTCTCTTGTAACCTTTTTGTTGATCATGATGATGATGTTCATGATGTTGTGGAATTATGTAATTACAGGATGGTTTGTGCTTATATGTTTTTTTTTTTTTTTTGGTGGATGATTATAAGAATGATGTGGGTTTGTCATAATTTGAATGAACATGTAATTTTTTTATATAAGAATCTTATATTAGAGATAATTTGTATACTATGTTAATATCAAGGCTTGGCAGTCTTGTGCCCTTTTGAGGTGGTGTTTGGAAATAGAAATTCTAATTGTGAAGGGATTGTGGATTTATAGGTGAGTTGCAAGGATTGGTTTTTGTTCCTGAATTGGGGAGAGACCATTGTGTTGTGCTTGTTTCTGTTTTTGAGGATTAGCTTATTGGTTCAATATTTGTGTTTGAGTATTCTGCTATTCAAATTGTGTACACAACTTGCCCTTTGATGTGGATTATTACCTCACAGCTCATTTTTTATGAACTGGAGGGAAGAATTCATAGACAAGCAACCAAATAGCATGCACTCGGTGTTACTTGACATTTATCTACCTTGCTCCCCCTGGTCCTAATATTGCAGGCCTTTTACAGGTGACATACATGGGCAATACATAGACCTACTAAGACTCTTTGAATATGGTGGCTACCCTCCTAATGCAAATTACCTCTTTCTTGGGGATTATGTTGATAGAGGCAAGCAAAGTTTGGAGACAATATGTTTGCTCCTGGCATACAAAATAAGATATCCTGACAAAGTCTACATGTTGAGAGGAAACCATGAAGACGCAAAGATCAATCGGATTTATGGGTTTTATGACGAGTGTAAACGGAGGTTTAATGTTAGGCTATGGAAAATATTTACCGACTGCTTCAACTGTTTGCCTGTGGCTGCACTCATTGATGGCAAGATACTTTGTATGCACGGGGGATTGTCTCCGGAGTTGCAAAATTTGGATCAAATAAAGGAGATTTCAAGGCCTACTGAAGTACCAGATAGTGGTCTCCTCTGTGATCTGCTATGGTCCGATCCTGATCAAAATGTTCTGGGATGGGCAGAGAGTGATCGAGGTGTTTCATGTACCTTTGGACCTGATAAGGTTGCCGAGTTCTTGGACAAGAACGACCTTGATCTCATTTGCAGAGGTCATCAGGTAAGACAGTTTTATTTTGAGCAAGCCCAAACCTGCAGGCAGTAAAAGCCTTCTTTTCTTGATTTTTTTTTTTTTTTTTTCATCATATAGCTTCTTGAAGGAAATCCCTTTAAGTTTAGCAGTAGGATCCTACCCACTAGAATTTAGCCAAAAGGATGCCATATTTAAATAGAATATGGATATTATGGTCTTGAAACAGCCATCCCACTATAAACCAGAGAAACCCTTAGAGAATCTGTAACCTGGAAAATTAAAAAAATTATGTACCACAGTAACATCACATTGTTTGATTCTATTTCTACTGTTGAATCATTTTATTTAATAGTAATTTTTATTTCTTTCTAGCAAATATGAGATTCATTTATAATACAAATATTGCAAGAAGTGAAAAATTTAGCCGCCATTCCAAAGGTCCTAGTGTTATCAAACAAATGTGACAGAATAGGTTGCAGTTTATGGTTGGTAGTTAGTAACTTAGTATCTCTACGCATCCTTTTGCGTAATAGTAATGCTATGGATATAACATTTTTTACTACTTGTTAAGATGGTAACCGGTAAGTTATTGATTTGCACATTGATACACTACTGATACCACTTTATTGTGTATCATTGACAACTTATCACCTCAACAGTTGTGAAAAAAGTTGTATACTTATGTTTGCAAAATGAATTTTGGCCATCATTTGCAAAATCTACTGCAAGGAGACTGACCTTCATTCAACGTTCCATCTTAAGACATTTTAAAATTTATTGCAGGTGGTGGAGGATGGATATGAGTTTTTCGCTAAACGAAGATTGGTCACAATATTTTCAGCTCCAAACTATGGTGGGGAGTTTGATAATGCAGGTGCTCTATTGAGTGTTGATGAATCTTTAGTGTGTTCTTTTGAGATATTGAAACCAAGGGATCCTAGAGCATCAGCAAGCGGGTCTAATACAATGGTGAAACTTAAAAAGGTAAATGCACATTTATATACTTCCTACCTTTTTCTATTTTGCTAATATTGAAACATATTGAAGCCATAGGATACGAAAGCATCAGCATGTTGGATGTCAATGATTTTTCTTCCTTTTTTTCTCTTTTTCTCCCCCCACAACTTAACTATGCACCTAAAGGTTCTGATCTCTACTTCTTGTCTTTGCACAGCCACCTAAAATTGGAACCATCTGATTATTTGGAGATTTCTTCTGTTCAAATAGGAGGCACAGCAAGTGATACAGCAAGCTCACTTCGTGTTAGGGTTTGAATTATGTGTTAGTAGACAGGTTTGGCGAAGAAGCATTGCTGTTGTTATATTTGATCTTGTTGATAATATGATTACACAGGAGATATTTACAAAAATTGTAAATTGACAACCAGACTCTCTTCTGTGCAGAAGCAGAGATTTTTGCTTTAAAACACCTTTTCATCACTGTATTTGCATGAGTGTGCAATTTGGGAGTATTGATTAAGAATCGCCTGCCTTGATTTTTCTTGCGCACATTTGTACATCTAGAACCATTTGTGGTTTGTTTAATTGTTCAAGAGGCTCCTTATTGGTCAAAAACCTGTTAAAATAGTTAAATTACATGTATGAATTCTAATTGAACTTTTGACTAGGATTTTCTCATTGAACAACAGAAGATTGTGCTCCTTTTGTAATGACTGAAAGCAGTTAGATGAACAATTTAAACATAAATTTTCTCATGGAACATGTGAATATTAGCTGCATTGAAATGACTGGAAGCAATTCATTTCAATGGAGCAATTTAGACGAACAATTCAAATAACGGGCAACGAGTAAAAATATCACAATGTACCAGGCATTGCCTCAATAAGCACAGAACTTTTGACCTGAATATCTCATTGAACATCTGAAGACTCTGCTCCTTCTGTAATGACGGAAAGCAATTAGATGAACAATTCAAACTTGGATTTTCTCGTGGAACTTTTGAATGCTGTGCTGCTTTGAAATGACCGGAAGCAATTAGATGAACAATTTATGAACAATTTTAATAACAGGAGACAAGTAAATATTACAATATACCAGGCATTGCCCTCAACCAGCACAGAGCAGGAATGATTTAATGACTCTTTTAATCTCAACCTCGGCCACAGGCAGAGCAAAAAGAGTCTTGTGCCTATCAAACTCACGAGTCATGACTCCCTTGCTTAGAGGCTCTACAATTATCCACAAAAGAGTGTACCTATGCCCCTCTAGATAGCCTTCCAAGAGATGGCCCCTACTTGAATGGCTTAAAGGAAATATTGTTGGATACTTGGATCCTCTTCCGGAGGACCAATGTCAATGGTAGGTCTATTCCTAAGTCCTGTGCACTAAACTGTGGAGACAGAATGATACCCATCACTTCCACAAGCACAAGAGAGGCATGAGTCTGAAAGTAGGGAAAAAATAGCTGAAGAGGCCTTTAATCCGTGAATGACTTATTAGTTGGCAAAATTATCCTGCTCTAATTTCCATGGAAACGGCATTGCCATTAGATGAAGATAAGGAATGATAATACTCACTCAACTCAAAACCTCGACAAGATGCCATTAGACGAAGATACGGTAAATTCTATTGGGCTATACCAAAAGTACTCAAATGATTCTTAATACAACCCTAGGAATAACAACAGGTGGCTTCTGCCCCTATAGAAACTAACACTATGTATGGTGCCATGTAAGTTAATAAAAGAAAGGATTAGGAAAATAATAAAGAAAAAGAATAGCTTTAGGATCTCATCCTTCCAATGTCTGTCTTTAGAGGTTTATAAATAAATGAATACAAATGAAATAAACATATAATTTTACTCTTATTATATCCTTGACCTTTTATTAATTAATTTATTTACTTGACCTTTTATTTACATTCATATAAAATAGAAGCAAAGCGTAATTTCCCCTCAATTAATGAAGGGAATGATGTGTTTCACACAAATTGAACTGAACAGAGAACACATATATAGGAATGGAACAGAATGACCCATTTCCTCCAATTCCATTCCACGTCTTTCCCATTATTCTGTCTTTCCGTGCTATTGTGGAAGGAAGAGTAAGAGGGATATCCAAAAAATCATTTTCTAAACAAGAGCCCAGGAAGCATCTAAAGTATATCAATCTTCAAAACCAAGGCATAATCTACCTTTTAGAAGAGCAAATAAAAATAACAAGAAAAATTCACTTATAACATTATAAGTTGAAACAAAAAAGATGAAGACTCACATGTTATTTGTCCAAAAACTATTTATGTTCACATACAAAAAGAGTCATCTTCTACTTCCTTTCCTACTTCCATGGTTACTAGACAATTTCTGGTCACTGATCTTGCCTTCTAGTTTCCTTGCAGTGCGTTGAATAGCTGCAAGCTTCTGGCGCTGGCTATGGCTCTTCCTTTTGCTGCACGATCATTAACAGTAATAAGTAAAAGATCAATGCTCTTCTAACAACAGTGAAGTGCTATTGATAAGCCCTTACCACAATTTCTTATTGAAAGGACGATATGAACAAATTACATGTGCAGAATTACTTTTTGGGGGGGGGGGGGGGGAATTCTCTATTTTATGTGCTATACATTACAGTTTAACCCCATCTCAAAGCATAAAATATTAGAAGGAAAACAACAAACAGACAAACAAAACCAACTATTGATCTTAGCGTCATCCCTTCACTGCAATCTTTTTTCTGATACTTTTTAAAAGTGCAATTTTTTTTATTATTACTGGTAATGGTCTTGAACCCAACTTCACCCTCCACCCTGCTCTTACGTTCTAGAGGAGGAGAAGCCATTCAAACTAGAGCTTATTGGCTTCATCCTTCACTGCAACTTTTTAATAAAAAAAGGGGCGTAGGTAAAAGAACAAGACATGAAGAGGAGTTACCATAATTAACAAAAAGTGATATAAAAAGCTTGGGGAAGAAACCAGCGACCTCAAATAATTCAGCACATTCTACCTATAAAAATCATTCAGCACATTCTAAAGAATATTGTAATAAAAAAACGATCTCAGATGAGAAGGAGAGTCCTCTGACCTCATATACAATAATCCTGCTGTAAGAACCATCCCTCCCACTGCCCAAGAAACTCTTTCATTAAATGGCATTTCTCTCATCCATTGCAGGAAATCTTCAAATATCCCCAAAGTCTGAGCTTTATGGGGCACCTCAGAATGTGAAGCCCTCCATGAGTCAGCAACAGAATCTAGACTGGCTTTACCACCATAGCAAGATGATTCTTCCGTTCCAGTGTACATTTTGTCAGATGGGTTAACAGCAAAACCCGCAGCATGGCATAGTGCTGTGCCATTTGATACCCATTCTAAAGCCCTACCACAGACAAAGTCATTTACACCACATGGTGCTAGGACCTGGCAGGTAAAACTTTATCAGGACATGCTTTTGTTCACGTATTCAAAAGTAATATAAATTAAATGCAAATTTTTATGTTACACTAAAAAATTCCCCATACCCCTGGAACATTAAAAGGGGATGGCAAAGCACAATAGCTTAATATACCCAAGCCAGGAGCCCTCAACTCCTGTCGTATATAGGTGGCATTATCACATTAAGCATTCTTGGCACCTAAACAAGTCTCAGTTCAAACAGAAGTCCAAAACTTTAAAATGTGGACTGTAAGTTTATCAGATTGCTATATAGAAGTAAGATCTTCTAGTTTTAGGTGGACAAATCAAGCACAATCTCATAACATCCAGAAACTTTTTTTGATAAATAACACCCCAATTGAACCTTTAATCCTGATCTTTTGATATATTGTGAGTGTAGAAGTGAAAGGGTTATCTGCACACCTGTGTCTTTGCATCCATAGAGAAGTAAGCATTAGAGCAAGCCTTATAGACTTTGTCACAAAAAGAACCACATATCAGAGGAGGTCCAGGCTGAACACCAACATGTGGATCACAGATCGAACATTCCAATAATTCCCATAAGTCCAAGCAATCTTGGCTGGCTTCTCCTGTTGAAGCCAGCCTCCTAACTGATAGAAGCGCAGGATGTGTCTGGGCTACATCACAGCAAGTCTTTTTGCGGAACACCCTACAAAGGGTCAAATCTTTTGTTCCCTTACTTACCTTTTTGGGAGGTTTTCCTTCAGATGAGAAACGTGGAAAGCGACCACCATGGGAGACACACACTCCATCAGGTTTACCTACGGTGAAATAGAATTAATGAATTTTCAATAATTTAATTACATTTTGGTTTTTTCAGAATTAAAAAACTTCAATATCTTTCTTTCCTTCTCTTTTTGTATAAATATTATTAATAACTTTAACTTCAAAAGGACAAAAGTTAGTCTGTCTAACAGAAGCTATAACTCAAAATCATTTAAGATGAATTCCCTAAATTTATATATCCCATTTCACCAGAGTGATTAGGTCAATAACTAATACTTCAAGAATAATTAATAAATTAAATCCAGATTTTGACCCCAGCAGCACTCAGATCCCATGCTTATTTGCAAAAAATTATAACACCCACACCAACAGAATACAAGATAAAGTTGAAAAGCCAAGAGATGAAAGGTCAAGGTCACTTCCATTGCTGCTCATTTAAGAGAAACATATAATACTAAAAGGGCAGCCCAACACACATTTCTAGGCCAATTTGTAGGGCTGCAATGAAGTCAAACTGATCACCATAGACATACCACTTAACTCAGCTTTAACCACAAGTGTGCCTCTTCAAGGGTTGTTAACCTAATGCCACTTAAGCCCACAGTCAATTTCCACAAACAGAGCTGAAGACAAAGTTGCTCCCACTAGTTGCTAGATAGATTGTACCTATCATAAGGTTATGTGAACAAGAAAGAGAGGTGTGATCCCAACTTGGTGGAAGCAAGCCTGTGTGTGTGTTTATCTGTTTGCTCACTGGTAAGCGTGTGCCACATAAAGATTGAAGAAAGAAGGTTGAAGTTTCATAAAGCAAGACAAGGGTATCTAAACAGCAAAACTATATATGCACACACACACACACTTGCTTTAGCAGTTACCACAAAAAACAAGCTTTTGACATCTAAACTTGTCTAAATTTCTTTCCTAAGGAAATGAATCCAAAAAGAAATATAATCATTCACAACAGAAACCGGTGTTGCTAAAACAACATGAAAGCATCGCTTCCTGAAACGTGAATCCAGAACTTGAAACAAGATCACCACCTCAGCAAACATTCACATAGCAAATTACCACCTCTATCCGACATAGTGAATTCTCTGAAAACATATCCTACAAGGCTACAACTAAAGAGCAACGTCTGCAAGATTCTAACTAATATATGGGCAAATATGCTTTCTTTGAAAGCATAATGCTACAAAAACGGTTTCCATCTCATTACAATTTTATTCCTCAACCAAGACTATTTTATAGACCCCAAGTGTGACCCTCAAATTCTTCCTAATTTATCACCATAGAGATCACAATCCTCACTTCAACTGACCCTAATAATGTACTAGCCTTGGCTAATACAACATAAAAAACACAACATTTTACTATTTAAGCCAATTCTTTTCTTTTCTTCCTAAAATTCTCTCCACTACCAACCATTAGTAAAGTAAACTTACACCAAAAATGACAACATATTCTAAACTAACCATTCCCAATTTTCAATACCCATCAGCGAATAAACATTTTAAAACTTACCCAAATCCATAAAACATTAAACCCCACATCAACAACAACAACAACAAACAGTGATAACTCTTAGATATTGATGCTCCTATAAATGTAAGTTTTAATACCCAAATGGAAATTAAAGAAAATGGTTTTATCAAGAATCAGAAAACCACAAATCTTCCCATAAAAAAAAAAAGAAGAAGTAAACAGCAAATCTTTACAAGATAAAAGAGTCCTAAACAAAAAGAGAGAAAGCTTACCAAATGAAAAGGAGAGGAGAAGATTGAAAAACAGAAGCAATATGAGAAACCCAGAATCCATTTTCTTCATACTTTTCCTCTGGCACTGAACTGAGGGACTTTTTGCTATATTTCAATGGTGACCAAGACTGGCTGACTCTGGAGATGGAGCAAAATGAACTTCGGTTTTGGTGGCCCGATTTCCGAATATTTCGGATGATAAATACGTGTTAAACCCGTTTGGATTAGCTAAGGGCCTGGACCATGTAATCCATTAAAAAAAATTCAGCCCATGTTTTCTAGGAAAGCCCTTTTAGTTTAAGTACTTCTTTTTTTTTTTTTTTTTTTGGTTGAAAAAAATTACATATAATATATGAAATATTATATTTATATAATATCTCATATATAATATATATAGTATAAAAAATTTGGGTCTTAAAATTTGTGGTTGTGCAAAGTGACTAAACTTCATTTAAAATTTTTAGTAAATTATATAATTCTCCAATAATTTGTGATTGTTTCAAACTAAACCATAAATTTTAAACAATTTTTATTCAAGCCATTAAATCTTTAATCTTTTTAATTCAAATTTTCAATAAGTTATTTTTAATTGTAAGATAAATGCACATAAATTGTGATTAAATTTCACATGTGCACATAAATGCACATGTGAATAATTATTATATTCTCATATATTATATATTGTATATAAAATTTAGGTTCTTAAAATTTGTGGTTAGCAAGTGACTAAGGGTGTTTGGTAGACTATAATAGGTAATGTAAATGTAATAGTTATTCATATGGTTTATTCATTCTTTATTTTGGTCATGTTTTTATCATAGGGAATAGTCATTCATTATGTATAGTTATTTTTCAAAATGAGGAATAATTATTCTTCTCTAAATAGCTATTACTTAATAGGTGCAATAATTTATAAAATCAATATATTTTAAAAAAAATTATATACACATAACAATTATAAAAATAAAAAGTCATAAAAAATAACTCATCTCTCTCTAAAATTTAAAAAATATTATTTTTAAGGAAATATAATTGAATGAGTAAGATATTTCCTAAAATAAATCTTAAATTTTATTTTAATGTTACAATTCACATCTAACTTATGAATTTGATTAGTTGTTCCATTACAATACATTTTATTCTCAGTAATAAAAATTACAAATTTTTTTTGTAATCCTCATTCAATGTACCAAACATGCCCTAAACTTCATTAAAAATTTTGGTAAATTATATAATTCTCCAATAACTTGTGATATGTCCAAATAAAACCATAAAATTTAAATAGTTTTAATTCTGACCATAAAATTTTAATTTTTCCATTCACAATTTCAAAAAATTATTTTTAATTTTAAAATAAATTCACATAAATTGTGATTCAACTTAAAAAACACATACAAACATATATACTCCATGTGAAAGTATAAAACCTTTGCTCTAATATTTAGTTATTTAGTTATTTGAGAGACCACACTTTTTGGGCATAAGTGAGATTGGAGTGAAGATTAAAAGTGTTCTCAAATACTTCTAATCTTTGGTTTTGAATTTTACGGCACAAAAGTACGTTCTCTTGTTCTTAAATTTTGAAACATAGTACATGTTATCAATTGCGAATGAAGTAAACCCGTTAATTTTTCGCTGCGTATGTTTTGTATGTGATACAAAATTGTATTTTCCATGTGTTTTTCCTACAGAAACTCTATTGCAAAAATATATAATTAAAAAAATACTAATGCCATTAAAATTCTAATACCAAGAGTTTTAGAATTTTCATTATTTATTACAAATTATTTTATATTTTATTATAATCTTTGGTTTTTCAATTAAACAAATTGGACTTATTCTTAAAGTAGATTAATGTTTTTTTACTATTTATTTTATTAATCAATAATATTGAAATATTTTCTATTCTTAATTGAGTTGTGTATTGCACAGGCATACTATTGGGGTGTGTCATGTGTGTGTAAACTGTAGATAGCTAGGTGAAATTCAAGCTAATATTTTGAAAATATCACTTCATTACATGTTTTTTATGTTCTTAATGCACACACCAAATTTCCTCATAATTTTTTTACAATTTTATTTATAAACTCATCCTTTTATACATAGTTTTATATGTACAAAAAACTTGAAATTTTTTAAAATTTTATAAATGAGATGGTTGTTGATCTTTAATGATCTTAAAATCTTACAAGTATTGAGCGTATAAAAAGAAAGTGTAATATATGATTTTGAAAATTTTCCAAGCTTGAGAGGGATTAAGTTACAGTTACACCACTTAAAAACTTGGTATTAGATTATTTCATCTCCTTGTGTCAATCATTCCTACAAAATACTAAGACGATTGGAAATTAATAACTATTTCATGTAAAAAATATACAATTTCAATTTTTTTTTTTTTTTACTTATGAAGTATACGTAAAACGTACATGAGTTTATAGTTCAAAAAATAAATAACATCCTATTAATATGATTTTTGACTTGCATGACAACATCTAGGAGAATGTGAAATCCAACAATGGATTTTTCAAATATTAATATAATAAAAGTTTTGAAATAGTATAACATTGATAAATGATTATATCATCTGTATCTTCTTCTTCTTCTTTTTTTTATTTTTTTTATAAAGAAAATCATGTGTAACTTGATCCTAACCTTATGCACATTTAAAATATTTAAGCATAGGCTATAGGCTATAGGCTATAGCGATCTTGAGATTGAAAATTCAAATTTAATTTAACCTGGGCTACAAGCCTACAAAGGATTTAATTCAAATCCCTAAATTCAATAAACTTTGGAAAAGGTAAGATTAAATTATGGATCAAATTTGCCAATATATTATATATACATAATATATTCACATACCACAAAGTACAGTTATTTTATCTTTATGATCAGATCAATGAGCATGACTTTATCTGAATGGTCAATCGAATGGGTAAGGGCGAGAAAAGGGACCATTCATAATCCTTATTCAAATTGCTTGCTTGACTAAATGAAGGTGGCTTTCTCTTCTGTGCCTGTCACTGTGGGCCAATGACTCTTGCTTTGAGAGTGAAATACTACACTTCTTTGTTATATGGATTTTGTCTTATAGGTAAAACACAACCACATCCTCTAGTCATGATACTACTTTTTTTATTTTATTTTACAATATGATAATTAGATAAAAAGGGAATTTAAAGTATTAAATCTTAAATATCTCATGATATTATCAACAAATATCAATTGAGTTATAAGGTCCTAGCTACTCATGGCATTTTCACACACACATATATATACAAATCTTTTGTCCAGTCCAAGAGGAAAATCATTTTAGGGTAATGAATAATGCTAGTAAAAAAGCTCCCCTTCAAGCAATATTAGCAATTATGGACTTCTAAGTGTGAAAATACTTGTTTAGCCATCAAGCCATGTGATGTATCAATGGTTAGTGAACTTACTTCGAACTGGTGTGGTGGGCACTAGGTCTTATGTTCGACTCACTGAATGGAAAGCACCTATGGATTATTGGTGAAACACTAACTTAGTACCCATTGATCCTCTAGTGGATATGAGATAACTATGACTCACTTAATCTAACCAATATGATACTACTATGATTACGTTAAGATAGGAAAACCATCTTCAGTGGGCCCTTTAAACCCTTCTTTTTGTTAGATTCTAAATTGACAAAGTCTACATTGAAAGTGACAACCATCTAATTTTATCATCTTTGTACTTGTTAAAGTCTAATTTTGTGAATTGACCTAATGGGCATGTATGAATCCTTGAGAGAAGATAAAAATTACAGGTTTTATCCCTAAGAATAAACAACTAATTCAAGGAGAGTGCCACATCATTGATTATTTTAACACAACTTTGCAATGTCAAAAGTTTTGTGGTTGATTGATATTATTTGAATTTTTGATAGGAAGTGATGACTCCAATTGGTTGCACTATTCAGGCAATTCATCATCGAAATAGAAGCACTAACAATCAAAAATGCCAATAATCAAACTTTCGTTTTACTAATGATGTGTTTATTTCTTGGTAAGAATGTTATACCAACATGTGGAGCAACCATTCTATTAGGCTGCAATCCAAATATGGATGACTACATTTGTATGCCACTATACCTTTTTTAGGAACCCAATAATTCAAATGGACAAAGGGATAGGAATCAGAGTTGGGACCATGTGTGTCACATACCCAACTTATTACTATAGATGATTTAAGCAAGTTTTGGAGTTATTTGAAGTGTGATTGAATGTCGGTTTATTTTATTTGAAATATAAAGTAGAATATTCAAAATGAGACAAAATATGTTTATTCTATAACTCAATTTGAAGAGCTTACGGACGTTGCCACCAAAATATATATATATATATATATATATATATATATATATCTCAAAACAATTATGGACTCATTAGTTGTTAAGCATTCACCTATATGATAGGTTAACAAGGTATTCTTAAATTGCGTCTTTTGCAATGCAACAGGAGAAAAAGCGTCACAAAATATGTGTTTGTGAAGACTATATTTATAAGGGCAAAGGTAAGGGTCATCAAATAGCCCACGGCCCATAGCCCGACCTAGAAACTCGATGGCCCACCGGGCTAATGGGTGACCCAGCCCGTTATTATGAAGGCTCATGGGCAGCCCACTAATTCAGTGGGTCAGGCCGTGGGCTAGTTTTTATGCCCATGGGTACCTGATGGGCTAGCCCAGTAGCCCAACCTATTGCTCAGTCCGTTGGCCCAGTCCAATAACTTATAGTTCATAACAAAAATATATAAGAAGTGTATGAAGGATTGATCTTGATATATTATAAAGCAATTTCTTAAGCCCTCAACCATTAAGATACTCAAAGTAATTGTGCTAAACTTAGTTTACTAAATATATATTTTTTTAGTAGTTTAGCAAATTTGAATTAACCATTTGACATTTTTTTTATTAAAGATAAAATAAAAAACTATTTAAAGCCTTAATAAAAAAAAATTAAATAGGTTTCCATCAACAAAACAAAAAATTAAATAGATTTGAATGTAAAAAAAAAATTTGTAATTAAGTATTAAATTCTTTAATTCTTTCCTTTAAAAAAATAGATTGATTATTCTCTTATAAAAAATTGATTCTTTCCTTATAAAAATAATAAAATAATATGCTAACACAAACCCATGGGTAGCCCATTAGGCCCAACCCGATAGCCCAGCTCGATAAAGACAAAATGGGCATTGCCCATGGGCAAGGTCATGGGCTAAGGTTTTCTCTTTCGGCTCAGCCCGACCCGGCCCGTTAACTAGTTAATAGCCCATTGTGCCTAGCCCATTGTGCCCATGGGCCAAGTGAAAAATGGGCCGGGTTGGGCGACCTAACCCAGCCCATTGACGACCCTTAGGCAAAGGAGAAAAATATCATGTGTAACTCTGCTCCCTCCTTCATTCACTATTTATAGGACAATTAGCATACTTTATTATTCTTCTTCTTTGATAATTTGATAGCTTTAACAAATAGATGATGAAAATTTTGAATCTTAATTCTCCTTGTAAAGGCATTGTCGAAGAATAAGATTTTCAATGCACCATTTCATAACTCTATGGAAAATAAAAATAAAGAAGAAACATGTTATCGTGATGGGACAAAAAAATTTAGGTAAATTGCACTAAACTACCCGAAGATTTGAGGAAATACTAAACATATCCACAACTTGTTAAAAATGGTCAATTTAATCCTTCAACACAAATAGTGTTAATGTTTGCTGTTAATAACAAAGTTTTCCTAAAAAAAAAAAAAATGAAACTCAGATTTGACTCTCTCTCCCTCTCTTTTTCTTTTTCATAATCTCACCGTCTCCCTCTCTCTCAACTCTCTTTTTATTTGCTTATACAAATCTTAAAATTTTGAATAGACCATTTATGGACAAAGAGATTCATTCTCTGAAATTTCCTCCCCTTTTCTTCTTAAAATCAACAACATAGCAATGGTTTTCTTTAGTTCTTTTTTCCTAAAATAAAATTTAACAAAAAAGCTAATTCCTTTCCACTTTGTGTTTGGTCGCTAATAAAATCAAAAGAAAAAACCATGGAAAAAGTCTAGTCTCCTCCATGTAGAGTTTGGCAGTTGAGAAAACCAAAAGAAAAAGCTCCTTAAAAACAAGCCCTTTTTCTCCTCCACAAAGAAACCCTAAAAAACTCAATCACACCAGCCAAGGTCCTAACTCCACCACAAAATTGCCATCAACCACCAAACAAATATCAAACTCCTAATACCCATGTCAGCCAAACCCAAATCTAGTCCATCACCACAAGAGAGAAAGCAGATCCATCATCCTTCATAGGCAAGATTCATACAACTAAAGGCAAAGAAAAATGAGAGAGAAAGAGAGTGTCTAGTGGGATAGGGAAAAAGAAAAGAGAGAGAGAGAGAGAGAGAGAGAGAGAGAGAGAGAGAGAGAGAGAGAGAGAGAGAGAGAGAGAGAGAGAGAGAGAGAGAGTCAGATTTGGAGAAAAGCATGGACGGAGCTGTTATTGGACTAGAGGGCCAATGGCCCCCCCTAATATTTTTTTTTTAAAAATATTATTATATTAATAGGTACTAATTTTAGCAATTTTATTCAATAAAATTACACTTTGCTCGCCTTAATAATTCTATCAATTCTTTTGAGAGTAATGTTATAATCACAAATATTTTTACAATATTTATACAAACTATTGAGGTAGTAAATTCTTGTTGATTCGTACACTTGCATTACTTTTTACTTATCAATAACCACTTACCATATTAGCAATTTGTAAAAAATTTGTAGTTTTAGCTTTTTTCACCTTTTAAATGACATAAAAAATTAATAGATTAAATCTAAAATAAAATATACAAGCCCACAAAAATTAGCCCAACGACAAAAATTACTAATAATAAAACTAAAAAAATTAAGCCCAATCAATCTATTTTACACAGAACAAACAACTTGGCCATTTAAAAAATTTTAAACAAAAATCTTTAGTAATAAAGCAATAGATTCAAAGGCTGGAACCGCCGCACACAGCTAGCAGAGAGTTGCCTCCCCTAACTCCAAGTTCTAGCTCCGTCCCTGGAGAAAAGTAGAAAAAAATTTTGAGAGAGAAAGAGAGTTCTATAAGATAATTAGGAAAAAGAAAAGAAGAGAGAGAGAGAGAGAGAGAGAGAGATAACTTTGTTATTAACAGCAGATGAAAACCGTTTGTGTTGAAGGATTAAATTGACCATTTTTAATAAGTTGTGAATGTGCTTGGTATTTCCTCAAACCTCAGGGTAGTTTAAAGTAATCTACCCAAAAATGTTTAATACAAAGTTGCCATAGAATTTCCCCAGTGATTAAGGTAAAAAAGATGGCTCATATATTATGAGGGAAAGTGAATAAAAAGAATAAAAAAGACAAACATAATTATTATTATTATTATTATTATTATTATTATTAGGGTAGAAGAAGCACTCAAATCTTTCACATAAAATGCATGTAATCAAAAAATACTATGCATATGGGAAAAGATTATAATAACAATTTAATAAAATATTTCTTATATTTAAATATTCAAATAAGTGGTAAGAAATTGTGGCTGAAAAAGATAAAAAAACACACACACATATTTATAAGTGGCTGAGAAATTTTAATATCTCTTCCTCATTATCAATCATATTGGTGATGCAAGTAAACTCATAGTTGTTCCTATTATTATAAAATAATGAAACAGCATAATGTTTCGCTTTTTAATTGTAAGCATGATAGATTTTTAAATGAGCTTTTTTTTCCTACGGGACAAAACAACCTTAATTGTAGGACAATACTTTTGTTTTTATATATAGTATTAAATTAGTTTAACAAGAAGCATGTGACCAAGGGGATTACAATGTGCCTCATGTGAATCTGGTGCGTAATTAACATATATGAAATTACATGACTGCCATATATATGCTAAGTAAGTAATTACAAAGAAGCAAAAATTAAAATAAAAGTAGGTTAAAATTTAATTGGGTAACTATCCTAAAATTCAGAAGAAGGGTGATAACACATCGAGACGTGTTTCAAAAAATGAGATAAATATGACGTACACATAGTCTATGGCTATTACTAAGAACTATTGAGCCTCACCAATAAGTAAGGCTTACATTTTAAAAGAAAAACACATCTAAAACCCATTCTACTTGTTTATCCTTGCAATAATTTTTTTTAATCCTTACTTTTGTTGTCTAGTTACATAATGCAAATAAGTTTTCTTCCAATGTTTTATTTGTCATGCAAGTAGCTTAAAATAACATCAAGCTTTTTTTCTTTATGGTTATATGTCTTTCATTGAAGTAGTGTAGTTAAGAGTTTTGTAACTTAATTGACATTTTTTTTCCATGTACAAAGTGTTTAGAGGTTTAAAGGGAAAATGGTTCGAGTTGTAGGGTTATGTTCAGTTTTTGAATCCTTACCTTTAAGGTGTGTTTGTTTGGACGGATTTTAGGGAGGATAGAAAATTGATGGGAGAAATGTGGAAAGATAACATTTTTTGTGGTTGTTTGGTTGGGAGGGGAGAGGAGGAAAAAAAAAAAAAGTAGTAGGCCTGGGTGTTTTTTCCCTAGACCTTCCAAAATGTTTTCTCTCCAAAATAGGGAGAAAATTAGGAGAGGGGGGGGGGGGGGGGGGAGAAAAGCTCAAGGTGTGAGCTGACCGAAATGTCCATATGCATTTGCACATGGGCATCATTCTTGCATTTTTTTTTTTTTGCATTGTTCTTGCTAGTTTTCTTTTTTCTTTTCCCTTTGATTTTTGTTTCTGTGACTCTCTCTCCTCAAGTTTTCCCTTTCTTTTTTTTTTTTTATTCATTTTTACTACTTTTTTTTTTTTAAACTTTTTTTTTGTACTTCTACGTAGTTTTTTTTTTTTTTGGTGCACGCTCACCTTCCTTTGGCTTGTGTTATTTAAAATTTTTTTTTTGAAGTGCCCATGCACCATTTTTTTTAATACAAAAATGTGTTACTTTTTTGTTTATTTAATGGCGGATATAAATTGTAAATTTATACCAACTTCATTTTCCATCCTCTCATTTTTCTTCTCAACCAAACAAATAAGTTTTTCATCATTCAAATTTTCCATCTTCCCAAGCAAACACAAATGGGAGAAAACTAATAAATCTCTTCTATCTTTTTACTTATCTATCATCTCCCCATTTTTTATCCACTCATTTTTTCACTCCTCTAACTAAACAAACCCTAACTGATTTAAACCTTGCTCATGAATGACATTGGGCTACCTGTACAATAGTAGGACTTACTAGTTATATATCATTACTCAAACCCACAATCTCAAAATCGTAAGCCAATGAGTTATGGATACTTCCTACCACTGAGCTACATCCTACCACTAAGCTACCTCGGCAAGTGATATGTAATCAAAATTACTTAATATCAATTTTTTTTTTTTTTAATTTCACATGCCACGTCTTGTCTCGATCATCAAACCTGCATTAACTGCTTGACAAAGTTTCCTCACTGAGGCATTCTTAGAGCCACATTTTTTAAACACGAAATCATATAACATCATTAATACCACCTCAAAGCGAGAAGGACATATCATCAAAGTGAAAATTTTCAATCAAACAAACAATGGTGACGATCAAATCGATGGAAACTCAACAAATATATATAGTATTAAGAACGCAGTCTCGATCTTTCATTTTATTTCAAGTAAATTTTTTTTATCAATATCTAAGCAACCACACATTTAAAAAAAAAAGTTTTTAATCTAAATTATAAGTTAGAATAATTCAGAAACTCCTAGAATTTCCAACTTACAATGATAAATAATCAAAGTGACCGAAAGATTAGACAGATTCCACAATGAAATTGATATGGACAACATGTGCAACTTGCTAATGCTAGGTGGATTCCATGATTAAGAAACCATATTTAATTGGAGATATTTTTCTGTTTGGAATTTACTTATTTTGCTAAAATTGAAAATTTTTTACTGAAAATATTGTAAATTAATGTAAAAGTTAGCTGAAATAGTACAGTAAAACTCATGAATAGTATTAAAAAGTGCAGTAAAATTCATGAATATTAGTGAAAAATAAACTGAATAGTAAAATAAGTTTAGTTCTTGGTCAAAATACTATACCAACACGTGGAACAACCAAAAATGGATGACTACATTTGTATGGCACTATACCTTTTTTAGGAACCCAATAATTCAAACGGGCTTAAAAATCGGAATTATAGTTGGGACCCATGTCTGTCACATACCCAACTTATTAACAGCATTACTATAGATGATTTAAGCAAGTTTCGGAGTTATTTGAAGTGTGATTGGATGTTGGTTTATTTTATTTGAAATATAAAGTAGAATATTCAAAATGAGACAAAATATGTTTATTCTATAACTCAATTTGAAGAGCTTACAAACGTAGCCACTAGGGGCGTTCGCGGTGCGGTGCGATGCCAGTGCCACCAAAAAAAAAAAAAAATGTCAAAACAATTATGGACTCATTAGTTGTTAAGCGTTGCACCTAAAACAATTATGGACTCATTAGTTGTTAAGCGTTCACCTATATGATAGGTTAACAGGGTATTCTTAAATAGCGTCTTTTGCAATGCAACAGGAGAAAAAGCGTCACAAAATATGAGTTTGTGATGACAATATTTATAAGGGCAAAGGAGAAAAATGTCATATGTGTAACTCTGCTCTCTCCTTAATTCATTATTTATAGGACAATTAGCATACTTTCTTATTCTTCTTATGATGAAAATTCTGAATCTTAATTCTCTTCCTAAAGGCATTGTCACTGAACTACCAAACTTTTGACAATAAACCTCCATTTAAAATAATGAAGAATAAGAATTTCAATGCACCATTTCATAACTCTATGGAAAAAATAAAGAAGTAGCATGTCGTTATGATGGAAAAAGAAATTTTTTTAATAAAAAGTTGCCATAGAATTTCCCTTGTGATTAAGGTAAAAAATATGGTTCATGTATTATGAGGGAAAAAGAATAAAAAACAAACATTATTATTATTATTATTATTATTATTATTATTAGGGTAGAAGAAGCACTCAAATCTTTCACATACAATGCATGTAATCAAAAAGATACTATGCATATGGGAAAAGATTATAATAACAATTTAATAAAATATTTCTTATATTTAAATATTCAAACAAGTGAAGAGGGATTGTGGCTAAAAAGGATAAACACACACACATATATACAAGTGGCTGGGAAATTTTAATATCTCTTCCTCGTTATCAATCATTTTGATAACGGAAGTAAACTCATAATTGTTCGCATTTCAATGCACCAAGTCATAAATTTATGAAAAAAATAAAGAAGAAACATGTTATTGTGATGGGACAAAAAAATTTGGGTAAATTATATTAAACTATCATGAGGTTTGAGGAAATACCAAGCATATCCACAACTTGTTAAAAATTGTCAACTTTGATAGGTCAAGAATGTATTGACCTATTGTGATGAATTAATTGAATAATTAGTCAAGTTTATTAATTAATCAAATTAACATACAATATACGTGTCAGCACAAACAAATCACCAACTAATAAAATGCAGCAGAAAATAAAGTTGACAAGGTGATTTGTTTTCGAATGGGGAGAACCTCTAAGGTAAAAACCCCATCGGGTGATTTTAAAGTTACCACTCCCGAGAATTCACTATAATCACAACAAGCAGTTACAAGAAAAGGAATCTCAGTACCTTATACCAACCTACAGTTGAACCCTTACCCCAATACCCAATTGGACTTGTTCTGTAGTGACAATCTCTCATTTTAATGCACAGCTCCTAGTACGTGGCTAACAAATAGACGCACGGATTCCAGTACGCGACTTAATCACCAACTTGAGAAGGATGTTAGTTGAAAATTTTTTCAATTCATCACACGATGAAAATCACAAAGTTGTTGGGTCACAAAACCCTACGGTGAACAAACACAGTAGCTCCTTTAAGAAAAAGATGAACCGGTGCATATGTCTTCGGTTCATAATATACTTGTGAAGAACTTTTGCATTGAAGTGCATTAGCTGTGACGACCTTTAAAATAATCTTTATATATGTTTAGGGTTGTGAGAAAAGAAAACCTAAACACATACTCACGGATTGGAATGAAATCATAACTGAAAATCTAATTTTCATAATTCTCGATAGATACCTTATCTGCCTAGCAGCTGTTGAGCTTCGGGTTAGATAGCTTTTTAAATCTTGATAGATACTAGCTGTCGAGATTTAAAATCTAGTACTTCATCACTTGATTCTTAGTCCGATTTGCATGGCTTTAACACTTGAACTTAAAACCTTATTTCTTGAAGCATTAAACACATCCTAGATCTACCCAATTACAAGTAAAATGTGTTTTGTTGAAGGATTAGTCAATACATGATGACATATGTTCCTAATATGAATCACATATGTCCGAACAAATTTAATCCTTCAACACAAATTGTGTTAATGTTAGCCATTAATAAAAAAGTATTCCTAAAAAAAAATGAAACTCAGATTTGACACAAACACACACACACACACACTCTCTCTCTCTCTCTCTCTCTCTCATAATCTCACTATCTCCCTCTCTCTAAACTTTCTTTTTCTTTTCTTATCCAAATCTTAAAATTTTGAATAGTCCATCTATGGACTCAGAAATTCATTCTGTGAAATTTCTTCCCCTTTTCTTCTTAAAATCAACAACATAGCAGTGGTTTTCTTTGGTTATTTTTTCCTAAAATAAAATTTAACTTTAAAGCTAATTCCTTTCTACTTTGTGTTTGGTAGTTGAGAAAATCAAAAGAAACAACCATGGAAAAAGTCTCATCCCCTCCATGTAGAGTTTGGCAACTGAGAAAACCAAAAGAAAAAGTTCCTTAAAAACAAGCCATTTTCTTCTCCACAAAGAAACCCAGGAAAACTCAAGCACACCACCCAAGGTCCTAACTCCACCACAAAATTGCCACCAACTACCAAGCAAATATCAAACTCCTAATACCCATGTTAGCCAAACTCAAATCCCATCCATCACGGCAAGATCTCCACATCGAAATAAAGAGACGAGAGAGAAAGTAGATAAATCATATCCTTCATCGACAAGATTCAGACAACCAAAGGCAAAGAAAATTGAGAGAGAAAGAGAGTATATGATGAGATTGGGAAAAAAGAAGAGAGAGAGAGAGAGTCAGATTTGGAGAAAAGTAGAAAACAAATATTGAGAGAGAAAGAGAGTACGGTGAGATAATTAGGAAAAAGAAAAGAAGAGAAAGAAAGAGAGATAACTTTGTTATTAACGGCAGATGAAAACCGTTTGTGTTGAAGGATTAAATTGGCCATTTTTAATAATTTACGGATATGCTTGGTATTTCCTCAAACCTTAATGTAATTTACCCAAAAACTTTTAATACAAAGTTGCCATAGAATTTCCCCAGTGATTAAGGTCAAAAAGAAGGCTCATATATTACGAGGGAAAAAGAATGAAAAGAATAAAAAAGACAATTATAATTATTATTATTAAGGTAGAAGAAGCACTCAAATCTTTCACATACAATGCATGTAATAAAAAAAAAAAAAAATACTATGCATACGAGAAAAGATTATATAACAATTTAATAAAATATTTCTTATATTTAAATATTCAAATAAGTAGCGAGAAATTGTGGCTAAAAAGGATAAAACACACACACACACTCAAATAAGTAGAGAGAAATTGTGGCTAAAAAGGATAAAATACACACACACACACACACATATATATATATAAGTGGCTGAGAAATTTGAATATCTCTTCCTTAGTATCAATCATATTGGTGATGGAAGTGAACTCATAGTTGTTCGTATTATTATAAAATAATGAAACAGCATAATGTTTCATTTTTTTAATTGTAAGCATGACAGATTTTTAAATGAGCTTTTTTTCCTACATGACAGAACAACCTTAATTGTAGGGCAATGCTTCTATTTTTATATACAGTATTAAATTAGTTTAACAACAAGCATTTGACACAAGGGGATTATAATGTGTCTTGTGTGAATCTGGTGCATAATTAACCTGTAAGAAATTACATGACTGCCATATATCTACTGAGCAAGTAATTACAAAGAAGCAGAAATTAAAATAAAAGTAGGTTAGAATTTAATTGGGTAACTGTCCTAATATTCAAAGGAAGGGTGATAACACATCGAGACATGTGTCTTAAAAAATGAGACAAATATGACGTACACATAGTCTATAACTACTATCAAGAACTATCAGGCCTCAAAGATAAGTAAGGCTTGCATCTTAAAAGAAAAACAAATCTAAAACCCATTCGACTGGTTTATCCTTGCAATAATTTTTTTTTTTTAATCCTTATTTTAGTTGTCTGGTTACATAATGAAAATAAGTTTCTTTTAATGTTTTATCTTTCATGCAAGTAGCTTAAAATAACATCAAACTTTTTTTCTTTATGATTATGTCTTACATTAAAGTAGTATAGTCAAGAGCTTTGTAACTTAATTGACATTTTTTTCATGTACAAAGTGTTTATAGGTTTAAAGGGAAAATGGTTCGAGTTGCGGGCTTACGTCCAAAGTTTAAATCCTTACCTTTAAGGTGTGTTTATTTGAAGAGATTTTAGGGAGGATAGAAAATTGACGGGAGAAAAGTGGAAAGATAATACTTTTAGTGGTTGTTTGGTTGGAAAGAGAGAGGGGGAAAAAAGTGGTAGGTCTGGGTGTTTTCTCCCTGAGCCCACCAAAATGTTGAGCTGGGCTGGGCTGGGCTGGGCTGGGCTGGGGGGGGGGGGGAAGTTGAAAGTGTGAGCTGACCAAAATGCACAAGTTTTTTTTTTTTTTTTTTTTTTTCATTTTTCATTTTTCTGTTTCCTTTAATTTTTGTTTGTGTGACTCTCTCTCCTCAAGTCTTCCCTTTTTTGTTTTTTTTTTTTTCCTTTATTCTTTTTTACTACTTTTTTTTTGTACTTCTTAGTAGTTTTTTTTTTTTTTGGGTGTGCTCATCTTCCTTTTGCTTGTGTTATTTAAATATTTTTTTTTTTGAAGTGTCCATGCACAATTTTTTTTTATACAAAAATGTGTTTTTTGTTTTATTTAATGGTGAACATAAATTGTAAATTTTTACAAACTTTATTCTCCATCCTCTCATTTTTCTTCTCAAACAAACAAATAAATATTAATCTTTTCAATTTTCTATCCTCTAAACCAAATACAAATGCGAGAAAACTAAATCTCTTCTATCCTCTTCCCATCTTTTATCCTTTTATTTTTTTCACTCCTCCAACCAAACAAACCCTGACTAATTTAAACCTTACTCACGGATGACGTGGGACTAACTGTACAATAATAGGACTTGCTAGTTATCATTACTCGAGTCCACAACCTCAAAATTGTAAGCTAATAAGTCATGAGTACTTTTTATCACTAAGCAATATCCACAGGTGATATGTAATCAAAATTACTTAATATCAATTTTTTTTTTTAATTTCACATGTCACGTCTTGTCTCGATCATCAAACCGGCATTCACTGCTTGACAAAGCCCCTCACTAAGGCATTCTTGGAGCCACATTTTTTAAAGACGAAATCATATAACATCATTGATACCACCTCAAAGCGAGAAAGACATATCATCAAAGTGTAAATTTTCAATCAAACCAACAATGGTGACGATCAAAACGATGGAAACTCAACAAAAATATATAGTATTAAGCACGCAGTCTCGATCTTTCATTTTATTTCAACTAAAATTTTTTATCAATATTTGAGCAACCACACATTAAAAAAAAAAAGTTTTTAATCTAAATTATAAGGTAGACCAGTTTAGAAACTCCTAGAAGTTCTAACTTAAAATAATAAATAATCAAAGTGACCGAAAGATTAGACAGATTCCACAATGAAATTGACATGGACAACATGTGCAACTTGCTAATGCTAGGTGGATTCCATGATTAAGACACCATATTTAATGGGAGCTGTATTATTTGGTTGTGTATTATTTGGTTGAGATCCGTTTATTTTGCTGAAATTGAAAATTTTTTGCCAAAAGTACCATAGATAAAGGTAAAAGTTAATTGAAATAGTACAATAGAACTCATGAATGGTAGCAAAAATAAGCTGAATAATAAAATAAACTGGCTTTTTAATTTTGTGCATTCGGCAAAATTAAAAAGTTAACTTATTTTATTATTCAGCTTATTTTTGCTACTATTTATAGGTTCTACTGTAATTTTTGGTAATATTCATGAGTTTCACTATACTATTTCAACTAATTTTTTCTTTTATCTATAGTATTTTTAACAAAAATCTTTTTTAATTTCAACCAAATAAGCAGAGCTCAAACAAAGAGGCAGGCCCAAGCAATCAGATTCTTGTGTAATAATCTATCAAAGCAAGTAATTAATGGGTCCCACACTCACAAAATGATTGGTCAACTATATTTGACCATACTATTGCTATTTACTTTTAGATGAGAATCAAAGACAAGTAAAGAGTGACTGAGATTATCTTGTACATAATTTCTCCATGTAATTTGACTTGGGCTTGTGACCTAGGTTTGTTTACACTACAACAAAGTTCCTACCAAAGTGAAAGCAAGTTTCACCAAGGGGTTAGATTAGACATGGCAAAACGAGTGGGTCGGGTCGGGTCGGGTCAATTGGATGTGGGTTAAAAATGGGTCATTTTAAGCGAGTTAAAGATAGGTTCGGGCCAATCGGGTTACGGGTTGGGTCGGGTTGACCTGTATTTTTCATAATTTTTTTTTATTATAAAGAAAACAACATGTATTTGCCATTTGGAAAATTATGCAACAAATTACTTGATGTAAAATGCATTACTTTGAATTCACCACTTATATCAATTATTAATATTTATTCAATAATTTTAAAATTATACAAATCCTAACATTGCTATCTAAAAAAAATAAATAATAACATAAAGATAAGTGAAATAAATAAACAAGTTTTAGTTTTGCACAATATCAACATTCCAAAATATAAAACAAACTTACAAATGACTTATTAGATAATTCATTTGATAAAGAATAAAAACATATATGAAATTGCTTCCTTATTTATACATGATCTCTTTTATGAATATTATATCATTGTTAAACAACACATACTCTAGGAAATATCATAATTTGTTTTCAAAAGCCGTCAATTTTGGACATAAATTGTTAAAAAATAGATCTAAGCATTCATAATTTATGCTAATTTGACACTTTGACTTCACTATTTTCACACTTGTGATTGTTTCTTGTACATGTCTACAATTTTAAATCTATGTTTTTAACTTTACTATAACCAGATTATCTTGGCATGTACTTTGCTATTTGATATCTAAAAATCTTTACTCATTATCAAATGTTCAACTATTTATCTTTCAATTAATTTGCATGCAGTTATGTAAATGTATCAATTGTTTCATTAAAGCTCACAATAAACAATTAAACCAATATTGTCTTAATTTTACTATTTTTTTACCAAAAAAAAAAAGTTATAAAAAAATGGTTTGGGTTTGGGTCAGGTTAGGTTGACCCACAAAAAACACGGGTCGGGTCTTTTTCAAGTCAGGTTGGGTCGGATCAGAAAATTCTGACTCGGTTTGCCATGTCTAAGTTAGATAAGCCTTTGACAAGTTTCAACTTACAACGGAATTAGCGAAAAGTCCTTCATAGTTTACACATGATACATGGGGTGCGTATATATTGGAGTACACATGTTAGGATATATGCCCTTAAATCCTATTGTATGATGCTATGTATGACATTATGTATGACTTAATGTTGTGTTTAATAAAGTTGTTTATTTTTATCTAAAATAATGGTAACATGAATATTTGGACATTATCATATAGTCCATGAGATGCATAGTATGTGATTTATGTGAAAAGTCACAGAAGATATAAATCACAAGTTCTTTGTAAACTCAAAATTTATAGTTCGTAGTCGGTGATGAAATTGGGCATTTCATCTGCGAAGACTATAACGTATCAACTAAGATGATTTGTCTTGATCATGAAAGTAGTGACTTCTAGTTGATATGTTGATATGTTTTAAGAGTTAAGACATATTGAACTGGACCGCTGTGAGATTTATTATTCTCCTAACGACTGTCAAATGAATAATAAATCTCACGACTTCTATTTGCATGAACTTTTAATCCTGAGAGAATAATGGACCTGATCATGAGGTGTAGGTTGCTTTGATATATCAGGAGTGAGATCTAAAGTAACGGTCAAAACCTCAGTATGTTGGGCAACCACATTTAGTGTTGATGGAACATATATTCTCAAGATGGAATTCATAGTCTCTTAACGGAGATGTAAAATATTCCCTTGAGATAAGTTTAATGGGTTTGGTTATTCAGAGAGTTAGGCCTAACCACTTTGGTAAGAAATTACTAAAGTATATATTTATGAAATTGGATTTCATAAATATATGATGAATAACTTTAAAGGATTAAACCGGGTACTCAAGGATAAGATGTAGTAATTTACAAAGTGGCAGTCTATATTTATGACTTTGTATTACTACGAATATTTTATGAAGGGGTTGCGTGTAAAATAAAGTCTTGGGATATAATTCATTAATAAGGCCTAGAGTGCAATTATATTATATAGTGGTATTAAATATAATTAATGGTAACTTTGGACTTGTCAAGAGTTGACGGAAAAGCCCAAGGCCCATTGGAGCTAGTGTCTTATTGGTCCCTTTTGGTCCCATTCCAAGCCACACACTAAAGCCCAATTGGAAAGGCCCAATTAGATAATCAGTTAGTTATAAAGGGAGAAACATACAGAATTTTTTAACGCGATTTTTCGTAGAGAAAAGAAAGAGTGTGAGACACACTTTCGTTCTCCCTTTGGAAACTGATTGAGAGACCACACATCTTGGGCGTAAAGTGGAATTGGAGTGAAGATTAAAAGTTTTCCCAAGTGCTTCTAATCTTTGTTTTGAAATTCTTCATACCAAGGTACGCTATCTTGTTCTTAAATTCTGAAATTCATAGAGTGCATGTTGTCAATCATGAATGAAATAGATCCTTGTTTCTTGCTTCCGCTGTGTGTGTTTTGTATGAGATACAAAACCAGATTTTAATCCAACAACACAATACACATTTTAGGTAAAATTATATTTATGGTAAAATTAAGATCAAAGTAAATTAGTGTGACATTACATACTCATCTTATATATAATTCTTTTAAAATTATACAATTTATAACAACTTGTTGAAACGCTCGACTGTGAGTAGTAGTTAATATGGATTTATTACTTTTTTCTTCACTACTTATGATTGTTCATATTAGAGTATAACACAAAAGTTGTATTTATCATGTTGCATAGTACAATGTACACATAATACGGTTTTTTTTTTACGGTTATATATATGTGTGTGTGAGAGAGAGAGAGAGAGAGAGAGAGAGAGAGAGATTTGTACATAAAATTGAAATTTAAGTAAACTATAATTCTTTAAGATTTACCACAATTAATTGAAATGATCGACAACATAAGTCATCATTTTTTCATCCCACTCACAACTGATCATATTTTAGAGTTGCCAAAGTGGTATCCTAAAACTTAGACCAATCACATTAGAGTTACCTAGGTTGTATCTTTAGACTTACTGTTGCATGCTATACTTTCGATTAAAACTATGGCCCGCTTTAACAAGCAATCTAGCAGACATGCAGCATAGATTCCATTCGTAATGTCCACTTTTGCAACAAGATCCTTCAAAGATACACTACACCCATCAATCATAACCCATGATTTAAAATAATAAAACAGCCATTACCATAATACAAAACCTTGACCCCTGTAAGAGATTCCCCAACACTCCAACCCCCACGATTTGATGGGCATATTCTAACTACAACCAAAGCAAGCTTTCATTGTTCTACCTCCAGCAAACATTATCCATCATAGAATCCAGGCCATTAACATGCTGCTCCAAATAGACACAGCAAGGAGAGAGTGAGAGAGGAGGAGAGATTTTTTGCTTTCTTATTCCACAAAACAAAATCACGCATAACAAACCTCAAACAGAACAGAACTGAGGAAGGCTAGCTTTATATATATACAGATAGCAAAGTGCATTATGCTACAACCTAGCTACAAACTGGTCTCACAAAGACCACGAGACACCATTGGCTACATAGATTATATATCTACAAAACTAGATAAACAACCACACAGCCGCATACATACATAGATATAACATTGACGAACACAAATGTGCAAACATTTTTCTCGTCCCCATTGTGCGCCAAAAGAGGCTCATATCTCACACGTCGTTAGGAGAAGCAGGACTCCTGGGTCTCTACCTCCTAGAAAAAACCCATCAGTAACATTTCAGTGCTGATCGTATGGAGGAAATGTGTGGCATGTGATCCAAAATTTTATGTTAACATTGTAGCTACTAGATTATAAAATGGGTAACCAACTAAACAAAATAAGGCAACAACAAAAATTTAATTATGATGTAACATGTTATGAAACTATGCTGAAGCATCTATACACAGTTAGAAGTTTGTGTTATTACTCATTAGGTTATTAGCTTAAGTAAAAGCTAAGTTATCTTACATATAATGCCAAAACATGGCAGCCTCATAATATGCAATTTCATGGGACATCATCAATTATTACCTTATAATCTATATGTACATAAATGATACATAAAAATTTTACTACATAGGACAATCTAATGAATATCTAAAATAGCTAAAAGAATCCAATGAATGTCTAATTAGCACCAACAAAATTAATCCTACATTTACAAAGATAAACCCCTATAGTAGATATTAATGAGCTTCACCTAGTTAACACCTTCACCTTTTGTAAGAGTAAGGTCATTAAAGTAAGAGAAAAACTATGAAATCAATTATAGACTCTTGACAGACCAATCAACGTCATTACATGTAGATATACATGTTGTTTCTCAACCCAAAAAAAAAAAAAAAGGCGTCATTACATGTATTCTTCTTCTGTGTTCTATTGTATCTAAAATCATATTATATTTCAATTTTGTGTTTCAAATGGTGATACAAGCTAATCAAAACGCTTTTTAACGCTAACAACACTCACACCACAAGGGCAACATGACACTCGTCACAAGGACAAGGTCAATAAATAGTCTTTACTCTTTGGTTCAACCACTACCTCTTCCGTTTGTCCCATATTAAAATTTCACTTATTGAGTGAATTTTAATGGATGTATGTAATATATGAAATATTATATTTATATAATATCTCATATATAATATATTTTATAAAAAATTTGGGTCTCAAAATTTGTGGCTGTGCAAAGTGACTAAACTTCATTTAAAGATTTTAGTAAATTATATAATTCCCCAATAATTTGAAATTGTTTCAATCTAAACCATAAATTTAAAACAATTTTAATTCAAGCCATAAAATCTTTAATCTTTTTAATTCACATTTTCATTAAGTTATTTTTAATTGTAAAATAAATGCACATAAATTGTGATTAAACTTCACAAAATTTGTGAAAATTTAATATATGAAATATTATATTTTCATACATTATATATTGTATATAAAAGTTGGGTTCTTAAACTTTGTGGTTAGCAAGTGACTAAGGGTGTTTGGTAGACTTTAACAAGTAATGTAATGTAATAGTTATTTCTATGATTTATTCATTCTTTAGTTTGGTCATGTTTTTATTACAAGGAATAGACATTTATTATATATAGTTATTCTTCAAAATAAGGAATAACTATTATTCTCTAAAAAGGTTGTAATAGCTATTACTTAGTAGATGAAATATTTTGTAAAATAAATATATTTCAAAATAAACAATTTTCTCATATACAAAACAATTATAAAAATGAAAAATCATAAAAAATAACTCATCTCTTTCTTAAATTTAAAAATATTATTTTTAAGGAAATATAACTGAATGAGTAAGATATTTCCTAAAATAAATCTTAACTTTTATTTTAATGTTACAACTCACATCTAAACTTATGAATTTGTTTAGTTGTTCCATTACAATACATTTTATTCTTAGTAATAAAAATTACAATTTCTGTTATAATCCTCATTCAATGTACCAAACATTCCCTAAACTTCATTAAAAAATTTGGTAAATTATATAATTCTCTAATAACTTGTGATATTTCCAAATAAAACCATAAATTTTAAACAGTTTTAATTCTGACCATAAAATTTTAATTTTCCAATTAACAATTTCTTCACATAAATTGTGATTCAACTTAACAAACACATACAAACATATATATATTCCATGTGAAAGTATAAAACCTTTGCTCTAATATTTTGTTATTTAGTTATTGTCACCAACATAGCCTTTTTAGTAAAAATAATATGATATAAATTCATTCCATATTATTTCATATATTATCTAATACAAATTGTGTCTTACACTTGTGGTGGGTCGTTTTACTGTTTTGGCCTGAATCTCCCCTGCTGTACCACAGCCTGTGATTCTGGGGTAGGAAAGTCGGGATTGGCCTAACTAAAACATACCTTAGGCCAGCTTGTGCGCAAGTTGGGCCATCCCTATACAAACGCGTCCTGGCGGGAACCTTGAGTATACCGCATGCTCACGGCAAGAAAGACTGTTGCAAATGTTTTAGTAGAAAGCACAATGCAACAAGATAACTAAAATATTTCTACGTATAACAATAATACAACAAAAGAGGATAAGGCAGTATGATTACGAATAACAAGGTCACAACGACAAGCATAGCAATAAGATAATAAGTTAGTCATTGATCAACCAAAACAAAAAAGAAGATTCGTCTATCAAAGGAATGGACTTAGCTCTTTAGCAGATACAAGTCCAAAAAGGGAACCAATCTCCAATGTGGGTAACCTATAAGGGAGCTCCTATTGTAGAAGTTACACACTTTGAAAAAATGACTTAGATGGCTTAATCTCGAATTCTTAGTTCATTAAAGAGTAGGCTATTGAGAGGGAGAGAAATGGGTAGTCTATTAATGCATGTTTTTACTCCTATCACTCATGTTTCTTCCCTCTCTTTTGGATTTCTATGTTCTTTTTCCTTTTCTTCTTTGTTTACTCTGTTTTCTTTTCTTTCTTTCTATCTCTCTATTTTTTGTTTTCCGTTGTTCCTTCCCTCACTGTTCATGACTATAGCCTTTTATACTGCTTGTCGTGACAAGATTTACCATTTTTACCCTTCAACCACCTTTGGCTTATTGTGGATGTTCTTCCAAGACTGTTCATTGGCCTGTCGGCTGCTCTGCCACCACTACTAAACTATGTTGGTTAGGCCACACCTCATTCCCAAACAAAACAAAACACAAAAGTGGTTTTGTTTTGTCTCTTGCCTTCCTTAACACCCTCATCTGAATAACGGTTATGCCTTTTCCTTATTAACCTATATAGGCATATAGTGATTCCAGCTTACGTTTACTTTTTTTGGGTAAGATGTCATCCCAGTAAGACATTACTCCTAAAAGAGTTTGGGCAAGAACCCCAAAATAGGCTCCCTCTTCTCCCGACCACTAGACTACACTCTCTCATACCTCTGACCCGTAGACTACTTCCCCTGTATTGGCTGGGTACAGGTAGGTGGTGCCTAAGCCTTGTATGCATTCTCCACTTCCATCTAAATCCATTACTTTTCTGGCCTTCACACAGTTGCCATTATCTCTGCGTTTGTCTGATTTTGCTGCACGCTTTGGTATATGTTTAACTCTTGCAGTGTGAATGATACATGGACCTTTGGGCTTTCATTCTCTGCATCTCATCTCCTCTTTGGACTAGGCGTTGCTTAGGTGTGGGCTTAGGTGTGGGCTCTCTCCCTTCTACTTGGCCTATGTTCCCTTTCATCTTACGTCTGTGGGCTGGCTGGTGCTCCTGTCATGCCACTGCACTGCTCTTGCTATAATGTCACTTATCCTTTTACCTTGTTGTTACTTTTGGGCTTATGGGTTGAAGCTCCTACCAATTCGTTTCTTACATTCCTTTCTTCTTTTAGGCTTTACTGGCTAGCATTCTTGCTGGACCAGCCTATTTAGTGCCTTGGGCTTTCTTGGCCCATTTCATTCCTTGGGCATCCTCAGCCCATTTCATTCTTTTTTATCTCTTTCACCCCCATGAGTTTTTGCTAAATCCTTTGGGCTTTCCGAGCCCAATTACCACATCCTTACCTTTCGCGTTTATTCGCCTTTGTGTCAACCTTATGAATTTACTAATACCTTCCTTGGGCTTCCTCGACCCATTTTACTTTCTCTCTATCTCTTACAATTCTCATGGGTTTACTACTTCATTTTTTAGGCATCCTCGACCCATTTACTTTCTTCTTGACCACTCATTATTTTTGTGGGCATGTTGACCATTATTTTTGCCATTCTGGCCTAATGGTCTTTATTTCACTATTTTCTTTCTCTTTTTTTTTTTTTTTCTTCACATTGTTGGGCTTCTTCTGCCATTGGGCCCATTTTATTATAATCTTTGGTTTTTCTATTAAAAAATTGGACTTATTACTAAAGTAGATTAATGTTTTTTTACTATTTATTTTATTAATCAATAATGTAGAAATATTTTCTATTCTTAATTGAGCTGTGTATTGCATAGGCATACTATTGAGGTGTGTCATGTGTCTGTAGGCGGTAGATAGATAGGTGAAATTCAAGTTAATATTTTGAAAATATCACTTCATTACATGTTTTTTTATGTACTTCATGCACACACCAAATTTCCTCATAATTTTTTTTTTTTACATTTCTATTTATAAACTCATCTTTTTGTACATAGTTTTATATGTACAAAAAACTTGAAATTTTAAAATTTTATAATTGAGATGGCTATTGATCTTTAATGATCTTAAAATCTTACAAGCATTGAGAGTATGAAAAGAAAATGTAATACATGATCTTAAAAATTTTACAAGCTTGAGAGGGATTAAGTTTAAGTTACACCACCTAAAAACTTTATATTAGATTATTCATCTCCTTGTGTCAATCATTTCTACAAAATACTAAGATGATTGGAAATTAATAACTATTTCATCTAATGAATATAGAATTTCAAGTTTTTTTTTTTCACTTCTTAATTATACATAAAACATGAGTTTATACTTCAAATAATAAATAACTTCTCATTAATATGATTTTTGACATGCATGACAACATCTAGGAGAATGTGAAATCCTACAATGGGATTTTCAAATATTAATATAATAAAAGTTTTTAAGTAGTATAACATTAAAAAATAGTTATATAAATTTTTTTTTTATTTGATAAACACACACATATATCATGTGTAACTTTTTTTAAGAAAGAAAATCATGTGTAACTTGATCTAAACTACATACACATTTAAATATTTAAGTATAGGCTATAGCTATCCTGAGAGTAGAAATTCAAATTTAAATTAAAATATTTAATTTAATTTAATTTTTTTGACAAGTATATATTTATACTTGTCAAAAAAATTTGCCAATATATACATAATATGTTCACATAACGCAAAGCACAATTATTTTATCTTTATGATCAGATGAATGAGCTTGACTTTATTTGAGTAGCCAATCGAATGGGTAAGGCCGAGAAGAGGGCCCATTCATAATTCTTATTCATATTGCTTGCTAGACTAAATTAAGGTGGTTTTCACTACTGTGCCTGTCACTGTGGGCCTATGACGCTTGCTTTGAGAGTGAAATATTATACTTCTTAGTTATATGGATTTTGTCTTATAGGTAAAACACAACCACATCCTCTACTCATGATACTACATTTTTTTTTATAATATGATAATTAGATAAAAAAGGGATTTAAAGTATTAAAAATCTTAGATATCTTATGAATTTATCAACAAATATTAATTGAGTTACAAGGTTCTTGCTACTCATGACATTATCACACACATACACACACATATATATACAAATTTTGTCCTGTCCAAGAGAAAAATTCTTTTAGGGTAATGAATAATGCTAGTAAATAAGCCCCCCTTCAAGCAATATTGGTGATTATGGACTTCTAAGTGTGAAAAACTTGTTTAACCATCAAGCTGGGTGATGGATCAATGGTTAGCGAACTTACTTCTAATTGGTGTGGTGGACACTAGGTTTTAAGTCTGACTCATGGAATGGAAAGCACTTATGGATTATTGGTGAAACACTAACTTAGTAACCATTGATACTCTAGTGAACATGAGATAATTATGGCTCACTTAATTCAACCAGTATGATACTACTATGGTTATATTAAGGTAGGAAAATCACCTTCAGTGGGCCCCTTTTACCCTTTTTTTTTTTTTGGTTAGGTTCTAAATTGACAAAGACCACATTGAGAGCGATAACTATCTAATTTTGTCATTTTCGTATTTGTTAACTAATTTTGTGAATTGACTTAATGGGCATGTATGAATCCTTAAGAGGAGATACAAATTACAGGTTTTATCCCTAAGAATAAACAACTAATTCAAGGAAAGTGCCACATCATTGATTATTTTAACACAACTTTGCAGTGTCAAAAGTTTTGTGGTTGATTGATATTATTTGAATTTTTGATAGGAAGTGATGGCTCCAATTGGTTGCACTATTCAGACAATTCATGATTGAAATAGCAGCACTAACAATCAAAAATGCCAATAATCAAACTTTCGTTTTACTAATGATGTGTTTATTTCTTGGTCAAAATGTTATACCAACATGTGGAGCAACCATTCTATTAGGCTGCAATCCAAATATGGATGACTACATTTGTATGCCACTATACCTTTTTTAGGAATCCAATAATTCAAATGGGCAAAAGAATAGGAATCAGAGTTGGGACCCATGTGTGTGACATACCCAACTTTTTACTATAGATGATTTAAGCAAGTTTCGGAGTTATTTGAAGTGTGATTGAATGTCAGTTTATTTTATTTGAAATATAAAGTAGAATATTCAAAATAAGACAAAATATTTTTATTCTATAACTTAATTTGAAGAGCTTATTGACGTTGCCACCAAAAAAAAAAAACCCTCAAAACAATTATGGACTCATTAGTTGTTAAGCATTCACATATTTGATAGGTTAACAAGATATTCTTAAATGGTGTCTTTTGCAATTAATGCAACAGGAGTAAAAGCGTCACAAAATATGTGTTTGTGAAGACATTATATTTATAAGGGCAAAGGAGAAAAATGTCATATGTGTAACTCTGCTCTCTCCTTCGTTCATTATTTATAGGACAATTAGCATACTTTATTATTCTTCTTCTTTGAAAATTTGATAGTTTTAACAAATAGATGATGAAAATTTTGAATCTTAATTCTCCTTGTAAAGGCATTGTCACTGAACTACCAAACTTTTGACAATAAACCTCCGTTTAAAATAGTCAATGCACCATTCCATAACTCTATGGAAAAAATAAAGAAGAAACATGTTATTGTGATGGAAAAAAAATTTTAATACAAAATTTCCATAGAATTTCCCTAGTGATTAAGGTCAAAAATGTGGTCCATGTATTATGAGGGAAAAAGAATAAAAAAGACAAACATAATAATAATAATAATAATTATTATTATTATTATGAGAGTAGAAGAAGCACTCAAATCTTTCACATACAATGCATGTAATCAAAAAAATACTTTGCATATGGGAAAAGATTATAACAGCAATTCAATAAAATATTTATAATATTTAAATATTCAAACTAGTGAAGAGAAATTGTGGCTGAAAAGGATAATAAAACACACACACATGCATATAAGTGGCTGGGAAATTTTAGTATCTCTTCCTCATTATCAATCATTTTGGTGACAGAAGTAAACTCATAGTTGTTCGTATTTCAATGCACCATTTCATAACTCTACGGAAAAAAAATAAAGAAGAAACGTGTTATTGTGGTGGGGAAAAAAATTTTAATACAAAGTTACCGTAGAATTTCCCTAGTGACTAAGATCAAAAAGATGGTTTATTTATTATGAGACAAATATGACGTACACATAGTCTATAACTACTACTAAGAACTATGAGAAATGTTAGAGATACCAATTTTGGCACAACTTTGTGTGACAACTTACCACATGGTGAGTTGTGATTGATAAGGTTGTGTTAATGAGTCATGTGGAGACATACCCTTACCAATCACAACTCACCATGTGGCGAGTTGTGGCACAAAGTTGTGCCAAAATTGGTGTCCTTAGCATTTCTCAAGAATGATCGAGCCTCAAGGATAAGTAAGGATTGCATTTTAAAAGAAAAACACATCTAAAACCCATTCTACTTGTTTATCCTTGCAATAATTTTTTTTTAATCCTTGTTTTAGTTGTCTAGTTACATAATGCAAATAAGTTTTCTTCTAATGTTTTATCTTTCATGCAAGTAGCTTAAAATAACATCAAACTTTTTTTCTTTATGGTTATATGTCTTACATTAAAGTAGTGTAGTCAATAGTTTTGTAACTTAATTGACATTTTTTCCATGTACAAAGTGCTTAGAGGTCTAAAGGGAAAATGGTTTGAGTTGCAGGGTTAGTCTAGAGTGTGAATCCTTACCTTTAAGATGTGTTTATTTGGAGGGATTTTAGGGAGGATGGAAAATTGAGAGGAGAAAAGTGGAAAGATAACATTTTTAGTGGTTGTTTGGTTGGGAGGGCAGAGGGAAAAAAAATGGTAGGCCTAGGTGTTTTCTCCCTAGGCTCACCAAAATATTTTCTCTCCAAAATGGGAAGAAAACTGGGGAGGGGGAGGAGGGGAGGGAGAAAAAAAACTAGCAAGAACGATGCCCATGTGCAAGTGCACTATCATTCTTACTTTTTTTTTTTTTTTTTTTTTTGCGTTGTTTTTGCCCCTTTTTTTTTTTTTTTTTTTTTTTTTTTTTTGCCTTTTTCCTTTGATTTTTGGTTTATGTGATTCTCTCCTAAAGTTTCCCCATTATATCTTCTTTTTTTTTTTTTTACTACTTCTTTGTTTGTTTGTTTTTTTTTTGTTTTTTTACTTCTCAATAGTTTTGTGTGTGTGCGCGCGTGCTCATTTTCCTTTGGCTTGTATTATTTTAAAAAAAAAAATTGAAGTTTCCATGCACAATTTTTTTAATACAAAAATGTGTTACTTTTTTGTTTTGTTTAATGGTGGACATAAATTGTAAATTTATACCAACTTCATTTTTCATCCTTTCAATTTTCTTTTCAACCAAACAAATAAGTTTTTCATTTCTCTAATTTTCCATCGTTCCAACCAAATACAAATGGGAGAAAACTAAATCTCTTCTATTCTCTGACTTTTCTACCATTTTTTCATTTTCTATCCTCTCATTTTTTCACTCCTCCAACTAAACAAACCTTAACTGATTTAAACCTTACTCATGAATGACGTGAGACTATCTGTGCAATAGTAGGACTTGCTAGTTATCATTACTTGAATCCACAACTTTAAAATCGTAAGCTAATTAGTCATGAGTACTTCCTGCCAATAAGCTACGTACATCCGTAGGTGATATGTAATTAAAATTTCTTAACCGCTTGACAAAGTTCCCTCACTAAGGCATCTTGGAGCCACATTTTTTAAACACGAAATCATATATCATTGATACCACCTCAAAGCGAGAAAGACATATCATCAAAGTGAAAATTTTCAATCAAACAAACAATGGTGACGATCAAAACGATGGAAACTCAACAAAAATATATAGTATTAAGCACGCAGTCTCGATCGATCTTTCATTTTATTTCAACTAAAAATTTTTATCAATACTTGAGCAACCGCACATTTAAAAAAAAAAAAAAAAGTTTTTAATCTACATTATAAGTTAGACTAATTCAGAAACTCCTAGACGTTCCAGCTTAAAATAATAAATAATCAAAGTGACCATAGACAGATTCCACAATGAAATTGATATGGACAACATGTGCAACTTGCTAATGCTAGGTGGATTCCTTGATTAAGACACCATATTGAGTTGATGCTGCATTATCTATTTGGAATATGTTTATTTTGTCGAAACTGAAAATTTTTTGTTGAAAGTACTATAGGTAAAAATAAAAGTTAGCTGAAATAGTACAGTGAAACTCATAAATAATATCAAAAAAGTACAGTGAGGTTTATAAATAATAACAAAAATAAGTTAAATAGTAAAATAAGCTAACTTTTTAATTTTACCTCACTGTACTTTTTAGTATTATTTACAAGTCTTACTATACTATTTATTTATAAATCTCGCTATATTATTTTAACTAATTTTTATTTTTATTTACAATATTTTAAGTAAAAAAAAATTTCAATTTTAGCGATAAGCGAATCTGTGTGACAGGCACAAACAATCAGATTCTTGTGTAATAATTTATCAAAGCAAGTAATTAATGGGTGATGGGTCCCATACTCACACGATGATTGGGCAACCATTTTTGACCATACTATTGCTGTTTACTTTTAGATGAGAATCAAAGACAAGTAAAGAGTGACTGAGAATATGTTGTACATAATTTCCGACCTGAGAACGAGTTTCCTGGTAAATTGACTTGGGCTTATGACGTTGGTTTGTTTACACTACAAGAAAGTTCCTACCAAAGTGAAAGCGAGTCTTACCAGGAGTTAGATGAGCATTTGACAAGTTTGTACTTACAACGGAATTAACTGAGAGTCCTTCACTTTTTACACATGATACATAGGGTGCATATACGTGGGAGTACATATTACATAATACACCTTTTAGGTAAAATTATATTTATGGTAAAATTAAGATTAAAGCAAACTCGCGTGACATACATATTGATTTTATATATAATTCTTTTAAAATGATGCCCCATACAATTTAGTACAGCTTTTTTTTTTAATAGTCAATTGTAAATAATAAATAATATGAATCTATTATTTTTTTTTCTTCACCACTCATGATCAATCACATCAGAATTAGCACAAAAATTATATTTATAAACTTGTCCTATTGTATAGTACAATATAAACATGGACCAATACGTATTTTTTTAATGGTTGTATAAATTAGAGATTTATACGTAAAATTGAAATTTAAGTAAGACATTTACCACAACCACAAGAAGTAAGAAATTACACAATTTACCACAATTAATTGAAATGATCGAAGCTATGAATAAACCATCATTTTTTCATTACCACTGCACGACCCATCATATTAGAGTTACCAAAGTTGTATCCTTAAACTTGACCGATCACATTAGAGTTACCAAAGTTGTATCCTTAGATTTAGACTTGTCCGGTTGCATGGTATACTTTTTACTAAAACTATGGCCCGCTTATCAAGCAATCTAGTAGACATGCAGCATATATAGATTCCATTCATAATGTCCACTTTTGCAACAAGATCCTTCAAAGCTACACTACACCCACCAATCATAACCCATGATTTAAAATAATAAAACAGGCATTACCATAATACAAAACCTTGACCCCTGTAAGAGATTCCCCAACATTCCAACCCCCACGATTTTGATGGGCACATTCTAAAACTACCACAAGCAAAGCTTCATTGTTCTACCTTCAGCAAACATTATCCGTCATAGAATCCAAGCCATTAACATGCTACTCCAAATAGACATAGCAAGGAGAGAGAGAGAGAGAGATAGAGGAGAGATTTTTTGCTTTCTTATTCCATAAACAAAATCACGCATAACAAACTTCAAACAGAACAGAACTGAGGAAGGCTAGCTTTATATATAAACAGATAGCAAAGTGCATTATACTACAACCAGTACATGATCACAACCTAGCTACAAACTGATCTCACAAAGACCACGAGACACCATCGGCTACATAGATTATACATCTACAAAACTAGATAAACAAACCACACAGCCGCAGACATACTTAGATATAACATTGACCAACACAAAAGAACAAACTTTTTTTCTCATCCCCATTGATCACGAAAAGAGGCTCATATCTCACACGTCATAAGGAGAAGCAGGACTCCTGGGTCTAACCTCGCTTGTTTTCTCGTATGCGTCTGATGTTGACCTCCTTCGAAATCGAAATGAGTCTCTACCTCCTAGAAAAAACCCATCAGTAACATTTCAGTGCGGATCATATGGAGGAAATGTGTGGCATGTGATCCAAAATGTAATGTTAACATTGTAGCTACTGGATTATAAAATGGATAACCAATTAAACAATAAGGTAACAAGAAGAATTTAATTATGATTTAACATGTTATGAAACTATGTTGAAGCATCTATATACAGTTAGAAGTTTGTGTTATTACTCATTAGGTTATTAGCTTAAGTCAACACCTAAAGTTCTCTTACATATAGTGCCAAAACATGACAGCATCACAATATGCAATTTCATGGGACATCATCAATTATTACCTTATAATCTATATGTGCATAAATGATACATAAAAAATTTACTTCGTAAGACAATCTAATGAATATCTAAAACAGCTAAAAGAATCCAGTGAATGTCTAATTAGCACCAATAAAATCCTACAAACACAAAGATAGACCCCTATAGTAGATATTATTGAGCTTCACCTGGTTAACACCTCCACCTCTTGTAAGAGTAAGGTCATTAATGGCATGTTTGGAAGTTTAGAGAGGGAGGAGAGTAGAGGGGAGTAGAGGGGAAGAGAGTAGTGGGAAGGAGAGTAGAGGGGAATAGTTATCCTCCACCTTGTTTGGATGTTTTTAAAATTAAGTAAGGGAGAAGGGAGTAATTAGTCTTTTCATTTGTAATTTTGTTAATATAATAAGGGCAAATTTGGTAGTTCATTTAGTCAAGATTTTTATTCTCCACTCTTCCTCCAAATCTCTCCAATTTGGGGGAATTAAAAATGAGGGGTTGGAGGGAGTTGAAACCCCTCCAAACTACTCCCCCTCCTCCTTTAAAAAACTCCCAAACAATGTAATTCAACTACTCTCCTTCCCTCTACTCTACTCCCCCTCCTTTTTTTAACTCCCAAACATGCCATAAGGTAAGAGTTAAACTATGAAATCAATTACAGACTCTTGACAGACCAATCGACATCATTCACATGTATTCTTCTTCCGTGTTCTATCATATCTAAAATCATATTATATTTCGATCTATGTTTCAAATGGTGATACAAGCTAAACAAAACGCTTTTAAGTCTAACAACATTCACACCACAAGGGCAACATGACACTCGTCACTAGGATGAGGTTAATAAATAGTCTTTGCTCTTCGCTCAACCACCACCTCTTCCATTGGTCCCATTTTAAAATTCACTTATATTATCGAGTGAATTTTAATGGACCACCTCTTCCATTGGTCCCATAATAAAATTCACTTATATTATCGAGTGAATTTTAATGGATGTAGGTGTAACTTACCAATAAAAAATTAATAAAAATTTAAAAAATCCGCTATGATGTGACAAATGCAGTGCATGGGAAGATGAGACTGATGTGTCCACAATAGAAGTGGACTCCATTGAATAATACTAGCTTCCTTCCAAGTAGGGCAACTTGATAATCCACTACCCCCATCTTATAAACAATATCCAAATGTTGCCCTACATGGTTAGTTACATACATCTATCATCCAGTATCTACCCTAGTTAATCATAATACCTACCTGCCCCATGCATAATTGTAGGTTGACAAGGACACATATGTCTTTTTACCCCCCACCACCCTTAAAAATCCTAACCCTTGCGGTCCTCATCCCCACCTAACACCTTCTAATTATCATCATCACTATTATCCAATTGACTAAGTAAACACACTACCCGATTATCAAAAAAAAAAAAAAAGTAAACACACTACCCCCGAAAGACGAAAATGCCCTCGATGATATTTCCAGTAATTCATAACCCATGGGCATAGTTGACATTTCACACAAAAAGGAAGAAGCTAGTGCTTACCAGCAGAGAACGGAGAAACCGGAGGGGTGGACCCGGCGGGAGAAATCGGAGGCGACCCGTTTTGGTATCCGGGTGGTTTTATTATCATGATGCTGCGTGTAACTCTCATCGCCTCCTCCGTCGAATCCTCACCGTACGATCTCACGCTCCCGCCTTCTGATTCTGATCATCAACCACCCATCATCAATACATAATTTAAATAAAAAGAAAAAAACACGATTAAATAAACAAATAAACATCCACCGTCTGATCCTCCACCCAAATTAATCTAAGCCGTTTATTAAACATACTACTATACGTTTATTTCTTGCGCTAAAATGCGCCGTCAACGCTAATATGCGCCGGATAATTAAGAATCAGTACATAAAATGATCATTTTTGCCCGTCTGATTTGCTTAAAAATGGAAACAATTAATCGTAGCCGTTCGATTAGAACAGTTTCAAGTTTCTGTGTTTCTTTTTATCATTTTGATTTGATTCGATTGGTAGAGAAATATTTATATATACAGAGTTATAGTTTTCCACTAAAATGCGCCGCCGGCTTAAGATAGCAGAAACGCAGCCTACCCTTGCCGGAGCTCGATCGGAACGAGAAGGTCGAATGCTTCCGGAGCTTTCCGAGGCCGCTCTCCGGCCGAGGTCCCGCAACGGTGTCGTCCCAGAGCTGGTCGAGTAGCCCCATGGCGCACTTTAGCCGAAGAAGAAGAAGAAGAAGCGCACGTTAGCCAAGACGGCGTATCTTAAGAGAGAGAGAAAGTAACGCACCCTTGATAATAGGAGGAAATAAAAGTAGCCAAACGAGGGTGATATTTATAACGACGAGCGTTAAAGGTCGAGCAAGTCTGAGGAAAAAGGGAACGATCTGTGGCCGTCGATCAAGATCTTGATTGCAAACAGTGACGTGGCAAGTGGATCGATGTGGCACGTACTGGGAAGATAAGGTCGGAAATGACACGTGGGGTCCGAGAGAGTCGGACATCATTTGTTGGTATGTGCGACACGTGGGTGTTGTCACGTGACGGGTCGCTTTAATACTTAAAAGTCGAGAATGACCTTGACTTTTAGTGCGCACGATATGGAAATGGTCCTAAAGTTTTGCTGAATTTACAAAGACTGACCCAGGCTCTTTTGTTTCTCCGGTTTTTGGGTATAAGCTAGACGCCATATGAATATTGATCCGATACGTGGAACCTGTGGTGATGATAAACAGATCAAATTTTTTTTTGCTGGAATTTTTGGGTGGATGGAATGGGATACAATGTCAAAATCTTAATAATTTTTAGTAGTATCATCAGGTATTTTAGGTGGGGTCCTAGCTAGATAACCCAGACGGCTAAATTTCTTTGTCTTTTTGAATAAGATGTTGGGGGGTTTAAATTTCGCTTACACCATTATATGTTTGTTTCAATATTAATATATATTTTTTTTTTTTTAAGATGAATTGTTTTAAAAAAAAAAAAAATTTAGAAAATTATCTCATGTTTATATGTTTGGTAATGAGAACAACTCTACATCATGTCAAACTAAATAAAGAAAGTTATGAGAAAATTTTTCTTTGACTATTTTTTTTTTTTGGATACTGCTGAGCATAAGAAAATGTTGAAAACCATCTTTTTATAAGGTTTTTCATTGAAACAAACTGAGCGATGATAATAAACAATTATCATAGAACGGATACCATAAGTTAAAATATGGTAGTATGTTTAGATTTTAATTTGATTGCAAATTATGTGCACGTTGGATTGGGTGAGTTGGGGGCAAAAATTTCAACATATCTGCCATTGGCAAATTGGAAAATTTCCAAATTGTCGTAGACACACCAACCTCCAAAAACGACAAGTCAGTTAAAAATTTGTACAATTTCAACTTGGAAATATAATTTTGTATTTCCACCAAATCGTATAAACCATTAAGGGAAAATCATAGGAAGTGACTCATTTTCCTCTAGATCAAAGTATACATGTCTTAAGCAAGAGTATATTCTAAATTTTTCTATAAAAAATGAAAAAAATCTGAGTACCATATCCATGTCATTATGTATGCTTACAAATATGTTGGAAAAAATTCATACATTTTTCATATTAATATGTGTATATCATGGTATTAACCAAAAAGAAATTTTAATATTAGACAAAACTACAAATAGGAGAGTTTGGTCGGGTCTTAGTAGTTTTAAAAAAACTCAACTCACCAATTTAATAGTTGAAACCGTCCAACCTACTTGAAAATCAATATCACATCTATGTAAGGCGAAGCAGGTAAGATGTTTTGGGTAGATCAAGTTGGTTGTTGTACAAGTCTAATTGTAGATACAACTCTAATCTACTTGTAAACATCCTATTTAAGACATAACACTCTTAAGCACAACACAAACCATATAATTTGGGGGTATTAAGCAATGAAAATTTTCAAAAGTGATGGTCGAATTACTTGATTAATCTAGTATGTTCTAAAGAAACAAAGTAAAATTTATAAAAATTTATGACGTCTCTAGTGCATAAAATATTTTGAGAAGATTTTTATATTCTTTCTTCTTCATTTTGAAAGTAAATGTCATCTTTCATGTTGTCATTGCATAAAATTAATTCCATGGGAGACTAAAAAAAAAAAGGGTACTAAGAAAACCATGTACATATGATTTACCATGGAATAAGGTGATGCTAATAGCATCACCTTATTCCATGGTAAATCATATATACATGGTTTGGAAGTCCACATGCTTGAGAGAGATCATGACTCATTGCACAAATCTTTCATTTGTGGCTATGGTTGATCAAATAATGCAAAGAAAAAATGAACCAAAGATTGCAGTATTTTTCACAACTAGCTGGATAATTTGGAATAAGCGGAATGAGGCTTGCTACGGTACTCCACGTCTTGATCCCTCTTCTCTAGCCATGTCTGCTGCAGCCCATGCTTTAGAATATTTTGAAGCTAGTTAAGATAGCTTGTCTTGAGTATTTGTAACGTTGTCTTGTTTTTCTTAGGCATTCCTTGATGTAAATTTGTATATAGTTGTTGCATTTTTTGCTAGGTGAAAAGAAAGCTCCAGAGCAAGTACAATCTTAGCATGGTTGATCTATGATACTGCCTTGCTTTTGTATAGACTTATTACATTCTTTGAATAAAATTCTGCCGTTTATTCTGAAAAAAAAAAAGAGGTGATGCTGTGAGCCATAATTGCATTTTGTGATGTATCGATGTCAGTATGTCTCACAAATAAAACAAAAGGATTCTAAAACATCAATGATGATAATTGGTGACCTTGTTTATGTGATTCACATTTGTGTCCACCAATGTCTCATGTGATTAATGAAAAAAGTGTATTATTTTCTGAAAATGAAGTGAAGAATAACTGGAAATTTTTGGTAGATTTTTAATCATGGGTGGGATCCAAATAATCAATAGCACACATTATGGCCTCGTCGGGTGGGGCTTTAAGATTTTCTAACCAATCAACGTATGTGTGTGTGTGTTTTTTTTAAGGTGCTCATTATTTTAGTTAATGAATTATCAATAAAGAGATTGCCACCCACCCATGATGGTAGATGGAGGGAGTGTCCTTTAACCCAAGGGCTAGGGAGCATGTTAAAGGGAAACTTCACAAATATGCACAAACGAAACATGTATGATGTAACCACATACGACTCCAAAAATTAAAAAATATATATACATTCGATCACTTTAATGCTCCACAATTAAAATATATGTACATTCATCATGTTTATCAAAAAAATATGTACATTCATCTCTTTAATGCTCCACAAGCTTACAAACTCAATGTTGATGAATTATCTAGTATTACTAATTTGCCATATATATAGACACACACAAGTTATGGTAAGTTTTCGTAACAATAGTTAAAAAAAGAAAAAAAAAAAGGAGTAACACTATCACGTGCAAGCCACCCTTTCAACCAAAAACAAGGGGACTTTTTTTTGCTCTCAATAATAATGTTATTATTATTATTATTTTTTTTTAAAATTTTTGAGAGAGATTCAACCTATGACGTTCACTCCTAATGAGCGTTCTTTGTCATCAGACCAAAATACCAATCAGTTTTTGGTATAGGCAAGGATTGAACCCCAGATCTCTTATTCAACCATCAAAAACTTTACTAGTTGAGCTAACTAAAACTAACAATAATAATGTAATTATTAAGTTATTATGTGTATATGTATAAATATAAATAAGGATAATAATAATAAATTACTAGGGTGTCAATTCGGGTTAGCGTGTCTGGTTCGTATCGTGTCAAGGTAGAGGTATTCGACTAAATGACTCAACCCTAACCCAACCCATTTAATAATCGTACCGTGATCCTTCAAACCTAACCCGAACTATTAATAAGGCGGGTTGACCTGACCCAACCCATTTGACGTGCTTAATAAACGAGTCGTGTTGGGTTGACACGAATGTAACACAACACATTTCAACCTGCATAACATTAAATATAACATCCATCTAGAAATAATTTTTTTAGATCCCAAAAGTAGTGCATATACTTCAAGTCTTCAACCCATATTCAAAATAATATAGTTCAATAAAAATATGACATTCATCTAGAAATAAGTTCTTTACACTCCAAAAGAAGTGCATACACTTCAGAGAGAGAAAGAGAGAGAGAGAGAGAGAGAGGGAGAGAGAGAGCAATAACCAGCTTGAGAGTTGACACTTTGAGTTTGAGAATTGGGCGTGAGAAGAGTAGTACGACTGAAATTTTAAAAAAAAAAAAATTATTTATAAGAAGGTTTAGAGATTTAGGGTTTGTAGAGTTTAGAGATCTAGAGTTTGTAAAGTTTCAACTTCCAATAATATCCCTTGTAAATTTTTGTAGTTACTCACTTTTCTTTTTGAAGTCAAAATAAATGTTGGATATAAAAAGTATTTGACAAATCTAAAATAAAATGAATATTTTTTTGTTATACGAGTTAAACAAGTGTTAAGTGAGTCATTTCGGGTTGACACAAATAAATTAGCATGGCAAACGTGTCTATTGCGGGTTACACGGGTTGACCTGCTTATGACACATTTCTTATCGTGTCACTTTCAGGTTAACTCGTTTATGACTCAAACCTATTAAGGCACAACCCTAACCTCAAAAAATCCGTATCGGGTTCATGTCGTATTCGCGGGTTGGGTCGAACATTGACACTCCTATAGATTACATATTAAAATAACCAGTACTCTCTTCTCAAAAATAAATAAATAAATAACTAATACTCACTAAAATAAATATATATATATATATATATATATATATAAATACTCACTTCACCTATTGGCATCTCCAAGTCAGGATTCATATATATATATATATATATATATATTGGAAAAAAACTCTCCTTCAAAATATGACATGGCACAAACAAGTAGTTGATTGAATTTAGGTATTTTTGTTTTTTGTATCATTAAGGGTCCGTTTGGGATTCACTTATTTTGCTGAAATTTTTTTACTAAAAGTACTGTATATAAAGGTAAAAGTTTGCTGAAATAGTACAATGAGACTCATGAATAGTACTAAAAAGTGCAGTGAGACCCATAAATAGTGGCAAAAATAAACTGATTAGTAAAATAAGTTGACAAAAATAATCTTTACGAAACGGACACTAAAACTCTTCTTCCTTCTACAAATAATCCAATCTTTTTTTTTTTTTTAATAAACCTTAAGCTCTCACGCAATAATCCAACCTTTAAATATATCTAAAAGTGAGGTGGTTAATGTTATTATGTCGAGAAGCTAGAAGCTACTTTTTAGTTATCAACTTATATTCACTATTTTGTTATCTTTATCTCCTTTTTTGATAATGACAGAATATGGTTAAAAATCCTAGAAATGTTATGTACTATAATACTTTCATAATAAATTTTATGTAACAAGTTGTTATTGACATTTACTAGTGGATAAATAAGTAATTTTAGTAGTAAGTTTAAATTAGAGACAGTAAAAACTTGTCACTTAGAATTTGTTATAAAAATATTATAGATATAACACTTTTTTTTTTTTAAATTATCTAGAATTTTTAGAGTGACTTTAGCATAAATTTCTTAAAATCCTGTTCATTCATATTACAATGAGTGGATTGAATTTTGATATATTATTAATAATTTAAATAAACACCAAAATGTTGATTATTAATTCTTTTTAAAAATGTTTATGATGTGATAAAATCTAATCTGATCACTTAAAAATAGACTAATAGCATTTAAGAACTTTATGTTCGTGTTACCTTAACAAATCTAAAGAAGTCTAATTTAGTAAAATTTATCTTCTTTTCTGACAATGACAAATATGATTTAAGTACTAAAGACTTGTAGGTTCTAGTTAGCTCAACTGATAAAGTCTCGGATAGTTGAATAAGAGGTTTGGAGTTCAATCTCTACCTACAACATAAGCTGATTGGTGTCTTTGTCTAATGATAAAAAGTCTTAAAGACTTTCTAGAGTAACTCTAGCATAGTCATAGATCTTAAAATCCCATCAATTCATTTTAAAATAAGTGGATTGGATAGCCAACTTACTACTTTTTCTGTTATCCTCTCTTCTCTATTTATGTCATCTTTATCTTCTTTTCCTATATATACACAAGGGATTAAGATTCTTAAATTATTTGCACAATAAATTGGTAAAAAAAAAGGTTTAATTACAACCACCCATCCTAAACCATAGGGTATTTGAAATATAAGCCTCACACTTCAAAATTTTATAAAGAACACTTTCATTAAATGTTAATTAGCAATGTCCACCCGAACAATCAAATTGGAATAAAAAAATAACAATTTTGTGGGCAACTATCTACCCTAGGGAGCCTGAACTATGATAACACTAGAAATATACCAATTCAACTATGAGAGTATTTGCGATCTCTACCTTAAATTATAATAACGTTTATAATGTGCATCACTAATCTGGACTCTAATTTGGATGATGGATAGATATCATAAATTATTCTTAAATTAAGATGTAGATCGTAAATTTTAACATTTAAAATACATGTTGCAATTACTTAAATTTTTTGTGGATAGTTGCAATTTACAATATATATAAAGAAACCCTTTTTAGCCTATAAATATTCTAATGCTAGATATTTTGCTTGAGGAAAACATAGATTAATTGTAAGGGTGCATTTGGATACCGCTTATTTTGCTGAAAACAATAAAAAAAATAAATTCCGGTTACTGTTTACACTATAAACATTGTTCATATGCCTTGATGCACTGTTCATGTCTCATGAACAGTGCACTAGGCGCTGGTACAAAAAAAAAAAAAAGCTGAAACACAAAACGCTAGAACGTGGATGTGATCTAAGCGGTTACTTACTATAAATAATAGAATCCATCTTTTTTGGTAAGTATAGTAGAGTCTTAAGCAAATTTTAGAAGAGATTTGAATCTAAAACGTATGTGACACTACCACAAATGAAGTAATTTTCAGGCAAATTGGCTCTTATCTACATCAAAGAGACAAAAGAACCACTTACTCCATATGTTTGTGCGTGAGGTAACTCGCCAATGAAAAGATTGCAGTGAGTTTAGAAAACAAGAAAAAGAAGTTGTTGATGTGAAATTTGTTACTTTTTCTTGCAACATTATTGTAACTAGATTATCATATTGTGGCCCTCCTCTCTCTGTCTCATTCCTAAGTCATAGGGTCAAGATTCGTGCTTTTGATGTATGAATCTACCTAAAATAATTTGCCTTACTAAACACTACTACTCCCTTTAAAAAATTAAAAATAAAGCAAACGCCATGATTCACACTAGAACTAGAAGCAAAACTTATTTATAATACAAGCATTGAAGTGTCATTATCCATGGCCATTTTGGTTGGAGACACGATTGCTTTTGTCCTTTTCTATGTCACTTAGAATGTAACTAGTCATCTATATGTACAAAGTTGATCATACCCTTCACCTTTTCACTGTTTTGAAATTGCAAAAAGGTAAAGATGTAGGTAGTGATCTTCTTTAAACTTTGAACAATGAGTTTGAGCCTGAAACTCATTGTTCAACTACCAAAGAGAAATAAAAGAACAAAGAAACAAAAAAGAAGGAAAGATTTGCCTATGTGTATGTGCATTTATATGTGCTCTCTCTCACTACATGACAACTCATACGAGTATCTACATATATATTAGCAACTTAGGGACCGTTTGGTAACATTGTTCTAGTAACATTATTTGTATTTTTTTAAAATACGTGTGAATAAAAAAATGTATGAAAATGGGTCTAATGTTGTTTAAAAATTAAAAACATATTGTTAAACTACTCAACTAAACGAGACCTTATTTAAATGATTTAATAAATCATGTTATTTAAACATGTGATTGATCTTATGAATTGTTGTGTAACGAGTAGACATGGCAAATCAGGTCAGAATTTTCTGACCCGACCTGATTGACCCACAACCCAATTGACCCGTGACCCAATTGACCCACAAACCCGATTGACCTGACCCGAACCCGACCCATCCCGCCCATTTTGCCACGTCTACCAACGTTGAGTATATTGAGATTAAAGTGCAATTCATATAAAATATTTACTTATTCTTCTTTACTTAATATGTTATGTACTCCATTATAGTTTGTCATTCTTTATTTGCCACCTTCATTTTCTTTTCCTACTATAAACAGATCAAAGATTATACCAAGATTAGCTTTTAGAAAGCTGGAACAAGAGTTGCACCAAGTTTGGGTATCAAGTGTTTAGTGATAATTAGTAACAATATCACCAGTGCGAATTTAATCACAATTAAGAAACTCATAAACAATTGACAGATTGCATCTATTTCCAAAAAATGAAAAAAAAAAAAAAACTTGTTTGAAAAACATGGGTCAATCGACTCGACCCGTAATCCAATTGACCCGCCGCGACCCGCCCCGCCCGTTTTGCCACGTCTAGTAATGAGTTGAAGAGATTCTCAATCTAGTTTTTAAAACTTTGTCCAAAAGATAAAACCCACGTAATTTCACACAAAAAGAAAAGAAAGAGTAAAAGACAGATAGCCCCACAACCATGACCCACCATTAGCTATTAGCCACAATGCTAGTGCTAGCATGCTCACAAACCATCACATCACTGCCAATACCACAGCCGCCATGACACAGCCACCACAATGGATAACAAAGGTAATGTAATGAGGGTACAGTATGCTTTGGTCAATAGTCGAAGTCCTGGCTGGCCAAAACATGTCATATTAAGCAAAATTACAAACTCACATCTGCAAATCACATTCAGATCCCGTCATCATTTTATATGGAAAGCATATATGTTTATGTTGTTTAAGTTCCATGAGAATATGTTGCATTTACTTGGTCTACAAATTAACATGCAACAAGAAAAGGGGAAAATGATACAATTACAGTGAAAATCTGAATTCCCAGGAAACGTTTTCATCATGATTACATTGAGCAGCCTGGAAAAACAAACTCCATCAACCTTTCTTCCCAATGATATCCCCCCAGTAATCTTCTTAGAACTGCTAGAAACTACAAACTTAAAAGTAAATTTAGCAATACATTTCACTTTATAAAGCATATGAAAATTTAAAGCAGTTTGATACCAGCTTCCCTCAAAGAATCAATAACAGCTTTGACCTTACCATGATATTTCTGTTCCCTCTTCAAATGAACAGCAACAGCTGGGATGTCTTTGAACAGCAGGCGCTCCCCCAATAGTTTTCCAATCTTTGCAGCAGCAGCCACATCCCGAGTAGATTCCATGCAGGACCTCAAGGCCTTCTCCTGTGAACTTGCAGCAGAGGCAACAGTGGCAGTTGGTATGTGTACAACCTGGGCACTCAAATACTTGTTTGTAAAGTCCATCTTCAGGACATAAGGCTTCAGATACTGCATAATTCTTGGAGGCCTAACTGGTGGAGGAATAACCATTCTGTTTCACAAATAAATTAGAAGTTGAATCATAATATAGAACCATGAACTTTTAATTATCTCAAATAGCATACTCAAGAACATTATATGGTTAAAATATCTTAAATGATTTTTTCTTGTGCTGGAACATATTACCACCAGCTACTTTGGTTGAAAAATTATTTGAAAGCCAAAGAGAGACAGCTGCTTTATAGATTTAGGCCATTGTTCCCTAAAGGAAAGGGGAGATACCTGAATTTTTAATGGAAAGTGGTTCATAGGATCAGTAGACACTGGACTTCAGGCAACTGAACGTAAAGGATAAATACAAATATTGTGTTTGAAAAGCTCTACCATTGAGTAATACATGGTATCAGACCTAAGGACCACATGCCTATGTTTTATGAATCGTTTCTTCAATTTGGACTAAAACGCTGATAGACAGTCTCTCTCTCTTTCTTTAGAACAGAACATCAGGTATACAGAACATCAGGTATGGAAGCTTTCATATCCACCACAAGAGAGATGAAAGGAATCTTTTTGGTTTAAGGCATGGAGATTTTTATTTTTTATTTTTTTTTGTTGTTGATAAATTAGACATGCATTCAGCTCCTGACCTTACACTCTGCCCTGTCTTATGGGAGGATAATGACAAGAAGAAAACTAAAAGAAAAACAAGTGCCCTAAATTGTTATCTAGGTCATGCCTTCAGCCCCTGACCTTACACTCTGCCCAGTCTAATGGGAGGATAATAACAAGAAGAAGACTAAAAGAAAAACAAGCGCCCTAAATTGTTATCTAGGTAAGAGCTTCCATGTCAGTATATTCTAAAAGTTTACTTCACCTTTGTCGGACCGTGGGCAGTGCCACTCCACCTCAAAACCAATTGGTGATGAGAAATATACACTCAAGTTTATTATAGGAGAATTTTACTTATAAAAAAAAAAAGGATACACTCAAAGTCTTTTATGGCATTGAACATCGCACCCTAAGGGTCTGTTTTTAGAGCAATCATAGAGAGTTGAATTGTGGTTCCCCCAACATCCCCCCCTCATGATGATGCTTCCGCAACTCAAACTCCAAACCTTGGTTCTCATACCATTTGTTCGTCCAAAAACTATGCCACTCCACCTCAAAACCAATAATGATGAGGAAAACACATTCAAGTCTTTTATGGTATTCAACATTGATATCTGCAGACCTATTTTAAGAGTAGTCATAAGGAGCCAAATTGTGGTCTGCCCAACAACTTTATTAGGCAAATCCAACTCACCAAACAAACTACATAAGTCATTTCTTCAAATCATTTTCTTTTGATTTACTGCATATCTCTTGTAGCAATCAATTGGAAATGCTTAGTGTTCATGCACAAGACAAATGAACAACTTTCTTGCCAATTTCACCAACGTATTAAAAAATACAACATATTGAACGATGAAATCAAGTCAAAGATCTTCGTATCTCTATAATCAAAGCAACACAGTGCAAATAACTATCTTTTACCCTTAAATTTATTATTTTTTTATAAAAAAAATCTGAAAGTATCAGATGATACAAAAGCATTATCTTTTCATTTCTCACCAAACCATAATTTGTTTAGCAACCAAACTTGAATTAAGCCCCGTACTAACACAAATCTCTAATTTTTTCCTTGCTCATTATCATTACATTTTGACGATATCACAAAAGTTCTATAAGACAGTCGATTGGCCAAAAGCAGTTATCTTTTGATTAATAAGATCTTATCATCACCCCACACAAAAAAGACAAATTGCCAGAATTCTCTTGTTTAATTACTAAGAAACTGAAAAGAATATTACTTTTGAATCCTATGCTTTATGCTGCTTCCATCTTAAAATATTTAAATTCTTTTTCCTTTATAATCTCACAACCAAAAGGTCCAAAAAAACAACAGACATAATTCAAATGAAATATATCACAGAAAGTACAAGTTGAGGCTAAGCTAACAAGAACTGTTTCATCTTGATTTCTATGTTTATTATTTATCATTTGAATGTTGAAGAGCGGACATCATTATTATTTTTTGAATACTTTCAATTCAAAAATAAATTTCTTTGTTGATTGAGATTCAATTAAAGAGGTGAATGAGAGTATAATGTTGGATAAGATAGTGTTGGTGGAGAGAACACCTTGGGGAGAATCCAATTGAGGGTTTAACATAACATATAGGGTACCACTTGACCCAAATGCTTAAGCCAATGGGTTTGGTCCCAATTATGTTATATTAACCACTGGTTCTTGTCATTAGTTAGTATTCAATGCGGGACTTTAATACTTAGCTAACCACATGACCAACGTGTAAACATTCCTAACAGATAGAATAGCGGAGAAGAATACATGTGCTTGACCCAATTACTCTAATAAGAATTCATAGCCAACCCCAGATCTTGGAACTAAGTCCTTGTTGTAGTTCATAGTGATGATGGCTAAGATTCAATATACAAGCCATATAATTCTCAATATTTTTAACTTTTAATCATTCTTTAGATCTGCCACAAGAACAAGCTCCCGAAAAAATTAAGCAATCAGTTGGAGAAAACAGTTCCAGAAAATACAGGGCAATAATTTATCTAAGAAAAAAAATGAATGAAAGAAAACCATTGTTTCCTTAGGGTCTCAGACCCACATGATCCACTACTTAGAACATGCTCAGTGGTGTGTATCAAACCAAGGAGTAAGCACAGACGCACAATTATAAACTAAGCTGTTGCCTTTTCGTTTACATTTGGCTATTCATTCAGAACTTCAATCAAACAATGAGCCTGCAACTTCTAAACCATAAAAAAAAACAAACGAAACATGCAAATCTAACACATTTCAGGACATGGGTTCTTCAAAACCCGACCCATAGTACAGCAAAAGCCTTTCTTTTCATTTAAACTTAGACCTCTGTTTGGTCCCCGAGAAAACAAAGGCAAAAATATAATGAAACCGGATGCATATTCAGAGCATTGACATTTCAAGTTCTTTAATTCCTAAAACCCCATAAACCCTTTAACAATGGAAACTACTCTAAAGTATTCAGATTGCTGTGATTTTCAGGAACCGAACCAAATCAATAGAGAACATAACAGTAAAGGTAACATTTTTATTGAGGAACTTTGAAAATAACAGAGAGGACTAGAAAATGCAGAGAGGGAGTACCTGTTGGGTTCTTTTTTTTCTGCACTTGTTCCGACTCTACAGAGCACACACATCCAGAAGTCTCACTGAAAATGCCAAATTTTGGTTTCTAAATAATAATAATAATAATTAATAAAAAAAAAGGCATTGGTAACCCAATAGCACGGTCCATTGGGCTTGGACTAGGCCCATATGAAGTTTGGGCAATGAGGCTGCATTGTTGTTTATATGTTTTTTTGGTGGGTTTTCAAATTTTTCTGTGGCGGAAAATACTAGGCTGCAGTACAATAAAGATTCGTTTGATTGAACGAGGGAAAAAGTGGAATGATGGAAAATTATAAGAAGATAAAAAATATTTTAATTTCTCTTATTTTTGTTTGGTTGGGAGTGAAAGGTGGAGGGATAGAAAAAATAAGTTTGTATAAATTTACTCATATACACTTAATAAAAAATGATGGCTAATTAAAACAAAAAAGTGACAAATAACCAAAAAAAAAAAAAAGCAATCACCCAAATTATTAAAAAAAAAAAATCATGTCTAGTTAAAAAAAAAAAAAAAACAACTATCATACCCACAACCCAAGAAATCCAAAAAATAAAAAAGAAGAAGAAGGAAACATCCAAGAAAAGACAAAAAATTGGACAAATTGCCCATATGCAAATGCACATGGGCATTTTCATCAATTAAACAATCTCATTTTTTTCATCTAGTTTTCTCTCCATTTTAGAGAGAACATTTTGGTGAACTCGGAGAAAAAACACCTGGCCTTCACCATTTATTTTTCTTTCTCTCCGCCTAACTAAACACACTCCAAAAAAGTTTTTCTTCCCATTATCTCTTTAAATTTTTTCATCAATACTATTTCACCTCCAAACAAACACACCTTATATAAGGGCTAAGGGAATTTCCAATGGAGCAATAAAATGTGAAAAGATTGAAGAGAACATCAATGGTGAAAGCACTCTGTTAGGTTGACAATGACACTAGAAATGTGATTAAAGTGGAAGCAGAAGGGATTGAACTTTAATAATTTTTCATTGACAAGGGTGGAGGTGCCACTAGGATGAAAAACCATTGGCATGTTATTGTTCTTGTTTTGAGAGATTAGGGTATAAATAATTGTCTATATATATATATATTATGTACGTCTAAGAAAATGAATGTAGTGATTTCTTCTTCTTTTTTTTGCTGAATTAGTGAATTCTTTTATTTATTTATTTATGCAAGTGAAACATTGATGAAAATGTGTACTGTTGTTTTCCCTTTTGGTCATTGGTTAATGGAATCCCTATGACCTATCTCCTCCCCTTCCATAATTTCATATGCAATTGTTACAAGAAGTAGTGTTCAATCTATGGTTTTAAAAACTGAATTGGTCAAAGAACTAAAAAAGGGTTTGATTTTTGGTCTTTTTTGGTTGAACTGTCATTTTTTTACAGTTTTCATCATATTGGATTATGGTCCAATGCCTATTTGAGAATTTTTTTTTTAAATGAAATCTAAAAAAAAAATCCCATTTGAGAAAAATTATTTAGTAGTTTTTGGATTTTATATTATTATTTTTGCTGAAAGTTAGATAGCATTGAAAAAACAACAACAAGAAGCCGCCGACGATAGACATACACAGAAGAGAACCAACAATACACCCATCAACATCAAACACAGAAACTACCAACTAGAAACAAGATCTAGCCATCAAGCAATAGAACAAAAGCCATTAATGAACAAACTAGTAATGACAAGTGATTCATACTTAATAAAAAAAAATGAACATAACTCTATAAACAGCCTCCATTTGACCTTAGTACAGTTTTCTGGTCAAGAGACACTGCAATTTTTTGGTCTTTCATAAGCCATATTTTCTTTGATAAAAAGCTTAGGATTATGGAAATAATTTTAGCAGTTAGTAATATGTATTAGTTTGTAAATCAATGTCACTTTTTAAACACAAAAAGTAATTAATAAATATATTTATTATATGATTATTGTGGAGTTTTTTTTTATGGGATGATTATTGTGGAGTTAATCATTATAATTATTATCACATTAGTTTGTAAGTTTTTTTATAATAAAATTAATAATATCATAAATATTTTTTTATTTTAAAAATCTGGAATCTAGTTCACATCATATTTACTCTATAAATTTAGCTGGTATGAAGTATGAAGTGGGTCTCAATATGAACCATTTAGTCCATCTTATTATTTTTCTTATCAAACTTATGTGAAAGGGGGATATTTTCATGTTTTTAAAATGAAAAAAAAAAAAAAAGCATCATGCTGTCCTATCTTAATCCCATGATTGTGGTTCACCTACAATATGAATTTCCAAAAGATTAATGAAAACAAAAAACAAAAAGGAATAATTACAGCAAACCCACCTGTGGTTAGGTCCGTTTTCACTTTGCCTACCTGTGGTTCAATCATTTACACTTTGCCCATCTGAGGTTGAATCCGTTACCCACCTCTCCGTTTGCCCGTTAGAAAAACACATTTTTAGACAAAAACAAATATAACAAGAATCAAAAAGCTAAAATTTTTCATTGCTTGTGAACTTCAATTAGAACAAAGTGGAGGAACAACACACCAATGCTCAATGAAATTATTTTAAAAAAAGTTAAGGGTTTGATATTGCTTAACAACGTCTCACAAAAGTTCTCAAAAAGAAGAAGAAGAAAGAAATTTATTATAGCCTTAGACTTCATTATACCCAATCTCCAAAACCCATCTCTTTCTTCTTCAAGAACCCACAAAGAAAAAAACCTAGAAAACCCAGTAATGCCGCTTCTCGTGTCACTTCTTGGTTTTGTTTCTTAGCCTTAGACTTCGTGGTTTTGTTTCTTCTCGTGTCACTTCTTTTGCCGCCGTTTTGTCTCTATATAGTGTCGTTTTCTACGAGACTGAATGACAACGGAGATGGGCTTGGGCTTGGGCTTGGGCTTGGGCTTGATGGGTTGTCGCGGTTTGCTGAAGCGCCGGACTGCCGTAATGGAAAAGAATGCTCGCCGATGAAGAACAAGGAGTCCTACGTGTCCTCGTGGGTTTAATTGTGCTCCGGTTATGTGGGTTTGATTGTGGGTTTGATTGTGCGTTCCTCCCTCTCTCTGTCTCACTTCTCTGTTATGTGGGTTTGATTGTGCTCTGGTTCGTGCGTTTGTGAGATTGTGGATCTATGCTCTAGTTGTGATATGGGTTTCTGTTGGTTGTGCTCTGGTGGGTTTTTGTTGGTTGTGGTGGTCAGATTTGTGGGTTGTGGTGCTAGGTTGGTTGTGTTATGGGTTGCGGTCTGATCTGTGGGTTCAATGGTTAGTTGTGTCGCGGTTTGAGGCCAAGAGAAGATGAGAGGGAGAAGAGGAGCCACCGTGTGCCGTGGGTTGAGGCTGTGGGTTTATGCAAGCTTGTGGTGGTTGGTTGTGGAGGAGGTGAGTGTTGGGGTTTGGCCTTTGGGTTTGTGAATGTGATGAGTCTTGTTATATTTGTGTCGTGGTTCTGGGTTTTAAAGAGGGGTTTGAAGAGAACGTGAAGCCTTGTATGATTTTTGTAAATAACTGAAAGTGTCTGAAAGGATTTTTGTGAAATTAGAGTAGAGCACTTTCAAGGGTAGGATTTTTGTAAATGTTTTTTAAGATTTGTGTGAATATGAAAATTTTATTTAGATTGATTGACTCAAGACTGTTCATACCAAGAGCAAGTGTGTTCTTGAACCTAAGCTACAAAACCCCTCTTTGATCTTGTTTGTTTGAATTTTTTCTGTTATTTTTTGTTTTTAGAGGAGAGAGACATAAAAATGAAGATAAAATACATTTTTACCCCTGATTTTAACAGAGGTGGGTAACGGATTGAACCTCAGGTGGGCAAAGTGTAAATGATTGAACCACGAGTAGGCAAAGTGAAAACAAGTCTAATCACAAGCGGATTTACTATAATTATCCCAAACAAAAATGAGAGAGAGAGAGAGAGAGCTAGCTGTGAAAATGGTCAATGAAGACAGATACCAATGTAGTAAATATCTAGATAATGCTATAATAATATATAGATAATGGAATCAGCCAAATTCCATTGCACAATGCACAAAACAACAATTAAGCCAGACTTGCATGGAGAAATCCAAGAACTGGGCTGCAACTATTATCATTTAAAACCACTCAAAGTCTATGATGTGGGTCTCATCAGAATTCAGAAAGGTCTTTGCTCAGAATTTAAAAAATCCACCATAAACCATGGGGGATCATGAAAGGGAAAAAAAATACTATAAAAATAGAATAGGGAAGGCCAAGTTCTACTAATAAAAGATAGGAAATCATATCAACCTTGGGACTCACCCTGCTATCCTCAAAACCAACACAAACTCCTCCAATCCCCCATATTTCTCTCTCACACACAGTCTCTCGCTCTCTTTAATCAAAAGCCTGTGTCCAACACGCAACCCCAACGCGGAATGCTGCAGTGCCACCCAAAACTGTGTCTCTCTCCCTGCACCATTTACCACCACCATCTAATCTTCAAAATACCAAAACCAAAAACACATTTCTGGCTTTTCATGACCACCATCCAATCTTTCACTGCCATCAATCTTTGGTCAAAAAGGTCATCAACATTTTATGTATGAGTTGTGGCACGATAAAGTGACACAATAAATGTTATAATTCGTACATGTGACGAGTTATGGTAGATAAAAAGGTGTCTATACATAGATCCACCACAACTCTTTTACCAATTATAACTCATCACATGAGCGAGTTGTTCCACTTTATGTGGCACAAGACTTATTCTTTATATTGAGCCATGTTAACAGATATATTTAGAGTAATTGTTAATAAATTATAATTGAAGTTTAATACTATTTTTATGAAGAGTATAAAAAGTTATCAACATTTTTTATTTTATTATTCTTCTAATAAAATATTTCTATAACTAACTCATTTCTTTTCTGTGTTATGTGGCAGAGATGTATTTAAAAGTATATGAAAATATGTATAATATTGTTTAAAAACTGAAAATTGTTACATAAAATATCATACCAAACAGTCCAAAATTGGGCGTATGGTACAAACACTATGTTTAATTACATGCATTTACCTAATGCATAGTTTGTGCTTTAGGTTCTCATAGCATTGATTGATGGGTTGGTTTGATAAACAGCTTTGTCTCACATTCCATGTAGCTATGATGAGCAAAAGACCACTTGTTGACAAGATTGGGAAGTAGAACACTACTGTGATTTTTTTTCAAAACCAATTGGATTTGTCAAGGGAAAGTTAGCATTAAAGTGCAAAGACTATTATGTTTTACTTTATGATATTGCTGTATGCCTACAAATAATGAGGAGTTAGAAATGAGCCAAGTCCACTTTGATAATATATTTTCTAGCTAAGCTCAAGTAGTATATATGGTTTCTAATGACTAAAATTTCGAGCAAGATCAAGTAAACGAGTTGCTCAATCCTGATTCAATAGTACAGTCTTTTATTGAGTCAAGCACGACTCTGAATAATATACTAATAATTAATGATTCTATTATTTATGTCCATAGTCCACCTTATTTAAAACAAGGTAGACCTAAAATAAGACTATGAAGTGAAATGGAATAAGTACATTTCCATTTAGTCAAAGTATTATCACATGTCTTATCAAAAATAAAAAAAGTATTAGCATATGAATTTTTCGTCCCAATTGTGTTCACCTTAAAATATGCTCAAATGTCATCATAAACTCTCTACAGTCTACATTCATCCACAGGAGTAAAAATCAAGTCGTTAGTTGAAATCTGCCCTTTAATTAGATGAATTCAATAACTACTTTAGCATCAGATTCAACTTGTAAACAGTAAAATCAACCCTTTTTTGAGTTATAATATAAATACCTCAGCTTCCATTTCAACTTATAAACAGTTTATGCCTAACTAAGAGAGAGCATCATTATATGCTGAAATTTATAAACAAGTATTGAAAACCAAGCATATAAAGAACATATTTTTTTATGAAAAAAAAAACACTCAAACTATCAATTCTATTACAAAATATTTACAAATTAATTTGATCGATGTCATTTTAACAACTTAATAAATAAAGTTTTGAATCACCTTTTATTAATCAGAGTGTAAAATTTACATGCATGAGAAAAATGGTAGTACCCCAACTTTACTCTTATAAAAACCTTCACTCTTATAGAAAATTAAAATTATTGTGAATATCCAAGAATTTGGATAAAAAGAAGTGGCTGTGAGACTGAGAGTACTCTTTTTTATTTATTTTTATTAGAAGTTGGAGTAATCTATTTGGCGGCAGAAAGTATCCAAAAAACTGACCCATTCATACGTAATATATTGGACACCACTAATCAAACAGTTTATCAAACCGGTAAGAATAAGATTCACTGGGGTCATGTCAAATTCAGGGTCAAATCTAGTATGGAATGCTATTCAATAATCTTAAAGAGCCTATCTATATGTATTACTTTTTCAACATGGAGTGACGCAATAGGACAGTGCATTTCACCCATTAAATGAGAGAGTGATAATTGGTCTCACAAAGTTAGTCTTCAAAGTGTTGCTTGAGGCTTTTGAAAAAAAATTTCCAAGTCCATTAAGAATTGGGGGGGACTTGTCTAACTTTTTCTTCACAGCAACACTTGGGGGGTGAAAAATTGTTTGCTTGATTGGCTTTGCTTCTCATCTCATATGAGGCCTTTAAAGAATGCCCACTTCAAGACTCAATCTCTTTAATTCTCACTCTCTCTCATTCTCTCTCTCTCTCTCTCTCTCTCTCTCTAGCTAGGACTTCTATATAAATGCATGAGTTTCTTTCACATCTTTCATGCAGTGTCTTATTAGCTCAATTATTATATACATATGGTCACGAAGAAGAAGATAGAGATGGTTATGGTGGGTGAGTAGCTCTTGCTGGAGAAGCAGGGCACGTGCAAGCTATAGCTCTAGTGATGGCTAGGTGAGCTTTTGCACGTGCTCCCCTTCTCCAACATGGGTTTCTCGCCCTTTCACTCATCTACTTGGAGAGGTGCACAAACATGAGAATTTGTAAGATATCAATGGTATAAACTACCTTCATTTTATTTTATATATAAATATCACTACCTTCACTCCTCTCTCTTTATTTATTTGTCTACTTCATGACCTTTTATTTTTGTTGGAAAGCATGTCCTTTCTCTGTAGTTGCATAGATATTGGAGTAGATAAGGGTACACAGACATGGGAATTTGTAAGATATCAATGGGGTGAAAACTACTTTAAAGTTTTATTTTATATATGAATATCACTACCTTCACTTTTCTCTCTTTATTTATTTGTCTACTCCATAACCCTTTATTTCTTGTTGAAATGCATGTCCTTGCTCTATTACTAGCATAGATATTATATGCTGAAAATGGGTGTCAATGTGCTATATGATTGTGTTAATTTTTGTTGAAAGCTGTTGTACAGTTATTGTGGTACAGTACTATTTTCTAATCGGTTACCAGAACCATATGTGTGTGACATATGGAATGTAGATGGGTCTTGAGAAAAAGGGAGAGAGGAAGAGAGACAGAGTTGACATATATGGATGAGCTATGAATTAGATAATGATGACCCACACCTCTTAATTCACTGTAGTTATGGCTCAACTTTCTGTGTTACAATAACTACACCCAAAGGATAGAGCCTACTAGCGCGCACACATGGACTGTTTCTACTATATACACGCATGTACACTTTAGGGTTTTCCTGTACCAAACTATTCCAGAACGCAATTCATATAAAACAAAGAAAAAACAAAACAAAACTATTCTAAAACACACTTGGTCGCATAGGTTGCACATTCTGTACCCAAGTAGAGTTTTTAACTTTAAAGCTTAGGTTTTAGTGATAGATATTTTGCAATATAAAACATTACTTGAAAAGTACTTTAATATGAGTGCTTGATAAATGATAGTGAATAGTATTTTAGAGTTTTGAATTTATAAAGCATGAGCATTGATTGTAATTTAGCTTCAACTTTAAAATTGTTTTCACCTTTTAGGACCCAATAAAACTCTTTTTTAGTGGGTTTCCCAAACATCCTCTTCTTTGCTTAAAGAAGCCTTTCAGTTCAAACGAAGCCTTTCAGTTCAAACCAATAGCAGGAATGGAATGGATCACCACTTTCCAGAAACCTTCTCCGCCTAATTTTTTCTTGGATTTTGTTAATGTGTGCCATAACGACACATAATAAGTAAACATTTTTTGAAATATTTTCTTAGAAATTGAAAAAGTAATGACAACTTTTTCAATTTTCGAGAAAATGTTTCCAAAAATGAATTGCTTAATGTGTGTCCTAAGGACACATATTAACCGGACTCTTTTTTCTTTTACATTGGAATGTAGTTTATATATAGTAATGGAACCAATGGGTATATGGCTATATGCATGTCCCTGTTAAAGAAATCATATAGTGAAAGTTTTTCAGTCTTGTTGTCATTGCAAAAAGTGATCATGTAATATCATTTTTTTAGAGGGGTTGAGAGCATGTAATGTCAATGAGTGTGCAAAAACATACGAATCATTTTCGCTTAAAAAATGCAAATAGTAAAGCCATTTGATGAAGCATGTATAACCTATCCTCTGTCAAACTGGGCCTAAGAGTTAGCTTTGGATTATAATTTTAAGCTCTCTTAGATTTTCCTTTTAATTATTGGGTCATGGTAACGGTTGTCCTTAAAATAATAATTAATAATCTATTTTAGAAAAGATTTTGATACCATTTTTATGAGAAATAGAGAAAACAAAATTTTTTTAAAAATAATTTGTTAACCATTGTCCTAAACTAAAGGCATCTGTTAAGATTTCCCTTAATTCTTTAATCCTCACTCTATAAAGAATCCAACAAATTATTGCAATCCATTTCACTATATTAACCTGAAAACTAAGTTACACCTCATTTAAACCAAGTATGAACATAGTAAGTACTTGTAAATAGTAAACTACACTGACAAGCAGATAACTGGTACAATGGCTAGCTTATCATTGGTTATTGATAATGAAATTTCATAAACACGATGCTAGCTAATTCCAGCTACCCAATAGTAATAGGGCCAGAAAAGGGAGGGGAAGAAGGTTTTCAATCTCTCGCAATCTGGTAGTTTACCTGTCAAGCATCAACTGAAGAGTTCACATGTTGTAAGAGACAAAATACATATGATCAATGTCCTTTGAGATAATTTTTACTAAAAGGAGGAACAAAAAATAAAATCTTTCCTTTATCCCAAATTGAGGTATAGCTTGGGATGACATTTTTTCCAATTAATATTATTATTTTTTCCTATGTTGGGATTACATTATTGTACATGCTCAATATTATCTGTTGCATGGGCCTGCATTTGTATGTGGGATCGATAGACCCATGCATGACCATATCCTCCTCTCCTATATCTTAATGCTTGAGGATAGTGATGGACTGGGGCCTCCCCTCTCTTTAATTTCTTAATTAAATTATCTTTACTTAAAATAAAATAAATAAAGGACTCAAGCCCTCTTCTTATGAATGCATGTTTTCTTATACTAAGTTGCTTTTGAGCTTAGAAAATAAGTTCAATAATACTTGGGTGTGGCTTTTTGGTAAATAACCTTTCAAGTTTCAAGTGCTTTTGGAAGAGAGGATAAAATATGTAATCCATAAAGAACAACCAGAAGTGTCTTGATCTTGTGATAAAATTTTTACCACCATAGATTGTGTGATGCTTAACGAAAAACTCTTTAGAAAGGAACTTTAAAAAATAGGTTGAAATATAGTTTTGGCGGATAAAATTTAGTCTCAATATAATTTCAAGTTTTTAAATTTAAAGTTTGTAATTTCATCCATAAGGTAAAGGACTATTTTCTTTCATATGGCATTGAACAAATTGGGAAACCCTCTCATTTAAATCTCCAATTTTTATCTAAATGTGAGGGATTTGGGGGGTGTTTGGTTTGTATTTTTAAACAACCATGTTCAATTTTTAAATATGTCACGTATTTTTACACACTTTTTCATCCATATGTATTTCTATAAATATTTTCAAATAACAATTTTCAGTTTTTAAATATATGTACCAAACGGACCTTAACTTTTAAAAAATCTAATTGTCTAGAAAGATCTATGCAAATTACACAAAATCATATAAATGTTACATGCCTCATATTCAGCTACAAATTAAAAGAAATTGGAAGATCCATGGATGCAATCTTATCCCAAAGAGATTACACGCATGTGACTCATTCATTCAAACTTATAAAAAAAAATGTAATTTGAAATAAATTTATACAGTATTAGATTGCATTTTAATGCAAGGAAAAAAAATTCAAACTTTTTATGGATGAAAATATGCTTTTATATATATATATATATATATATATATATATATAATTTGGGTTAGAGTTATTATTAAAAACAAAAAGAAAGTTGGGTTAGAGTTATTAAAAAAAAAAAGTTGGGTTAGAGTTATACTATATTTACCTAGTATTTGTTTGACTAGTTTATTTTTTGCTAACTTATTTTACTATTCAGCTTATTTTTATTATTATTTATGAGTTTCATTGAACTTTTTAGTACTATTCATGGGTTCTATTATATGATTCCATCTAACATTTACTTTTATCTATAATATTTTCAGCAAAAAAAATTTAATTTCAACAAAATAAATAAATCTCAAACAGATCATTAGAACCCAAATCATATATATTACTACCAAACAGAGCCTTAAAACCCAAACCATATATATATTACTAGAACAATATTACGGGACACTCTCTAAATTTTGACTCAACCTATCGTGCTTGACCAAGTTAAATGTTGAAAAGAAACTGTACTTGACCATGCATGTCAATCTCTGCTTGCTCCAGTTAAAATGGTGTAGTACGGAGCAGCTAGCATATATAAGCTGAAGCTAAACACACACGTTTGAACCTGTCCCAAATGGCAGAATTGTGGTAAGATGGCGTAAGGTTGATGAGGCCAGTTTTGGCAGTCAAAAAAGATGGTTTTCTAAGCAAGCGGTACTTCCAGTTTACCTTAGAAAGTGGGGGACTTTGCTAGGTTGTTTTTTGTTTTTGTTTTTCCTTTTCCTTTGTGTGTTTGTATGAGAGGAAGTATGGTTTTTTTGATAGGGCATTAGGGTGTTGGAAATTGAAGTCAGGGAGGGAGGGAGGGAGGGAGAGAGAGAGTGGGGGAGGGAGGGAGACAAGAAAGAAAGGCAGTGCTGCCAAACTTGTAAGAACCTTAAACTGCAAGCAATGCTGTTAAAGAGAGAGAGAGAGAGAGAGAGAAAGAGATGCAAAGGAATATATAAGAGAGGGTTTGGACACGCAATGCACGAATTTAGAGAAATTTTTTTGGACAATGATTATGTCACATGGTGGGGTATCTGTGCTCTGATGGGTCCAAATGTCATGCTGAGGCAGCTGAAACAAGTAGGGTCCTATATGCACTGCCAATGACACAACTCAATCCAATAGCCTCTTACAATTATTGTATTGGTTCCCCCGTAACACTAGGGACAAACATTTTATTACATTTTTATTACCACCGTTGAGATAATATGGTATAATTGGACTAATATTTATCTTCTCTGATATAAGTAATTTTGAAAAAAATATTGTGCCCTTAAGAGTTATTATATTGTTGATTTTTCTGTTCAAGTTTTATAACTGATATCTAAGGTAAATTAATGTATAAGCATGAAAATCTCAAAAGCATGGTACCTCCATAAGATTGATTGGTGAAAAAAGTTACAAATATTTGACTTGAAAGAATTTTTTTTGGGGTCAAATGTGCTCACAGAGTCACATTCAATGAAAATTCGTCAATTATCCTGTTCATTTTGAAAATCTAGTGAGTGCCCTGGCAATTAAATAGAAGGGTTAGTACATTATTAAATACATTGAGGTAATGTTTGGATTAGACTGAACGTGCTCATGTTCTGTGAAATTGCGTTTCAGCCTTTCTTTTTTTTTTCTCTCCCTACTGCAGCGTTTCAGCATTTAAGGAGACAAAAGTTACTGTTCATCCATGGACAACATTGTTCACGTACTGTTCAGTTATTTTTTCATTAAAAATGGGTCTCATAGTACTATTCACGTATTTAAAAATTATTTTATTACAGTATTTTCAGTTTTTAATTTTCAGCTGTATCCAAACAGAACCTAAATCAACAAAGGTTTTTGCAATAATTTGACTGTACAGAATCCAAATTCATCTGAACAATTTCAAACTGCAGTATTTAAAATCAATGATATAAATGTGTCATGTTGCTGTTGCTGTTGCTTTTGCTTTTACAAAGCATTGCTGTTTCATGAATGCATGACAGTGTCCTAAATGTTGCTTGACGCATTAGGAATCATGGACCCCTCTACTGCATTTCATATAGCTAGAGAATAAATGTGTTTTCCACTTGCATTCTTGAACTACAAAATCTTTTTTTGTACCAATTTTTTTGCTTTTGATGTTGATATCTCACAATGTATAGATCTTGCACTACTTTCAGCCAGATTGCATTGCTAATAAAGACTCATTCACCAACTGTTAGTTCTTCCTAAACCTTGCAAGCCATGAGTTTACATTTTTAATGTTTTAGTAGCTGATGAATTCGTGTTTAAATTTTGAAACCCAAGTGAAAATACACCCCTGGGAAGTGCTCATCAGCGTCAAAGATCAGATAGATTTTAAGGTCTTGATAGTCAAGGAATTCAATATGCAAATGGTGACCTCAAAGAGGTAGTCATTGTGATGAAGCAGAGAAACACAAAATAGCTATTGCATGGGGCAGCATTACCATGAAGACCAGGAGACCAGAGGACTAACATATACTATCTTGTTTGTGCTAGAAAAAATGAGTACTATGTTTTTCAATATGTATTATGCGTTGAAGTCTTGGTATGAATGAAAAAGTATTTGGTATTAGTAACTCATTTTGTTGATTTGAACATATAAAATCATTCTTGCCTTGCCATGTATCCTATTTTCCCTGCACTAGAAATTCTGTCTTTGTTAATGTTGTTGAAAATGTATCATACTTATACATTCAAAAGCTAAATTGAATTATTCACTATGCTTGACATTAGATCCAATAAGCAATATTTCCAATTACACTGCCAATTTTTACTTGATTGACATTTTTTTCAAGAAGCTTGCACCAATGGTGGATCCAAGCTGTCCAGAAATTGGAATTCCCCAAGTCTAGTGTTGCACAAGTTCTTTTCAATACTTCTCTTGTAAAATTGATCTTGATAGGGACACCTCAGTAAAACCTTTATTGTTGGATTCCTGCATTACAAATTTATAAGCACCATCTTTTGAACCAAAAGACAAGTGTCGGAATTTTTTTATATTTTTTTTTTTAAATGAGAAATTTTTTTATTATCACAACAAAGTATACTAATACATCAAACAACAAAAACACCAAAAGAACACCAAAAACAACAAAAACTACAAAAACAACAAAAAAAAACAACCAAAACAACAAAAGAACCGACACAAACAAATCAAGGCATTACAACCAACTGCCACAAACTAAATCAAACCAGGTAACAACAACATCAAGACAGCAAAGCATTGACATTAACACTCAAAACAATAAATAACTCCAAAGGCTGCAAAGAAATCTTTTAAGAATAGACCTGATTGCACTAAGGTTGATCCCATGCTAAGAATAAAAACCAATGAATTTTTGTGTGACTCTGACGAGGTCTTAAGCCAGGGGAATAGAAAGGATTACAGCACGCATCCATTGCTCAAGAGATTGAAGCTCATGATATTGGCATATGATATCATTGAAGCTAAGGAAGGACTCCAGCACATTACACTACTACAATCAATGATATCAACGTGATTCAGGTTAATTTTATCACTTTGTGCTCAAATAATATACCTTGGACTACCGCAAAGAGCACCATTTCAATAAAGTGAAACTAATGACTTACCAGGCTGATGACTCTAAATAGTTGCATGGTCCTGGAGAAGTGGTCATCAATTCTATACCATGAACGAGGGTCTGTCCTTATTTAGGCATGACCAACAGATGGTGAAACGGCTCTTAAAAGGAACTGAATTTCCCATGGTTATGGATACAAGAAAATACTTTTAAAGTAATGCTAGAGACATAATATTTTTCACAACCTACTAAGGTAATAGGTTGTGATTTGATACAGTCACATTGCCATAGGTGTAATCTATATATCGAATGCATATGATGCACTGCTAACACTGCGAATGACACTTCAAAAGCGTATTAAATCCAGGGTTTGTGAATCCATATTTGCTAAGCTTATCTGCCAGTGCAGAATTCTGCTCTAAGGCCTTGACTGTAACCAAAATTTAAGGGGTTAAGAGTTACTCTTTATATTAACACCACTGTCAATTACATTCCAATTTATTTAGTAAATCATGACTCTGACCCAAATAACCAGTTGTATATGAGTACTTTAATTTGTAAATGCTACTAAAGCTTTCCAGTGAAGTTAAGGGTCCGTTTGGATAGAGCGTTTTGCTGAAAACTGAAAACACTGTAACAAAATAATTTTTAAATGTGCGAATAGTCCTACAAGACCCATTTTTAATAAAAAAAATTATCTGCAAAGTAAAGTTTGTAGGTCCCATGAATAGTAAACGGACCCACAAATGTGATAAAAAACTAAAAAGTTAACAAAATGGGGCTACTGTTTATGATACTGTTCATGAACAGTATCATAAACAGTAGATTTTGTCTCCCGTGAGGCGTCCAGCAGAAAAAAAAAAAAAAAAAAAAAAAAAAAAAAAAAAAAAAAAAGAAGGGTGGAAAACGTGAAAGCGCCAAACGCTAAACGCGTTCAGCATCCAAACCCAACCTAAGAGCACAAATATATCAATTGTAAATACAACAAACGATGGCCTATTTTTAAAGTAAATAAATTTTAATTTAATTAGTCAACAAATGTATGAAACTTCACATCATAAACTTCCTTTGGGAATTAATTAATAATCTACTACATACTAGCACCCGAGCCTTCCAGCTTTTTGCTATAGCCAAACCAAGATGTAGTAAAACAACTTAAACTGTGCAATGAAGCTTAGGTAAGATATCATTGATGATCCAATTTGCCATATACTGGTTTGCCTTGTGTGTCGTATGAATTCCATCCCAATTGATACGCTCATCTGGATTGGAACAAACTGGTACACCGGGAATTCCACAAGTTTTTCCGAAGGTAAAGTCATAAGCACCTCCAGCACCACAGCAAGATTTTTGCACAGAACAAGCATCAAAGCCTGTCCATTGTGAAACAGCCAAAATTGCATTACTGAATCTCTGTAATATCCAGTTATATATTTTTCTAGCAATTTTTCAGAATTAGATAGAGACTCACCAAGATTTGCGGCATTTTGGTAAACCCATTGGAAAGCATTGTAATAATCACCATATACTATAACAGCATTAGGATTTTCTTTTCTCAAATCTTCAATGGCTTGTTTGAGTAGATCATTGTGATATATTGACAAATTATTCAATCCCTTTAGGCAGTGAAAATCATCATAAGCAGCTGAATTCTTGGTGTGGTATATTGTAAGATAAACCGGTAAACAGCCGATTGGGAAGTTTCCAGGGACAACCACTCTTACAGCACCATAACCAATGACCCTCTACAATGTAATAGAATAAGGACTCAATAATCATAGTAAGCAATTTTGCAAGGAAAACTTATAAGAATTTGTTTTGTTTACAAAGAAAACATACTGTGACAGCGTCCTTAATTGTTTTGACAACTTCTGGAACAATGTCTCTGATGTGCTCAATGGTTTTGCCTAGGAGCAATAGAAAGTTATAATCATTCCCTCCCATTTCTCCGACCATGAATAGGGCTTTTTTAAGCTTCTCATCACGATCTATCAAACATCAACAAAAAAAATTATATATTAAAAAAGTGGGAAAAAAGCAGATAACATGTTTAAGGCAAAAATATAGGTTTAGTCCTTATATTTGAGTCAGGTTGTGATCCATAGCCTTCCGCGGAAAAATTTGCAAGCATGGGGCGCTTTGTTGTAATGGAAAGTTTACAGAATGACTTACTTGGTATGTTTACAATTTTTGGAAAGACTGAAAAAGAATTTTTCAAATTTTGGAAACTTGAACCTGACCCAAATTTTAAGGACAAATCTAATATTTTCACCTACATTTAATTTAGTAGTACATTTTTAATTCAAATGAGAGGCTAACCATCCTGATTGTGAAAGGTATCATTGAAATAGGTGGACATCCAATCCAGTTGTTCACTGAGAGAACTGAAATGAAGTGGTAATGGAATGCTATTGGCTGTAAGGACATTCACAGGCAAGGCAGTGGCATCAAGCACTGCAAAATTCACCCCATGACCACGAGCCACTGCGTCCCCATCCAAAAAGGGAGAAAGAAATGGAATTCCAGCTGATTTAGCTGTGAAATTATAGAACCAAAAAAAAATTAGTATAACACAGAGTCACATTCTAGTATTCTACAAAAATAATAAATAAACAGAGGAATAAAATTTGTATAGTTCCCTCGGCTAAATAAAATTCAAACACAACAAATCACGAATAGCCTAAAAACAGAACAAGTGACTTTTCACATGTGTGCAGTATGAACTTTATAGTAAGCCATCAGCAATGAATAAGCATCACAAACTAATCCCCACTCGAACTTGTATTTTATAGGAATAATTACACCTACCACCTATGTAGTATGCTTTAAAAACACCCATCATAAACATTCTTTTCGTTCAGTACTAGTATTGAGTTTGAGAATGTGTCATTGGTGAGTCAGATTTTGAGAAAGTATGAGTTAGAGGGTTAGAGATTTCTTTTTCTAAATTCTCCATTAATAGGTGACTTTAGCTCCACGACCACAAATCAAACCACACGATAGCTCAATGTTTTAATGGCACACCACAAGAGTGGTAATTGCCAATATCCCTACTTCATAAAAACAATAATTTGGCAAGTGCATTATATCCCTATTTTATAATAATAAATTAAAGATGAAATCAAAACCTGAAACAATTTGATCAAGATGAAGGAATCCAGGGGAAAAAGAAAAACAAGTATGAGGAATATGCGATCTCTTGACATTAAGTCACAACCATAACATAATCATGTTTACCATTAGCACCATCATTTCATTATTGTTATTACTAGCACAACATAATTATAAAAGAAAAGGATATTCTTGCTTCTTTATTCCTTCAAAAAGAACAGCCTAATAAAAATATTAAGCAACAAGGTATTTTCTTTGTTACTTTTTGTCAAACTAACATCAACATCAACATATTAAGTTTGATATGATTCTTACCAATATAGTCAATCATTAGCAATCCATTGGAGCACCTTCCGGTTGCATTTTTGAAGTAGGTTTGGCCATAAGGAAGCCGAAAAAAAGGCAAATTTGGGTTCTGAGTCTTCATACGAATCAAGTTGCCTGTGTCTGAGATAGAGTCCCCCATGTTATATATTGCATCAAACTTGCAAACCTTAAGGGGCTTTGCATCAGTGCAATCGTGTGGAACAAAAAGAAAAGAGAAAGCAATGAGAATGATGAGAAGCAAAGAAAAAACTGATTTGGTGGTAGCCATAATTTGCTCAAGAAAAGAAGCACTTGGTTATGAATAAATTATGATATGAAACTATATACATGCTAATTTAGCACGTCGTGCATGTCTTATATATTAAGTATAAACGAGGAGTACTTAGCTAAATAAGGAGAAACTTCAGTGTTTTAACTTTTAAGTTTGTTTTTCTAGTTCTTTATGTTGGATTTTGGTTTCTCTGAATGAATAGTAGTTACTAGCTCCAGTGGCTAAACTCGATTTTCTTGGAGCACAAATTACGTACCCTCCTATATTCCGAACAACCAAAAGGCAAAAGTTAATGCATTTTAGTCTTTTCCTTCTGTTGGTAACAATTATTACTATTACCATTTCAATTTGGATTTTTTTTCCCCCTTTTTGTTAGTTTGGTCGGAACTTCTATTAGGAATTTAATTGCTCATGGGGGATATGAGATATCCAACTAGAATCTTTCTCATTCCATTTTAATGGTCATATATATGGTTGTAAATTAGAGCTTTTAAAGCTCTTCAGTCTTTTGAATAATAAATAAAAGGTGTCTAAAATTTATAGGGGATCTTAAACCTGAAAACGGTTTGTTATATATATTTATATATAGAAATAGTTAACGAATGTTCTTAATTAGGGCATTGATTTAAGAAATATATTTTTTTATAAAATTTTTATGGAAAAAAATGAATTAATGTTTTTTGATAGCTTTTTATATTTCTAATAAAAGTATTGTCAAAACTTTTATAAATTTATTTATTAACAATTGTTCTAAGGGCACTGTTAAGTTTTAACATGATCTTATATATATATATATATATATATATATATAATAATTTAAAATAATTCAAAAAAATGAAAACTATTTTATGGCTAATTTTGAATAATAAATAAAAGGTGTCTGAAATTTAAAGGGGATCTTAAAACTGAAACAATTCGTTATTTATATTTTTATATGTAAAAAGTTAACGAATGTCTTGAGGGCATTGATTTAGGAAATATTTTTAGAAATTTTTTATGAAAAAAATGAATTAATTTCTTTTTATAGCTTTGTTTATATTTTCAGTGAAGATATTGTCAAAACTTTTGCATATTTGTTTATTAACAATTGGTCTAAGGGTAATTTTTTTTTCCTGAGAAAGTTCTAAGGGTACTGTTAAGTGTTAACATGACCCTATATATAAATAAAATTTAAATTAATTAAAAAATGAAAACTATTTTATGGCTAATTAGTACAATACCGCTATAGACAAGAATAGCAAGAAGAAAGGTACCTATGAAGTCGGAGACAAGGTTTGGGAGACCCGAATAGAAAGACAAGTTACATAAACTAGTCTCATCACATGCGTTTCAAGCATGCGATAAGGCTTTTTTTTTTTTTTTTTTGGGTTTACACATTTTACTCGTAGCAGTTTTATTTTATACTATTTTAAGAAGAAGTTGTATTAGTATTTGTCTACTAATATGAGAAAGAAATGTGGAAGTGGAAAAAAAAAAGTTTAGTGATAATAAAAAAAAATTGTACGTTCGTGGAAAAAAAAAATAAAGCAATTTTATTTTTTTATATTTTTTCAAAAAGAAGAAGTTGTATTAGTACGTACTTGGCAACTAACATGAGAGAGAAATGTGGAGGTGGGGGAAAAAAAAAATTTTATTATTTAAATTTAGCTAAAAATTAGGAGTTTTTAAAATGCTAATTTTACATGTCTAACCTTATAATTTAAGTCTTAGAAACGATGAATTTGAAAATATTTTGGCCATATAAATTAAGAATCTCAAACAGAAAAACCCCTTTAAATAGTAGTATAAAAAATAAATAAACTAACTAATTAACAAAATAACCAACTGGCCCTTGCCAAGTGTTGTGGGGAACTTTAGAGGAAATAAATGGAAAACAAAAAATGATATATCCTAGGCAAAAAAAAATCTTTTTTCTTAAGATGACATTTACCCCCACCCAATTGAATTTGCTAATGAGTTTTAAGATGTCGGGACTCAAATTGACCCTTAGCCCAACAAAAGTGAGTGATGGGCCAACAAGCCCACAAAAATAGATTTGTTAGATAATGAATTTAACAGGTGAAGGCTTAGTGAATCAAGTATAAGTCACAATGGATTGGTTTAGTGCTATAATGATTGAGACGTATAATTTGAAGAGAAAAACACTCATCGGTCAAGTCCGAGGTAGGTATGTTCTTATATAAATTTCAGACTTTCACCAATACACATAGTTCTTAGTTTACAGAGTTCTTATTTTTCCTTCCTTTTGATCAGATCCTCCTTTCTGTCATGGAATCCCTTCCCTTATATGCTCATTCTCCTTCCCCTCATCTTGGCCCTCCACATGTTGATCAAGTAAGTGATCTCTTGGATGCTTGTTCCATCAGAACCTTTCTGAAGTCTCTGTGTGTAGTTGTAAGACTGAATATCACTGTTTAGGCATTATTTCCACATAAATGCAGCCAGTTGATTAGGTGCAAAGCATTTAATGTGATGGTAGCAGCCTTCTTCTTAGATATTTCTTAGTTCACTGTTGACTCCTCTCTTTGAAGTTTATCCTTCCAAGCATGATTGCCTCTTGCCCAATATTTGCTGGATGGTCAGGCTCCAGACCTCCGTTCTATCATCCAAGGAAGGTTAGCTCCTCGGACAGCATTTCTTGTTTGCCACTACCGACCATCTTCCTCGGCCTAGTAACCTACTTGCCCTTATGAATACTTAGTTGTCCTCAAGCTCTTTAGCATCCTCGAATGTGGCCCATGGCCCAACACCCTTATCCGATTCTTTTATCCCCCACATAAGACATATACATTTAATTAAGATACAACCAAACCCAGATTCTACAGCTAGCAATCTTTGGAAAATCCTATAAATTTTTCTCTAATGGTGTGCAAAATCTATAAAAGCATTAAAAATTCATGTTTAAAAAAACTAATATGAGGTGTAACACACACACACACGTAAAGTAACAATTGCTTCAAGTATTGTTTTTTTTAATACTTCTACAAGTATTTTTTTAAAATATTTTTATCTCTATAAATATATCATTCTATTATTTTTGGCGTGTTTGATTAATATTTTTTCTAAAGTGAACCAAATAGATCAAAGTGGGTGAAAATGGACTGAATGGGACATGGAAATGGTCCTAATTAGATTGGAGTAGGTCGAATAATGGACCAAAATGCTACACTATAAAGATTAATTCTTATATATATATATATATATAACACTAAATAAACATCTAATAGATTTAGATTCATCTAGCTAGTACTGTTTTTAATTCAGTTTCCCATCACTTTTTGTATATTATGCTATGGTACTTGGGCCGATATCCATCATAGATTTATAAAATACACAATAAAACATAAATTGATTCCTAGAATTATGTGTGTGTGTATATATATATATGATGAAATAATCAATTTATGCAGGATTATAGAATAGAAAAATCAACACAGGGACTTTAATAGGACGAAGAGAGTGTATTTTTTCCTAATATAATATGGAGAAGAAAAGTTTAAAAAAAGAAAGAAGATGTTGAAAATTGAATAGGTGAAGAGTGGCCTTTGAAGAGGTGAACTTGAAAAGTTACTTTAATTGATACAAGCCTTCTAAACATGTCTTGGTTGTTACTGGTCGCTAGTAGGGTTGTAAATTCATTAAGTTGTTCATAAAAAGTTCAAATTTGGTTTGATAAAAAGCTTGTTCATGTTTATTTGTTAAGCACTAAGCTAAGTTTGAACCTTAGTTTATTCTTGTTTAATCAATGGGTCAAGCCCAAGCAAAAAGGAAAAAAACAATGTTTATGAACATGATTGTGAACAATAGGGCTGGGCTTAATTATAAAAAATAAAAAAATTAAAAAAAAAGCCAAACCTAGGCTCTTTTATGAGTTTGGTAATAAGATTGATATGAACTGGGAAGATAAATTCATATAAACTTTAATTAATTAGGAGTTAGGACTACCCATCCAACCAAAATAGACTTAAAGATATGCTTAATGTGAGTGTGATAATATACTTGTATTGAATCTCGAACTTCAAAGCTTGATATTGAGCTCGAGTTTAAGCTTGATATTGAGTTCAATCTAAACTTGATTAATGAATCAAGTTAAGCCAAGCTGGGCTCAAACTTTTTTAATGAACTTAAGTTTGACCATTTTTTGTAGTCTTTGTTTAAGCTTTAACATTTACTACTAAAAAAACCTAGCTCGTTACAGCTTTATCCGTTAGAGAATTAAAAAAAAAAAAAAAAAGTCTCATTTTCTTTATATTTCCCATAATTTGCACATTTTGTAACTGTCTCACTCAAGCGACCATTAATTGATTAAGTGTAATATCTCACATACTTTTATTTGAGGTTATTATTAAGTTTTCTTTTAAATATAATTGTTGGGCCACAAGTATTATTTTTATTAATAACTGCAGCCTGCTACCCCACTAAATTCACATCTCTAATCCAAACTACAAGGTAGAAGAAGAGATAATCTGGGTTTTCATAGGAAATGTTTTATCAAAGAGACTAAGAGGAATTTTTCTTTGGAGTTTAGAGCACATACAATTAAAGAGGCAATCAGCTTGTTCAAGGTATAATTTCTCACTGTTAGATACAAAGAATTAAGGAGTTAGAATTTTATCATGGAAAACTTTAGTGATGTGTAGATTGTTGAATTGGTAATTTCTTAGATTACGATTTTACAGTGTTTCAATAATTCTGGAATTCTAGGTTGCCACTGTTCAGACCCTAGAACAAAAGCCAAAATTGTCAAGTCCATGTATAAGGCTAGTGTCACTTTAGTAGGTCTATAGGAACTTTTGGCTGCTGATCCATATACTGTAACATTAATTCTAAATTGATGGACAATTGCAACCGACCCCACCCATGTGCCACTAGTTCTCTCTTACTTTTTATCAAAGTCCAAGTTCCCTGATAGTGTATTGATAGCTTCAATAGTCATTGCCTAGGTGTTGACTATTTCCTACACAATGAACCATTTAAGGGTTCAAGTGACACGGCTACAATTTCTTTAAAAAGGATAAGGACAAATGTGATATTTTCATACCAAAATTCTCATATTAAATCCGTAGGGTCAATGAATGTAAATCCATGAATAGTATCATATTGGTTTTGGCCCACCATTTGCATTGGGGATTATATATTAAATCCTATAGTGTTAACTATTGCATCCCTCTTGGCAAAATGAGTTTCAATTAATGCAAGGATGTATTATTGATTAGAATACCATTGATTAGAAAAACGTTAATTTAGTGCTGAAAGTGTTATTAGTTCAGCAAAGTATAATCCTAGTGGGTCCATTTGTATAGTTCTATAAACTTTATATTTTGTAGAAGATATTAAGTATATTTTTATGATTGATTATAGGTCATATTTAAGAGTATTTTGAGACTATTTGGAGGGTGTTTCAGCTGAACTTTCAGAATTATTCAAGTGCTGTAAGTAATTATGCATAATATACACAAGTTTTGTCCCTTAAGTTCTTAGAAGTTAAAAAATTCAAAAGTTTTGTATTTCAAACTTATATTTTCTAAGTTTGTCAAAAATATTTTTGTATCATTGAAAGAGAAATTTTGACTGTTAAATAATATTTTAAAGAAATACTTCGAATTTTAAATAACGTTTAAAATGTCCAAATTTCATTTAAAAGATGATTTTTAAATTAAACTATTTTCCAAAAAATAATTGAGTTTCAAAGCAATTTCTCTAAAAAGGTCTTTATTCTTTAATTTGTTAAAACCAAGTGATTTCAAAACCATATTTCTATTCTCCAAATGATATTTAAAATGTTTCTTTTAGCAATTGAAATTTCAGATTTACTCAAGAATTGTAATATATTTGTATAAATTCCTCAACTCCTATCTATTTCCTAAGAGAGTCAAGCATCTTTTGATTTATGTATCAATTTAATATTGAGATATTCGATATGCCTTTATTGTTGGAATAATAATTAATATTATGAAAATTATTCTGTGATGTATAAGCTTTGTTTTTTTTGTGATATGTGACTCAAAATGAGTATTTTTAGAATTGATCAGATATATGTGTAAATTCGCTCACAGGATTATATGTGAGAATATGTTATGTGTATATGTGACACTTTACTCTGATCAATTATATGTATATGATTTTAAATGATTTTAAGATGTGATTATATATGTATTAAGTGATTCATTATATGTTTTGTGGAATAATTATTTTTGATATCATTGAATACGTTTGTGAAAAATCAAAATACTCGTGCTTTGCTTGATTCTATTCTGTTGTGTATTATGTATAATTACTTACTAGATGTGTGGCTCATCCCATCAATTACTGTTTTCAGATTAAAGTATAGTTGGGAATATAGAATCTTTGAATCGCTTTGTAAGGTGCAAGGTAGAGCTTAGAAGTTGTAAGCGACTTCAGTATTACTTGAAAACTTATAGAATTTCAGTTACCTTTATTTTGTAATGCAAGTTTTATATAGTGGAGAGTAATTTCAATTTGTGGAGTCTAGATTTTTTGTAAGAGGTTTTTAAGAGTACTTGTTTCTTTGGAGTTTTAATTTATTTTGGATCAATTATAGTTATTGAGTTATATAAGTTTAGCAAGTTAGTCATGTATCTAAATTCATGTTCCATAGATTTGGGTCGTGACATTAAGCCCTTGCTCAAGCTCACCTATACACGTCTATATATCCACCTATATTCCTTTAAGTCTCTCTCAAGTTGACTCACTTGAAGTACTGTTTACGGCCATTGTTTATCGTTCTAGAAATTTTGTTTCGTGATTGGCATTGTGATTGCACAATGACTTTACTCAAGCATGCCATAACTTCGCTCAAACGGAAAATTCTTAGATATTTCTAGAGTATAATGAAATGATACTCCCTTCTTTCACTTTATGATGAACCCTACCATGAATTTAATTAATAGACCTCACCATAAGTATAAGAGAAGGGAGTGCCATTTTTTGTACTTCAGGAGTACCTAAGAATTACTTTGCTCAAACAAGCCACTAGAACTATATTTTAAATGTTTAAATCATTATTCATTTTAATTATTATTCATTATACGATCATTAAAGTTGGAGCACTCATACACATATACAAAAAGTGCAACTCCCAAGTCCCACCTCACTTGCACATCTCAAACACTTGCAATGTACAATGCTCAATGCCCTATCATGAGCCTAAGGAAGACTCCACTTGTTGACAAGTGTAATTTGCCAAACACCTAAAAAAATAAAGAGCTTTTCAGTTAAAAGTTAAAACTCTACTTTTCACTAAGTCTACCATGAATAATTATAAAACTTCTAGTTTCTGTTAACCTTAATATTTTTAGTTGATTGACAAGAATCTTATGATTTAAAGATATTGTTTGCTTTTGCTTATGTTGAATGTTAAATCCCTTTTTCCACTTGTTGTAAGGGGAAAACAAAATTTAAATAACTTTTCTTGAACAGAAAATTCTTACCATATATCCTAACTAAGGCAAAAGGTAAGGCATATTAACTTTTTTTTTGTTGGTAATAATTACTATTACCGTGTGAATTATATAATTTTAATTATTTTTTAAAATTCTATTTGAAGTTTAATTGCTTAATAGTTAATACCATAATCTTATATATATATATATATATATATACATATACATATATTTAATCTGATCTGCACATATAATAAAAAAAAATGAAAAAGTTTTAGGGTTTTGAGGTAATAGCTATATATATTAACACATTTTACTGAAATAATATCTAAAAAGTCTAAAATCCAATTATATCGAACCGGGAAAAAAATAAAATAAATCTCCACGATATCAATTGAAAGTGGAAACTAATGACTACTGCAAAGAGCACCATATATATCTAGTGAAACTAATGACTTAATTACCAGGTTGATGACTATGTATAGTTGCATGATCGTGGAGAAGTGGTCATCAGATCTATTCCACGAGCAAGGGTGTGTCCTTCTTTAGGCATGACCAACGTCAGATGGTGAAACGACTCTTAAATGTTTTTTTTACAAAAATCTGAATTTCATCCCATGTTTAATTGTTTATGGATGCGAGAAAATACTGTTTAAGCAATGCTAGGAACATTAAATTTTTCTTAAAACAACTTACTAAGGTGATAATCCATGATTTGATTTCAACAACGTCATTGTCACATGGGACTATTATTAACACAATTTTATTATGTACTGTCATAATAAGCCATATTAATAATTGTGAAAAAAAAAGAACGAAATTATACTATTGGTTCCTAAAGTTTACCTACCGAGCACTTTTGGTCCCTGAGTTTTAAGTGAGCACTATCGATCCCTACAGTTAAAAAATGTGTTATTGGTCATTCCGTTAACTTCTATTAGTTTCTTTGCTTATATGTCTAATGAAACAATGACATGGCATATTTTAACTAACATGGTTATAAAATTTATAAAAAAAAAAAAATTACACATTGGAGCAACCTAATCTATTACCCAAACAATTCAAACCGGTTTCTAACAAGTCTCCTATGCCCGTTATCGAGCTTCAAGATCAACAAGCAGAAAAGAAAGAATAGAACAAAGTAAAGTGCAAAGCGGAAGGAACCCCATAGTCCAGTGATCATGTGCCCACCTGCTCCAAGGAAAACCAAGTCATCAATTAATGAAAAGAAAAGTGTTGCAAAATGTTTGTACAAGTCTCCAACTTGATCTATCCATTAGACTTGATTAAACTGGGTGGGTAATACAAATGGATTGCATCACTGTGTAATTTTTTATTAAAAAAATATTTGTCATGTCAATAAAAAAAATGGCATGTCATCACTCTATTAAACACATAAGCAATAGTGTTCATTTGAAACTTTAGGGACCAAAAACACTTAATGGGTAAATTTTAGAGACTAACAGTATATTTTCGCCGAAACAAAATTTGTAAAAGAATTTGTTAATACTTTTAATAGGGATCTTAGCAAGTTTTAGGTTGACCATAAATGTTCATAATCGCATCTGTACAGTCATATTGCCACAGATGTAATCTATATATAGCACTGGAAATGACACTTCAAAAGCAGATAATCGCATCTGTACAGTCATATTGCCACAAATGTAATCTATATATAGCACTGGAAATGACACTTCAAAAGCAGATAATCGCATCTGTACAGTCATATTGCCACAGGGTTTGTAAGTCTATATTTGCCATGCTTATCTGCCAGAGCAAAACTCAGCTTTGAGGCCTTGGCTATAACCAAAATTTAAGGGGTTAAGAGTTACTATTTGCGGAAACCACACTATTGGTCTCTAAAATTTATCTGCGAGCGCAATTGGTCCCTCAAGTTTCAAGTAAGCATTATTAGTCCCTCAAATTTTAAAAGTGAGTGATATTGGTCTTTTTGTTAACTGCCATTAGTGAGATTGTCTATGTGACTAACGGAATAATACCGTAACATTTTTAATTTACTAAAAGTACTTACAAATTGATGTGGCAACTTAAGTGTCTTATGTCATTTTTAATTGATTTTTATTTATTCTTGTGGAAAAAAAAATAGAGAGGTGCTACGTCCACAACAATTTTACAACATTTTCACAACAAATTCATACGTGATTTGTTGTTATTAGTTCAAATTTAAACCTAACACTAAGATTACTTTTTTGCCCCAATAATAACAACCAGTAACAACTTACCACTTAGAATTTGTTGTGAAAATGTTGTAAATTGCGGACATATCATTTCTCAAAAAGATATTGGCTTCAGCCCCACCCTCTCTTCCCCAATGTAAGTATTTCCCTTTCACTTCACCGTTTTCCAGTTTTCCGATCAAGTTGCCAGAATACCTTAGGGCCAACAAAATATGCTGGGAAAACTCAACAAAAATCAAGAGCTGAGAGAAGTCTAAGGGTCGGTGCAAACAAAGAAGATTTTGAGTGCAACAAATGTGACAGGCAACAAAGATTCTCCCAGTAACTACCACTGGTTCAGGGGGGAGAAAGAAAAAGGACCAATATTTCTTTCATTTTTTTTTTTCCAGATAATAAAACCTATATATAATACTTAAAAATTTTCAAATATTTGAAGATTCCTAACTTTCATGCCTTAATTTTTGAACTTTCAAATACCACACCTAAGTTTCTGTTTGAATCCTTATAACTTATTAGTATCTGAAACAATTGTAATCCATTGCTATGTAGTTGATTCAAATAGGATCTAGATATGGAGGTATATGGAGTTGTTGCTCTTTCGTCTTTTTCCACAGGGCTTCATAGGCATTGTGGAAATTTTGAATTAGGTTTGAAAAGAAGATCAAAATAATATTTAGATTTGAAACCCTAGTGAAATTGAAACAATAGGGGGGACTTTAGAAAATATTTTGAAATTGAATAAAGTTATTCATCGTTGATTCTAACTCATAAGAGAGGTTGATATTGTGCAAAATGAGCCAGTTGAATTAGAGTTTGATATTGGGTATTTTCTAGGAGATGGCAGATGAAGAACATGAGAGAGAGAGAGAAAGGCTGAGGGGAGAAATATGCAGTTTTTAATTTTTTTTTTAATTATTAAGTTTTTACCAAAATGATAAGGACGTTTGGACGTGTAAATCTATTTTTTAAGTCACTTACGTGGCATAATAAGTTTGTAAAACTTATATATACTAATATTTTTAGTAATTTCTAATAATTTTGTAATTTTTTAAATTAAAAAATGACATATCATTAAAGAAAATGACAAGTCATTACTCTATTTGGCACATAAGTAATATTATTAATTAATTGTAGTTAACAGAAGGATTAACATTGTTCATTTCTAAAACTTGAGAGACCAATTGCACACACTTAAAATTTAGAGACCAATTGTATTTACAGAGTAAACTTCAGGTATCAATAATGTAATTTTGCCTCACTCTTTATATCAATAACACTGTCACTGTCAATTGCATTCCAATTTATTTAGTAAATCATATGGCTGTGACCCAAAGAACCAGTCGTATAGCAGTACTTTCATTTGTAAATGCAATTGAAGCTTTCCATTGAACTTAAGAGCACAATTATATCAATTATAAATACAACAAAGGATAGCCTAATCTTAAAGTAATTAAATATTAATTTATTTAGTTAACAATTATAGAAACTTCACCTCATAAACTCCCTTTGAGGATTAACTAATAATCTACTAAATTCCTGCATAGGAAAACTAAATCGCTAAGACAAATTAAACTTTGCAATGAAGCTTAGGGAAGATGTCATTGATGATCCAGTTTGCCAGATACTGATTTGCCTTATGTGTCAAATGAATTCCATCCCAACTGATACGTACATCTGGATTGGCGCAAACTGGTACACCAGGACTTCCACACATTTTTCCCAAGAAAAAGTCATAAGCACCTCCAGCCCCACAGCAAGATTTTAGCACGGAAGCAACATCAAATCCTGTCCATTGTGAAACAATCATTGCTTTACTGAACCTCTGTCATATATATTGAGCTATATATTGTTCTAGCAATTTATTAGAACTAGAAAGGGACTCACCAAGATGTTGAGCATTACGGTGAACCCATTGGAAAGCATTGTAATAATCACCATATACTATGACAACATTAGGATTTTCTATTCTCAAGTCTTCAATGGCTAGTTTGAGTTGATCATTGTGATATATTGACAAATTATTCAACCCCTTTAGGCAGTGTAATTCATCATAATGAGCTGAATTTTCGGAGTGGAATTTTGTAAGATAAATTGGTGAACAGCCGATTGGGAAGTGTCCAGGGACAACCACTCTTACAGCACCATAACCAATTACCCTCTACAAACAATGAAACAGAATAAGGACTCAATAATCATGTTAGGAAATTTTGAAGGCAAAAATTAGAATCGAATTTGTTTAGTTTACAAAGAAAACATACAGTGACAGCGTCCTTAATTGCTTTGACAACTTGTGGAACTAAGTATCTGGCCTCCTCAACGGTTTTGTGCAGCAATGCAAGGTTATAATCATTCCCTCCAATTCCACCAACAATGAATAGAGCTGATTTAAGCTTCTCAGCACAATCTATATCAAACATCAACAAAAAGAAAATACATATTTTTAAATTTGAGTTAGGTTGTGATCCAAAGCCTTCATTGGCAAAATTGCCAAACTTGGTGTGTTCATAATGTTTTGAAAGACTAAAAATGAAATTTTCAAATTTCAGAAATTAAAAGCCGACCCAAAATTTAGGGATCAATCTAATATTGTCTCCTAAATTTTAGCGTAGTATTACATGCTTAATTCAAATGAGAGGCTAACCATGATGATTGCGATAGGTATGATGGAAATAGGTGGACATCCAATCTAGTTGCACACTGAGAGAGCTTGAAGTAACTGATGATGGAAAATTAACTCCAAAAAAGTTTATAGGCAAGGCAGTGGCATCAGCCACTGCAAAATTCACCCCACCACCGACGGCCACTGCAACGTTGGCCCCAAGATGACCACCAGCAAATAATGCGTCCGTATTCAAGTAGGGAGAAAGAAGTGGAATTCCGGCTGATTGAGCTGTGAAATTATAGAACCAAAAAAAAAAAATTAATATAATTTAATTTTGATTATCATATTGGTTCATGAGGTAGTTCTTAACACATGTACATTTGGTGGAGTCATATAACACAAAGTTAAATAATAAAATTTGCATAGTTCCCTTGGCAAGTAAAATCCAAACATAACATATTATGCTTAGCCTAAAAACAGAACCAAGTCACTTTTCCAAACATTCTTATCGTGCAGTACTAGTAATAGTATTCAAGAGTTTGAGAAAGTTTGATATAGTGAGTCAGATTTTGACAAACCAGTGTTGTCAGTTGCTAGTTGGTCATGTTGTTACTTCTTTAATCCTTCTAAAAGAACAAACTTATAAAAATTTCTAGCAACAAATTAAGTGATTTTTTTTGCTACTTATTGACTAACCAGCCTCAACTTAATAATAAATGGATAAATAAACATCAACGTATTAGGTTTGATATGATTCTTACCAATAAAATCAATCATCAGCAACCCATTGGAGCACCTTCCAGTTGCATTTTTGAAGTAGGTTTCGCCATAGGGAAACTGAAAAAATGGCAGAGATGGGTTCTGAAGAATCAAGTTGCCTGTGTCGGAGATAGAGTCCCCTAGTTGATATATTGCATCAAACTCGCAAACCTTAAGGAAGCCTGGACCAGTGCAATCAAGTGGAACAAAAAGAAGAGAGAAAGCAATTAGAGTGATGAGAAGCAAAGAGAAAACTGATTTGATGGTAGCCATAATTTGATCAACAAAGAAGCAGTTGGTTATCTCTGAATTAAGATATGATACAGTGGAATTAGTGCAAGTAAGCACGTCGTGCATGTGTTATATATATACTGTATAACGAGGAGTACCTAATAAGGAAACTTTTCAGTCTGTTCTAAGTTTGTTTTTCTACTTTATGATGGATTTTGGTTTCTTTGAATGGTGGTTACTAGTTCCAGAAATAAAACTCGATTTTCTTGGAGCACAAACTACGTACTATCCTAAATTCCTAACAATCAAAAGGCAAAAGCTAATGCTTTTTACTTTTTTATCTTCTGTTGGTAATGAACTACTCATTAATTAGTTACTACTACCATTTCAATTTGGATTTTTACTTCCTTTTTTGTTAGTTTGGTCAGAACATCTAGGATTTTTTTTTTTTTTTTTTTTTTTTTTTTTTTGAGGATATCTTATAGTAGGATTTTAATTGCTTAGTATTAGGTTGCTCTGTCAATTTGTTGAGCAACGGTATATATTGACAAAGATAGAAACAAAGTAAAATTCTTTCCCATTGATACAGAATTCTGCATCCTTTTAGGGTTTGATGGTTAAACAGCTAATATATTGTGAAATTTTGTAACATTTTGTTATGTGCCTAAAATTACTCTATTCAATAGTCATAGCTATGACCAAAACTCACGCTGTTGTAAAATGTAAAATATTATAGAAACGCGTTTCCTTGAGATATATATGAGATATCTATATCTTCTTCTTTTTTTTTTCGTTCCATTTTATTGTAGATTAGAGCTTTTAAAGCTCTTACGAGTAATATGTGCTTTAATTAAAAGCTCTTAATTTTCTTAAGAGTTAAGATGACATTTTCCCCATTAAGCTGAATTTGCTAATGAGTGGAAAGACAAATCACATCCAGGATGCAATCAAACTTGAATTCTACCGCTAGCAATCTTGTAAAATCCTGTAAATGTCTCTCTAATGGTATGCAAAATCTGTAAAAGCTTTCCAAAAGCATTAGAAAAAACAATTTAAAAAGGAATATGGATGACTATTTATACGTAATGAAGATTTGTCTTTGAAAAGACAGAATTGAAACGTCAACTTTAATTCATACAAGCCTTCTAAAATATGTCTTGGTTATTCCTAGTCATTAATATGGTTATAAATGAACCAAATCATTTATAAACAACTTGCTTTTGACGTCATATAAAACTTGTTCATATTTGTTTATCGACAAACAAGCTAAGTTTGAGCATTAATTAGTTTAAACTTGTTTATTCAATGAGTCAAGCCCTAGCAAAAAGGGGAAAAATTTGTTCATGAATAAACTCATGACAATAGGGCTCAATTTAAAAGTTGAAAAAAAAAAATTCAAATGCCAAACCCAAGCTTTTTTATGGGCTTGATAATAAGCTTGATACAGGCTTGGAAAATAAACTCATATGATAAACCTTTAATTAATTTGGAGTTGAAACCACTCATACAACCAAAATGGGCTTAATAATATGCTTAATATGGGTTTGATAATGCAGTTGTATTTGATCTCGAGTTCAAAAGTATGATTAATGAATCGATTTGAGCCAAGGTGAGCTCAAGCCTATAGACTATTTGATGAGCTTGAGTTTGACTATTGTTATGTACCTAAAATTACTCTATTCAATAGTCATAATTATGACCAAAACTTATGCTGTTGTAAAATGTAAAATATCATAGTAACACGTTTCCTTGAGATATATATGAGGTATCCGTCTTGAATTTTTCTCGTTCCATTTTATTTTAGACTAGTCGCTAACTCATGCTATGCATGGGAAAGTTTGACCATTTTATTTTAATATATTATACATATTTTTTTCTATATTAAGTACTAATAAATCAAAAATGTAAATTAATTTCATATTATGATATAATATTATATATGTTATCTCTAGAGTATATATGAACAAAGAAATCAAGGTTTATAGTAACTTGACAATTATTTCATAGGTTAATATAACAATTTCCACATTAAAATTGCAATAATATAACAACAAAAACTCACATACAAATAAATATGAAAATAATTTGTTTATGCTTGTATGCTTCCACTTCTCATGGATGGAAATCTTCACTACTATATACGGTCCTATCTCTATATTGTTGTACATTTTGCAGAAGGATTGTATGTTTGTATGATGTAGTCTCATTTTGCACCTCAAGGCAAACTTAAACATGGCCCCAATGAGTAACAAAAAGTTGTTTTTAGGCCCTTAGCAGTGTTGTTTTCCATGGTACCCTAGATACCCCCAAAATTGTAACTTATATGCCTTGAAAAAGGAAATAACGTATTAACTTCCTTGACAATAACAAACAATAACAAAGACTTCCCTTCGAAAATGTCCACTTAACAAAATAATAATCATATTCTTTAGTTTTACTAATCCGTAGTTGAAGAAAAGTGAGGTTTTAATATTAGAGAAAATACATTTTCCACCAATTTCTTCCTTTCACCCTTTTAACAAAATCCTCCATCTAGTAATTGATGCAAACATTAGCTCCACGATCCTTGCAAACAGCTAATTTTTCATCTTTCCCTGCCAAACACAATCTAAATATATAATACATGGAAACTATACTTATGCATGCATTAGAAGAAAAGTGATATTGGCCTGTCAACAACAATACAGAATTGCAAACAATAAGGAGTGGTGTTTTATATTATATATAGAAAGATATAGATCTTCAAGATTAATATAGTGTGAGGAGAGGAAGAGATGAAAGAGTTAGAAAGCCGAAATTTGGCATTTGGAAGCTAAGAGGTTGCTGTTTGAGATTGTAACCGTGGAACACAAAGGGTTGCTGTCTGAAATTGTAACCATGAAAGAGATTGGGTTGGGAGTTATTTTCTTTTTATTAGGATTTTTAAATTTAGAAAAACTATTTTTAAATTGTAGGACAAATTCAAGAAAAAAATAGTAATGACATGGCTCCTGATGTGGCTTAACTTGAACGTAGCAACATTAAATAAATTAGGGCTTTTAATGCTCTTAAGATGACATTCCCATTCTATTAAATCTGCTAATGAGTTTTAAGAAAAATCACATGTAGGACACAACCAAACCCAAATTCTACCACTATCAAGCTTGGAAAATCCTGTAAATTAATCTCTCTATTGTAGTATGCAAAATCTATAAAAGTTTTCCAAAAGCATTAGAAAAACAATTTAAAAATGAATATGGATGGCTATTTATACACAATGAAGTTTTGTCTTTGAAAAGACACACTTGAAAAGTTACTTTAATTGATACAAGCCTTCTAATATATGTCTGGGTACTTACTAGTCATTAATAGGGTTATTAATGAACCAAATCATTTATATATAAACAACTTAGGTTTGGCTTAATAAAAAAACTTGTTCATATTTGTTTATTGATAAATAAGCTAAGTTTGAACCTTAATTAGTTTAAGCTTGTTTAATCAATGAGTTGAGCCCAAGCATAAAGGGGAAAAATTGTTCATGAACAAGTGAAATTAACCTTTTTTGGTGACACGCCCTTGTTCTATAGAATAGCAAAATTACTATTACCATTTCAATTTTGACCTTCCAATGAGCAGAACAGTGGAGCGTTCTAGAAATATTTGTGGGGCCTTAACATTCCAAACAAGATTAAAAACTTTGCATGGCGTGCAATCCATAATATACTTCCAACCAAAGCCAACCTCTGTCACCGGAAAGTCTTAGACAATCCGACATGTGAAGCTTGCAAAATAGAAGCAGAGAGCAATGGTCACCTATTCTGGCAAATGTGAGAAAACTTGAGATATATGGACAACCTCTAGAATTCCGTTTGAGTCAAGTGGGGTACACTTCAATGTGTTCATTGATCTTTTATTGCATTTGAAGTTTGTGAAGCATGTCAACAACAAAATCCTGGATTATTCATCACTATTGCTTGGAGCATTTGGTTCAATCAGAATCAAGTTCTGAGGAAAAGCTGATCAAACGGCTAGTCTGATTATTCACAAAGCTAGATCAGTGATCAAGAAACTTCAGGTGGCAAAATTTCAACCTTTAATATCATCTATGAAAGAAGTGGAATTATGAATTAACCAGAAACCTCCATAGTATAAAATCAGCACAAATGGAGCGGGTTTTGCACAGCAATAATCAACAAGTGTAGCCTGTGTAGGCGTAGTTATTCGTGATCATGAAGGTAGGGTGGTGACTACGTTAAGCAAGAGGCTTCATTACCCTTTGGGGCGTTTAGAAGTTGAAGCAAAAGCAATCGAGGAAGTTGTGGAGTTTGCTAGGATGTTGGTATTTAGGATGCGCACTCTGAGAGCGACTTACTTATACTCTCTAATGCTATTCAAGTTTTTTAATCCACTGGTAGCCATCCCTAATGTTGTCACTAGGATTTGTCACAGTCAACAAGTTTTCAGATTTGTGTATGTCTCCCATGTCAGGCGTGGAGGTAATAAACTCGTGCATATTTTGGCTCAATATGCCAAAGGCATTAGTAGTTCTGTAGTTTTGGTAGAGGAGGATCCAATTGTCATTAAGTCAGCTTTAGCTAAAGATGTATTGAATTTATCTTTATCTTAATAAAGTTATATATCTTTTCATTAAAAAAAAAAAAAAAAAAGATCCAGTGTGAGAGACCACACCCCTGGCCCATTTTTTGGTGTTGGGCCAAACCCAAGTGAATAAGCAAAGTCGTGTAATTGCCTTTTAAAATGGAGGTTTGACTGATTATCCCCTTTAGATTAAGGGGTTTACAATAGAGTCGGCACGTAATTGATTATTGAAAAAAATAAAAATAAAATCCATTATTGAAAAACTCATCATTTTATTGATTTGATAATAAATGTACATTGATCATAGGAAATTACATGATTTTGGTCCTAAATACAATCTAAGAGAAAGTACATGGCTTTGAACATATAGCTTTTGAATATTTATCATTTTTAATGCATTTTTAGGGCTCATATTTCTAATTTCTAATGTCTATTTTAGTATTTTCTTTGTATTTTTTAACTCAAAACTAAAGAGTTTAGCCTAAATATATTTTTTTAAAAATTCATACTTTTCAACCCAAAAACAAAGAAAATAAATAAATTTTTTAGCTAATCTTGAAAAGAAAACCTACAAAAAAAATCCATTTAAGGCCCAATTAATTTAAAATTGATTGAAGAGGGATCGAACACATTACAATTCTTTAGATACAAAAAACTTTAATGGATAAAACGCAATTATGTAAAGAAAAATTGTGAACATGAATACAAAGATATAGACTATCAATTGAAAATTGAAAAAGAGAAAAAAACAAACAAGGTACTTACAACCCTGAAATAGGAAATCCAATACAAACTACAAACCATAAAAATTGCAGTAGAAAAGCAAAGAAGTTCAAGGGAAGATAAAGAAAAATCGATCTCAAATAGACTTTCCAATTTTAGTTGTAATGCGGTGACCTCAAATAGACTTTCAAAATCTATATATAAAAAATTAAATCGGTGGGTTTTAAATCCAAAGGGAAGCAATTGAATGTTTTGATGCGAAGAGAAGCTGTTTTTTTTATAAGTAGATGATAAGTCAGAGAGAGAGAGAGAGGGAGAGAGAGAGAGAGAGAGAGAGAGAGAGAGAGAAGGGTAGATTGCTGAATTGAAAGCAATTTGGATTCAATGGGAAAGTCATTAATAGTATAAACATTAGCTATTTGTTTGATGGGAAGATAATGAGTTGAGAGCGAGAAAATGAAATTGATTAAAGAGAATGTGTGAATTGAAAACCCAAAAAAAAACTTTGTGACATGGCGATGATGTGACTCAATTGAAGCATAGGAATAACAAATGTTACGCTTTAGCTTTCAGATATATATATATATATATATATATCATAATAAGTCACATTTGCCACAGATGTAATCTATATATGGCAATGGGAATGACACTTCAAAGGCATATTAAATCAAGGGGATGTAAGTCTATATTTGCCATGCCTATCTGCCAGCGCAAAACTCTGCTCTGAGGCCTTGACTATAACCAAAGTTTAAGGGTTTAAGAGATATTCTTTATGTCAATAACACTATCACCGTCAATTACATTCCAATTGATTTAATAAATCATCTGATTATGACCCGAAGAACCAGTTATATCGTAGTACTATAATTCGTAAATGCAATTGAAGCTTTCCATTGAACTTAAGAGCGCAATTATATCAATTGCAAATACAACAAAGGATAGCCAAATCTTAAAGTAATTGCATATTAATTTATTTAGTTAAAAAATATATGAACTTCACCTCATCAACTCCCTTTGAGGATTAACTAATAATCTACTACATTCCAGCAAAAGAAAACTAAATTGCTAAGACAAATTAAACTTTGCAATGAAGCTTAGGGAAGATGTCATTGATGATCCAGTTTGCCAGATACTGATTTGCCTTATGTGTCAAATGAATTCCATCCCAACTGATACGTACATCTGGATTGGCGCAAACTGGTACACCAGGACTTGCACACATTTTTCCCAAGAAAAAGTCATAAGCACCTCCAGCCCCACAGCAAGATTTTAGCATGGAAGCAACATCAAATCCTGTCCATTGTGAAACAATCAAAATTGCATTACTGGACCACTGTCATATTGAGCTATATATTGTTCTAGCAATTTATTAGAACTAGAAAGAGACTCACCAAGATGTTGAGCATTACGGTGAACCCATTGGAAAGCATTGTAATAATCACCATATACTATGACAACATTAGGATTTTCTGTTCTCAAGTCTTCAATGGCTAGTTTGAGTTGATCATTGTGATATATTGACAAATTATTCAACCCCTTTAGGCAGTGTAATTCATCATAATGAGCTGAATGTTCGGAGTGGAATTTTGTAAGATAAATTGGTGAACAGCCGATTGGGAAGTATCCAGGGACAACCACTCTTACAGCACCATAACCAATTACCCTCTACAAACAATGAAACAGAATAAGGACTCAATAATCATGTTAGGAAATTTTGAAGGCAAAAATTAGAATCGAATTTGTTTAGTTTACAAAGAAAACATACAGTGACAGCGTCCTTAATTGCTTTGACAACTTGTGGAACTAAGTATCTGGCCTCCTCAACGGTTTTGTGCAGCAATGCAAGGTTATAATCATTCCCTCCAATTCCACCAACAATGAATAGAGCTGATTTAAGCTTCTCAGCACAATCTATATCAAACATCAACAAAAAGAAAATACATATTTTTAAATTTGAGTTAGGTTGTGATCCAAAGCCTTCATTGGCAAAATTGCCAAACTTGGTGTGTTCATAATGTTTTGAAAGACTAAAAATGAAATTTTCAAATTTCAGAAATTAAAAGCCGACCCAAAATTTAGGGATCAATCTAATATTGTCTCCTAAATTTTAGCGTAGTATTACATGCTTAATTCAAATGAGAGGCTAACCATGATGATTGCGATAGGTATGATGGAAATAGGTGGACATCCAATCTAGTTGCACACTGAGAGAGCTTGAAGTAACTGATGATGGAAAATTAACTCCAAAAAAGTTTATAGGCAAGGCAGTGGCATCAGCCACTGCAAAATTCACCCCACCACCGACGGCCACTGCAACGTTGGCCCCAAGATGACCACCAGCAAATAATGCGTCCTTATTCAAGTAGGGAGAAAGAAGTGGAATTCCGGCTGATTGAGCTGTGAAATCATAGAACCAAAAAAAAAATTAATATAATTTAATTTTGATTATCATATTGGTTCATGAGGTAGTTCTTAACACATGTACATGTGGTGGAGTCATATAACACAAAGTTAAATACTAAAATTTGCATAGTTCCCTTGGCAAGTAAAATCCAAACATAACATATTATGCTTAGCCTAAAAACAGAACCAAGTCACTTTTCCAAACATTCTTATCATGCAGTACTAGTATTCAAGAGTTTGAGAAAGTTTGATATAGTGAGTCAGATTTTGACAAACCAGTGTTGTCAGTTGCCAGTTGGTCATGTTGTTACTTCTTTAATCCTTCTAAAAGAACAGACTTATAAAAGTTTCTAGCAACAAATTAAGTGATTTTCTTTGCTACTTTTTGACTAACCAGCCTCAACTTAATAATAAATCGATAAATAAACATCAACGTATTAAGTTTGATATGATTCTTACCAATAAAATCAATCATCAGCAACCCATTGGAGCACCTTCCAGTTGCATTTTTGAAGTAGGTTTTGCCATAGGGAAACTGAAAAAATGGCAGAGATGGGTTCTGAAGAATCAAGTTGCCTGTGTCGGAGATAGAGTCCCCTAGTTGATATATTGCATCAAACTCGCAAACCTTAAGGAAGCCTGGACCAGTGCAATCAAGTGGAACAAAAAGAAGAGAGAAAGCAATTAGAGTGATGAGAAGCAAAGAGAAAACTGATTTGATGGTTGCCATAATTTGATCAACAAAGAAGCAGTTGGTTATCTCTGAATTAAGATATGATACAATGGAATTAGTGCAAGTAAGCACGTCGTGCATGTGTTATATATATACTGTATAACGAGGAGTTACCTAATAAGGAAACTTTTCAGTCTGTTCTAAGTTTGTTTTTCTACTTTATGATGGATTTTGGTTTCTTTGAATGGTAGTTACTAGTTCCAGAAATAAAACTCGATTTTCTTGGAGCACAAACTACGTACTATCCTAAATTCCTAACAATCAAAAGGCACAAGCTAATGCTTTTTACTTTTTTATCTTCTGTTGGTAATGAACTACTCATTAATTAGTTACTACTACCATTTCAATTTGGATTTTTTTTTCCTTTTTTGTTAGTTTGGTCAGAACATCTAGGAATTTTTTTTTTTTTTTTTTTTTTTTTTTTTTTTTGAGGATATCTTATAGTAGGATTTTAATTGCTTAGTATTAGGTTGCTCTGTCAATTTGTTGAGCAACGGTATATATTGACAAAGATAGAAACAAAGTAAAATTCTTTCCCATTGATACAGAATTCTGCATCCTTTTAGGGTTTGATGGTTAAACAGCTAATATATTGTGAAATTTTGTAACATTTTGTTATGTGCCTAAAATTACTCTATTCAATAGTCATAGCTATGACCAAAACTCACGCTGTTGTAAAATGTAAAATATTATAGAAACGCATTTCCTTGAGATATATATGAGATATCCATATTTAATTTTTTTTTTTTCGTTCCATTTTATTGTAGATTAGAGCTTTTAAAGCTCTTACGAGTAATATGTGCTTTAATTAAAAGCTCTTAATTTTCTTAAGAGTTAAGATGACATTTTCCCCATTAAGCTGAATTTGCTAATGAGTGGAAAGACAAATCACATCCAGGATGCAATCAAACTTGAATTCTACCACTAGCAATCTTGTAAAATGCTGTAAATTTCTCTCTAATGGTGTGCAAAATCTATAAAAGCTTTCCAAAAGCATTAGAAAAAACAATTTAAAAAGGAATATGGATGACTATTTATACGTAATGAAGATTTGTCTTTGAAAAGACAGAATTGAAACGTCAACTTTAATTCATACAAGCCTTCTAAAATATGTCTTGGTTATTCCTAGTCATTAATATGGTTATAAATGAACCAAATCATTTATAAACAACTTGCTTTTGACTTCATATAAAACTTGTTCATATTTGTTTATCGACAAACAAGCTAAGTTTGAGCATTAATTAGTTTAAACTTGTTTATTCAATGAGTCAAGCCCTAGCAAAAAGGGGAAAAATTTGTTCATGAATAAACTCATGACAATAGGGCTCAATTTAAAAGTTGAAAAAAAAAAATTCAAATGCCAAACCCAAGCTTTTTTATGGGCTTGATAATAAGCTTGATACAGGCTTGGAAAATAAACTCATATGATAAACCTTTAATTAATTTGGAGTTGAAACCACTCATACAACCAAAATGGGCTTAATAATATGCTTAATATGGGTTTGATAATGCAGTTGTATTTGATCTCGAGTTCAAAAGTATGATTAATGAATCGATTTGAGCCAAGGTGAGCTCAAGCCTATAGACTATTTGATGAGCTTGAGTTTGACTATTGTTATGTACCTAAAATTACTCTATTCAATAGTCATAATTATGACCAAAACTTATGCTGTTGTAAAATGTAAAATATCATAGTAACACGTTTCCTTGAGATATATATGAGGTATCCGTCTTGAATTTTTCTCGTTCCATTTTATTTTAGACTAGTCGCTAACTCATGCTATGCATGGGAAAGTTTGACCATTTTATTTTAATATATTATACATATTTTTTTCTATATTAAGTACTAATAAATCAAAAATGTAAATTAATTTCATATTATGATATAATATTATATATGTTATCTCTAGAGTATATATGAACAAAGAAATCAAGGTTTATAGTAACTTGACAATTATTTCATAGGTTAATATAACAATTTCCACATTAAAATTGCAATAATATAACAACAAAAACTCACATACAAATAAATATGAAAATAATTTGTTTATGCTTGTATGCTTCCACTTCTCATGGATGGAAATCTTCACTACTATATACAGTCCTATCTCTATATTGTTGTACATTTTGCAGAAGGATTGTATGTTTGTATGATGTAGTCTCATTTTGCACCTCAAGGCAAACTTAAACATGGCCCCAATGAGTAACAAAAAGTTGTTTTTAGGCCCTTAGCAGTGTTGTTTTCCATGGTACCCTAGATACCCCCAAAATTGTAACTTATATGCCTTGAAAAAGGAAATAACTTATTAACTTCCTTGACAATAACAAACAATAACAAAGACCTCCCTTCGAAAATGTCCACTTAACAAAATAATAATCATATTCTTTAGTTTTACTAATCCGTAGTTGAAGAAAAGTGAGGTTTTAATATTAGAGAAAATACATTTTCCACCAATTTCTTCCTTCACCCTTTTACAAAATCCTCCATCTAGTAATTGATGCAAACATTAGCTCCACGATCCTTGCAAACAGCTAATTTTTCATCTTTCCCTGCCAAACACAATCTAAATATATAATACATGGAAACTATACTTATGCATGCATTAGAAGAAAAGTGATATTGGCCTGTCAACAACAATACAGAATTGCAAACAATAAGGAGTGGTGTTTTATATTATATATAGAAAGATATAGATCTTCAGGAATAATATTGTGTGAGGAGAGGAAGAGATGAAGGAGTTAGAAAGCCGAAATTTGGCATTTGGAAGCTGAGAGGTTGCTGTTTGAGATTGTAACCGTGGAACACAGAGGGTTGCTGTCTGAAATTGTAACCATGAAAGAGATTGGGTTGGGAGTTATTTTCTTTTTATTAGGATTTTTAAATTTAGAAACTATTTTTAAATTGTAGGACAAATTCAGGAAAAAAATAGTAATGACATGGCTCCTGATGTGGCTTAACTTGAACGTAGCAACATTAAATACTACGCTTCAGTTTTTAGTAATATAAATAAATTAGGGCTTTTAATGCTCTTAAGATGACATTCCCATTCTATTAAATCTGCTAATGAGTTTTAAGAAAAATCACATGTAGGACACAACCAAACCCAAATTCTACCACTAACAAGCTTGGAAAATCCTGTAAATTAATTTCTCTATTGTAGTATGCAAAATCTATAAAAGTTTTCCAAAAGCATTAGAAAAACAATTTAAAAATGAATATGGATGGCTATTTATACACAATGAAGTTTTGTCTTTGAAAAGACACACTTGAAAAGTTACTTTAATTGATACAAGCCTTCTAATATATGTCTTGGTACTTACTAGTCATTAATAGGGTTATTAATGAACCAAATCATTTATATATAAACAACTTAGGTTTGGCTTAATAAAAAAAACTTGTTCATATTTGTTTATTGATAAATAAGCTAAGTTTGAACCTTAATTAGTTTAAGCTTGTTTAATCAATGAGTTGAGCCCAAGCATAAAGGGGAAAAATTGTTCATGAACAAGTGAAATTAACCTTTTTTGGTGACACGCCCTTGTTCTATAGAATAGCAAAATTACTATTACCATTTCAATTTTGACCTTCCAATGAGCAGAACAGTGGAGCGTTCTAGAAATATTTGTGGGGCATTAACATTCCAAACAAGATTAAAAACTTTGCATGGCGTGCAATCCATAATATACTTTCAACCAAAGCCAACCTCTGTCACCGGAAAGTCTTAGACAAACCGACATGTGAAGCTTGCAAAATAGAAGCAGAGAGCAATGGTCACCTATTCTGGCAAATGTGAGAAAACTTGAGATATATGGACAACCTCTGGAATTCCGTTTGACTCAAGTGGGGTACACTTCAATGTGTTCATTGATCTTTTATGGCATTTGAAGTTTGTGAAGCATGTCAACAACAAAATCCTGGATTATTCATCACTATTGCTTGGAGCATTTGGTTCAATCAGCATCAAGTTTTGAGGAAAAGCTGATCAGTGATCAAGAAACTTAGGTGGCAAAATTTCAACCTTTAATATCATCTATGAAAGAAGTGGAATTATGAATCAACCAGAAACCTCCATAGTATAAATCAGCACAAATGGAGCGGGTTTTGCACAACAATACTCAACAAGTGTAGCCTGTGTAGGCGTAGTTATTCGTGATCATGAAGGTAAGGTGGTGACTACGTCAAGCAAGATGCTTCATTACCCTTTGGGGCCTTTAGAAGTTGAAGCAAATGCAATCGAGGTAGTTTTGGAGTTTGCTAGGATGTTGGTATTTAGGATGCGCACTCCGAGAGTGACTTACTTATACTCTCTAATGCTATTCATGTTTTTTAATCCACTGGTAGCCATCCCTAATGTTGTCACTAGGATTTGTCACAGTCAACAAGTTTTCAGATTTGTGTATGTCTCCCATGTCAGGCGTGGAGGTAATAAACTCGTGCATATTTTAGCTCAATATGCCAAAGGCATTAGTAGTTCTGTAGCTTTGGTAGTGGAGGATCCAATTGTCATTGAGTCAGCTTTAGCTAAAGATGTATTGAATTTATCTTTATCTTAATAAAGTTATTTGTCTTTTCATAAAAAATAAAAAAAAAAAAAAAAAAGATCAAGTGTGAGAGACTGCACCCCAGGGCCATTTTTTGGTGTTGGGCCAAACCCAAGTGAATAAGCAAAGTCGTGTAATTGCCTTTCAAAATGGAGGTTTGACTGATTATCCCCTTTAGATTAAGAGTTTTACAATAGAGTTGACACTTAATTAATTATTGAAAAAAATAAAAATAAAATCCATTATTGAAAAACTCATCATTTTATTGATTTGATAATAAATGTACATTGATCATAGGAAATTACATGATTTTGGTCTTAAATACAATCTAAGATAAAGTACATGGCTTTGAACATGTAGCTTTTGAATATTTATCATTTTTAATGCATTTTTAGGGCTTATATTTCTAATTTCTAATGTCTATTTTAGTATTTTCTTTGTATTTTTTAACTCAAAACTAAAAAGTTTAGCCTAAATATATTTTTTTTAAAAAAATTCATACTTTTCAACTCAAAAACACAGAAAATAAATAAATTTTTTAGCTAAACTTGAAAAAAAAAAACCTACAAAAAAAATCCATTTATGGCCCAATTAATTTAAAATTGATTGAAGAGGGATTGAAATTGATTGAGTGGACCAAATAGGACTTATTGGGGCCGAAGTAGACCTAATTAGACTAAAAAGAATTCAATTAATTTTTAGGGAGAGCAAATTATCTTCAAAAAAAGTTTTGAGAAAAATTATACATTATATTGCAATAAAAAATAATTCTTTATTATCACGCATCGCGTAAGTCCGCGACTAGTTAACACAATTTTTATTATGTACTAGTCGCAAACCCACGCAATACGCAGAAAAAATTGATGTCATATTCTTTTTTGCCAAGTGAAGAATGAGAATAGTAATTGACGATTATAAATAATAGTCCCAAACTCACCACACAATAATGTGATTACATTATATATATATATATATATATATATATATATATTATGCAAGTAAAGAAGTCTCTATCTTGAAATTTTGTATAATATTTATTTTTTTGGCAAGGAAATATGTTGCATTTTACTTTATGACAATATTTGTAATACATTATAATATAGTGAGATATGCATCAAAATACAAAACAATTAAAAAATGGAAAATGTATAATTTTTATTAGAAAATAAAAATCTTGAAGGTTTCATATGAAAGGTAACATTATTTTGCATTTTTTGAGAAGTTAATAAGCAATTTATTCAAACTTTGTTTCCATTTTATCACATAAAAACTATTTAACAAAGTTATAACAATTTATATATTCATAGTCACTAAACTCATATATGAGAATCAACTATTGCAAAAAAATTTCTCCCCAAAACATATACTGACTTCTATTTTTCCTTTCCCTACAATTAAAAAAATGTGAAAAACTAAGGAAGTTAAATGTGTAGTTGACCTTAGTCAATCAATAAATAACATAAAAAGGGTAGGGGAAAGCAAACGTATTGACGGTATAATTGTTTATATATGTCCATAAATGTTTTTGTATATATTAACACTCTTGATTTCTATAATTTTCATGTAGCAACTGTATCTTGTTTGATATCTCCCAGGTCTTCAGTTTTAGGCCAACTCACAGCATATAAACCAATGATCATGAAAAGAACATAGCAAGATAAAGTCAAACACAATTTCTAAATTTTAACAAATAGAAGATCAAGATTATAGAGAAATCAAAATGAGAGAGAGAGAGAGAGAGAGAGAGAGAGAGGTACCTTTGATAGTAGATATCAAAAACAAACATGTAGTGATAATTACAAAAATTTCCATCACAAATATTATGCTTATTGATTTTAAGAGAGATTAAAAGAGAACATATATAAATATAAAAATTATGTAGGGGAAGGGGAAAAGATATATACAATACATAAGTGTTGAGGGAGGGGAAGGTTAGGAAAGAGAAAGAGATTTTGTATGTTTTGGTAATTGAAAAATGTATTTATAACTGGTAAATTGCATAGTTAATGTGATTATGATGATGATGATGATGATATATATATATATATATATATATATGTTCTTATTAAAAAAAAAAAACTCATCATATCCAATGTGGTGGCATAATAATAAGTCTGAATAAAGGACTTTTGTGCTACCATATAAGTTTATGAAAAATTTGACACTTTTCTTCATAAATGAGAATTTTATGGTTTTTTTTTTTTAATTAGATAGAAGAAATATATAGGTAGGGAACAACTTTTTCCCCCAGCTATACCAAAAGGGAAATTGTACATAGAAATTAATTTTTTTACATATTGCCTTTTAGATTACTTCCATCCCCCTCCCCTAAAAAAAATACTTTTTAGTTACAAAAAAAAAATATATGCCACTTAGGAATAATTTAAGAGGAAAATTATACCCACTTTAGGGGAAAAAATTGATTGCGTATCTTTAAAAGAGCTAATAGTGAATATTTAAGTACATATTATTTAAGGATTATTATAATAGTGGATTTTGTAGCATGCATTTAAGATTTTTTTTTTAAGTACAAAAGAAATTCCTAGTTGATTTCCTGCTGTATTTATTTAAATATTATTTCTATCATATTTATGTATAATTAAGGAGTATGATGGATTGAAGTGCAACATATCATAGCCAAATTGAACTCAAAATAAGTTATAAGAAATAAGTTTAAGCTTTTTTTTTTCCCTCAAGAGAATTAGATAAGTTCAATTAAGCTAACTAAGGCAATACGATTTAATTCGTGTTGGATTGTACAAAATCATTCTATTTGTTTATATATATTGGTTAGCATTAGGGATGGCAATGGGGCGGGGCGGGGCCGAAGGATGGGATCTTCGCCCCCGCCCCGTAACTCGCGAAGTCCCTCCCTACACAATAAAATTTTATTTCTTGTTAATTTTCCCTACAACTATTACCATTTTTCAAACAAAATTACATGTTTTAATATTAAAAATATACTTGAAATTATAAATAAATTTATCCTATTAAATCAAACTAATTTTTAGCAAAAACTAAATAATATTATCTAAATGTTTAACAAGACAATGTCACAAAAAAAATCTCATAGTATGACAATAAAATAATCCAAACTCCTAATAAGATGATGATATTGGTACCTTACTTCTAACTTTGCTAGGGAGAAAAAAGAGATATTAGGTAGAATAAAATAAGATGATGATATTTTTGTTTAAATAATAAGGTTTTAGAATATGAAAAAATTACAACTTAACCCTTATTAACGTGGGGTGGGTATGGGGCAAAAAGTGTAAACCCATAAAATTAATAACCTTTGCGGGGCGGGGAAAACCCGCACGAGGCGAAGCGGGGAGGGGCGGGTCAAGCGGGGCGGGGAAAAATTGCCATCCCTAGTTAGCATGATAAAATTAAGTTGCAAGATTTCTTAAGAATGAGATTAGACCAAGGTATATACTTCAATTAAGAGAATTTTTTAATTCCTAAGTAATGAACATTAGTGTTACCATGGAAAACATAAATAAATACTACATGCATGTCCACAGTCATAAAATGGATGCAATAGTTAAACATTGTAAGCATCCAAAAGTTATTTCCTTAAAAATTTTAAATTGTAAGTTTTTTTTTTTTGAGAAAATAAATGGTAAGAATTAAAGATTAAATATTTTATATATATAAAGAAAATTTGTATGTCTAACTTACGGTAATGTAATTTACATCATAATTTGTCAAAAAATATATGAAAATACAAAGAATAAGAGGAACATCATACGGTCCATACCTATCAATCATAATATTTTGTTTCCTCTTCCAAGTTATTCTAAGAAATAAGAAGTTAGAAATTAGCATAGATTTAGATGAGATTAAAAGAACATTAGCAAGAATTATGTGGTATTTAACTTAAAAATTACAAAGTCATTTAGAAAATAAAATAAACAAATGGGAGGCAAATGATCATGTACTAAATCAATAAAACGCATTCCAATTATTTAGGCACAAAAATTGTTAATGGATAAAATGCAATTATGTAAAGAAAAACTGTGAACATGAATACAAAAAAATAGATTATCAATAGAAAATTAAAAAAAAAAACATGTTATTTACAACCCTGGAAAAGAAATCCAGTACAAACCTTTACACCGTAATTTTTCAAAAAAATAATGAAACTAACCATATAAAGCTAAGTTATAATCCCAAATACAAAGAAAAATAGGATCATATGGTCCATACCTATTAATCATAATATTTTGTTTCTTCTTTCAAGTTATACTAAGAAGTTAAAATTTAGCTTAAATATAGATGAGATTAAAAGAAAATTAGCAAGAATTTATGCAGTATTTAATTTAAAAATTACAAAGCCATTAAGAAAATAAAATAAACAAATGGGAGGAAAATGGTCATATACTAAAACAAAAAAACACATTCCAATTCTTTAGATACAAAAAACTTTAATGGGTAAAACGCAATTATGTAAAGAAAAATTGTGAACATGAATACAAAGATATAGACTATCAATTGAAAATTGAAAAAGAGAAAAAAACAAACAAGGTACTTACAACCCCGAAATAGGAAATCCAATACAAACTACAAACCATAAAAATTGCAGTAGAAAAGCAAAGAAGTTCAAGGGAAGAAAAAGAAAAACCGATCTCAAATAAACTTTCCAATTTTAGTTGTAATGCGGTGACCTCAAATAGACTTTCAAAATCTATATATAAAAAATTAAATTGGTGGATTTTAAATCCAAAGGGAAGCAATTGAATGTTTTGATGCGAAGAGAAGCTGTTTTTTTTATAAGGAGATGATAAGTCACAGAGAGAGAGAGAGAGAGAGAGAGAGAGAGAGAGAGAGAGAGAGAGAGAGAGAGAGAGAGAGAGAGAGAGAGAGAGAGAGAGAGAGAGAGAAGGGTAGATTGCTGAATTGAAAGCAATTTGGATTCAATGGGAAAGTCATTAATAGTATAAACATTAGCTATTTGTTTGATGGGAAGATAATGAGTTGAGAGCGAGAAAATGAAATTGATTAAAGAGAATGTGTGAATTGGAAACCCAAAAAAATAAAAATAAAAAAACTTTGTGACATGGCGGTGATGTGACTCAACTGAAGCATAGGAATAACAAATGCTACGCTTTAGCTTTCAGATATATATATATATATATATATATATATATATATATATCATAATAAGTCACATTTGCCACAGATGTAATCTATATATGGCAATGGGAATGACACTTCAAAAGCATATTAAATCAAGGGGATGTAAGTCTATATTTGCCATGCCTATCTGCCAGCGCAAAACTCTGCTCTGAGGCCTTGACTATAACCAAAGTTTAAGGGTTTAAGAGATATTCTTTATATCAATAACACTATCACCGTCAATTACATTCCAATTGATTTAATAAATCATCTGACTATGACCCGAAGAACCAGTTATATCGTAGTACTATAATTCTTAAATGCAATTGAAGCTTTCCATTGAACTTAAGAGCGCAATTATATCAATTGCAAAGACAACAAAGGATAGCCAAATCTTAAAGTAATTGCATATTAATTTATTTAGTTAAAAAATATATGAACTTCACCTCATCAACTCCCTTTGAGGATTAACTAATAATCTACTACATTCCAGCAAAAGAAAACTAAATTGCTAAGACAAATTAAACTTTGCAATGAAGCTTAGGGAAGATGTCATTGATGATCCAGTTTGCCAGATACTGATTTGCCTTATGTGTCAAATGAATTCCATCCCAACTGATACGTACATCTGGATTGGCGCAAACTGGTACACCAGGACTTGCACACATTTTTCCCAAGAAAAAGTCATAAGCACCTCCAGCCCCACAGCAAGATTTTAGCATGGAAGCAACATCAAATCCTGTCCATTGTGAAACAATCAAAATTGCATTACTGGACCACTGTCATATTGAGCTATATATTGTTCTAGCAATTTATTAGAACTAGAAAGAGACTCACCAAGATGTTGAGCATTACGGTGAACCCATTGGAAAGCATTGTAATAATCACCATATACTATGACAACATTAGGATTTTCTATTCTCAAGTCTTCAATGGCTAGTTTGAGTTGATCATTGTGATATATTGACAAATTATTCAACCCCTTTAGGCAGTGTAATTCATCATAATGAGCTGAATTTTCGGAGTGGAATTTTGTAAGATAAATTGGTGAACAGCCGATTGGGAAGTGTCCAGGGACAACCACTCTTACAGCACCATAACCAATTACCCTCTACAAACAATGAAACAGAATAAGGACTCAATAATCATGTTAGGAAATTTTGAAGGCAAAAATTAGAATCGAATTTGTTTAGTTTACAAAGAAAACATACAGTGACAGCGTCCTTAATTGCTTTGACAACTTGTGGAACTAAGTATCTGGCCTCCTCAACGGTTTTGTGCAGCAATGCAAGGTTATAATCATTCTCTCCAATTCCACCCACAATGAATAGAGCTGATTTAAGCTTCTCAGCACAATCTATCAAACATCAACAAAAAGAAAATACATATTTTTAAATTTGAGTTAGGTTGTGATCCAAAGCCTTCATTGGCAAAATTGCCAAATTTGGTGTGTTCACAATTTTTTGAAAGACTAAAAATGAAATTTTCAAATTTCAGAAATTAAAAGCCGACCCAAAATTTAGGGATCAATTTAATATTGCCTCCTAAATTTTAGCGTAGTATTACATGCTTAATTCAAATGAGAGGCTAACCATGATGATTGCGATAGGTATGATGGAAATAGGTGGACATCCAATCTAGTTGCACACTGAGAGAGCTTGAAGTAACTGATGATGGAAAATTAACTCCAAAAAAGTTTATAGGCAAGGCAGTGGCATCAGCCACTGCAAAATTCACCCCACCACCGACGGCCACTGCCACGTTGGCCCCAAGATGACCACCAGCAAATAATGCGTCCGTATTCAAGTAGGGAGAAAGAAGTGGAATTCCGGCTGATTGAGCTGTGAAATTATAGAACCAAAAAAAAAAATTAATATAATTTAATTTTGATTATCATATTGGTTCATGAGGTAGTTCTTAACACATGTACATGTGGTGGAGTCATATAACACAAAGTTAAATACTAAAATTTGCATAGTTCCCTTGGCAAGTAAAATCCAAACATAACATATTATGCTTAGCCTAAAAACAGAACCAAGTCACTTTTCCAAACATTCTTATCATGCAGTACTAGTATTCAAGAGTTTGAGAAAGTTCGATATAGTGAGTCAGATTTTGACAAACCAGTGTTGTCAGTTGCCAGTTGGTCATGTTGTTACTTCTTTAATCCTTCTAAAAGAACAGACTTATAAAAATTTCTAGCAACAAATTTAGTGATTTTCTTTGCTACTTTTTGACTAACCAGCCTCAACTTAATAATAAATAGATAAATAAACATCAACGTATTAAGTTTGATATGATTCTTACCAATAAAATCAATCATCAGCAACCCATTGGAGCACCTTCCAGTTGCATTTTTGAAGTAGGTTTTGCCATAGGGAAACTGAAAAAATGGCAGAGATGGGTTCTGAAGAATCAAGTTGCCTGTGTCGGAGATAGAGTCCCCTAGTTGATATATTGCATCAAACTCGCAAACCTTAAGGAAGCCTGGACCAGTGCAATCAAGTGGAACAAAAAGAAGAGAGAAAGCAATTAGAGTGATGAGAAGCAAAGAGAAAACTGATTTGATGGTAGCCATAATTTGATCAACAAAGAAGCAGTTGGTTATCTCTGAATTAAGATATGATACAGTGGAATTAGTGCAAGTAAGCACGTCGTGCATGTGTTATATATATACTGTATAACGAGGAGTACCTAATAAGGAAACTTTTCAGTCTGTTCTAAGTTTGTTTTTCTACTTTATGATGGATTTTGGTTTCTTTGAATGGTAGTTACTAGTTCCAGAAATAAAACTCGATTTTCTTGGAGCACAAACTACGTACTATCCTAAATTCCTAACAATCAAAAGGCAAAAGCTAATGCTTTTTACTTTTTTATCTTCTGTTGGTAATGAACTACTCATTAATTAGTTACTACTACCATTTCAATTTGGAATTTTTTTTTCCTTTTTTGTTAGTTTGGTCAGAACATCTAGGATTTTTTTTTTTTTTTTTTTTTTTAGGATATCTTATAGTAGGATTTTAATTGCTTAGTATTAGGTTGCTCTGTCAATTTGTTGAGCAACGGTATATATTGACAAAGATAGAAACAAAGTAAAATTCTTTCCCATTGATACAGAATTCTGCATCCTTTTAGGGTTTGATGGTTAAACAGCTAATATATTGTGAAATTTTTGTAACATTTTGTTATGTGCCTAAAATTACTCTATTCAATAGTCATAGCTATGACCAAAACTCACGCTGTTGTAAAATGTAAAATATTATAGAAACGCGTTTCCTTGAGATATATATGAGATATCCATATTTAATTTTTTTTTTCGTTCCATTTTATTGTAGATTAGAGCTTTTAAAGCTCTTACGAGTAATATGTGCTTTAATTAAAAGCTCTTAATTTTCTTAAGAGTTAAGATGACATTTTCCCCATTAAGCTGAATTTGCTAATGAGTGGAAAGACAAATCACATCCAGGATGCAATCAAACTTGAATTCTACCGCTAGCAATCTTGTAAAATCCTGTAAATTTCTCTCTAATGGTGTGCAAAATCTATAAAAGCTTTCCAAAAGCATTAGAAAAAACAATTTAAAAAGGAATATGGATGACTATTTATACGTAATGAAGATTTGTCTTTGAAAAGACAGAATTGAAATGTTAACTTTAATTCATACAAGCCTTCTAAAATATGTCTTGGTTATTACTAGTCATTAATATGGTTATAAAATGAACCAAATCATTTATAAACAACTTGGTTTTGACTTCATATAAAACTTGTTCATATTTGTTTATCAACAAACAAGCTAAGTTTGAGCATTAATTAGTTTAAACTTGTTTATTCAATGAGTCAAGCCCTAGCAAAAAGGGGAAAAATTTGTTCATGAACAAACTCATGATAATAGGGCTCAATTTAAAAATTGAAAAAAAAAAATTCAAATGCCAAACCTAGGCTTTTTTATGGGCTTGATAATAAGCTTGATACAGGCTTGGAAAATAAACTCATATGATAAACCTTTAATTAATTGGGAGTTGAGACCACTCATACAACCAAAATGGGCTTAATAATGTGTTTAATATGGGTTTGATAATGCAGTTGTATTTGATCTCGAGTTCAAGAGCTTGATTAACGAATCGAGTTGAGCCAAGCTGAGCTCAAGCCTATAGACTATTTGATGAGCTTGAGTTTGACTATTGTTATGTACCTAAAATTACTCTATTCAATAGTCATAATTATGACCAAAACTTATGTTGTTGTAAAATGTAAAATATCATAGTAACACGTTTCCTTGAGATATATATGAGGTATCCATCTTGAATTTTTCTCATTCCATTTTATTTTAGATTAGAGCTTTAAAAGCTTTTATTTTTCTTAAGAGTCAAGATGACATTTTCCCATTCTATCAAATTTTCTAATGAGTTTTAAGACAAATCACCTGTAGGACACAACCAAAACCAAATTCTACCGCTAGCAATCTTGGAAAATCCTATAAATTAATTTCTCTATTGTAGTATGCAAAATCTATAAATGTTTTCCAAAAGCATTAAAAAAACAATTTAAAAATGAATATGGATGGCTACTTATACATAAAGAAGTGTTGTCTTTGAAAAGACACACTTGAAAAGTTACTTTAATTGATACAAGTCTTCTAAAATGTCTTGGTACTTTCTAGTCGTTAATAGGGTTATTACTGAACCAGATCATTTAAATATAAATAACTTAGGTTTGGCTTCATAAAAAAAAAAAATTTGTTCATATTTGTTTATTTATAAATAAGCTAAGTTTGAGCCTTAATTAGTTTAAGCTTGTTTAATCAATAAGTGGAGCCCAAGCAAAAAGGGGGAAAATTGTTCATGAACAAGTGAACTTAAACCTTTTTTGGTGACACGCCCTTGTTCTATAGAACGGCAAAATTTTTATTACCATTTCAATTTTGACCTTCCAATGGGCAGAACAGTGGAGCGTTCTGGAAATATTAGTGGGGCCTTAATGTTCCAAACAAGATTAAAAACTTTGCATGGCGTGTAATCCGCAATATACTTCCAACCAAAGCCAACCTCCGTCACCGGAAAGTCTTAGACAATCCGACATGTGAGGCTTGCAAGATAGAAGCAGAGAGCAATGGGCATCTATTCTGGCAATGTGAGCAAACTTGAGATATATGGACAATCTCTGGAATTCCGTCTGACTCAAGTGGGGTACACTTCAATGAGTTCGTTGATATTTTATGGCATTTAAAGTTTGTGAAGCATGTCAACAACAAAGTCCTGGATTATTCATCACTATTGCTTGGAGCATTTGGTTCAATCAGAATCAAGCTCTGAGGAAAAGCTGGTCAAACGGCTAGTCTAATTATTCACAAACCTAGATCAATGATCAAGAAATTTCAGGTGGCAAACTTTCAACCTTTAAGATCATCTGTGAAAGAAGTGGAACTGTGGATCAACCAGAAACCTCCATGGTATAAGATCAACATAGATGGAGCGGTTTTTACTCAGCAATAGGCACAGGTGTGGGTGTGGTTATTCGTGATCATGATGATAGGATGGTGACTACGTTAAGCAAGAGGCTTCATTACCCTTTGGGGCCTTTAGAAGTTGAAGCGAAAGCAATCGAGGAAGCTACGGAGTTTGCCGTGATGTTGGTATTTGGGATGCACACTTTGAGAGCAACTCACTTATACTCTCTAGTGCTATTCAAGGTTTGTGTAATCCACCAGTAGCCATCTCTAATGTTGTCACTGGTATTTGTCAGAGACTGCAAGTTTTTAGATTTGTGTGTGTCTCCCATGTTAGGCAGGGAGGTAATAAACCCATGCATATTTTAGCTCAATATACCAAAGGCATTAGTAGTTCTGTAACTTGGGTAGGGGAGGATCCAATTGTCATTAAGTTAGTTTTAGCTCAAGATGTATTGAATTTATTTTCATTTTAATAAAGTCATCCATCTTTTCATCAAAAAAATAAAATAAAATAAGTGTGAGAGACCACGCCCCGACTCGTTTTTTGGTGTTGGGCCAAATCCACGTGAATGAGCAAAGTCATGTTATTACCTTTCAAAATGGAGTTCAAATGATTATCTCCTTTAAATTAAGAGTTTTACAATAAAGTCGCTACTTATTTAAATATTAGATAAAATAAGAAAACCATAATTGAAAAATTCATCATTTTATTGATTTGATAGTGAATGCATATTAATCATAGAAAATTACATGGCTTTGGTCTTAGATACAATCTAAGATAAAGTACGTGACTTTGAACATGTGGCTTTTGAATATTTATAATTTTTAATGCATTTTTGGGGCTCATATTTCTAATTTCTAATGTCTATTTCAGTATTTTCTTTGTATTTTTTAACTCAAAACTAAAGAATTTAGCCCAAATATATTTTTAAAAAATCATACTTTTCACCTCAAAAACAAAGAAAATAAATAAATTTTTGGGCTGGACTTGAAAGGAAAACCTTCAAAAAAAATCAATTTAAGGCCTATGACTGAAGAGAGACTGAAATTGACTGAGTGGACCGAATTGGACCTAATGGGGCCGAAGTCGACCTAATTGGACTGAAAAGAAATTGATTAACTTTTAAGGAGAACAAATTATTTTCAAAAAAAAATTGAGAGAAAAATTAAACATTATATTACAATCCAAAATAATTCTTTATTTTCACACATCACGTAGGTCTGCGACTAGTTAATACAATTTTTATTTTGTAGATCATAATAAGTCACATTAATAATTGTGAAAAAAAAAATTGTGAAAGATTTTGTTAATACGTTTAATATGGATCCCAGCAAATTATAGGTTGACCATTAATTTTCATAATCGCATCTGCACGGTCACATTGCCACAGATGTAATCTATATATGGCAATGGGAATGACACTTCAAAAGCATATTAAATCCAGGGGATGTAAGTCTATAATTACCATGCCTATCTGCCAGTGCAGAACTCTGCGCTGGGGCCTTGACTATAACCAAAACTTAAGGGGTTAAGAGATACTCTTTATATCAATAACACTGTCACTGTCAATTACATTCCAATTTATTTAATAAATCATCTGGCTATGACCCAAAGAACCAGTTGTATAGCAGTACTTTAATTTGTTAATGCAATTGAAGCTTTCCATTGAACTTAAGAGCGCAATTATATCAATTGTAAATACAACAAAGGATAGCCTAATCTTAAAGTAATTAAATATTACTTATTTATTTAACATATATAGAAGCTTCACCTATTTCTCAAAAAAAATAAAAAATAAAAACTTCACCTCATAAACTTCCTTTGAGGATTAACTAATAATCTACTACATTCCAGCATAAGAAAACTAAATCGCTAAGACAAATTAAACTTTGCAATGAAGCTTAGGGAAGATGTCATTGATGATCCAGTTTGCCAGATACTGATTTGCCTTATGTGTCAAATGAATTCCATCCCAACTGATACGTACATCTGGATTGGCGCAAACTGGTACACCAGGACTTGCACACATTTTTCCCAAGAAAAAGTCATAAGCACCTCCAGCCCCACAGCAAGATTTTAGCATGGAAGCAACATCAAATCCTGTCCATTGTGAAACAATCAAAATTGCATTACTGGACCACTGTCATATTGAGCTATATATTGTTCTAGCAATTTATTAGAACTAGAAAGAGACTCACCAAGATGTTGAGCATTATGGTAAACCCATTGGAAAGCATTGTAATAATCACCATATTCTATGACAAAATTAGGATTTTCTATTCCCAAATCTTCAATGGCTAGTTTGAGTTGATCATTGTAATATATTGACAAATTATTCAACCCCTTTAGGCAGTGTAATTCATCATAATGAGCTGAATTTTCGGAGTGGAATTTTGTAAGATAAATTGGTGAACAGCCGATTGGGAAGTGTCCAGGGACAACCACTCTTACAGCATCATAACCAATTACCCTCTACAAACAATGAAACAGAATAAGGACTCAATAATCATGTTAGGCAATTTTGAAGGCAAAAATTAGAATCGAATTTGTTTAGTTTACAAAGAAAACATACTGTGACAGCGTTCTTAATTGCTTTGACAACTTGTGGAACTAAGTATCTGGCCTCCTCAACGGTTTAGTGCAGCAGTGCAAGGTTATAATCGTTCTCTCCAATTCCACCCACAATGAATAGGGCTGATTTAAGCTTCTCAGCACAATCTATCAAACATCAACAAAAAGAAAATATATATTTTTAAAATTGAGTTAGGTTGTGATCCGTATCCTTCACTGGCAAAATTGCCAAACTTGGTGTGTTTACAATTGTTTGAAAGACTAAAAATGAAATTTTCAAATTTCAGAAATTAAAAGCTGACCCAAATTTTATCTCCTACATTTTAACTTGGTATTACATGCTTAATTCAAATGAGAGGCTAACCATGATGATTGTGATAGGTATGATGGAAATCGGTGGACATCCAATCCAGTTGCACACTGAGAGAACTTGAAGTAACTGATGATGGAAAATTAGCTCCAAAAAAGTTTATAGGCAAGGCAGTGGCATCAGCCACTGCAAAATTCACCCCACCACCAACGGCCACTGCAACGTTCACCCCAAGATGACCACCAGCAATTAATGCGTCCTTATTCAAATAGGGAGAAAGAAGTGGAATTCCGGCTGATCGAGCTGTGAAATTATAGAACCAAAAATTTTTTTAATAAAATTTAATTTTGATTATCCTATTGGTTCATAAGGTAGTTCTTAACACGTGGTGGAGTCATATAACACAAAGTTAAAAAACAAAATTTGCATAGTTCCCTTGGCAGTAAAATTCAAACATAACATATTATGCTTGGCCTAAAAACAGAACCAAGTCACTTTTCCAAACATTCTTATCATGCAGTACTAGTATTCAAGAGTTTGAGAAAGTATGATATAGTGAGTCAGATTTTGACAACCCAGTGTTGTCAGTTGCCAGTTGGTCATGTTGTTAATTCTTTAATCCTTCTAAAAGAACAGCCTTATAAAAATTTCTAGCAACAAATTAAGTGATTTTCTTTGCTACTTTTTGACCAACCAGCATCAACTTAATAATAAACAGATAAATAAACATCAACATACTATGTTTGATATGATTCTTACCAATAAAATCAATCATCAGCAATCCATTGGAGCACCTTCCAGTTGCATTTTTGAAGTAGGTTTTGCCATAGGGAAACTGGAAAAATGGCAGAGATGGGTTCTGAAGAATCAAGTTGCCTGTGTCAGAGATAGAGTCCCCTAGTTGATATATTGCATCAAACTCACCAACCTTAAGAAAGTCTGGACCAGTGCAATCAAGTGGAACAAAATAAAGAGAGAAAGCAATGAGAGTGATGAGAAGCAAAGAGAAAACTGATTTGATGGTAGCCATAATTTGCTGAAGAAAGAAGCACTTGGCTATCTATGAATTATGATATGAAACTATGGAATTAGTGCAAGTAAGCACATCGTGCATGTGTTATATATATATATAAACGAGGAGTTACCTAATATGGAAAATTTTCAGTCTGTTTTAAGTTTGTTTTGAAAACAGAGACATTGAATCTGACTCTGTGAAGAAGAAGCAACAGAATCCAACGGTAACATTTTGATTTAAAAGAGAACTAGACACAAAACGGTGGCGTTTTGTTAAATGAGATACGACACCGTTTTATGTTCTCTCACGCGTGTTTAGTGTGGTGCTCCAAGCAACGTCGTTCTGATCTAAGAATCTGTCTTCCTCTGCGATGCACTTGCTCTGCTCCTCTCAAGCTTCCAAAACCAGATATTTTAGTTACAAGATATTTATAGAATTTGTACAGCTGTATTGTCAGTTAGTTAAGAGTTTGTTAGAGTCAGTTAGTTAGTTAGAATCTTCTGGAATGGTTACTTGTTATGTATATATATTGAGGATACGGGTTGTATTTTGATATCAAGCAAGCTTAATAAAATTTAGTTTTCTTCATTCCAGTTTTCTCTCTGTTTCTTATTTGTTCCTCCATTGACAAATCAATTGAGCTTGCTTTTCTTCATGGTATCAGAGCCTGAATCCATGGCTTCCTCTACTCCTACAAACACTGCTCCACCATCTCCCGCACAAATCATTTCACAAACACCTTCACCACCTTCACCATTGTTACTTCTTTCCAACATGTCAAACTTAATGTCAATTAAGCTTGACTATACGAACTATAATCCATGGAGGCACCAATTGCTCACAATACTGGAAGCTTACTCTCTAGTAGAGCACATTGATGGTTCTACCTCTCAACCTGGTCAGTTCCTTCGTGATACTCAAGGGAAGTTGACTTTAACCGTGAATCCAGAGTACCAAACCTGGAAGATCAAAGACAAAGGTCTTCTTTCTTTGATCAATTCTACTCTTACTCCACAAGTCTTCTCTCTTGTGGTTGGAATCAACACTTCAAGGGAAGTGTGGAATACTCTGGAACAGAGGTTTACTTCAACCTCAAGAGCAAACATTCTCAATCTGAAATTGGAGCTCCAAAGTCTCAAGAAAGGTTCAGATCCAGTAAACACTTTCTTGCAGGAAATAAAGGTAGCTCGTGATAAACTCCTTGCAGTTGGAGTGGTTGTAGACAATGAAGAACTTATTTGCAATTGTTCTTCGAGGATTGCCTAAAGATTTTGCTCATTTTTGCTCAGCAATTCGCACCAGAAGTGAACCAATCACTTATGAATAACTCTCTATCATGTTACAAAGTGAAGAACAAGCTATGGCAGAGAATTTTGATAGCTTTTCACAGTCTCTAGCCATGTTTGCCTCTGGCAGCAAGAATTCTAGCAATTATCAATCTCAGTCACACAATCACGGTGGTAACTCTAATAGAGGAAGGGGCAGAAACAATGGTAATCGAGGCAGAGGTGGTGAAAGGTTTAACAACAATAACAATACTGGTGGAGGTCAACACCAGTATTTCACTCCTCAATCTCAACACAGTTATAACTCAACTCAACCTACAACTCAAACTACACAATTTGGGAGTCAAACCTTCAAGGGTGAAAGACCTATCTGCCAGATTTGTGGTAAGGCAGGTCACACAGCTGTTGATTGCTATCATAGAATGGACTTTGCCTATCAAGGCAAGAATCCACCAACCAAGCTAGCTGCAATGGCTTCAGCCTCTAATGCTGCTTTGACCAACAATCAAGATCCCTGGTTAGCAGATTCAGGCACATCAGACCATCTCACTGCTAATCTCAACAACCTTTCTGTTCAGTCACAATACAAGGGCTCAGATCAAATCACAGTAGGCAATGGTCAATCTCTCCCTATTAATCACATTGGTAATACTTTTCTTCCTACCAAATCTCATAATTTTGTGCTTAGGGATGTCCTTCTTGTTCCAAAGATAGCAATGAACCTTCTGTCAGTTCACAAATTTTGCTTACACAATAATTGTTCCTGTCATTTTAATGCTAATGAGCTTACTATTCAGGATGTTCCTACGGGGAGAATCCTTTACAAGGGCTTGAGTAAGAATGGGGTGTATCCAATCTATCCAAAGCTCTTCACAAAGCCTCTACCTACACATTCAACTGCATCCACACAGTCCAATTCATCTCCACCTCAATTGTCTCCACCTTAATTGCACCACTCATCTTCTGCTTCATTTCATGTACAGAAATCTCATAAGTGGCTGCTATGGCACCACAGACTAGGTCATCCTAGTGACAATGTTCTTAGAACTACTTTGTCTTCCTTTAACTATATAGATGCTTGTAATAGGACTACTCCTATCAGTCATTGTAATCATTGCCTCAGTGGCAAAATGCATCAATTACCATTCAATAAATCTGATTTTGTTGCTTCTAAACCCCTTGAACTCATTCACAGTGATGTTTAAAGTCCAGCCCCTGTTATGTCCATCAAAGAATTTAGATATTATCTTGTTTTCATTGATGATTATTCGAAATTCACTTGGCTTTACCTTCTTAAAAACAAATCTGAAGTATTTGATATTTTCAAGTACTTCAAGGCTTATATTGAAAACCAACTCAATACTTCCATTAAAATTCTCAGAACTGATGGTGGAGGAGAGTATAACTCCACTGCTTTTCGTCATTTCTGCTCTAGTCATGGCATCACTCATCACATAACCTGCCCACACACTCCTCAACAGAATGGCACAGCTGAAAGAAAACATAGACACCTTGTTGAATGCTCCCTAACCATGCTATCCCATTCTAGTTTACCCCTAACTTACTGGTCTTATGCAATTTCCACTGCAACACATATCATCAATAGGCTTCCCACACCTAGGCTTCAAAATAAATCCCCATGGGAGGTGTTGTTTCAGTCCAAACTAGATTTACTTCACCTTAGAACTTTTGGCTGCACATGCTTTCCCCTTCTCAGGCCTTACAATAAGCATAAACTTCAACCCCATACCAAACCTTGTATCTTTCTTGGTTACCCCACTCACTCCAAGGGTTATATCTGTCTAGATCCATCCAATCTAAGAATTTATATATCTAGGCATGTCCTATTTAATGAACTTGATTTTCCTTCCTTACAATCCTCCTCTTCCACTGCCTCATCTCCCACTGCCTCCTCTTCCACTGCCTCATCTTGCATTGCTCATTGGTTATCTTTTCTATCTCAATTTCCTACTCAAACATCTTCCACTATTCCCAATCTCACTCCTACACACTCCTCTACTCCCACCTCACCCAATCTGTCATTAGACACTCCAGAATCCATCCCAGCCACTGCTTCTCCTACTCCTCACACAATCACTGCCTCTCCTCCCACATGCCCTATGATTACCTCCAACCCAAATTCCATACCCTTGCCTACTGTTGATGAATCTTTACCTACTATTGATGTACCTGCACAGAATAATCATCCTATGGTCACTAGGTCTAAGGTTGGGGTCTTCAAACCTAAAGCCTTTGTTTCCTCCAAATCCAAGACTGTTTCCATTGATTACACTGTGACTGAGCTTCCTTCCTATAAAATTGCTGCCCAATATCAGCAATAGTGTTCTGCTATGAATGAGGAATTTGATGCTCTCACTAGACAGAATACTTGGGTCTTGGTACCTTCTTCTCCTACTCAAAATGTTGTAGGCTGTAAGTGGGTCTTCAAATTAAAACATAATAGTGATGGCAGCATTAACAGATACAAAGCTAGGCTTGTGGCAAAAGGATTTCATCAGCAATATGGCATTGACTTTGATGAGACCTTTAGTCCAGTGATCAAGCCTCCAACTGTTAAAATCATTCTATCCCTTGCTGTGCAATTCAACTGGCCTCTAAGACAATTAGATGTTCGAAATGCTTTTCTTCATGGGTTCTTGAAGCAGGAAGTTTACATGGATCAGCCTCCTGGCTATGTGGATTCAGTCTTTCCCAATCATGTGTGTCTCTTGAAAAAGTCCCTCTATGGCCTCAAACAAGCACCTAGGGCCTAGCTTGAGAGGTTTTCTTCTCACCTGTTGCATTTGGGGTTTCAGGCATCACAGGCAGATTCTTCATTGTTTATTCTAAGACATGGCAAGTTCTTGGTGTTCCTCTTGGTATATGTTGATGACATAGTGCTCACTGGGAACAGCCCCTCTTACTTGCAGGCTCTCATTCTCCAATTGAGTTTTGAATTTGAACTTAAAGACCTTGGTAACCTACATTATTTCCTTGGTCTACACATCACACGAACTTCCAAGGGACTCTTTCTCAATCAATCCAAATATGCTCATGACTTACTTCAAAAACACAACATGCTTTCTGCCAAGCCAGCCAAGACTCCCTGTGCTCCCAATCTTAGATTAGTTCCTGCTACGAGTTCTCTACTTGTTAACCCCCATGAATATCGGAGTATTGTGGGCTCTCTTCACTATTTAACCTTTACTCGTCCTGACATTAGTTTTGCTGTACATCAGGTTTGGCAATTCATGTCTGCTCCAGATGAAACTCATTTAATTGCTGCAAAACGTATTCTACGGTATGTCAATGGCACAACCAATTTGGGTATTTTCTTTCGCCATGGCCCTTTGTCTCTCTCTGCCTTTTCTGACTCAGATTGGGCTGGAGACCCCTTTGATCGTCGCTCCACCACTGGTATTTTGGTCTACCTTGGTTTCAATCCTATCACGTGGAGTGCTAAGAAACAAGATACTGTTTCTCGTTGCTCCACTGAATCTGAGTATCGCGCTCTTGCCACCACTGCCACAGAGCTTTGTTGGATTCGCCAGGTCTTGAAGGATCTTGGCATCTTCCTCCCTTCTACTCCCAAGCTCTGGTGCGACAATGTCTCTGCCCTTGCTATTGCCTCTAATCCAGTGTTTCATGCTCGGACCAAGCATGTGGAGGTAGATTACCATTTTGTCCGAGAAAAGGTGCTTCGGCGCGATCTATAGGTTCGTTATGTTTCTACCGGAGATCAGCTTGCTAACATCTTTACCAAAAGCCTTCCTTCTTCTAGGTTTCTCTATTTGCGTTCCAAAACCATGGTTTCCGTTGACCCTTGGTTTTGAGGGGGGATGAAAACAGAGACATTGAATCTGACTCTGTGAAGAGGAAGCAACAGAATCCAACGGTAACATTTTGATTTAAAAGAGAACTAGACACAAAACGGTGGCGTTTTGTTAAATGAGATATGACACCGTTTTATGTTCTCTCACGCGTGTTTAGTGTGGTGCTCCAGGTGACGTCGTTCTGATCTAAGAATCTGTCTTCCTCTGCGATGCACTTGCTCTGCTCCTCTTAAGCTTCCAAAACCAGATATGTTAGTTACAAGATATTTATAGAATTTGTACAGCGGTATTGTCAGTTAGTTAAGAGTTTGTTAGAGTCAGTTAGTTAGTTAGAATCTTCTGGAATGGTTACATGTTATGTATATATATTGAGGATACGGGTTGTATTTTGATATCAAGCAAGCTTAATAAAATTCAGTTTTCTTCATTCCAGTTTTCTCTCTGTTTCTTATTTGTTCCTCCATTGACAAATCAATTGAGCTTGCTTTTCTTCATGTTTTTCTAATATATGTTACATTTTGGTTTCTTTGAATGGTAGTTACTAGTTCCAGAAGTTAAACTCGATTCTCTTGAACCACAAACTACGTACTATCCTAAACTCCTAACAATCAAAAGGTAGAAGCTAATGCTTTTTACTTTTTTCTTTCGGTTGATAATAAACTACTCATTAATTACTATTACCATTTCAATTTGGATTTTTTTTTTTTCCCTTTTTTGTTAGTTTGGTCAGAACGTTTAGTAAGTTTTTTTTTTGGGGGGGGGGGGGGGAACTTTTGGAGTATATTTGCTTAGTATTGGGCTACTCTATCAATTTGTTGAGCAACCGTGTATATTGACAAAGATAGGAACAAAATTAAATTCTTTCGAATTGATACAGAATTCTGCATTCGCCATGGGTTTGATGGTTAAACAGCTAATTTATTATGAAATTATTTTAACATTTTGTTATGTGCCTAAAATTACTCTATTCAATAGTCATAATTACGACCAAAACTCATGCCGATGTAAATTGTCAAATATTATAGTAACGCGTTTCCTTGAGATATTTAACTAGAATTTATTTTCTCGTTCCATTTTATTGTAAATTAGAGCTTTTAAAACTCTTAATAATAATAAGATTTTTTAAAGCTCTAATTTTTCTAGGGGTCCGTTTGGTTGGGAATATGGAAAAATGGAAGGATAGAATATTGCGGGAGAATGGAAATGTTGGAGGATAGAAAAGATTTAGTTTTCCCTCATTTGTGTTTAGTTGAAGAGGTGGAAAAGTGTAAAGATGAAAAAAAAATTTGTTGGGTTGAGATAAAAAATGAGAGGATAAAAAATAAAGTTGATATAAATTTACCATTATGTCCTTACTAAATATATAAACAAAAAGTAACGCATTTATTATTAAAAAAATTGTATGGACACTTTTTTTTTTTTTTTTTAATAAAATAAGCAAATGCTAAAAGGATAAAAAAAATTAAAAAATAAACAGATAAAAACAAACAAAAAGAACCAACATATATTGTGCAAAATTTTATCCAAGTAAAAAAATTTAAAAAAAAAAAAAAAAAACAAACAAACAAACAAACCAAGGTGAACATACTATGAAGAAATTTTATCCAAGCAAAAAAAAAAAAAAAAAAAAAAAAAACAAGGGGGAAAGACAAAAAGCACGTTGTTGGATGGAGAAGGGCAATTTTGTCTAACATGCATTTTCCTCTTTCTCTCCCATTTTCTCCCCATTTTGGAGAGATTAAATTTTGGTGGGCCTAGAGAGAAAATAGCAAGGCCCACCACTTTTCTCTCCTCCTCCTCCTCTCAACAAAACACCCTTTCTACTCATTTTCTCTCTTATTTTCCACTCTTTTTTTGTCATCCTCCCTAAAATCCACCCAACCATACATACCCTGAGAGTTAAGATGATATTTTTCCCATGCAATTGAATTTGCTAATGAGTCATAAGACAGATCACATCTAGGATACAACCAAACTTGAATTCTACCGCTAGCAGTCATAGAAAATCCTATAAATTTCTCTCTAATGGTGTGTAAAATCTATAAAAGCTTTCCAAAGGCATTAAAAATACAATTTAAAAAGGAATATGGATGACTAATTATACATAACTAGTCGCTAACCCGTGCGATGCACGGAAAAGTTCCGAAAATGAAATATATATGATACATCCTAAACAATTTAAAAAAAAAAAAAAAGTAAAATTTGAAAAGCAGTAGAACTTTATTTATAATAATCCAAGTGTACAATAAAGAGGAGAAAAGATGGCTTTCCTCAACCCAAGCTGAAGGTACCCTTAACTCCTTAGCATAATTATCCAACACCGTACGCTGACTTATTACGTACTCTAGAAACTGTCCTATAGGATATGTGCCTTGCTTACTACAACACAAATATGTTCTAACACATCAAAAATATCCTTCAAGCATGGTTCTTGCAACCCAATTGATGCTAGCAACTATTAGTTGGCAAGCTCCACAATCAAATCCCTGATTCATAGTTCGTGACAGGAGTGTAATGCTCCCAATAGAGTGTGGCAGTCATCCACAATAGGTTTCCTTGGCATGGAATTAATTTAGTATGGACTGTAATAGGAGAACCATGACTATCTCTAAAAATAATGCCCAAACATGTATAATTGGTGGCTTTGAAAAAAAAAGGCCAGTGCCATGTCTAGTTTGAGATGAGGAGAAACATGAGCAGTATTTGTTGGCTCACTTTTTTGAACCTAAATACTCAATGGTCCTAAATTGAAATTTTTTTATAAAATAAATAAATAAATAACCCAAATTGTATAGAAAATATTCCTAATGTTTGACAATTGAGGGGGAAAAAATTCACATGATTAACTGCAACTGAGAAACTCTAACTTATAATTTACTTGGCTGATGTGTTCAGAAAATTATTTAAGGCTTTTGCATTGAGATAGCATCCATGAGTTTTAGAGCAAACACCATTTAAAATCTCACTTGCAATGTTATATTAAGCAGCAAAAGAATGATTATGGAAAAAAAATTCAGTTTTGTTAATTTGATGGACCCAACTTACAAAAGCCAACAACCTTTAAGAAGCTCATCAATATAAAAAAATTCGCACTAACAGTTGAATATATGGACAATAATGGTTTTGGGGAATTAAGATGAGAAAGACCCAGTTGAAACAATTTATCATGTAACTAAATAGGGTTTAAGGATTGATAGGATCAAAGGGGGCATTACCTGTACGCTAAGAATTGGAAATAGAATATGCACAATCATACCAGATGGTGGATTTGATTTAAAGGTGTGAAAAATACTTGAGGTCAACCACACATCCAATTTCTATTAAAAATATCAACTAAATTTTACACGAAATTCACCTCATGGGATTTAACTGATTTAGAAGCAGCTAAAACACTAAAAAATTATACAAAATCCCATTAAGTATATGCACATAATAGAGAAACTTTCAAAGGATGTTACAAACCCCAAGAAATTGCATGTTGGAGATGGTGAATTTTAATAAAAAAAGTAAGATATAGTTGGAACATTTTGAACAGTGAGTTTCATGATTTTATATTCTCATATACTTGGTTCAGCCAAAAAAATATTGCCTTTACATGTGTAGGAGGGGATGCGTTGTTTACCTTTATTGATAAAGGAACGATGTCAACACCAAATCACCCAGATCTTAAAATACAATTAAGACTCTAGTAGTAAAAAGAATTTATTGGCACCATCACAATCCTTAAAAGCAACAATATAGAAAGAGTTTCTCTTTTCCTATTCCAAAAAGGTAATCTTTAAGGTGTAGAGTCCCACTCCATGGTTAGAAACTCCATGTATAAGCCTGTTATTGGATATAACTATCAAACTACTGGTTACAAAAAAAAAAAAATAAAACAAAAAAAAAATTCAAACTAATGGTTAAATAGAGATAGAAATGCTTATCATTAGTTAAAGCCAAAAAAAATTCCAATTATATGATATCACATTAAGGAATCGTGAATGGAAAGAAAAAGATACCAAGTGTCAAATTTAAAGATAACTATTACCAAAAAAGAAGAAGCAAAAGATAACTATTACCAAAAAAGAAGAAGCAAAAGAGTCAGCAGTGAAGATGGATGGAGAAAATTAAACATCTTAAACTTCTAAAGTGATCAACCAGAGGAGGCATCCAATTCATATTCATTTGTAGAAACAAAATGTCCTAACTATAAATGAAGCAAGGTGCAAGTGATTGTTTCTACGATTTTGAAATAAAAAAAGTCATAATTTCAGTTGTGCGTTACAAAAGAGACTTTGTAAAATAATATCCCAAAAGGCATATGGGATACTATGGAAGGACTCTAATGTGGCTCCTGCATCACAGCTTGTGGCAAGATACAATGGTTCAGATGAAAGTTTATTATAATGGCAGACCCTTAAGGTATGCATTGATGCTATAAAAGCTGGAGGATAGGTGGGTATTGGCAAAGGAGTTTGATAATTGTTGTTTTGTTTGAAGAAAAGGAATGCAAACTAAGTAGTTCATAGTCTTAGTATAGTGGTTCGTTGGAGGGAAAAAACAGTTTTGTACTGTTTAGTTGGTTTGTAAATTTTGTTTTTACCAGAATATATATAATTTCTCAATTTAGTTTGGCAAAAAAATTTCATTTTGCAAAATAGGCTTAAATTTTAATCATTCAATAACTTATTGCTCCACAATTGATTGTCCAACTGGTATAATTGCAGTAAGCGCTGTCCCTTTGAATGAGTAAAATAAACAGTACAAAAATCTCTAGTGTTACTGCTCAAGGCACCTTCTGAGGGAATTTTGCGGGAGAAATATAGCTACATAGGGCTCTATCATAAATGGAACTTACTTATGTTACTGTTTATTGACTAAACATAATGTCAGTCTCTTGGCCTTCATTGAATTAGAATAATTTCCGTTGGGATAACTTTATGTGTTGGGTTTGGAGATAGGAACCGAGCTGCGGAGGCTTTGGCTTTATAACCTAGTGGGGCTGATCCTTAGATTCAAATATGCAGTTGTTGATTGGGTTTTCTAATGTGGAATTGCACAGGGTAAAAGCTGATCTCTATATTGGGTGCTACGGGTTGAATATATATATATATATATATACACCTACCTAATCTTGTATACCTAACAGAGGTATAAGTGGATAATTATTGACTTATACAAACTTGATTATTATATAGATCAGCTATATTAACTATTAAGTAGTGTAAGAGAATATAAGGCTAAAAGAGTTTACTTATAAGGTTTCCAAAGAGTTTCTGATCAGCTGCTACAGTATTGAAAACTCTAATCCAATTACCTTGGGTATCAATCTATGCTGACATAGATACATGCACAGATTTCTAATCCAATTACCTTGGGTAATACATACACAAATTTCTCATCCCACTATCACAAAGGAAATTGGGAAATTTTTTTCACCTGCTACAATATTGATTTATATAAAATTGCCTTATTTTGCACACAAATAAATTGTTGAGGTATCCACACGACAGGACTACATGAATAAATCAGATTTGTACTAAGTCGTTGGAAGCACACAGGATAAGACCCAATCAAAAAACTAAAAAGGGAATAAAAAACATCAAGCAAAAGAATAAAGCACAAAACAAAATGGGATTTAGAGATACCTCAATTGAAGCATCCAGCTTCTATTAGTATTTATATACTGTGAGGAGAGGAGGAAGGAAGACAGAGAGGCTGCCGTTAGAAGGGAGAGGCTGGAATTTGAAACCGTGCAGCAAAAGACTGGGATTTGAAACCGTAGAACAGAAACTGTGCAACAAATGAGAAAGTGGGGAGACTGGAATTTGAAACTGTGCAGCAAAAGAGAAGGAAATACAGAAAGATGTAACGTGTAACCGTGAAAACAAACCGTGCAACAAAAGAGAAGGAAATACAAAAAGTTGTAACGTGTAACCATGAAGACAAAGGGTTTCACAAAAGGTTTATGTTGAAAAGGCTTTGGGTTTGGGCTTTACAGTGGAATTAAATTTATAAGAAATGAGTTGGTGGAATTAAATTTATAAGAAGTGGGCTTTATGGTAGAGATGGGCTAGAAATTATTTTAAATTTATTAGTATTTTAAAATTGAAAAAAGCTATTTTAAAATTGTAGGACAAATTTAGAAAATATGATGAAAATGACATGGCTGCTGACGTGGCTCAATATGAGAGCAGCAACATTAAACACTACGCTTCAGCTTTTAGTATTATATAGATGAAGAGTTGTCTTTGAAGATTACTTCAATTGATACAATCCTTCTAAAATATGTCTTGGTTGTTACTTGTCGTTAATAGGGTTATAAATGAACCAAATCATTTATAAACAACTTAGTTTTGGCTTGATATAAAACTTGTTCATATTAGTTTATTGATAAACAAGCTAAGTTTGAGCCTTTATTAGTTTAAGCTTGTTTAGTCAATGAGTCAAGCCTAAGCAAAAAGTAGGAAAAATTGTTGATGAATATGCTCATGACAATGGGCTCAATTAAAAAAAATTAATTCCAAACCTTGGCTCTTTTATGGACTTAGTAATAAGTTTGATATGGGCTTAGAAAATAAACTCATATAAACCTTTAATTAATTGGGAGTTAAAACCACTCATACAACCAAAATGGGCTTAGTAATATGCTTAATATGAGTTTGATAATACACTTGTATTGGATCTCAAGTTCACGAGCATGAATAACAAATCAAATTGAGCCAAGCTGAGCTCAAGCCTTTGGATTATTCGATGAGCTTGAGTTCGACTATTGTTTATTGTCTTTGTTTGAGCTTGAACATTCAATATTCAAAAAAAATTCAACTCATTTATAGCCCTACCAGAGAGACCAAAAAAAGTCTCATTTTATTTGTTTGTTTTTTTCAGAATTTGCAAGTGTGTAACTGACTCACTCAAGCGAACATTGAGTAGACCCTCACTCAAGCGAACATATATACGTCTATGTATCCACACGTACTCACTTGAGCCTCTTTCAAGTGGGCTCACATGAAGTACCGTTTTAGGCCATCTGTTTGTCGTTCTAGGAATCTTGTTTCTCAATTGACATTATGATTGCATGGTGACTTTATTCGAGCACGCCTTAAAGATCATCCGAACAAGCCACCAAAACTTAGTTTTTAATGCTTTAATCATTTTTCATTATACAGCCATTAAAGTTGGATTACTCATATTACAACCTAGATGTATGTATACACATCAAGTGCAATCATACAGAGCCAATCACACATTGTGTTTCTTATGATACTTTTTTGTCAAGTACCTCAGATACCAGAACCAGACAAGCAAAAAGAACAGATGTTCAGCAGTAGAATTGTGCTCTGAGGCCTTGACTGACCAAAATTTATGGGGTTAAGAGTTACTCTTTATATCAACATCACTGTCAATTTCATTCCAATTTATTTAGTAAATCATGACTCTGACCCAAAAAACCAGTTGTATATCAGTACTTTAATTTGTAAATGCCACTGAAGCTCTCCAGTGAATTTAAGAGCACAAATATATCAATTGTAAAAACAACAAAAGATGTTCTTAAAGTAATTCAATTATAATTTATTTAGTTAACAAATATATAAACACCTCATAATCTGGCTTTGGTTTCGGTAGCTTATATGCATATATGAAATAAAAAGGTAAAAGTCAGCTTATTTCCAAAAAACTGAAACTTCAATTATTTGAAATAAAGCTGAGACAAAAAGTTGTGTGTGACCCCCAAATAATACAAAAAATAAGCAAAAAATTATCTTATAATCAAATGCCAAACTAAAACAACTTAAGCTTTACAATTAAGCTTAGATAAGATGTCATTGATGATCCAGTTTGCCATATTCTGGTATGCCTTTTGTGTCATATAAATTCCATCCCAACTGATACGTTCATCTGGATTGGGACAAACTGGTACATCACGACCTCCGCACATATTTTCCAAGGTAAAGTCATAAGCACCTCCAACACCACAGCAAGATTTTTGTACAGAAGCAGCATCAAATCCTGTCCATTGTGAAACAATCAAAATTGTATTACTGAATCTCTGTCATATACATTTATATATTGTTCTAGCAATATTTTAGAATTAGACAGTAACTCACCAAGATATGCAGCATTATGGTATACATATTGGAAAGCATTGTAATAATCACCATATACTATAACAGCATTAGGATTTTCTTTTATCAAATCTTCAATGGCTAGTTTGAGTTGATTATTGTGATATGTTGACAAAGTATTCAATCCCTTTAGGCAGTGAAATTCATCATAATGAGCTGAATTGTTGGTGTGCAATATTGTAAGATAAATTGGTAAGCAGCCAATTGGGAAGTTTCCAGGGACAACCACTCTTACAGCACCATAACCAATGACCCTCTACAAACAATGTCATAGAATGAGGACTCAATAATCATGTTAGGGAGATTTGCAAGGAAAAGTTAGAAGAATTTGTTTTGTTTACTAAGAAAACATACTGTGACAGCATCCTTAATTGCTTTGACAACTTTTGGAACCAAACTTCTGACCTCCTCAAAGGTTTTGCCTTGAATCAATGGATAGTTATAATCATTACCTCCGATTTCTCCCACCATGAATAGGCCTGTTTTAAGCTTCTCAACACAATCTATCAAAAAACAAAACAAAACAAAACAAAAAAAAAAAACAATTATATAGGCAAAAATATAGGTTTAGTCCTTAAATTTGAGTCAGGTTGAAACTCGGAAGACTAAAAAAAGATATTTCAAATTTCAAAAACTAGAACCTGACAAATTTTTGGGGCCAATCTAAATTCATATCCTACATTCAACTTAGTATTAGATACTTAATTCAAATGAGAGGCTAACCATCATGATCGAAACAGATATTACTGAAAAAGGTGGACATCCAATCCAATTGCACACTAAGAGAACTGTCAGCAAATGGTGATGAATTATTCTTTTCTCCAGGGACATTTAAAGGCAAGGCAGTGGCACCAGCCACTGCAAAATTCACCCCATGGCCACGAACAAATAATGCATCCTTATTCAAGTAGGGAGAAAGAAATGGAATTCCAGCTGATTCAGCTGTGAAATTATAGAACCCAAAAAAAAAAAATTAGTATAACGCAAAGTCACATTCCACAAAAAATAATAAATAAACAAAGGAATAAATTTTGTATAGTTCCCTCGGCTAAGTAAAATTCAAACAAAATAAATCACGCTTAGCCTAAAAACAGAACCAAGTGACTTTTCCAGACTCTTAACTTTTTTGTAATATGAACCTTATAGTAAGCAACTTTGGTTTCTTGATGCAGCGTTGCAGGAAAGATACATAAATATTTGAAAGGGGAGAAATCAAAACCTAAAGAACTTAATTAAGACAAAGGAATCCATAAGTCAAGCACCTCCTAATATTTCTAATGGAGACATCCACGGTTCAAATCCCTCAAGTCCAACTACCGAATTAGATATTGATGATGCCGAAATTCACCAGTGAGCTGCACGGTCGTACACGCCGGGCGTTAGAGACCTGCAAGACGACAAGAGAAGACGTAGAAGGGACACCGGTGTGGTGTCGGCCTAAAACCCTCCGAAGGTCAAGTTAGGAACCTCGCTAATGACTCAAGAGAGCTAAAGTTCAAATGAGCGTGCGTACCTTGATTTGTGAGGGTTCTGGCGTATTTATAGTTGTGTAGGCCTATTGACCTATTTCATTGTAGGGGTACCCTACCCTACGGGGCCCAGGAGTGTGGATCAGGCAAGCGCTACAGTACCCTAAATGGGCCGCGACCAAGCCTGTTTGGGAAGGCCCCTAAGGCCCAGCACACAGTGAACAGGACCTATTCCGGGTCACCGAATATTTTCCTCTTCAGCTGCCCCCCATTCCATGAATCCGTCATCCGACATGACGGGCTCATGGAATCAATTATCCATCCCGTCGATCGCCTGGTTCGTCACCTATCTTGACGGATGTAAGGGGCATGTAGATCCGTCCTCGTATACCCGTCACGTCTCTGTCGCGGATGAACGGACGGGTTGGAAGGGGTATAAACGCTTGAGGACGCGTGGCGTGTGTTGATTGGCAGCTGAACTGGAACCGAGGCGTCGCTTCGCTAGTCGTGCCACTGTCCCTATATATTTGTCTCTTGCTCCAGTCACTTTCACATTTTGGAGGAATCTTTGCCGATCAGAGCGCATCCGTCATCCCTGCAATCGTCGTCGCATACCCAGTCGTTTGGAGATACCGTCAACCTCATACCGTCACCTTCATACTCGTAAGTTTACTTACTACCTTCATCCCCATTTTGCTTTGGAATGTTAGTCCGTCGTCAGTGTAGATCTAGAGTCTTAGGTTTCCTTTCCGTCATTTGTAGGTGTCAGATGTCTAGTGAAGCTTCCAGCGGTCAATCTTTTGTCCGTGAGGGAGCGGGATATGACGAGGCTTACCCGTCAGGTCAGGGAGACCGGGGTTCCTCCGTCGAGGTTAGAGAACCGTCGTCTAGCTCTCCTTCCTCTACGGAAGATGAAGGGCGAGGAGAGGACGGATCAGAGTATGACTCAAATGAGGAGCTGGAAGTGATAGATCCTTCCGTTCAGCCAGCTGTTGGTGAGGACGGTTTGAGAAAGTTCATCCTGCCCGTCGAGTGGACGGTGAACTATTTCACTTCCTCCATCGCTCCGGCGCACTTCAACACTCTAAGGGAAAAGTACCAAATCCCAAACTCAATAACAGTCCGTCTACCATTTAAGAACGAGAGGTGTTACTACGAGGGGTTGGAGGACGTCGGCGTGTACGAGCAAATGCTCAAGGCCGGCCTTCGTTTTCCTCTAAGCGCCCTGCACCGTCAACTCCTCCAGTACCTAGGTGTGTCCGTCACCCAGATTTCCCCAAACGCCTGGAGGGTGTTTTTGAGTGTGGAAGTTCTGTACGGCGTTATGTCCAACGGGACTAGACGGTTGACAATGGACGAGTTCTTTAATTGTTACCGTCCGGACGAAATCGTCAAGTCCAAAGGAATGTACAGCTTCGCGGCGAGGAGCCCGTTGCTTAGGTTGGTGTCCGAGACCCCTGACTCCAACCGCAACTGGAAGAGTAGGTTCTTCTTCCTACAAGGGGACGAGTGGATGGGTCGTCGCGACGACCCGGATTTCGCACCCGTCGATAAGACATGGGGCATTGTACCCCCGTCGGGTATGTGATTCATTTTGGGCCCGTCGTGTGTCACCTGCGTGTTTTCTGCTTTCCTGACCGTCGTCTTTTTTGCAGCTCGCCGACGGACGGACGTTACCGTCGAGCAATTTGGTTTCCTAGAGTCCATCTTTCAGAAAACTGAGCTGTCGGAGAGGACCTGGGCCAAACTCGTCACACTAAACACCATCCATTGGTACTGTGACGGTCCCGAGCCCTCAGAAGCGGCCATAAAGTACGACGAAGGCGTACGCAAGCGTAAGTCCGTCTACTTTGAGTGTGCTTTTTGTCCCGTCATAAGTTCTAACCGTCCACTTCTTGCAGAAATGGACGACGCCAAGAGACGAGCTCTCATCAAGCTGCAGGCTGCCAACAAGAAGAAGGACGGGGGTGGCCTTCCATCCAAGGCACCCGTCACGTCTGCAAAAAGGGCCACAGAGAAAACGGACCGTCCGGCGAAGAGGCCGAAGACGGTGACGGTTGGTCTCCCAGCAGTTCATGATCCCACCAAACCGTCGTCGAGGCTGGGCACTGGTAGGGGCAAAGGTCTCATGACCAATCCTGACCCCGTCCAAGAGAAAACCGCTCCCGTCCTGCTCAGGGAGGATTCGCAGTATGCCCTCACTCAAATCACTTCAATTATCAGAGAGGAGGACTACGACGATCTCGATAACCATGCGACGGAGGCGATGGGGGAGACGGCGCTGTTCAGCCTAACTCAGGTAACATGTCCGTCGACTTAGTCCTTTTAGCCTTTTGATTGCGTACTGACCCTCTATCTGCGCTTGATGCAGACGGTGCTGATGGCAAAGGGCCTGATGGACCGTTGCCTGAAAAGTGAGAAAGCTCTGGAGCGGGCACGGTCCAAGGGTAGGGCCTTGACGGAGGAGCTGGACAACCTGAAGCTATGGAAGCTCCGTCATGAGAATAAGCTGAAGATGTCGGAAGAGGCCCGTGAGGCATCGGAGAAGGAGGTGACGGCCTTGAGGGAGGCGATGAAAGCCAAGGACGACGACGTCCGTCGAGCTAAGGTTGAGGCCGTCCAGGAGTACCGAGACTCCGAAGCATTGCTGACGGAGCTGGGTACTTCCTTTGCTGACGGATTTGACGACTGTCTCCGTCAAGTGAAGGCGTCGTATCCCGACCTCGGCGTTGGGCACATCCATATCGATGCTGGAGGTCAGACCCCCGCTCGTACCGTCGGGTCAGAGGATACCGCTGATCTCTTTGACGAGGCAACCAATGATGCCCCCCAAGACGGTCATGACTCTACCCGTCCCCTTGAGCCTGAAGGCGCCGGAGCACAAGCTGACGTCCCCCAGGCTGATGTTTTAGGAGACAAGTTGTAATTTCATAAACAATTGGCAATGTAATATTTAGACCGTCGTGTGTATGTGTTGAAACAATTTGCTTTAATGCGTTATTTGTTCGTTGCATATTTTTGAATGCTTTAAATGCTTTCCGCTTTTTTGTGTGCGCACAATCAATCCGTCAACGGCCTGGGCCATGGAAATATCCGTCCACTTGCGGGCTTGTAACTAAATCAACTGCTTAAATAATCCGTCGTCCAGCTCATGGACTTTTAATAGCAGCACGTATGGGATAGCCCGGCCCCATTGTTGATTGTCCGTGCACTTTTAGGGTGGCCCGTTCGCTATGTGGATTTGGTTGATTATCCCATCTTTTGGATGGTCCGTCCACCCTGTGGACTTGTAGATAAGCCCACCTTTTAGATGGTTCGTCCACTTTGTGGACTTGTAGGTGTTAACATTGTTCAGATGTTCCGTCCACTGTGTGGACTGTAGGTTTCAACATCGTTTAGACGATCCGTCCACTGTGTGGACTGTAGATTTTAACATCGTTCAGATGCTCCGTCCACTGTGCGGACTTGTAGATTTTAACATCGTTTAGATGCTCCGTCCACTGTGTGGACTTTGTAGATTTTAACATCGTTTAGATGCTCCGTCCACTGTGTGGACTTTAGATTTTAACATCGCTTAGATGCTCCGTCCACTGTGTGGACTTTGTAGATTTTAACATCGTTTAGATGCTCCGTCCACTGTGCGGACTTGTAGATTTTAACAACGTTCAGATGCTCCGTCCACTGTGTGGACTTTGTAGATTTTAACATCGTTTAGATGCTCCGTCCACTGTGTGGACTTTGTAGATTTTAACATCGTTTAGATGCTCCGTCCACTGTGCGGACTTGTAGATTTTAACAACGTTCAGATGCTCCGTCCACTGTGTGGACTTTGTAGATTTTAACATCGTTTAGATGCTCCGTCCACTGTGTGGACTTTGTAGATTTTAACATCGCTTAGATGCTCCGTCCACTGTGTGGACTTTGTAGATTTTAACATCGTTTAGGTGCTCCGTCCACTGTGCGGACTTGTAGATTTTAACAACGTTCAGATGCTCCGTCCACTGTGTGGACTTTGTAGATTTTAACATCGTTTAGATGCTCCGTCCACTGTGTGGACTTTGTAGATTTTAACATCGTTTAGATGCTCCGTCCACTGTGCGGACTTGTAGATTTTAACAACGTTCAGATGCTCCGTCCACTGTGTGGACTTTGTAGATTTTAACATCGTTTAGATGCTCCGTCCACTGTGTGGACTTTGTAGATTTTAACATCGTTTAGATGCTCCGTCCACTGTGCGGACTTTGTAGATTTTAACATCGCTTAGATGCTCCGTCCACTGTGTGGACTTGTAGATTTTAACATCGTTTAGATGTTCCGTCCACTGTGTGGACTTTGTAGATTTTAACATCGCTTAGATGCTCCGTCCACTGTGTGGACTTGTAGATTTTAACATCGTTTAGATGCTCCGTCCACTGTGCGGACTTGTAGATTTTAACATCGTTTCATTGCAGATTTAAATATCATGCATGCAAGTAAGGGTTGCAAAAACTTCTGCTAGTTTATGTAGAATTTTGAACAAGGAGTCGCCTTTAGGCATTTCGGCAGTGCCGTATGGAATAAAATACAAGCATCACAAAAGGACACAACATTGTCTGTCGTCGTCTTCTACTGATAATACTTCTTCAGGTGCTCCGTATTCCATGGGTGGCTTAGCTTTTTTCCGCTTAGGGTCTCGAGGTAGTATGTCCCCTTCCTATGCCATGCTGTGACCCTGTACGGTCCTTCCCAGTTTGGTCCAAGCTTCCCTTGGGTGGAATCCTTCGTGGAGCCGAGCACTCTCTTTAGGACAAGGTCTCCGACCTGGAAGTCTCTGCGTCTAACTCCAGAATTGTAGTGCTTCGCCATAAGGTCCTGGTACCGCGCTATTCTCTGCTCTGCAGCTGCTCTTACTTCGTCCACTAGGTCGAGCTGAAGGCGCATGGCTTCATCGTTCCTTTGCTCGTCGTGGTTTGCAACGCGGTGGCTTGTAAGACCTATTTCGGCTGGTATGACAGCCTCAGATCCGTATGCTAAACGGAACGGCGTTTCTCCCGTCGGTGTTCTCACCGTTGTCCTGTATGCCCACAAGGCGCTTGGCAACTCGTCCGGCCATATGCCCTTTGCCCCCTCAAGCCGAGCTTTGATGATCTTCAGCAGGGATCGGTTTGTGACCTCCACCTGTCCGTTGGCTTGTGGGTGTGCAGGTGACGAATAGTGGTTTTTTATCCCCAGCTGGGAACAGAACTCTCTGAATGCTTCGTTGTCGAACTGTTTGCCATTGTCCGATACCAGGACTCGCGGTATGCCGTACCTGCAAATGATATTTCTCCATACAAAACTTCGAATATTTTTCTCTGTGATGGTTGCTAAAGCCTCGGCCTCCACCCACTTCGTGAAGTAGTCGATGCCGACCACTAGGAACTTCAGCTGTTTTGCCGCTATCGGGAAGGGGCCCATGATGTCGAGTCCCCATTGCGCGAACGGCCATGGGGCTGTTATAGGCGTGAGTTCCTCGGTTGGTTGCCTGATGAGGTTGCTGAAGCGTTGGCATTTATCACAAGACCTGACGTATACGTCGGCGTCCTTCTGCATTGTTGGCCAGTAGTACCCTGCCCTGAGGAGCTTGTGTACCAAAGACCTTGATCCCGAGTGGTTCCCGCAGATCCCCTCGTGGACTTCCCTCATGACGTAGTTTGCCTCTTCGGGAGTCAGGCACCTCAAATAGGGTCGAGAGAAACCCCTTTTGTAGAGCACACCCTTCATTATGGTGAATCGAGACGCCTTGACTCTTAATTTTCTAGCAGCCTCTTTACCGTCAGGCAACAGGCCGTCCTTCAAGTACGCAGCTATAGGGGTCATCCAACACCCCCCGTCGCTCACTTCCTGTATGGTCGTACCGTCTATTGTTGGGGATGCTTGGGTGAAGGATAGTACTTGGTCGAGGACGACCATTGGCTCTGCTGAAGCCGCCTTGGCAAGCTGGTCGGCCTCTTGGTTTTCATCCCTAGGCACTTGAATCACTCTAACCTGGAGGTTGCTCATTCGATTTTTCACTTCGTCGAGATACTTCATCATTCTCTCACTTCTGCACTCGTAATCGCCATTAATCTGGCTTGTGATGACTTGGGAGTCGGAGTGGACCTCCATTCTTACGCCCCCAGCTGCAGTGGCAATGTCCAGCCCCGCAATCACGGCTTCGTACTCTGCCTCATTGTTCGTTGCTGAGAAGCACAAACGGATCATGCATTTGATCCGATCCCCTTCTGGTGTGCGAATTACCACGCCGATTCCTCCTGCGTGTTTGGTAGAGGATCCATCCGTGTGAACCGTCCATACGGGGAGCTCGCTTGCCCCCGGGTCGGCTGCGACGGTGAATTCTGCGATGAAGTCCGCCAGGATTTGTCCCTTAACCGCGCTGCGGGGTTGATACCGAATGTCGTACTCACTCAGCTCAATTGTCCATAGTGCCACCCGCCCGGCTGCTTCTGGACTATTCATAGCTCTTCTTAGGGGCTGGTCGGTCAACACGTTTATTACGTGTGCTTGAAAGTAGGGTTTTAGCTTTCGAGCCGCGGTCACCAACGCGAAAGCCAACTTCTCCATCGGGGGGTATCTCTCCTCCGCCCCCCTGAGCGCCTTGCTCGCGAAGTAGACGGGCTTCTGAATCCTGTCCTCTTCTCTAATAAGGGCTGCACTGACAGCAGCCGGGGAGACGGCAATGTACAATAGCAGCTCTTCGCCTTCCTTGGATGGGCTGAGAAGTGGGGGAGAGGAGAGGTATGTCTTCAAATCTTCGAAGGCTTTCTGGCAGGCGTCCGTCCACTCAAACGACTTTTTCAATGTGCGAAAGAATGGTAGGCACTTGTCCGCTGCCCTCGAAACAAACCTGTTCAGGGCAGCTATCTTGCCGTTCAAGCTTTGGACCTCCTTCACCGTCCTCGGAGGAACCAATTCTACTATCGCCCTGACCTTCTCTGGGTTAACCTCGATGCCCCTTTGAGACACCATAAAGCCCAAGAATTTTCCGGCCGTCACCCCGAACGCGCATTTGCTGGGGTTCAGCTTCATGTTGTAGGACCGCAGGGTGTCAAAGGTCTCTTTCAAGTCGCTCAGATGGTTGCACTCGCGAGCGCTCTTCACCAGCATGTCGTCCACATAGACTTGCACATTCCTACCAATCTGGTGCGCGAACATCTTGTTCATCAATCTTTGGTACGTTGCCCCTGCATTCTTGAGCCCAAAGGGCATCACCTTGTAACAAAAGAGCCCTTGGCTGGTGACGAACGACGTTTTCTCCTGATCCTCCTCGTCGAGTTTGATTTGATTGTAGCCGGAGAAAGCGTCCATGAAACTCAAAAGTTCGTGTTCTGCAGTCGAATCTACCAATGCATCGATACGCGGCAGAGGATAACTATCCTTTGGGCAAGCCCTGTTAAGGTCCGTGAAGTCGACGCACATCCGCCACTTCCCATTTGCCTTCCTGACCATGACCACGTTTGCAAGCCAGTCTGGATAGTACACCTCTCGTATAAAACCTGCCTCCTTCAACTTTTGGACTTCTTCGGCGATGGCCCGGTCTCTCTCTGGAGCGAACACTCGTTTCTTCTGTCGGATTGGAGGGAATGATGGGGATACATTCAGCTTGTGCATTATGACCGTTGGGTCTATCCCTGGCATGTCCTCGTGACTCCAGGCGAATACATCCTGATTCTCCCTCAGGAAGGTGGTTAGGCTTTGCCGCGACGAGGGGCTAGTCGTCGTGCCGATCCTAGTGATCCGGCCGGGCCTCGTGCCGTCGAGTACTATCTCTTCCAGCTCCTCGGCTGCTTCAGCTGTGACTCGCTGTCCCTCGACATTCAATGCTTGCAAGTGATCATCCATCTCTATCATGGCGAGATAGCATTCCCTTGCCGCAGCTTGGTTCCCACGGAGCTCTCCGACCCCATATTCGGTGGGGAATCTAGCCATCAAGTGGTAAGTCGATGTCGAGGCTTTCCATTTGTTGAGGGTAGGTCTCCCCAGGATTGCGTTGTAGGCGGATGGGCAATCTACCACCAAGAAGACCACGTCCCGGGTGACCTGCTGTGGGTAATCCCCCACCGTTACAGACAAGGTGACGGTTCCCAGGGGATAGACTCTCGTACCGCCAAAGCCGACGAGGGGGTAATTGGTTGGGACAAGCCGATCTCTACCTAGCCCCATCTGTTGGAATGCAGGGTAGTAAAGAATGTCCGCTGAACTCCCGTTATCAATGAGTACTCGATGCAGGTTGTACTCCCCAGCTCGTATGCTGACCACGAGGGCATCGTCATGTGGATGGTGAAGGCGTCGGGCATCTTCCTCCGAAAAACCAAAGGTTGGTACTTCTGCCTGTGCGAACCTCGTGGTTGCGCCCGTCGTCTGTACGCTCTGTACCATCCGTAGGTAGGCTTTGCGAGCCCTCTTTGACGGTCCGTGAGTACCGCCCACGATCATTCTTATGTCCCCAATGGGTGGTCTTGGGCGCTCAGGCTCTCGAGGGGGGGGCTGGACCTGCGATGGATTCGTCCCTTCCCTGTTGACAAACCTCTGTAGCCTCCCTTGCCTGATGAGCGCCTCAATCTGTCGCTTCAAGTCATAGCACTCCGACGTGTCGTGGCCGTGGTCGCGATGAAAGCGACAGTACTTACTTCTTGATCTTCTGTCGGGGTTCCCCTTCAGCTTCCCAGGGTACGTCAGGGCTTCCTCATCTCTTATCTGCATCAACACTTGGTCGATCGGGGCCGTTAGAGGGGTGAAACTGGCAAATCTCCCCATGGGCGGCCTCGGGCGTCTATCATCCCTTCTCTCATCCGTCCTGGCCTTCTTTCGTCCTCCGTCATGTCGTTTTTCTTCCAATCTCTCCCTTTTCTTAGGCTTGCCGTCTCGCGCTATTAGCGCGTCTTCTGCGTTCATGTACTTCGTTGCCCTGTAGAGTACCTCGGACATAGTTTTCGGGTCATTCTTGTATAAGGAGAAAAGGAACTTGCCCTTTCGCAACCCGTTGGTAAAGGCCGCTACTTGTATCTTGTCGTCCGCTTCGTCTATAGAGAGGGCCTCTCTGTTGAACCGTGTTATGTAGGACCTCAGCGTCTCGTCTTCCCTCTGCCTGATGCTCATCAAGCAGGCCGTGGACTTCTTATACCGGTGGCCCCCTATAAAGTGCGAGACGAACTGGGCACCTAACTCCTTAAAGGCACCGATTGAGTTGGGCGTTAATCTGCTGTACCAAACCCTCGCGGATCCCTTCAGCGTAGTAGGGAAAGCCCTACACATAATCTCGTCCGGCACTCCTTGTAGGTGCATTAGGGTCTTGAAGGACTCCAAGTGGTCCAAGGGGTCCTTGGTTCCGTCATAGCTATCTATCGTAGGCATTCGGAACTTCGGGGGTAGAGGGCACGAAGTGACATGCGCCGTGAAGGGCGAATCGGTCCGCTGGACCAGGTCGTCGAGGTCACTGGATACCCGTCCTTTGAGGGCGTTCATCATTACGGCCATTTGTTCCCGCATCTCCTGCATCTCTGCGGCAACGTGGGGTGGTAAGGTTTCAGAGGGAGTCGTCAGGCTGGTATCCCGCCTTTCCTGCCGGCTCGGGGCGTTACTCCCCTCAGGGGCCTCGTCATCCCTTCTTTCCACGCTTGTTCCCTCTGCCTGAACTCGGGGGGGCTCATCCCTCCGTCGTAGCTGCTCTTCCAAATCATTATTCCGTTTGGTCAGGCGTTCGACCGCTGCGGCTAGCGTTTGGACTTGTCTTTCCAATGCGGTTGAGCGAGGTTCGTCGCCTGGGTTGTTAATTGTTGCCATCGACCTCGTGAACACCATGCAACTCTTTGTCTTAGGAATAGGACAACGTTTGATCGTCCTAGCGGTTCCCACAGACGGCGCCAACTGATGATGCCGAAATTCACCAGTGAGCTGCACGGTCGTACACGCCGGGCGTTAGAGACCTGCAAGACGACAAGAGAAGACGTAGAAGGGACACCGGTGTGGTGTCGGCCTAAAACCCTCCGAAGGTCAAGTTAGGAACCTCGCTAATGACTCAAGAGTGCTAAAGTTCAAATGAGCGTGCGTACCTTGATTTGTGAGGGTTCTGGCGTATTTATAGTTGTGTAGGCCTATTGACCTATTTCATTGTAGGGGTACCCTACCCTACGGGGCCCAGGAGTGTGGATCAGGCAAGCGCTACAGTACCCTAAATGGGCCGCGACCAAGCCTGTTTGGGAAGGCCCCTAAGGCCCAACACACAGTGAACAGGACCTATTCCGGGTCACCGAATATTTTCCTCTTCAGATATAAAAAAATGAAAGGGATCCAAAAAAACAAGTATGAAGAATATATCATCTTGAAATTATGTTACAACCATAACCATGATTACCATCGACACCATCATTATCATTATTGTTATTACTAGCTAGCAGTGCACTACATAATTATAAAAGTAAAACAGCGTCCAATTCCCCCCTGACCCACACAAACAAACTGACACTGGAAATTTTTTTTTTTTTTTTTTTTTAAAGCTATCTAAAATCAATGGAGCCGGAAGATTTTTGCAAACAGTGTTATCAGTTGCCAGTTGGTCACGTTGTTGCTTCTTTATTCTTTCAAAAAAGAACAGCATTATAAAAATCTCAAGCAACAAAGCAGTTTCTTTCTAACTTTTTTATAAACCATCATCAACTAAAAGAAAAAAACATAAACATCAACAAGTTTAATATGATTCTTACCAATATAATCAATCATTAGCAACCCATTGGAGCACCTTCCAGTTGCTTTCTTGAAGGTTTCGCCATATGGAAAATGAGCATAAGGCACAGCTGGGTTCTCAATAATAAAGTTGCCTGTGTCAGAGATAGAGTTCCCAAGGTTATATATTCCATCAAACTTGCAAACCTTAAGGGAGTTAGCATCAATGCAATCATGTGGAACAAAAAGAAGAGAGAAAGCATTGAGAGTGAGAAGCAAAGAGAAAACTGATTTGCTGGTAGCCATGATTTGCTGCAAGAGAAAGAAGCACTTGGTTTTGGTTATGATATGAAATTATGGAATGCAAGCAAGCACGTCGTGCATGTGCTATTCCAACTAGCTGATCATATCCTGCCTCAATTTTTTTCGAAAAATGCTGATATATATTACAACAAAATACACAGTTAAATGTGTTCATTTTGTTTCCATTTTAAGGGTATGTTAGTAAATTAGAGCTTTTAAAGCTCATTTTTTTCAATAATAATAATATATTAGTTAATGAATGTCTAAAAGCGTAGGTTAAAGTGCTCTTAATGATCTATTAAATAATACTTTTATACTCTCTTTTTCTAAAAGGAATATTTTTATATTTTATTATGCACAAATATTTAAAACACAATTATAATGAATTTATTCTTTTTTTAAGTAATTAATATAACATATAAAGATATACTTAAATCTAAAAAGTCTAAGCTCAATTTGTATACACTTAATTATATTATCTTAACCACTTATTCTTCTCATTTTTATTCAATGTGGGACTTCACTCATACATGTAATTCTAATTATCTCCGCCTCACATGTTAGTTTATGCCTCAAGTACACACATCGTTCATGCTCCAACTGCGAAAAGAACCCCAATAACCTTGCCACATTTGCCCACACCACCATGGGTTCTAATACTACTTGTTGGCAAGATAAATACTTTGGAGAGCTTCCTTGAATAATTAATACTCCCTCTGTCCCACTTTGCTTGTCCTCTATTCCATTTTGGGATGTCCCAAAATGTTGTCCTGTTTCTAAAAATAAAATTAATTAATTTACTAATATTCCTATTGTACCCTTACTTTATTTTCAAAACTATTTGAAAAGAAAACTAACAAATATTTTTAAAAAATCAATCTAATTAGGGCACCTTTTTAGTTGCTTCATTAAGGATAACTCTTTAAAAAAAATAAAAATAAAATAAAAAAATAAAAACTGATAAATTTACTTAAGGGCAATTTTGTAAATTTATACATTTTTATAATGTAAACAAAACAATAAATGATATTTCCTTAAAAAGTTTGATTTTTCAAACAAGACAAACAAAGTGGTCGGACAAAGGGAGTATAACATATAGAGACACTGTTTCTCAAAATGTCTAAGCTCAATAGGTATGTATTCAATTATGTTATATTAATCACTCATTCTTCTCATCTTTATTCAATGTAAAATTTCACTCACACGTTTAACCTAACAACATATACACTTAGATTGGGTTAAAGTAGAATTTTTATCTTATATCACAAAAAAAATATCCCTACAAACGAATAAATTATTGACATGTATTATTTTTTTTTTTTTTTTTTTTTTTGAGAATCCAGATCCAAATGTCAAGTTTATTTCATAAAAGGAAAAAGATTACAAAGCATCATGAGTCACTAGAGGAGCTATATCATTAAGACAGGAATCAATCCAAACCTATAGGTTGTAGATCACTGCCAGAATTAGCATTCCTGGCCAGAATATGGGCAACTAAAATGCCCATGCGTTTCACATGGGAGAAATTACAACTTCGAAAACCAGTAGAAAGAAACAGGATATCACTAATCACATTACTATACTTAGGATTTCCACAATCTCCAGTTAGGACAACCTTGATGATAATTTCTGCGTCCTCTCAAAACTACACTAAAAAAATACTCAATTCTTTTGCAAAAAATCAAAGCTCTTCTACAGGCTAAAGCCTCGACCACAGCTGGGGATATAGGTAACGGGATTCTTCCAATCATGGCCCCAAGGGCTTTTCCCATTGACGTGTGTATTTATTTCACCTAAAATTGTGTATTATATAGTTTGCAGGTTAAAGAATAAAGTAAATTTAATGTCAGGGTGCAAAATGTAGCAAGGATCATAGGTTATGATGCAAAACGTAAACTTGAATAGTTTAGGATGTAAAGTGTAAATTAGAGTATAGATGCAAGTGAAACCCAATTTCTAACATTCAAAGTCAAATATGTCAGTTCTACCAAATAAGATCTCTACTTAAAATTAAAAAAAAATTTTTTTTTTTTTGATAATCAAGATAATACGACCTTCATTAATTAGGGGATAAACCCAAATAAGATACATCCATAATAATATGGTCCGAAATCATTGGGGGAGTGTCCTCCACCCAAACCACATAGTCTGTCACATTACATGCAAATTTTGCCAGCACATGTGCTGCTGTGTTGCAATTCCTGTGAACATGTTGAGCCTTCCAGGCCTTAAAATGCTGTAAACAGAGCTTTGTTCCCTCCACAACCTTCTGGATAGAGCAAGGTGTTGTACCATGGACAGACTCCTTTAGCGCCCTTATGATGGTTTCCGCATCACCTTCCAAAACACCTTGTTTAGGCCTAGGTCCCTTGCAAGCCGAACACCCTCCTCTGCAGCACGCGCTTCAGCCTCCAAAGGGCCCAAAGGGAAAGCAATTTTCTTGCTCATCGCCCCCATCAAACAACCGCCCTCGTGTCTGATAACAACTCCCACTCCACAGCTTCCCTCATCTTTAAAGACAGCTGCATCCACATTCACTTTGTACCAACCCACATCAGGAGGACGCCATTGAGAGCCACGCAGAGGAGGTTGCTTTGGGGTTTGAACAAGTTGGGAATTTCCAAGTCTAAATTCCTCTGTATACCGGCTAGCTTCACTTGCTAGAACTTTTGTTGACTTCCATCTCCCCTCAAATTTATAGCGATTGCGGTTGTTCCAAATACACCATGCAGTTGTTGCAAAAATGGATCAATCTAAGTCTTTAGCTTCTTCCCTTAATTGTTAGAAAACATCGAGAAAATCTCAATTGGAATTAGTCCAGCTAGGCAGTTTTAAACCCGACTCTTTCCACGTATCAGCTGCTAGTCTACAGTCCCACAATACATGACTAGAAGTTTCCCTCTCCCCACACCAAGCACAAACATCCCTTTTGGTCACCTTTCTTCTAGCCAGGCAGTGGCTTGTAGGTAAAATCTCTTTGCAAGCTCTCCACAAGAAGTGTTTAACTTTTCCTGTGCATTCCAACTTCCAAATTGACTTCCACATTTCATTTACTTTGGAGGAATTTGAACTTTCCCCACGGATCCCATTTTCCTTGTCATCCCTCAACAGCTTGAAAGCAACTTCATAAGCACTCTTAACCGTGAAACTCCCATTTCTAGAGCACCCCCAAATTCTTGAGTCATTTGGAAGGTTTAGGCTGATCGGAATCCCCAGGACAACCTCTGCTTCAAAAGGGAGAAATGTTTTTCGAACTTTTTCGATATCCCACGAACCTTTCACCGGATCCAGCAAGTGCTCCACCCTTTCAACCATTGTTTCTTGATCTCTTGGGCTAACAACCTTGAAAGAGTTTGGAATGGGGAGCCATCTATCACGCCACACATCAACACTTCTGCTATATTTTATTCTCATACTTTGATGTTATCCATATCCCTTGCCTTTATTTGGAAGGGGAATGAATTCCATGTAAAAAAATGGTACGCGAAGAAACAAAACTAGTAGTATTTTTTTGAACAAAATCCTATCCTGACTATTTTAAAACTAAAACCAAAAAATATAAAAACAATACTACATGGGATCCTAATCCCTCATTAATATATTTTAGATTTAAGGATCCAATCATGACCATTAAGATGGCTGAGCTCTTTTGCCCAACAAATAAAAAATGATGGTTGAGCTCTTTTAATAATTGCACCCATTGTCAACATTTACCACAACTAGATTAAAGGCAGCCTGCTGACGTCCTATCCATTGGTTTCACAACAAGTGAACTAGATGAATAATACCATAGAGCTAGTAACCATGTCTTTTAAGTACAACATTTTAAAATTATAATTATGTAGTAACAAGTTTTCGTAAATAAAGCATTAAAGGTGGAGAAGTACGCAAAAGAAAGAACCAAGCACAATTTGTAACCTCAACCTAATTGCTTGGAACTCCAATTCAATGCATCAAAACAACAAAGCTGGACTCAACAATGACAGACTTTCTATATTACCAATCCAACAAAATAGGAATATTGTAAAATCTCTAATTTTAATCAGAAAAATTGTTAAACCACATCAGTTTCATCAAAAAGCAGCATCCCAAAAGGCAATACTAAGCAGAAAATGAAAGAGCCCTGAATGGCAGTGATAAGATAAATGAGTCTTAAATGACTATGCCAATTCAGATGTTCAATCTTCTTCCTCCCCTTCATTCTCAGCAATGTTGAAGTACCTAAGTTCATACACATTTCTATCTTTGTTTGAAGAAATCACACGGAGCCAATCACGCACATTGTGTTTCTTCAGGTACTTTTTTGTCAAATACTTCAGATACCTGAACCAGACAAGGAAAAAGAATAGATGTTTAGCAGTAGAAAAACCCAAGATTAAACGGCATTGCCAACAGCAACAGCTGAAACAATTTTTCTCTAATAGATACAATAATACACGAGACAACGTAGAAGAATCTCCAATTACTTTGAAAAGTACCCAAGGAAATTGCCCAACTGTTTATACAAACAACACCCTGATAAAAAATGCAACATGACAGTTCAAATGAACAGAAGACTACCCAAACACCCTAAAGAACCAAAACTATGTCAACAGAGGATTAAGGATGCATATGAACTGCCACATAAGCTCTCTTCCCTTTGCATATAATCATGATCAGAGGCATGAATGCTGTGTCCTTGAGTTGACTTTAAACTCTTGATAAGTATGAAATAATTAGACAGATAGACAATTAACATAAAGCTTTGCTTTCAGTTTTACTGAAAGGATCCCCATTCTTGGGATCCGTTTGGATAGAGCGTTTTGCTGAAAACTGAAAACTGCAAACTGAAAACACTGTAGTAAAATAATTTTTTAATGTGTGAATAGTACTGCGGGTCCCATTTTTAATAAAAAAATTGCTAAAAAAGTATATGAACAGTGCGCGCTGTCCCCCAGCGCCAGAAACGAAAAAAAAAAAAAAGTTCTGAAACGTAAACTCAAAACGTGGAAACGCAACCTCACTATCCAAACTCAGCCTTGCACTCTGACCTCAGCCTATGTGATCATTCCACAAGCTAAAACCAACCATGATACCCATGCCGGCTTCTGAATGCATTAAACACAGGGGACGCTCCACTTGGAGCCCAGGGGGTTCAAATCAACCCCCTGAACTGGCCCCAAAAAAAAAATTTGTTTTGACCCCCTAAAATTTGAACACCTTAACTCTAGATTTTTTTTAAGGTCTGCTAAAATAAGTTTGAATATGATCATCTGAACAATATCTTAGACTTTTTAATCATACAAAAAAGAAAAAACTCAATAACAAACCAATGTAATCTAAAATTTGGAAAAAAAAATTAATATGCCCAACAACAAAAGTAGAAATTTGTTAATTTTAAACTACAGAAAAGGCTCATTTAGATCTTAACAAATTTGAAATAAATCAATCAAATGGAAGATCAATGGATGAATGATTGTTTGGCCATGTACATTGAAAGAGATGACCTTGTAGGATTGATAATGTAAAATATGAAACATCATAGAAAGCAATTGTAAAAATTTATGTATTTCGGTTTTTGTTTTTTTGTTATGATGTCGATATAATTAAGTTCTCTTTTGTTTTAAATTTTGTATAATTTATGTTTCTTATTGACCACACTAAACAATAATCTTGGAGCCGCCACTGATTAAACAACCATTTTGACAGGTGTGTATTCACCCATTTACAGCTGCTAAAAATTACTAAATCCCATTTATTTTAAAGAGAACAAGTTTAGCTACACAGGTCATTTTGGAAAACTACTGGCAGCATCCAAGAATGCATACCTTTTCCTTTATTTTATGAAACCAAAAATTAGTGCATTTGCTCAGCCAGAAGAATAATAAAGTGAATGAAAAAACTACACGATCAAGAGATCTTACGAAGTCCTCTCCAGAACACTTGATTAAATCATAAGATACACACCCTATGATCACATGGAGGCTCTATTGTGTCCATCAACTAAAGAGCAATTTGAAGATTATATGAAATTTCAATTAACTACACGTTTTATCTAAAATGCAGGGGAACATCTTCATTGGAAAAGTTGAATTGAGATTTAGTAGAGGTCAAACTTGTTTTTTTTAAAAGGATATCCATGACAACCCTGTTTGCTTGTTGGATACGCAGTACACACCTCAGTAGTCCATGAGAACCATCATGCAAACCTTCCTCTCAGATTATGAATAATCAAACATATTTGAACATCGTAACATCACTAAGTTCGGAGTATGAAAGGCAGAATCAAGAAAAAGAAGTAGAGTTACTAGCAGTTTTATCATCCTCAAAGCAACTTGATATTCTTCAAGTAAAAATAAAATAAAATAAAATAAAATAATGATAAAATACTCAAATCCTCTAACCAAAGTAAAGGTAAACAAATAAGCCTGATCTATGGCTTTTTGCACTGCACTTGAACTCAAAAATTTAATTAAAGGAAACTGAATAAAGCCGTAACCCAGAACACTTAGGGACAAGCTAAATTGATTTATGTCCTTCTTCTATTATAGTCTGATACACACAAATCACAACTCTTCACAATTTAAATCCAAATTGAACTGTATGTAAAAAGCCTACAGTTTGCCTAAGAAACACCCAAACGCTCATCATTATAAAAGATCACATTTAGATCACATTCAGATTGAGCTTGATACAAATTTATGCAAATGCCAATCTAAATTATACATAAACAATCCACTAAGTAACTCAGAATCATCAATCCATGATTTTCATACCAGCTGAAAAAGGTGGCCAATAATCAGATGCCAAATAACATTAGAGCATTAGCCTCAAACACATCAATAAAGATATTCATAAGTGGAAAATATATATTTACACATACATCAGATATGGAAACAAATCAAAATTACCTCTTAGAGAAATTACTGTCAGAAGTAACAGTGATCTTGCTCTTCTCCCGGGTTACAGTGACAGTGTCACCAAGAGCACCAGCCTTGCCTCCAACCTTGATCCTCTCCTGGAGAAGTTTCTCCAGGGATGCAATGTCCATGATCTTGTCCTCCACTGGCTTCGTACAGTCAACAGTAAACGAGACTCCATTCTTCTTCCCCTAGGGAACTGGTGCACTCCCTCGACTCATCTTCAATTATCCTCTATAATCCACACAAAATAAAACATACTTATCAAATTTCTTTGTATGAATCACTGATAAATAAAACAACATACACACTACCTCAACTCAACTTGCATTATACCTCAAAAATATTTATTGATAGAGGCACCAAAGCAAAAACCCCTCTCCCCCTAATAAAAGCACATACATCTACTATTTTTTTCCCCTCTGCTATTCGCACAATTGAATACCAAATGCCTTTGAAATACGCATCTAGAATGCAAATGACATACTCCCTATACATTACACAAATCAATACATAAATGTACATTTTGCTTCTTCTTCTTTTTTTGAGAATACCAAGTATTTAACACACACACGGGGAAAGGGGAGAAGATCTTAGGTACATTTTGCTTATTAAATCCATGTAAAAGAGTCATTTAAACTTAAAAGCAAACCACATATACATACATATATAAACAAATAAATATGAAGTACTATACTATCGGATCAATACAGGAACCATAAACATCATCCAGCAAATCCCATCTGCACATAACCATCCATTGAGCTAATATTTGACATATAAACTACTATATATACATCACACAGATAATGTCATACGCACATTAAAACCTAGGAAAGTAAGACAAACCCAGTTACAGAATCTTAGTATTTCGAATAGTTACGTCATGAATCAACGAAAGTCTCAAACAAAATGTAGATTATTACAACCATTTTGGCCTCTGTGTACAATACCCAAAAACAACAAATGTAATTAAAACAACAAACAAAAACAAAACTTTTCATAAACCCAAAAATCTAAACATAAAAAACGACAAAACCCCATTTTGTTTCATATCATATCCTCTTCATTTCCCCCCACAATCCCAATCATAACATTCAGAAACTCATTTTCCTTCACTTTACCTTGTTTTCTCAGCAACCAAACACAGACACACAGAGAGAGAGGTACCGAGTTACAGAGCTTGGAGTTAAGCGGCGTGAGAGATGGGAATGGAATACGAGAGAGGGTGTGGAGGCTTCATGGATAGCAATCTCTGGAAATCCTGTAAATTTCTCTCTAATGGTGTGCAAAATCTATAAAAGCTTGAATTTTATTTTCAAATAACATTAAATATAAAAAAATTTAGTAAGATGTCGTGTTTCAAAATAATGTAGGAAACTAGCATCTCGAGTTTTAAAAACTCGAGTTCAATTTAGAACTCGAGTTTTTTAAACTCGAGACCCAAGCGGTAGAAGCTGACATGGAAAAACTTCCACGTGGAACTCGAGTTTTAGAAACTCGAGTTCTGCCATCTACTGCTTTCGCGTGAAACTCGAGTTTTAGAAACTCGAGTTTCCGTTTCAAATCGACCTTCCTTTCAGTTTCAGATCGTTTCAATTTCAGATCTTCCTTCGTTTCAGTTTCAGATCGTTCTTCCTCTGTTCTTCCGTTTCAGATCGTCCTTCGTTTCCGTTTCAGATCGTCGAGTTCCACCATTTATTTCTTCGTCTTCCTCGCGTGGGTTCTTCCTCTGTTCTTCCGTTTTAGATCGTCCTCTGTTCTTCCGTTTCAGATCGCCCTTCCTTTCCGTTTCAGATCGTCGAGTTCCACCATTTATTTCTTCGTCTTCCTCGCGTGGATTCTTCCTCTGTTCTTCCGTTTCAGATCGTCCTTCGTTTCTGTTTCAGATCGTCCTTCGTCCTTCGTTTCCCTGTCAGATCGTCCTTCGTGTTCTGGGTTCTTCCTCTGTTCTTCCTCTTCCTCTTCCTCGCGTTCTGGGTTTCTCTCTTTGGTAGAACTCGAGTCTAAGAGACTCGAGATCCATGTGGCATTTCTTGCCATTTCTGTCCAACTCATCGGTGCAAAGCGAGTCTCGGAAACTAGAGTTTAAATGTGGATCTCGAGTTTCTAAAACTCGAGATGCTATTTTCCAATTTTCTTTCAAACATTGCCTAACTTACTATATAATTACTCTTCACACTGCTACTCTGCACATTCCCCCATAAAAGCTTTCTAAAAGCTTTATATATATATATATATATATATTAACAAAAAAGGAATAAGGATGACTATATATACAAATTGAAAGAATTGTCTTTGAAAAGTTACTATGATTGATACAAGGCTTGATTTGATAAAGCACTCTAAAACTTGTTTTGGTTGTCACGGTTCATTAATAGGTTGTCACGGTTCATTAATAGGACTATAAATGGACCGGGTCATTCATAAATGGCTTAGGCTTGATTTGATAAAATTTTCGTTAATATTTGTTTATTGAAAAACAAACTAAGTTTGAACCTTAATTAATTTAAGTTTGTTTAATCAAAAAGTCGAGCCTAAGCCAAAAAAAAAAAAAACAAAGGTGGGGGGGATTGTTCATGAATAGGGTTATGAACAATAATGCTCCATTTAAAAGAAAAAACAATAATGCTCCATTAAAAAAAAGATATTTTAAAAACCAAATTTAAGTTCTTTTTACGAGCTTCGTAATAAGCTTGATATGGGTTTACAAAATAAACTCATATAAAATTTTAACTTATTGGGAATTAGGACTAGCCATCCAACTAAAATTGACTTAAAAATATAATATTGGGCTGATAAGTGAAAACGTATATGCATTGGATTTTGAGCTAGCATGATATTGAACTCGAGTTTAAGCTTAATTAATGAATCAAGGCAAGTTAAGTAAAACTCAAGCTTAGAGGCGTGCAACCAACTTGCTAACCCATCAAAACTGACTCAACCCAACGCAACCCGTCAGATTGGGTCAATTTTTAGGGCTTAGTGGGTTAGGTTGAGTTGAGTTACAGTTTTTTTTATAGCGGGTCGAGTTGGGTTCGGGTCATAAAATTTCAAACCCGCCAAACCCAACCCAACCCAACCCACCCATATATTTCAAATATATTATATAATTAATAAATTTTATTAAATAATCAATTGTTCCTATCTTATATAAAAACTAATTAGTTCACACAAACCCTAATAAATTACAATTATTGTTTAGTCATTAATGTTGTTTGCCTTTGAGAAGTTACATTGATACTAATTTTTTGATTTTTTTTTTTTTTTTTTTTGCTCAATTTAATAATAATAGTAAAAAAAATGTCCAATCCATAGGTTCAACCCAAACCAATCCAACCCACGTGGGTTGGATTGGGTTGGGTTAAATTTTTTTAACCCACCATAATAGATTGGGTCAAAAAATCCCTTCAACCCAACCCATGCACACCCTACTCAACCTTTTGAACTACTTGACTAGCTCCAACATTCAATGCTCCAAAAAGATAGGCTTGTTATAGCCCTGGCCTTTTTTTTTTTTTTGGCTGAATATAGCCCTGGCCTTTAAAGACTAAAAACAGTCTCTTTTTTTTTTTTTGGTAGAATTTGCATATTATGTAACTGTGTCGCTCAAGCGAGCATTGAGTAGGCCCTCACTCAAGCTTACATATACACATCCATATAATCCACATGTACTCACTGGAGCCTCTCTCAGGTGAGCTCATTTGAATTACCGTCTTGGCCGTCTGTTTGTCGTTCTAGGATTTTTGTTTCTCAATTGGCATTGTGATTGCACAGTGACTTTAGTCACTTTACTCGAGCACGCCTTAAGCTTTTTCAAACAAACCGCTAAAACTTAATTTTTAATGTTTTAATCATTTTTCATTATACAACCATTAAAGTTGGATTACTCATATTACAACCTAAATGTATGTACGCATATATACAACAAGTGCAACTGCTACTCACTTGCACATTTCAAACACTTGTACATGTATAGCACTTGATGCCTGATCATGAGCCTAAGGAAGACTTTGATGACTGGTGTAATTTGCCAAACACTCAAAACAATAAATAGAATGAAAAAGCTTTTCAGTTAAAACTCTACTTTCTACAATAATACCAAACGGACACTAAAGTCTACCATTAATTGGTATAAAACTTCTAGTTTCTGTTAACTTTAATTTTTTAGTTTATTGATAAAATCTTATGATTTAATGATACTTTTTGCTTCTTCTTATGTTTGATTTTAAATCACGTTTTCCCACTTGTTCTACGGGAAAAAAAGAACAAAGAAATTTAAACTAAGCTATTTTTTTAACAGTTTGTCAAAAAAAAATCCTGACTAAAGCAAAAGTAAGGCTTTTTAACTTTTTTTTTTTGTGGGTAATAATTACTATTACCATGTTAATTTAGAATTATTATTATTATTATTATTATTATTAGTTCTATTTGGAGCAGTGCCGGCTCAATGGGAGAGCCAAATAGGCAATCGCCTAAGGCCCCTAATGAAAAAATGCCTCTAAATTTTTACCAATAAATATATTCTTGTACCAATTGAAGTATTAATTAAGCCCTAAATATTCACCAATAAATAAAAAGTAATTGTTTTTTATCAAAGAAAAACCAGTTAAAGAAAAATATTTTCATTAGATGGGTCAATCATTTAGTCTCTCACACATAAATGTTAAAAGAACTCATTAATCTTACACTAGTAAATAAATTTATACTCAAATTCTATTTAGAAATATCAAATATATAACTTTATTAAACTTTTCAATCATAATTTTTTATTTGGTAACTTCAATTAATAAATAGTGTTTATTAGTTGTGTAGTCATTGAGTAATGCGATGGGTTCATTTTAATTTATAATTTTTTTTCTACAAAAATAAATTTTAAATAAATAAAAAAACAAAAGTTAAATAAATATTTTATTAATATTCAAAATCTAATAATAGACCTCACTTAAAGTTGTCGCCTTAGGCCCCATAATATCTTGAGCCAGCTCTAATTTGGAGTTTAATTGCTTAATAGTTAATACCATAATTATAATTTTAAACAAAAAAAAAAAACGATATGTACAATTAATCAAAAATGAAAAAATTTTAAGGTTTTAAGTTAACTAGAGGTTAACCCGTGATTTGTAAGGATTTTTTTTTTTTTATTATTTGTAAACGTGTACATAGTACTCTTTAGGCATCTATAATGTTTTTTCTTTACATAAATTTCATAAGATATGGTATTATCAAAGAATTGAATTTCTTTGCTTAATAAAAGTTTACATTTGAACCAAATTAGATAATGACCAAGTCCACGTTCTCTTACTTTAGCAAGTCTACTTTCAATTAAATGTTCTTTTCCCATTTTTATTTACCCAAATTGTTAGTAAACACTTTTAAACATATAAACAAATGTATGCTTATGCAATTTTTATATAAATCAACAAACAGACATACATGCACATTATTCAAACATAATATGTATGATGAGTAAATGGTTGAACCATTTTAGTTATAAAATTCCTTGATCTGGGTGATATCCTCCAAAATATTGTTTAATTCAAAACCTTAGTTTTTTTTTCTATGATTAAGATCTATTTGTCAATTAATTAATGTGAACAAAAGAAAATCAAGAGGAGCGAGAGTTTTTTTTTTTTTTTTTTTTTTTTGAGAATCAAGAAGAGAGAGGGTTAAAAAAATTAAAAAAAAAAAAAAAAAAAGAGTGAGATAAAGAGAAAGAATGTATTTTAATAAGAAATCCCCCTATATTGATCTTTAGAGAGATCATATATATATATATATATATATACACACATATAACATATAAAATACTAAAATAACACATGTAGGGTCAATGGGCCTCGAAATATGTGTTGGGCTGGCCCAAGAATGTTTGTTAGGCTAAAAGTCCAATCCGAAGACACTAAATAGTTCGAGAACGTAGAAATATCAACCCATAGGGCATTACAGATAGATAGAAAAGTGGTATCTGATCAAGGTCATCCTATGAGGTGGTCCGAGGAAGAATATATCCTCGGCTATGTAAAGCCGAGGTAAGAGAAGGGCTGGTTAACGTCCACGGACAATATTCTAGAAGGTCCTATAGATAAAGGTAAGCATGGTAAATGTAGAAGATAAGAAGAAAGACAGTAAAAATATCTAAGATAAAACCGTTACCATCGCCCCAGCATTGAATGTTCTACAACTGCTTCTTTGGCTGCATTAATAAGAAAGTGATGCCTGACCATCAAAATTTAGCCTTACAGCTGCCTCAAAAGACTTCAGGGGAGATGAATGGGACAAGTATCTAAAGTAATAATCTGGTTCATACGTGGAAGATGGGGAGAGGAAGGTAGATGGTATAAAAGGAAAGGGAAAATGTTCAAGAAAGGGGATCGGAAAAACCAGAGAGAAAAACATTATACACTTAGGCATTGATACTTGTAACTTATCCTTGAAAAGAAGGAAGTTAATATAAGTTACAAGTATTGTCAGAACCTAGATTTCAAGCTCACTCTCTATAAATTTCATTGTATTGGGTTTTTTGGATCTATCCTCTTCTTATTATTGGGTTAGGTACAAATTGTGACCTTACAACACCATTTTGGGTGGGTTCTAGTTAACTCAGCTGGTAAAATTTCTAATGGTTGTATAAGAGATTTGGGGTTCAATCCCCGCCTATACCAAAAACTGATTGGTGTTTTGGTCTAATAATAAAGAGTTATTATCAAGAGCGAACGCCATAGGTTGAAACTCTCTAAAAAAAAAACACCATTTTGGACACCTAGAAAAAGTTTTGAGAACAATTATTTAGGCAAATTAATTAATCCAAAAACCTTAGAAGTTTTCATTAACACCCATAGTACCATTAAAATATATATATATATATATTATATTCATAATATTTTCACAATACTTTCACAACAAATCTTAAGTGGTAAGTTGTTATTAGTGGGCAAAAAGTAATTTCAATATTATGTTCAAATTAGAACTAATAGCAACCAACCACCTATAATTTATTGTGAAAGTGTTGTTAAAATATTGTGAACGTAACATTTCTCTTAAAAAAATACTCATAAATATTCATACAGGTTTGCATATATGAACCTAATAATACGTATTAATTTATCAAAACAAATTTTATAGAAATTAAAGGGAAAAGGGAAAAATTCTAACAACCCAATTACAACTTTGAATTCAAGCTAAAATATGTAGATAATAGTAAACTATAGTTTCCACTACAGTTGATTGTTATTAACCAAAACTTGAATGCTATAGATTATACAAAGAGTTCCAATTTATAAATTTTAGAAGATTACAGTAACAATATAGCTTTTTCTTCTTCTTTTTTTTTTTTTTTTTTTTTTTGGAAGAATAACCATTGCATGTTAATTAGAATATATATCAATGTAAATAAATTTCTAAAAGCATAAGTCAAATAGGAAGATGAAATGTGGAGAACCAAGGATAGAAAACAATATATATGCATATATGCACACAATTTTAAAAGCAAGCGACAACAAAAAGAGTGGAAATTTATAGTAATAAAATTGATTTTTACCTTCTTTCTATATTGTGATACAATTAATTATGGGAAAAATTAATTGTTTTGTTTTGTATTCTCTCTTTTTTTTTAAACCGACATGGCAACTAAAAAAGAAAATATCTTATTTTCCATTTATATATAAATAGTATTTGTATATATCACATTTTTAGGGATTTAATGTGTAAAATTTGGCAACTATGTGTAAAAATACGCTTAAAAATGAAAAGATTATAATTAGATATAATTATAATAGTTATAAGGGGGAAAAGTGACTTTTGGGCTTCTTTCCTAATTGTGACGCATTAAATTACACATGCAAACACTCATTTATTTAGGAGTATTTAAGGAGACTAATTATTCTATAATTAAAATAATATAAATGAGCAATAATTTGAAAATGTGTCAAATATGTATGACTTGTACAAATCATTGCTTGTACAAATCAGCATTTTGGGTGTGTTTCTTTTGCCTATAAATTATGCAATGAGTTGAACACTATGTGTGCTAAATTTTGGTGGGGGCAAACAAACAATGAGCGTAAAATTCATTGGATGAGTTGGGACAAGTTTTCTCTACCTAAGACCCAGGGAGGAATGGGATTTCACAATTTAAGGGCTTTTAATCTAGCAATGTTGGCCAAGCAAGGGTGGCGTTTGCTTAAGGAACCTAATTCTCTCCTTCATCACTGCCTCAAAGCGCGTTATTTCCCAAGGGCAATTTTCTTGAAGCTCAGGATTGTCAAAATAGTTCTTACACCTAGAAGAGTATTATGGCTGGAAAAGCTATATTAAATATGGGTACTTGCTGGCGTGTGGGGAATGGAGATAGTAATCAGGTTTGCCATGATAATTGGTTACCTTACCACCCATAGAAGAGAATTCTTCAGCCATTAATCTCCACGGATAGAGATATAAGGTTGTCAGAATTAATTGATTTTGATGCTCATGGATGGAATTGGCCACTTATTTTTCAGCTCTTCAGTTATGCTGATGTCTCGGCCATTTTAAACACTCCTCTTAGCTATCGTTTGCCGCAGAATGACTGTATTGGTTTCATTCGAAAATGGTTGTTATTCGGTGAGGAATGGGTATTATGTAGCTCGTCAGTTGATTAAGGAAGAGAATTGGGCTGAATCGTCTACTAGGATAGTGGGACAAAGGGTCTGGAGGAAATTCTGGAGGCTGAAAATTCCGAATAAAGTGAAGATCTTCGGGTGGAGGGCCTGCCATAATGCGCTACCTACCGGTCAAATTTGCTAAAGCGTAGCGTTTTAGATATGGCTACTTGTGAGATGTGTACTCTGACCGATGAGGATTGTATTCATGCTCTTTGGGAGTGCGGTGTAGCTCAGGACATATGGGCTGGAAGTTTAGCAACGCAGCAAGTCTCTTTTTTACATTTGGTAGAAAAATTGTTGGATGAGAAGCCCATGGAGGTATGTGAATTGTTTTTGGTGCAGGTGTGGCTTATCTGGAATCAACGGAATTGGATGTTGCACAGTGGACAAGTGCAGGACCCCTCTGTTATTAATAGGCAAGCTAAAGATTTTTTGGTGGAGTTTCAGTGATCTCAAACTAGGCTCTCAGTGCAACATAGCAAGGTACATCCAAGTTCGTGGCTACCTCCTCCTACTGGGCATTTTAAACTCAATTTTGATGTTGCAGTGTTTTCGAACCCGCTGTCCACTAGATATGGGGCTGTTATCCGCAATGAGAATGCTAAAGTGATGGCCTCTTTTTCTATCTGTGGTCTGATGGCTGTTGACAGCAGTGAAGTAGAGCTACTTGCATGTCAGAGGGCTTTACAATTTGCTATTGAGGTGGACATTACCAATGTTGTCATAGAAGGGGACAATCCAATGATCATGGGGTCTAGGGCTATCCAGACCCGACCGGAGCCCGACAACCTGGCCAAACCGCCCGACGCCGACCCGATTCCAGCCCAAACTGAAGGTCCTGTGGGTCGGCGACAGGTTTCCATTCACAAGAACTGACACAGACGGGTCGGGTGGCGGGTTTGCTTCTCCAAAACCCGAGCAACCCGAACCCGACCGGAGTTGTAAAAAAATCTGGCGAAATTTTGCAAAAATAGCTAAATCCAGTGAGATCTCGACCAAATTTGGCGAGATCTCGACCAGATCTGGCGAGATCTCGACCAGATCTGGCGAGATCTCAACTAGATCTGGCTAGATCTGGTAGGATTTAGCCAGATCCGGCCAATTCTAGCAATTTTTAGCCAAAAAAAAAAAAAAAAAAAAAGAAAGAAGAAGAAGAAGAAGAAGATTCCGATGGAAAAAAAATGCAGAAACCGGCAAGATTTCCCAAAATTCGACATGATTTTCCAAATTCCGGCCAAATTTTTCATATTCTGGCGATTTTTTCCAGATTTCGGTAACGTTTTTTTTTACGAATTTCGATATTTTTTTTACTCCGACAATCGACCAAATTGACCAATGCGCACCTCACCCGAAACTGACTCGACTGATTTTTCCGGCGGTCGGTTTCGGGTTCTTCAACGCCTCCACCCGACAGCGGCTGGTCGAGTCCGGGTTGGGTCCAAACTCGACCCGACCCGACCCGTGGATAGCCTTAATGGGGTCCATTGTTAAGAAGGAGATTTGTGGGGCTCGGCTTGGGCATATTTTTAATGATATTCAAGCCTTGTTGGTAGAGTTATCATGGTTTTCTATTAGTAGTGTTAAACGAGAAGCTAATTCTGTGGCTCACTCGTTAGCTCGCAATGCGAGACATAGTCAGGAGGATGTTTTTTGGATTGAGGATACTCCTCCCCTGATTTAGAAGTTTTGTATTTTGATCTTGCGCATATTCATTAATGAAGTTTGGTTTCCGTTTCAAATATATATATATATAACTGTAATATAAAAGATAAGTTTACCATTGAATCTTGATAATTTAAATACCAAAAAGAAAAATTTATGAATAAAAGTTGACACTTTTTACTAAAATAATATCCAAAAAATATAAATCCAGTTATATTGAACCAAGAAAAAAATAAAATGAATCTCCACCATAAAAGAAATTTCCTCTTAATCATACTTTTAAAAGAAATAAAAGAAATCTTGGTAATATTAGATATTTTTATCTTGGATAAATTTTCCCATTTATTTGTGAAAAATGCAGAAAGAGCATAAAAAAAAATAAATAAATTAAAGGTAAACTAGACCCACATCTCTTGAGATTTTCTAAAATGACTATCCCAGAGGAGAAAACAAAAACAAAAAGCTTTATTAAATGACACTCTCCCCCTCACAGTTAAATTTTCATTAAACATAATACTTCAATTTCAAGAGAAAAAATTATTTTTAATTATACTTACTTCAAGTTGAGGGAGTGTGAGTTGTTCACAAACATCAAGGAAAAGAGGAGTTTTATTTCATCCATAATTTAGGCAAGAACCTTTTTTAAAAAAAAAAATGGTATATTCAGCCAATGAAATCACAATTTACAAGCATACATACTTTTAACAGTTACATCAATACAACCCCAAAGGGAGAGTGCCATTTATATAAAGGTTGTTTGTGACTAGCGTCGTTTTGATAAACTTTAAAGGATTGTGAAATTAAACAGGGAGATACTTACTAGAACACCCAAACAAAGGAAATAATAACTATCTATTCCATTTCCTATACCTCTTTCGCTTATTTTTTTACTTGAAAAAAAATATATTATTTTATATAAAAATATGAGACTAAATTCTATAAAAATGTGGTGTATTATTCATTGCAGATTCGCATGCCCTTTATATGAGATATGATTGCTATACATAAAAAAATGACTCCTCATTTCTATGAAGTTGCTTTATTTGTCTTTCCTTTTACGCAAGACATTGTTTTCAACAAAAAAACAGTGGGCATGAATCGCATGATAGATTTCAAAAGGCATTCCATCTAGTGCTCTTGTGCAGTGTTGTCACTTGTCCTGTGCAGTGCATAGGAAGGCTAGACACAAGCCAAACACAATTACATTCCACTTTATTTATTAAATCATGACTCTGAACCAAAGAACCAGTTATAAATACAACAAAGGATGGCAATGAAACTTAAATTATTTGAAATAAAGTTTTAACAGTAAGTAGTATGAGACCCACAACCAATACATAAAATAAGCAAAAATCTACCTTATAATCAAATGCCAAACAGACACACTAAAACAACTTAAGCTTTACAATTAAGCTTAGGTAAGATGTCATTGATGACCCAGTTTGCCATATTCTTGTATGCGTTTTGTGTCATATGAATTCCATCCCAACTGAAAAATTCATCTGGATTGGGACAAACTGGTACATCAGGAGCTCCACACATTTTATCCAAGGAAAAGTCATAAGCACCTCCAACACCACAGCAAGCTTTTTGCAAAGAAGCAGCATCAAATCCTGTCCATTGTGAAACACTCAAAATTGCATTACTGAATCTGTCATATACAGTTATATGTTGTTCTAGCAGTTTATTAGAATTAGACAGAGACTCACCAAGATGTGGAGCATTTTGGTAAACTGATAGGAAAGCATTGTAATAATCACCATATACTATAACAACATTAGGATTTTCTATTTTCAGTTCTCCGATGGCTTTTTTGAGTAGATCATTGTGATATATTGATAATGAATTCAATCCCTTTAGGCAGTGAAATTCATCATAATCAGCTGACTTGTTGGAATGGAATAATGTAAGATAAATTGGAACACAGCCGATTGGGAAGTTTCCAGGGACAACCACTCTTGCAGCTCCAAAACCAATGACCCTCTACAAACAATGTCATACAATAAGGACTCATTAATCATGGTAAGCAATTTTGCAAGGAAAACTTAGAAGAATTTTTTTGTTTACTGATAAAACATACAGTGACAGCGTCCTTAATTTTTTTGACAACTTTTGGTACCAAATCTCTGACCACATTAGAGGATTTGCCTTGAAAAAATGGATAGTTATAATCATTGCCTCCAATTTCTCCCACCATGAATAGGCCTGTTTTAAGCTTCTCAACACAATCTATCAAAAACACAAAAACAATTATATATTAAAAAAGTGAAAAGAAAAATGTAGATAATTTTTTGGATATTATATATTTGATACAAGCTCATGTGTAGAACTCACCCTTGAAGATTAGTTTGCAAGGAGAGAGTTCCCAAAAACTTATACACACATATTTAAGCTTACACTCAAAAATATGGAACACTAAGATCATAACAATATTTAAGGCAAAAATATAGGTTTAGTCCAGGTTGTGATCCATAGCCTTCTGTGGCAAAATTTCCTAAAATCTCAGGACGCTGGCTCTGTTGTAATGGCAAGTTTACAAAAGGACTAACTTGAAATGTTTACAAATTTTTGAAAGACTAAAATAAAAATGAATTTTTCAAATTTCAAAAACTTGAACCCGAACCAAATTTTAGGGACCAATCTAATATTATCTCCTACATTTAACTTAGTATTACATGCTTAATTCAAATGATCAGAGGCTAACCGTCATGATTGAGACAGATATTACTGAAAAAGGTGGACATCCAATCCAATTGCACACTGAGAGAATAACTGTCAGTAACTGGTGATGTAATCATCTTATCTTTAAGGACACTTGCAGACAAGGCAGTGGCACCAGCCACTGCAAAATTCACCCCACGACCACGAACAAATGTTGCATTCTTATACAAGTAAGGATCAAGAAGTGGAATGCCTGCTGATTGAGCTGTGAAATTATAGAACCAAAAAAAAAATTAGTATAATCTAATTTTAACCATCGAATTGGTTCATGGGGTAGTTCTTAACACAAGTAGTGAAGTCACAGTGTCATTTCTCAAATCACGGTTAGCCCAGAAGCATTTTCTTTGTTACTTTTTTAAAAACCAACATCAACTAAAAAAAAAAACATGAACATCAACAAGTTTAATATGATTCGTACCAATATAATCAATCATTAGCAACCCATTGGAGCACCTTCCAGTAGCTTTCTTGAAGGTTTCGCCATAGGGAAAACGAGCAAAAGGCACAGCTGGGCTCACAATAATCAAGTTGCCTGTGTCAGAGATAGAGTCCCCTAGGTTATATATTCCATCAAACTTGCAAACCTTAAGGGACTTAGCATCAATGCAATCATGTGGAACAAAAAGAAGAGAGAAAGCAATGACAGTGATGAGAAGCAAAGAGAGAACTGATTTGGTGGCAGCCATAATTTGCTGCAAGAGAAAGAAGCAACTCTTGCATGCTTTATATCCAACTAGAATCTTTCTCATATCCTGCTTTAATTTTGTTTCCATTTTAAGGGATGTATCATGTATGTTAATTTGTAAATTAGAGCTTATAAAGCTATTTTTTTTAATGATGATATACTTTTGTTAATAAATGCCCTAAAGGTTCAAGTGCAATTAATTCTTTATTAAATAATATTTTTAGGTTTATGCTGACGAATGCCCTTAAGGCATTAGTTAACAATTTATTTTAAGAAAATTTTAACACCACTTTTATGGGAAATAAAAAAAGCTGTCAAAACATTAATTGTTTTATTTCATTTTCCAATAAAAACTTTCTTTAAATAGATTGTTAACCAATGCCCTAAGGGCATTCGTTAGCATTTCCCATATTTTTATACTTTTTTCAAGAACTAAAATAAAACTATGCACAAATATTCAGAAAAAACACACAATCATGATGAATTTATTTCTACAAACCAATGAATTATTGACACGTGTACTTATTTCTTAAAAATATATGCATTAGAGCTCATTAGTCTACAAGTTAAAGAATAATAAATACTTAATTTTGAGTTGTAATAACAACAGCTAATTATAAGATGTAATCATAAATTAATATAATTCATAATTAAACATTTATATATTATTATTCACAAGAAAGAAATACACGTGTCAATAATCTTGGTTTGCAGAAATAAATTTAGCGTGGTTGTGTGCATATTTTTTAATATTTGCGCACAATTTGACTTTAGTTTTTGAAATATTCGGTTAACAGATGCTATTTCAATTTTTTTTTCTTTTTTCTTTTCTTATAAAAAGTTTCTAAAAATATTTTACTTAAATCAATACCCTCAAGACATTTGTTAACTTTTTTTTTTTCTTTGAAAAAGTGTAAAAATATTATTTAATAGAGCATTAAGTTCACTTTAATATGTGCTTTTATGGCATTGTTAACAAAAGCCTACAAAATATGATTATTACACCCCAAAAAAAAAAAAATGACTCCCCAATCCCCATTTTGATGAAGCATTGCTTTTTTAATCTTTCCTTCTTCTTCTTCATTTTTTTTTTTTTTTTTGAGAATATTATTAGTCTTTCCTTCTTTGCAAAAGTTCGTATAAATTTTTTTTTCCCCTTAAAAACAACAAGATTGGACTTGTCTCACATTCATTGCTGCGGCCATATTATGAGAGATTTCCGAAAACCATGGCCTAGTTGTCCATTCAGGATCACAAAATTTGTAGGCATAATGTGTGCGTCCAAATTACACAACCACACTTCTTATCAAAAAAATAAAATTACACAACCACACTGAATTGTTATAATTTAGGATAAATTGCAAATTATACCCCTAAATTTTGGGGTTGACTGAATTTTATACCCCAAAGTTTTGAAAGCTTGATTTTACACCCTAAAGTTTGATTACGTTAGCAATTCAACCCCCACGGTTAATTTCTAGGAATGGCAACGGGTCGGGTTCGGGCCGGAGTTTTTCATACCCGAACCTGGCCCGATTATTAAACGGGTATTTTTCCCGGAGCCCAGACCCGCCCCGCTGGGTCCTATGGGCCCCGCAGGCCCCGTTTAGCCCAACCAAAAAAAAAAAAATTTGAACTCAACGGCATTCACATACAAAATATGGTTGTGTTTGTGTTTATGTAATGAGATTTTCAGATATACATATAGAAGCATAACGAAATATTGAAAAAGTTTCTGGCATTGTCTTTTTTTGTACATTGTATTTGACATATACACATAAAATCCGCCATATATTGTCTAAATAGAACAACAGCGTCGTCTTGTCCGCCATTGTTATGCCATACAATCTTAAAAAAAAAAAAAATTTGAGTTTTCCTTTCAAACTCAGATTCACAATCACAAATTCACAAACATAGATTCACAAAATCACAAACACAAACTCATATTTGAGAGAGGACATGAACCCAAAAAAAAATGAACTCGGATATAATCTCAGCACCTTGTCTTCTATGGGGACTAGAAGCGAAGAAGGTCTATCTTTCTTCTTCTGTGGTTTGATCAGGAGTGAAGTGACTTGATGAGAGTTTGGGTGGAACAAAGGAATTCTCTGCAGATGGTTCGGAGTTTGGAGGAAGAAGAAGAAGAGAGAAGCGAAGAAGGTCTAGCTTTCTTCTTCTATGGTTTGATCAGGAGCGAAGTGATTGATGAGAGTTTGGGTGGAACAGAGGAATTCTCTGCAGATGGTTCAGAGTTTGGAGGAAGAAGAAGAAGAAAGAGGCGGCTAGAGCTAAAGAGATATAAGAGAAATGAGTTAGGGTTTGACATAAGTGATATATATATATATATATATATATATAGGTAGGTATTTTAGCAATTTTCTTTTAGTTGCAAACGGGTCGAGTCCAGGTTCAAGCTGGCTTTTTACCAAAACCCGGACCCGTTTCGGGTTTTTTTTTAAAACCCAAACTTGACCCTATTCTTTATCGGGCCGGGTAAAATCTGACCCATTAAGGTCAGGCCGGGCCAGGTACCCACGGATCGGGTAGAAATTGCCATCCCTATTAATTTCTGCCGTTAAATGACACATCATTATGCTGATATGTTTTATTTTTGACAAATCATCCTTAATTTAGTGATGACTAAGCAAAGAGCTGGCATGCATCAAAACTACGTAATTTCAAATCTAAACTTAAAACAAAAACCTCCCCCTAAACGGAAAAATTTCAGCCAAAATCCTAAAATCTAAAAACAAAAACTCACAACATAAAACTAAGTTCCCACAAATGTTCAACCACTTCAAAATGGGAACTACAAGTCTAGACGTTTAGCTTTATCCCGCAGGGAACTATGAAAATTATTCCAACCACCTAGGATTAGCCTTGTTTTGGGGAAAATTTACAAGAAATACAACCTAAATTTCCCCAACACACAATTTCCATGAAAAGAATGAATTCAAAATTTTCATCACTGTCATCTTTAACCGCCAAAGTAGCAATTATCCCTCTACAACAAGATGCGGAGTATAGCAAGATCAATTGTAGATATTGAGACGAGGGTACCTATGCAATATTTGATCACATCATACTTTGCAACTTCTAACTGGGCTTTTAATGAATGAATTTCCTGTTGACAAGATTCAAAGAAACATACTTTATGGGAATTTAGTTTTTTGTTGTGAGTTTTTGTTTTTAAGATTTTAGGATTTTAGCTAAAACTGTGCCGTTTAGGGGGAGGTTTTTGTTTTAAGTTTAGCTTTGAAACTACGTAGTTTTGATGCATGCCAGCTCTTTGCTTAGTGATCACTAAAACGACGTGGTTTTAAGGTTGATTTGTAAAAATAAAAGACATTAGCATGATAATGTGTCACTTAACGGCAAAAATTAACCGTGAGGGGTGAATTGTTAACAGAACCAAACTTCAAGGTGTAAAATCAAGTTTTCAAAACTTTGGGGTATAAAATCTAGTCAACTCCAAATTTCAGGGTATAATTTGCAATTTACCCTATACTTTATTATGCACAAATATTCAAAAAAAAAAACACACACACACACACACAGATATTCAAAAAAACATATAACCAAAATGAATTTATTCCTACAAACAAATAAATTATTGACAAATGTATTTATTTCTTCAAAAAGTGTGTATTATTAAGCCCAATAGTTTGCAAGTTAAAGAATAATAAATACGTAATTATGAGCTATAATTATAGTAATTAATAATTGCTTAATTATCGGTCGTTACAATTCATGTTATTCTTTTAATCTACAAACCAATGAACTAACACATTTTTTGAAGAAATAAATACACATGAAAATAATTCATAATTGACTTGCAAGAATAAATTCTTTGTGGTAGCGTGCATTTAGATTGCGTTAGGGATGAAAAAATTTTGCGTTTTGATGAAGAAAACAAAATGGTGGGTCTCACGATACTGTTCATGCTTTTTTGGGTACTATTCATGAGTCCCATTGCACTTTTTAGTACTATTCATAAGCCTTACTTTACTATTTCAACTAACTTTTACCTTTATCTACAGTATTTTCAGTAATAAGTTTTCTGTTTCAACAAAATAATCGATATCCAAAGACACCCGTAGTGTGTGCTTTTTGAATATTTGTGCATATATAGCTTGGTTTTGGTTTTTGAAAAAAAATATATAAAAATATTATTTGAGAGAGCATTTATTGCACTTTAACATGTGCTCTTACTCAAAACTTTCCTCCCCCTAAATGTCAACATTCCATAGTTTTAAAAACCGATATGGTTAAAGAATCAATTTGTGCCCCAATTCCTAGTTCAACCCAATTTTTATCAGATCGGATTGGTGCCCGATTTCCAATTGAACTGGCCAATCCAGTCCGTTTTTAAAACAATGCTACAATCTTGGAAAGTATAAGAAACCAACTTGCATTTTTTCATGTAAAATTCAAACCTATCATATCCGAATATTAGGTTGTAGTAGGATTTTCTTTTTTATGTCTAGCTCTTGTCACAATCCATCCATTCTTATCTCATAATTTTGTTTTCATACCTTCATTCCTTCTTTTCCTTTTCTTTCCTTTCCTTATTACATAGTTTTTTAATCTAACATGGATGCTTGAATGGAGGAGTTATGGAAAAGTTTCACCTCTTTGAAGAAGAAAAGGAGGTTCTGGCTGTTAGCTCTCAAGAATTGGCTCTCTCTAAACAACAAGCTCAATTTAGTCTTTTATTCAAGCTACAAACCAACAAGGGTTTAAACAGTGAGGTTTTTAAATCTATTTTTCAACAATGTGGGCGCTACTCACATGTTATAACTATTAAAGAAGTTGAGAATAATTAATTTCTAGCTTTTTTTGTCAAGGAGGAGAACATGATTGAAGTTCAAAATAAAATTCATTGGTCTTTTGATAAAAGACTTATTTTATTGAAGCATTTCAACAGTGATCTCACCTCTGGTAATGTTACTTTCCAACGTTCTCCTTTCTAGATTCGAGTTTCTAACATTCCTATTAAAAGTATGAACAGAGTTATTGGTACTCGTATAGCTAATGAGATCGATATTCGTATATCTTATGGTGATGCCCCTAAAAGTGGTCCAGCTTGAGGACCCTTTCTTCATATTTGGGTGGATATTGATATCACAAAACCTTTGATGAGAGGAAAATGGTTCATATTGAAGATGTAGAAGAAGGTTGGGTCTTTTTCAAATATGAAAGGCTACCTATCTTTTGTTATCATTGTGGTATAAGATCATGAATGTCAAAAAATTAGAGAAGATTGTCTCTTGTCAGATGATGACAATTTTCAATTTGGTCCATGGCTTTGTGCTATGGCTCCAAAACTTAGTCAGAAGAAGAGTAAGTGTGCATTTGGATTAAGATTAAAAATTATAATTATTTCATTATTCAGCTTATTTTTGCTACTATTTATGGGCTCTGCTGCACTTTTTGGCAGTATTTATGGGCCCTATTGTACTATTTCAACTAATTTTTACCTTTATTTACAGTTTTTTTAGCAATAATTTTTCAATTTCAGCAAAATAAATGGTATCTAAACACACCCTAATTTTAGCCAATCCAAACCAAGAGAGGAAAATGATGATGAAATACATGTATCCAAAGATGAAAAAGGTGAAGCTAAGTCCTCTCAAATGCAGTTAGGCATCTGCTAGATGGCCCCACCAAAAATTTTATTAAGCAAGAAAATTAGAAATTCTCTTATTCTTAACAAGTTTCCATTTTTTAGTGGGATATTATCCCATCCAAATCTAGGGGTGTCAATTCGGGTTAGCGTGTCGGGTTCATGTCGTATCGAGGTAGGGGTATTCGACTAAATGGCTCAACCTTAACCCGACCCATTTAATAATCGTGTCATGATCTTTCAACCCTAACCCGACTTATTAATAAGGCGGGTTGACCTGACCCAACCCATATGACACGCTTAATAAACGAGTCGTGTTGGGTTGACACGAATGTAACACAATCCATTTCAACCTGCATAATATTAAATATAACATCTATCTAGAAATAATTTTTTTTACATCTCAAAAAGCAGTGCATACACTTCACATTCAAAATAATATAGTTCAACAAAAATATAATATTCATCTATAAATAAGTTCTTTCCACTCCAAAAGAAGTGTAAGTGTGCAACACTTCAACCCAAATTCAAAATAACTTAGTTTAACAAAAATAAAATAACATAATTCAACAAAAATATAATATCTTAGAACTCGGCTAAAATAAAATAATAATAATAAAAAAAAGATATTTATAAGAAGGTTTAAAGGTTTAGGGTTTGTAGGGTTTAAAGATTTAGGGTTTGTAAAGTTTCATTTTTCAATTATATCCCTTGTCAATTTTTGTAATTACTCACTTTTCTTTTTAAATTTAAAGTACATGTTTGGATATAAAAGGTATTTGATAAATCTAAAATAAAATAAATATTTATTTGTTATACGAGTTAAATGGGTTGTGTTAAGTGGGTTATTTCAAGTTGACACAAATAAATTGACGAGTCAAACGTGTCTATTGCGGGTTATGCGGGTTGACCCACTTATGACACGTTTCTTATCGTGTCGCTTTCGGGTCGACCTGTTTATGACCCAAACCCATTAAGGCCCAACCCTAACCCGAAAAAACCCGTGTCGGGTTCGTGTCGTGTTCGCGGGTTGGGTCGAATATTGACACCCCTACCCAAATCCAAAATATAGTACACATCTCTCTCTCTTCTTGAGAGCTTCTCTCTCTAACTTTCAGAGTTTAGTTCCACTTAGGAGTGTTGTATTTTGTTTCTAACTAGGTGGTGTGTGTTTTCCAACTTTGTCAGCACCTTTACCCAAAATACTCCACCCCACCTCTTTTCCTATCCTATTATTTCCCATCACTCCCTTTCACATTTACTTTCCTCTGCTTCTTTCACTGTGTCAACCATCCGTTTTTACTTCCTCTTTGTTTATTGTGCACTTCTTTGGCTTTCCTCCTTTAGACCTTTTCTTTAACTTTCTTTTGACTTTTCTCTCTTCCTATTCTACACATATCCTCATTTCTATTCTTGTGTGTTTTTTTATGTTGTCTTTGTTGTGGTGCTTGTGTTGAGTATTTAGAGCCAGGTTACTTGCTGTTAAGCTGCTGTTCCCTTATAACATGTACATGAGGGACCATTTTGCAGCTCGTAATTTTGGCTATTCCGAAAGTAGTGGGTTAGAGGTGAGCTCTAGACCTTTTGTAGAAGAATCTGACTCTAATTCTCTAGTTAATGAGGATGGTGAGGCCCTATTTGCTAGACATGGGCTTGTTCTAGAGGTAGATCCTGAAAATGTTGACATGCAACGAGAGTTTTGGAGTCACTGTGCATTTGGGTTTGTTCTTGACTATAGAAAGTTATTAATCTCGTACCTATAGCAACTCATCAACGATGCATAGCAAATCTGAAGTGTGGCTACTGTTGTAGGTAGAGATTATTTCTTTTACTTGATCCATTTTGAGAAAACAGAGGATCTAGAGGATATGTGTGCTGAGGGTCCATGGGCCATTGATGGTGCCCTCCTAGTTTTGGAAAAATTGAGACCCAATCTGGTTATCAATGGACTGCACCTTAATTTTGGGTCTATTTAGGTTCAATTACATGGTTTACCTCTTGAGTATCAGTACCCAAAACTAGCTGAACAGATGGGTCATTTGATAAGCTTTGTTGAGAGAGTTGACTGGGAGGATCGGATTCCTAGGAACATCAAGTTCATGCAAGTTCATGTGTGTTCGGATCCATGGATGCTGATCATTTTTGGATTTATGCTTCGTTTAGATGATGGTATCAAGACACGGATTCAATGTCGATATGAAAGGGTACACAAATTATGCACCAGGTGTGGTTTGATCAATCACACTAGAGGACAGTGTAATGAGACCATGGATGAAATGGAGAGAAGTTTAATTCGCTAGAGGCAACATATTCAAAGAATATATCATGTGTAGTATGGTTTTGACTCAGTGGAGCCTCATTTTCACAATGAGCTAAGGGCCTGTTTCAATAGAAGGAGACTTTGGACGACTCAGGTTCGTAGTAGCAACATGCAACCTAATAATCATGAGCAACCTCATCATCCAGACCTAAACCCTAATCATCAACCACAAAATGCTAGCCCTTTGTCCCATTATGAGAATACCTAAGTTTTCTCGAACCTTGACACCCCTTCAATTCCTAATGTTGCTAATAATCCTGCAAACCTTAATCTTACCACACTTCAACACCATCAAATTGACCATGCAAATCTGTACTTGGCCATTTTCTCTCTCAATCTCGGTAATTCCTCTATACCTCTTACTCTTGTAAATTCCCCTGACAATGCCCCCTTACACCCACACCAAAATGTTAATCCTCATCTGGTTCCTCAGAATGCCTCACAGGGTTCCTATAATGAAGAGAATGTTCCCAAACCTTCACTTCGATGGACATGGGTAGATGGTACAGGGCCTCACATCAAGGGAATTAAGAACTCAAACAGAATTTAGCTCGGATACAGAATGATTATGAAACTGTCAGGATGTTTAATATGGATAAGTTGAATGAAGGTCGCCCCAACTGGCTACGTAGGGATGCATGGGATGTGGGATAAGTTCTAGAAGCTACTAACTCTTTTGTACATTCTTTGGTCAACAGGGTGGACATAGATTGGCTACGATTTGAAATTGGTAATTCTAGTTCTAGGCCGAGCATAAGGAGAACTAATGATGTGGGTCAACAACTTTTCATAGCCCATCATAGGGCAAACTCACTGATAGGAACAAGCCTTAATATCGTGTTTGCTACTGAGCCCCGTGGGCTAGGCCCAAGTCCACCTTCCCCTGCCTCTATTAATTCAAAACCTGGTTTCCTGTCAAGTATGGATTGCAATGAAGTATTGGCATAGACTGATAGAACTGCTAGGAAGAGATTCGGACCAAATTTGGGGAGGTTGGGAAGGAACATAAGACAGAAATTACTTTGCGGATTTTTTCGAAATGAAGGTACCAATGACACTTCTCTGGCTAAATCATCTTTTTATACCCTACCTTATGTATCCCCTAATGATGATGAGATGCTCCTTGAATATCCAAATGGGTGTTGGGAAGCTGGCCCTATGCAAATCCCCCGATAGCCATGAAGATTTTTAGTTAGAACTGTAGAGGTCTGGGCAAATCCTCTGCAATTCTCAAGTGTTAGAAAAAAGTCCAGGAGCTAAAACCAGACATTTTGTTTCTTATGGAGACTAGGCTAATTAAAGATAAAGGAAAACAAATTTGGATTAAGTGTGGTTTTTCTGATGGGTGGGAGGTTCCTAGGGTGAGTTTTGGTGGTGGTTTGATCCTGGCTTGGATGCCTAAATAAAGCCTTACTATAGAGTTTGCTACAGAATATATTATTCTTGTTAATTTACTTGACAACAAAGGGAGTCCTCTCTCAATAACTTTTGTGTATGGACACCCTGATCATGCCAAGAGACACCTTGTCTGGCAACAACTTAAAACTCTAAAAGGTCATTCCCACCCAAATTGGTTATGTCTTGGGGATTTCAATTAAGTTCTAAACTCCCAAGACAAATTGTCCTTCAATCAGGGGAGCATTGTTGGTGCTAATTTGCTTCAACAAGTGATTAATGATCTCCAATTGTGTGATCTACCAGCCTCGGGTCAGAGATACACATGGATAAATAATAGAGAAGAAGAGGATTTGGTCATGAAAAGGTTGAATAGGGCCTTTGCCACAATTGAATGGGTTAACAAGTATCCCTTATATTCTAATAGGAATCTTCCAATTATCCATTCTAACCATGGACCAATTATCTTGGATTTGGAGGTTATTGGGCCTTTTAGGAAAAGACCCTTTAGGTTTGAACACATGTGGATCACACATCCTACTTGCGATGACATGGTCCAGCAATCATGGGATTTCAATTCTCTAGGATCTAGAGTTACCCAATTGAGAAACAAACTATCTAATCTGAGAAAGAAAGCTTTGGAGTGGAATAGGGTAGTCTTTGGTAGAGTGGAAAATGATATAAAAAAGAAACAAGTTCAATTGCAAATTCTCCAAAATTTCATCAAATCTATTGAGAATGCTAAAGCTGAGAAAGCCCATAGGATGGAGATTGAGAACCTTCTGGATAGGAAGGAATTGATGTGGGCTCAAAAGGCAAGGACATAATGGTTCCTTCATGGGGGCAAGAACACAATATTTTCAAACAGTGGTTAAATATAAAAGAGCTAGAAGTAAGATCCTCCACATCAAGAATAGCCAGGGCATCTTTATTGATAAGCCTAGGGAGATTGAGACCATTCTTAATGATCATTTGAAGGATAACTATGAGAACAAAAATAATATTAGTGTGGAGGACTTAGTTAAGGAGCTCCAAGACTTACCTATTCCTACTTTATCTGCTCAGGATTGCACCTTTCTAAATAGACCAATCTCATGTTTGGAAAATAAAGACACCGTGTTCCAATTGGGGCCATAAAGCCCCTGGTCTTGATTGTATTCCTGCCTTCTTCTATGATGAGCATTGTTCCATTGTCAAGACAGATGTGATAAACATTATCCGAGCTTTTTTCCATTCTGGCTCACTTTTCAAACTCCTTAACCACACTTTCATCACTCTTATCCCTAAGGTCACTTATCTTGAAGAGGTCAACAATTTTCGGCCTATTAGTCTATGCAATGTAATTTACAAGGTTATTTCTAAAACTCTTGTCAATAGGCTGAAACCTCTGATGGACACTCTCATTACACCTTTTCAGAATGCATTCATAAAGGGAAGGAACATTTCTGACAATATTCTTATAGCTCATGAAATCATGGATGACCTTAGGAAAAAAAGAGGGAAGAAGTATAGTTTTGGGACTTTGAAAATAGATATGAGCAAATTTTATGACAAAGTTAGGTGGAATTTTCTTCAAGCAGTTCTTATAGTGATGAAGTTTGATTCAAAATGGATAAAATGGATAATGGAGTGTATCACCTCAGTGTAGTATACCTTATTAATAAATGGAAACATGTCCAAATCCTTCCCACCAACTCGAGGTTTGAGACAAGGGGACCCTCTATCCCCATATTTGTTTCTATTATGTGCTAATATCCGATCCATCTCCTTATCACAAGCTAAAGCCTCCAACAAGTTGAAAGGAAGAAAGATTGGTAAGAATGACGTTTCTTTCGCACACCTTTTTTTTGCTGATGACTCCCTCTTGTTTTTCAAGAAGGATAATCATTCTTCTAGAATGGTATTGTAAAGTTTCAAGGCAATGCATTAATCCACTCAAATCTGATTTATTCTATTCCCCAAATATGCCTATGGAAGATCAGGAAGCCTTACCTAGAGACCTAAATGTTAATTTGGTGCAAAATCATAGCAAGTACCTAGGACTCAATTTAAGTTGAAAGGTAACCGATTAGTTGATTTTCAGTTCCTAGTTGAAAAGATGCAGTCCAAATTGCAAGTATAGAAGGCTAGATTATTGTCTCAGGCAGGGAGAACAACTCTTCTTTCCTCAATTCTCCAATCCTTATCCCTTTATACCTTTTCTTACTTTAGAGTCCCTGATCAGGTCTACAATAAGATGGATGCCATTGTTAGAGCTTTTTGGTGGGAGCATAAGCAAGGAAAGAAAAAGCTTCATCTTTTGAATTGGGACAGAATCTGTCAACCTAAAAGAAAGGGAGGCCATGGTCTTAGTTTTATGAACCAAGCCATGCTTGCAAAGCAATATTGGAAACTTAGCCAAAATCCTAACTCTTCGCTAGCAAGAACCTTTAAGGCTAAATATTTCTCTAACTGTTCCTTACAAGACTATACTCCAAAGCCTCATCACTCTTGGTTCTGGAGGAACATCTTTAGATAGGGTGATTCTAGATTAAGGGAGGGCCAGTGGAAAATTGGTACTGGTTTTAATGTTCCTTCTTAATCATCCAAATTGGTTTTCAAGTTCCCAAGTTAATTTGGATCGTCCTAGCTTACTCACAGGTACAGTGGAGACCTTATTGACCAAAGTTCCAAATCTTGGAAAGCTGATTTGTTTCGAACCTTATACCCCTTTCCTTTGAGCAAACAAATTCTATAGATTCCCTTACCCAAAACACATGATGCGCAAGACAAGCTAATTTGGAAGTTTTCAAATGAGGATGATGGCAATTACCAAGTTAAAAGAGCTTATGAGATTCTTATGCAGGATTCTCAATCTTCTAGGAATACAAATGGGCAGGAAGGTGTGTGGAATCTGATTTGGGGAGTCAAAGTATCTTTGAAAATTAATACATTCATTTGGAAACTCAGTCAGGACAAACTCCCTACCCTCCTTAAGCTAAGCAACAAAGGCATTTTAACTCAGACCACTTATCCCTTATGCAATTCTGAAGAAGAATCTTCAACTCACCTCTTTCTTCTTTGTCCTTTCACTAGAGCTTGCTGGCAGTGGCAGAGCCACAGTATAGTTTGGGGGCGCCATGGCCCCCCCAAAATTTTGTAATATTTTAAGATCCTATATATATATGTTATAAATCGGTTAAGGTGGGCCAAAGAAAAATGAGATTTGCACCCCCCCCCCCCCCCCCGACCTCCAAAAAATTTGAGTTGCTCTCCAATAACATAAGAAAAAAAATTGGCTTCCCCCAAGAAAAAACAAAAATAAATAGCTTAATCTTTCAAAAACAAATTTATTAAAAAGAAAAAAAAAAAGTTACACAAGGATCATCCGTTATTATTTTTTCCCTTTTTTATCTTTTAATTTATACATATCCAATTAATTGAGTTACAAGGCTCTTGGCTCCATTATATTTGAAAATTTAATTATCTTTCTCTTTGGATTATTTTTCATACATTTCTAGAGTAAAGTAGACAATTTGTGTGTACTCATCAAAGTTTAGAAAGATTATGTTCATTAGAAAAAAAAATTAGGAAAATAACAAGTTCGTACTAATCTAATTGTATGTGAATATGTTTTGAATTTATCTAAACCGATTTATGAATACCATAGTTTGGTCCCCCCAAGGCCCCAAGCCAAAATTCCGAGCTCCGCCACTGCTTGCTGGCATGGATCCCCTCTGGCTATTCACTCCACTGACTTTACAGTTCAACTATTCAGCAATGGCTTACCTCCCTTCTCATCAAGTTTAAAACCAGGGATACAACATCCATGGCTTACTTACAAGCCATTTTTACAACCCTTTGGCATATCTGGATCCATAGAAACAGGGTGCTTTACGATGGTTTAAAATTTAACCCTATGACTCTGATTTTAACATCTCAATCTATGGCTTGCAAGTACGAAGAGGCTTTCCTTGATCAACCAAGCCACATCAGTCAGCCAAGAAGAATCAACACAGACCACTATCCACCCTCAGGGCAGTGGCAACTGATTATAAAAATTGCTGGAGCTAGGAGCAGGAAGTCCAAGAGATGGTCTTCTGCTTGCTAAGCTATTAACATGCAGGGAGAGAGCATTTTCTACGGTGAACTAGCAGTGTAGCAAGAACAACCTGTGGAGCAATGCTGGATGCTGTGGTAGAAGCTGCAATCAAGGCTAAAAACCATGGTTTCAGGTGTATTTTGTTTCTAGGAGCTAGCAGACAATTAGTCCAAGTCTTTCGGCATAAGAAGACTTCAAATTGGCTTCAACAGACCAGATTAGCTGATCTAAATTTTCTAAACCAAAATGGCCTTTGCTGCAATATGTTGTTAGTGCCCCATCTGTTTGGTCAGTTGCTAAATTGGCATGCCAAATGCCAATGAACTATTGTTGGCTTAATCCAGCCCGTTTGTAAACTTTTGTATATCGCTTATCTCCCTATTTTGGTATCAAAAAAAAATCCGGAGTATCTGAAAACCTTATCCCTTCTCCAAATTCAAAATTCAAATTCATTCAACTAAGTCAAACCCTTCATCTATAAAAATTGTTTCAAATACAAAAGTTACAGCAACGGCAAAGGAAGATAAGTCCCAATGTTTGAGTCATATGCAACAACTAGTAGGAGACGTGGATAAGCAGAAGATTATCGAAGAAAATTTAAAAAATATTCTAGGTATGGATAAGCATAAGATAAACTGTTAGTATCTCATTCCACCTCTAGGGTTGTTCTGTAGCCCCCCTCTCCTGCCATGAAAATTTCTCCACGACACTGATGTCTTAGCAAATCAAGGAGTGTCGGTTGGCAAATTTACTGGTTTTCATGGACATCCATAAACTTTGAAGAGAGGATTTGTTCTCTTGCAGTATCTTGGATTTCTGAAGACATTAACCTTACCTGTGATAGTTTTGATTTTATATCTTTTGTTAATGTACATGTCTTGCTCTAACTTTGGCTAGTATTGTAAAAGAGAATGAGGAAGATATTGTTTGATTAGAAGAATGTCAAAAAAATAATAAAACACGCATTCTTAAAACATTTGTTAATAAAAACCGGATTTGACTTATCCTATCTTTTTTAACTAGACATCTCATTTTGTTTTAAATAACAATAGCAAGTGATAATGAGTTTTATCTTTACATTTTATTTAATTAGTTGAAGATGTAACAATTCCTCGTTAAAACCAAAAAAAATAAAGATTCAGTTTAAAAAAGTACCATAGTAGGCCAAACCCGAAAAAGCATACGAGTTTTTTTTTTTCTCAAAAAACAGCAATAATAGACATAATAGATTCCAAAATGCATTCTGCCTAGTTCTTAGCTTCTGCGTGAACTCTGTCAGAAGGTTGAGCTAGTTTATAACAGCCCCCATTGTCAACATTTACCACAACTAAATTAAAGGCAGCCTGAGAACATCCCATCTATTGGATTCGCAACGAAGGAACTAGCCAAATAATACCTGAGCAAATAAGCATGTCTTAACTTAAGTAGCAAATTTGAAATTTTTCACTATGAAATGACAACTATGGTTTCGTAAGTAATGCATTAAATGGTGAAGAATGCATAAGAAAGAATCAAGCACAATTTGTAACCTCATAAAAGTAGCTTGGAACTCCAATACAATGCATCAAAACAACAAAGCTGGATTCGACAATGACAGACTTTCTATATTACCAATCCAACAATAGAAATATTGTAAAATCTCTAATTTAATTAACAAAATTGTCAAACAGTTTCATCAAAAAGCAGCACCGCAAAGGCATCGCAAAAACAGAAAGAAAGATCCCTGAATATAAGGTAAACAAAAGTCTTAAATGACTAAGCCAATTCAGATTTTCAATCTTCTTCCTCCCCTTCATTCTCAGCAATGTTGAAGTACCTAAGTTCATACACATTTCTATCTTTGTTTGAAGAAATCACGCGGAGCCAATCACGCACATTGTGTTTCTTCAGGTACTTTTTTGTCAAGTACTTCAGATACCTGAGCCAAGGAAAAAGAACAGATGTTCAGAAGTAGAAAAACCCAAAAATAAACCGCATTACTAACAACAACTGAAACAAATTTTCTCCAATAGATACAATGATACACGAGACAACATAGAAGAATCTCTAATTACTTTGAAAAGTACCCAATCAAATTGTCCAACTGTTTATAAAAACAACACCCTGATAAAAACTGCACCATGACAGTACAAATGAACAGAAGACTACCAGAATATCCCAAAGAACCAAAACTATGTCGACAAAGGATGCATATAAGCTGCCACAAAAACTATCCTCCCTTCGCATATAATCATGATCAGAGGCATGAATGCATACATCCTTAAGCTAAACTTTACACCCTCTGAACACTCTTGACAAGTATGAAATAATTAGACACAGAAAATTAACATAAAGCTTTCCTTCAGTTTATCTGAAAGGGAAAACTTTCTTGCACTCACTTCAGCCAATGCGGTAATTTCACAAGCTGAAACCAACCATGATACTCATGCAGGCTTTTGAAGTATTAAACAAACATTAAGACAAGTGTATTCGCCCATTCACAGCTGCTAAAAATACTAAATCTCATTAATTTTAAAGTAAACAATTTTAGTTACAGGTGTCTCTCAGAAAAACTCCTGGCAGCATCCATAAGGCCTACCTTCTCCTTTATTTTTGGAACTAAAAATTACTGCTTTTGCTCGGCCAGGAGAAAAATAAAGTTAATTAAAAAACTTAACACAATAGATAGATCTCATGCTGTCCTCTACAGAACAGTTGATTGGATACACACCCCACTATCAAACATATTTCCACAACATAACATCACCAAGTTCAGAGTATGAAAGGCAGAATCAAGAAAAAGTAGTCGAGTTACGAGTGGTTTTATCATCCTCAGAGCAACTTGATATTCTTCAAGAAGTAAAAATGAAATAAAATAAAAATATGATTAAATACTCAAATCCTCTAACCGAAGTAAAGGTAAACAAATAAGCCTGATTCCATTCCCAGAATTACCAATGAACCATCGACACTTGAGCTCAAAAATACAATAACACTAAACTGAAGAAAGCCTTCCAGTACACTTAGGGACGAGCTAAATTGATATATTTCCTTCCTCTATTATCGTCCGATACACACAAATCACAACTCTTCACAATTTAAATCCAAAATGAAACTGTATAAAATGTAAAAAGCCTACAATTTACCAAAGAAACACCCAAACACTCATCATTATAAAAGGTCATGTTTAGATTGAGCTTGATACAAATTTATGCAAATGCCAATCTAAATTACACATAAGCAATCCACTAAGTAACTCAGAATCATCAATGCATGAATTTCATACCAGCTCAAATAGGTGTCCAATAATCAGATTCCAAACAACATTATAGCATTAAGCCCATACACATCAATAAAGCTAATCAAAAGTGAAACATATATAATTACACATACATCAGATATGGATACAAATCAAAATTACCTCTTAGAGAAGTTACTGTCAGAAGTAACAGTGATCTTGCTCTTCTCCCGGGTTACAGTGACAGTGTCACCAAGAGCACCAGCCTTGCCTCCAACCTTGATCCTCTCCTGGAGAAACTTCTCCAGCGATGCAATGTCCATGATCTTGTCCTCCACTGGCTTTGTACAGTCAACAGTAAATGAGACTCCCTTCTTCTTCCCCTTGGGAACTGGTGCACTCCCTCGACTCATCTTCGATTATCCTCTATAATCCACACAAAATAAAACATACTTATCAAATTTCTTTATATGAATCACTTATAAACAAAACAACGCACACACTACCTCAACTCAACTTGCATTATACCTCAAAATGCACACAGAATGGTTACTAATTTATCAATTAGATGCACCAAAGCAAACACCACTCTTCCCCTTTAAAAAGCACATACTTTCAACCATCCCCACATACATACATATATCTACGATCTTTCCACTCTGCTATGCTATTCACACAATTGAATACCAAACTCCTTTGAAACACGTATCTCTAATGCAAGTGATTTACTCCCAATACATACACAAATCACACATACATAAACGTACATTGTGCTTATTAAATCCATGTAAAAGGAGTCATTTAGATTTAATAGCAAACCATATATACATACATAAACAAATACACTATCCAGTCAATACAGCTACCACAGACATCACCCAGCAAAACCCATCTACACATAGCCATCTATTGAGCTAATATTTGACATACAAAACTACCATATATATACACACACAGAATGTCACATAAACATAAGAACCTAGGAAAGTAAGACAAAACCAGTTACAGAATCTTAGTACTTCGATCAGTTACGACATGAATCAACGAAAATCTCAAACAAAACGTAGATTATCACAACCATTTGGACCTCTTTTTTAAATACGTAAAAACAACAAAAGCTTTTAAAACAACAATCAAAAACAAAACTTTTCAGAAACCCAAAAATCTATACATAAAAATCCATAAGAACCCATGTTGTTTCATATCATATCCTCTTCATTTCCCCCACAATCCCACTCATATCATTCAGAAACTCATTTTCCTTCACTTTCCCTCGTTTTCTTAGCAACCAAACACGGACACAGCGAGAGAGAGAGAGAGAGAGAGAGGTACCGAGTTACAGAGCTTGGAGCTGAGCGGCGTGAGAGATGAGAATGGAATACGAGAGATGCTGTGGAAGCTAGGGTTTTGGTATTTAAAGATTGGTTTGTTATGTGGGTTTTGTTTTGTGGACTTTAAGATTTGGTCTATAGTCTGAAATTTTCTCTTCTTGGGTTGGGCTGGGCTTTGCCGCTGTAACTTGTAAACCTGTTTCTGATTTTATGGACACGTTATTTAGATCGAATCCAAACATGTCTAGCTTTTGGGCTGGTATTTTTGTTCATGTCACCATTACACACATAAGGACACTTACATAGGAATGGATTTAACCTCTTTTTATATCGTACCCATTTTTCAATTGGGTTGGATCTATTACCACATGATTTGATTAATTTGTTTGTCATGTTTAGTTTTGAGCTCGCTAGCTTTTGAAGTTACCGTTATACATGTAACGATACTTACATAGGAATGACTTTTTTTTTGCTGAATAAAAATGGGTAGGGGGGTGACTAACGTGGCAATCCTACCTAGACGTGACCATAGTAGCACCCTACCCGCCAGGGTCTGGATCCCTGCTGGGGTGCAAGGGGACCGGTGAGCCATAGTTTCTCCAGCCCCACGAGGAGCACCAATGGCCTAGGCTGCCAAGAAAGGTAACCCGCACGCAAGTTCATATTTGAACTCGAACATGGAACCTCACCTTGGCGAAACTCTTTGTTCATCACCTAGATCCATTAGACCATACCAACTCGGTGGTACATAGGAATGACTTTAATCCTGTTTCTGATTCGCACACATATTAGCTTGTACCCAATTAGGTCCAATTTGAAATCATCTACTTTGACCTACCATTTGTCATTTCTAGCTTTGAGCTGGTATTTGGTAACACCATTACACATTTACTGCCGCTTATATGGAGTAGGCTTGTGTAACTTTGACATAAAATTTGGTTTCTAGATCCCACTTTTATGTAGCTTTGACCCTTAATTGGTTATTTTGTCTTCAAAGAAAACATTATAGAAAATATATTTTTCGACTTTTAAATTTGGTTATGCTTCTATTTTCAACTTACATTTTCCACTCCTCTTTTTTGTCTTAAAATTTTTCAAAATTGAAACTATATATATTTTTTTTAAGTTAAGGATAAAATTTGGACTTGGATCGAATTTCAACAACAAGAAAAAAAATGTATTTCAACCAAAAATATACTAGAAAAACATTGAAATTCCCAGGATACTATTTTGATGTTTGTTAAAAATAATTATTTTATAAATTATTTAAGAAAAACAGGATAGCTATGAAAATACATTAAAAAATTTCTTTATTTTATTAAACTTTTGTATTCAAGAACAAAAAGTGGTGTTTTCGCATAACATAATCAGATTAGTCTAACATATGCTATACATCATTGTAATCTTATAAATTTAATATGTGAGTCAATAATTTCTAATGTCACAATCACATTTAATATATAAACTAATAATTGTTAAATCTATATGATTTTTAGTTGGAATAGAAGCACAAATATTATGTTAGACCCAAAATAGTATTCAGAATTTATTAAATTTGGTAATATGTAAGTCTCAAAATAATGTATTTATGTTCATTTAATTTCTTTTTGGTTGATCAAAATGATGGATCCAACATATCAAGTGGAGTTTTAAAATTAATAAATAAAAAGTTTAAATTACATTATTAAGATTGAGACTTACTAAATTGTGAAACTATTGTGCTTCTATTCCAACTAATTTTGATCCACATGTATTAAAGTGCTCTTCTTGAGGTTTATTTGAAATATATGCTTATGAATCTCATCTTCTCTTGTCCTAAAATTTTCCTTACCGAGAAAATAAACACCAGAGAATAATAATACTCTTTTTCATCCCTCCTTTTTTGGGAGAATGTACATTAGTTATGACTTACGATAACCACCAACGGTGTCTTGGTCTAGTGGTGCCAGGGGCTAGACTTGGTATTCGATCCCCCGCAAGCCCGTTGGGAGGAGTTTAAAACCTTAACCCCGGGACCCGCTCCGAAACCGGATTAGTCGGCCCAGTGGGTTCGGATACCGGTTGGGAAACCAAAAAAAAAAAAAAAAAAAGACTTACGATAACCCTCTAGGCCTTTATTGTCTGTGTTATTTAACTGATCAAAATCCAAAATTTCGTTTAGCTCCCAATTGAATAAACCCCGGAATCCAAGTAAAATTTATAGCAGAATATGTAAGATTCTAGGTAGGACCATACCCAAGCACTCTCTCGAAAATTCCCAATTAAGATTGGGAGTTGATAATGATCCTTGACAAAATGGGTGGCCAAGGTAACATAACAAAAAAAGAATTAACAGTCACTTCTGAATCCAGTACAAATGAACATCAGATTCTAGCAAATACAACACATTATGAACTGTATATAATGAATTGAATTTTTGTTTGATTGTTTGAATTTGATGCCAAATTTACCTCTGTGAGATTACTGCAAACTACCATAATTGCATATTAGAACACTGTGGTACCAAACACCTCATACAATTGCCAAAAACAATATCCTGGGAATGAGACATTACACAGTGTTTCCCATACAAGTATTTTTATTTATCCTCCATCTGTATATTCCTAGCAGATTGTACTCAATGCAGTTAGCTGGAAACTTCAATTAATCCTTGTGTGAGTAAGTATCAATTGGAAGGAATTTAGAGAATCGATCATCCTTCGGTTCCCCTCCCGCACCCCCTCTTGCCTTGCGATCATAGAATTCAACTACTGCAGCACCAGCTAATGCGGCCAGCGTAAGCGCCTGTGCATGCAACCTGAAATTAAATTGAGAAGAGAAGAAAAGAAAAGTCAGTCAAAGGCATTGGAACATATGAAGAGGAGAATAGAACTAGGTAAAAAACAAATTCTTCTAGAAAATCCAAGATATATGACATGGAAGAAAAACAAATATTTAAAAGCATTTTAAATGCACATTTGAATTCACTAAGGTGTGGCAATGGGCATTTGATGGTTCAATACCTAAAAAATCACAGCAAGAGATTCTTTAACATAAAAAAACACGTGAGAAAAAAAAAAAAAATTGTAGATTTCATTACAAAATCAAACTTGGTAAGTTCATAAAACTACAAGTAACACTAACTTGTATGAGCTACATTTGAGACCTATCTTGGCATTACAAAGCTCTTTCACAGTTTCAAGTGAAAGCCAGACGATATATTAATGCAAGAAAGCATTAAAAGGATGATATTTTTATTAAATTGTATTTATCTATTATGGTATTTTACACGAGTAAGCTTATAATGTTAAAAATACCACTTATAATTCAAATGGAGGGATTTCTAGTGCCTAGACAGGTCTCATGTGTACTTTATGTGGATTCTGTTACTTTCAGTAAACATAGTATTTCTAAGGATTCAAAATATAAAATTATGGAGTGGGCATTGATGTAATTAAACTTCATGGCCACTTTTTAAAGCTGAAACCAATATCAAACTCTAGAGTTTACTATGTAATTACCAAAATAAATATAAAGTAAAATAGTTCTTTCCATTCAATTTAAAATCCTACTAAAAAATTAACATTTGCTTCACAGCATATGGCCTCAATATGAATGGTAAGCCAAATGATTGATATGTTCCATCACATTAATGATTGAATTTAAAGAACATAGTAGTGGCCAGCTAAATGAATTTTTTTTTTAAATAATATTATTAAGAGAAGAAGAAGAAAGAGAACACTTAAGTATTCAGGACATAGACAGATGGTTCCCTTCATCATTACAATCTAAAATCTAGACTATCCAAGAGGCTTTTCACTTCAGATTATCGCATTTTGAACCAAAAGCTTTCACAAATTTTTGCATCCAAACCATATTGGTTTTACCCTAATTGTCACTAATTCGATTTGAATTATGACAACAACAACAACCAACCCTTAGTCCCAAAATTTTGAGGGTAGCTATGGAGCCTCGACAAACTAATTTGATTTGATTTTTTTGTTGAAGAAAAAAAGTTCCACTAGTTTGATTCAAATATTCAATCCCTCTTACCAAATACACATTAGGAATTGGTTTACAACATCAAATACGGACAAAAGCAAGTGGTTCTAAGAAATGGCCTCAACTGCATTGAATACCATAACAGGACTTGCATCAACTACACATGTATACAGTAGGCCTTTTTTCAAGTGAACCAACAGCTGCAAACACACACAATACTTAAATTCACCTGGTCTTTCCTCCAAGCCTCATAACTATATCGGAATACAACCAGAAACAAATGCAATCTAAATTTCCCAAGTCTCTCTATAAATCAAATTTCACGTGTTTCTCATTATTCTTGTTGAGAAACCCAGAGGAAAGTAAAAGAATATATAGATTTAAAACCTAGTACTTTTCAATTGTTTTCAACCCAATCAAGTATTCTACAATTATTCTCCAAGTTAATTTATTCTTTCCCTGAAGAATACACGATAGAAAAAGTGAAAAGCTTCAATTTTTATTCCTCAAACTTCCTCATCAGCCAAGCAAAAGGAACTTTTTTATATCCCAGGTATAAATAAAAAACAGACACACTTACACCTTACAACCAAACATACATCTACAAACAAATGTCAGAAAAATCAAAGAATCTGATATATAAATGAGCAACAAAAACTTACCTAGCGTGAATGATCTTGACACTGGTTTTCATTGTAGGTTGAGACCAATTGTAGGCAATCGAACCCGTAATTCCACTAAGCCATAGACAACCTTTTTTCCAATATAAACATATAAGAAAATCAGTCAAAAACCCAGAAAATTTTCAACAAACTAAAGCCAAAGAACCCCTTTTTTTCCAATGTCGAACACATCCAATAATAAAACCCAGTACCCAAAAAAAAAATTATGCTTCAGAATCGAAGATATATGAATCTTAAACAAAAACCCAGATGAGAAAACATGCAAATAAATTTGAAAAGCAGTTAAAACATAAAGAAAATTAGACATTGAAGCTTGTGGAAAATGAGGAAATAAATAAATAAATAAAAATTTACCAACAGTTCGAAGTTTGTGATCCACAACCCATTCCCTTAAAGATTCAAGCTTGGTCTTGGATTCCGCCATTGCACAGAGAAAGATTGAAACTTGAATTCAGAGAGAGAGAGAGAGAGAAATGCAATGGTCTGGTTTTCCAGCAATTTCCAATTTGTACGTGAGAAAGAGAGGAAAAAGCGAAATTGTCAACAAAACGGTGGTGAAATTGTGGTATTATAAATACCATGTGCTAGATTCTAGCCTATTTTATATAAACCAATCACTTCATGACACCTGGAATCACAGAAAGCCTGTTGTACACCTCCACTTCATCAACCTGAATATTTAAATATTTTCATTAATTTATTTTAAGAAAACTACATTTTAAAAATAAACCTCGTATTTTAAAATGTAAATTATGTAATCAATTAATTTTTTTTTAATTTTAAAAGTAACAAATTATATCTTGACAGTTAAAATAGGTCATGAATTATTAAATCTGATTTAAAATTTCAAAGGTTAATTTGTTAGTGCTTTTAAATTATTGGAAATTTTTTTGTTATTTTTGAAAGTTTTATAAATTTTAATTTGTTATTTTCTTGAAATTTTAAGGTTTAAATCAATTATTTGTAAACTACTTTGTTTAGTTTGTGGCCTCACATAAATTATAAATTTAAAATGCAGTTCTCCCAATTTGTTTCATCTTATTCATAATTATGTTATAAAGTTTATAGGACAACTTCTTCTTTTTTAAGAAAAGTTTATAGGGAAAATTTGTCATAAAGTTCAATTTCAATGTCCTCTTGTATTAATACTTTGGGTTAAGTAATGTATTTGAACTTAACGAGAGAATATAATTAAGTGTTTGTGTTTAACAATTAATTTGTTTCTCAAAAAAAAAAAAAAAGGTTAAATCTCAAATTCTTTAGCCAATAAATTGTTTAGATTTTGCCACGTCAATAATTAATGGCTAAGATTTTTATATTTGCATGATGGAGTTATTCCAATTTAGGGACCTGTTTTAATACATAGCATCATTGAAAATTTGAAACTTGATATGAGTGTCAAATTTGTTTTTGTTATTGGCTTTTGATTTGAATAATTAACTCATGGACTTTAAATTTATTACAAATCAAACATTTTATTGATTTTTTTTTTTTTGTTACAGCTTAACAAATTGAATTACATAATAATATATGCGCAGTATAATGGCATTTCAAACTTTTTTTTTTTTAAAGAATGAATGGCATTTTAAACTTATGTGTTAACTACTCAAATTGAAAACATAAGAGCTATTTTGTCTTTTTTTTTTTTTTTTTTTTTGAGAAATACTTAAATCAAAGTTCAAGGATATTTTTTATAAGTCCGAATTGTTATCATTGAATGTTACTTACATTCATTGTGTGTGTGTATATATATATATATATATATATTTTTTTTTTTTTTTCTCTCTCTTTTTTTGGGTAGTGATAGTATGATTTGAAAAAACCTAACATTATATAAACACTTTTAAATTAATGAAACCTTAGAAAGAACTAGTGATTCATCCCAGTTCATAAAAACATATGAAAAGCATCCTAAATAGCTAATCTCCTATGTTTGGCACGTGATTCATATTTAAAGAAAGTGGGTACATACGTGGAGCAAATGCAATTTTTTTTTTTAAGCCTGGCGTACAAGGAAGAAACACCCAAAATGTAAAGTTTAAAAAGAGTTGTTGTATAGCTACATTTTCTTCAAGTTTCAATTACTTATAGGTCAAAATAAAATTAAATAATATAACAATTAGAGGCCAATACTGCTAAAAATAAGAATGTTATGAAAATATTATGACATCTTATTATGTTTCTAGACTTGAAACTCTAGAGTTCAATTACCTCAATATTTGCCTACCTCTATATAAACTGTAAAAAAGTAGAAGGAAAATTAAAACTCTAAGCTGATTTTATTTTTTTTATAGAATATAAATTAATAGAAACATTAAAAATAGCATTTTAAATATTTGTTTAAGAATTTTAGATAATCGATTATAGAAAATAATACTTTTATTAGTCTTTTGTCATCGAATAAAATATTTGATGTTTAAAATCTATTTATACTAAAAACCAATTAATATCTTAACTTGATAATAAAAAAATAATCAGTATCGTAGTTCGTAAATATTTGATAAGTTAAAATCCTATTGCATCTTTGAAAAAGTATATAAAAAATGAAATGAATATGATACTTTTTTTGTTTTTTACATCTAATCCTACTATTCGAAAGGATACATTATTTATATATAAATAAAATAGGATACATTGAGACTTGTTAATATATAAGAAAATTGAATTAAAAATATTTAAAAGTGATGTTGAGATAGGATTACATCAAAATGCTATTTTTCGAAATCATTTTTATTTTTGATTTAAAAGGAATAAAATTTTTAAAAAAATTAATGGTCAGTAAAAATTTTCTCTTCGTGAGCATTGGAGTTTTGATGGTGGCTAAAGGTGTGTTGGTCCAAAGTCAAACTCAACAGGCCGTGTTGCGTTTTGTTTGTCCACGTGAAAGGTAGCAATCGTGTCAAAGGGTTTTTGAATAGCCAGTTGAGATTAGGCCTTGGCCCAACTTTAGGGTCAGGGTCAGGGTCAGGGTCAAGGTTGGGGTTGGGGTTAGCAATTGAAAATTTCAAACGACTCCTCGTCCTCGTTGAACGTTACCCCTTTTTTTTTTTTTTGGAAAAAGGCTGAATGGTCAACCTTGTAAGCAACCCAGAGTCTAAGGACATTCATATCAACCTAGGCCAGTTTTAGCCTTTTAGGCTTTTAGCCAAATTTGGGGGGGTATTTGTCAACCCCAATACTCTATTTCAATAGGAGTATTATTTTCTCCCTTATCAATTTTGTTTAACCTATCTTTCCCAGTTTCACATTTTCTTTTAAGTTACCACCACCACCACCACCACCACCACCACCACCGGATATCCATAATCACGTAAACACAATTGAATAATATTACAGATATAAACTATTTTACAATATTTTTATAGACTACTAATGTAGTTTTAGCATTTTTCAAATAGTTATTGTAAGTAAAAATATGATGTTAGTGACGCGCTCATATTAGAACTAGTAAGCATTTGTCATATTAGTAGTTTGTAAAAATGTTGTAAAACAGTTTGTGTCTGTAACATTACTTAACACAACCATAGCAATAAAAAACAACCCAACTAGATTCAACCAAATCAAACAATACAAAATTCAATCAAATCAAATTCAAATAAAATAAATTTCAATTTGTAATATCCAATCTGTAAGCTCCAAGTTGTTGCCATCGCGAGCTCAACCCATATCTGCATCGTGAATAAATTGAAAACCACCCTATATCAAATCATAGAAAGAGAGAGTGTGAGAACTACAAAACATAGTGAAGCTCTGCCACTAGACCACCACACTGATCTATATGGATCAGTTCTTGAGAGAAAGAGGCAAAGTCAAGTGGCGATAGAGAGAGAGCCAATTAAATTGAGATCAAAGAGTAAAGGAGAGAGAGAGAGAGAGAGAGAGAGAGAGAGAGACGCATAAGGTGTGAATAAAATAAGATTTTAATTTGTTGTGTTAAGTGAATAGTGCTTGATAGATGTACTGAGCATAGAGGTGTGCATAGGTTGGGTTGAAAAAAATCTAACCCAACCCAACCCATTTGGATTGGGTTGGAACCATTAATTGGACCTTTTTTTTAAAAAATTGCACATTAAAACAATATCAACACAAATAAAAGAAATTTATGACCTAAAAACCTATGCATAGCACCAAACCAACACAAACTATTTTATTAGTAACTCAAAGTTTAAACCAACATAAATAATCAAACCAATTAGTTTTATTTGCTACGTTTGCCACATGAAAATTCTAAATAATAGCATCACCATGCACAAATTATCAAACCAAATTACATAACAAAGCAAATAATAAAATGGATAATATATTTTTTAAATATATGTTAAATATAGATAGGTGGAGTCAGGTTAGGCAAATTTGTAAATTTGATCACCCGCACCCAACCTGACACACTGTAAAAAAAAATAAAAAAAATAAAAAAAAAGAAGAGAGAGAGAGAAACAATCCAACCAACCCACTAGCCCTTAAAAATTGACCAAACCAAATGGATTGGATTGATTTTGGCAGATTAGCGAATCGGTTGCACACCTCTAATTGAGCACACTATTCATTGTTACATTTTTTGAACAAATTGTTGAGACTGATGTATGAAAATTTTGGGCAAGTTTAGCATTTTTTTAATACTAAATGTTGTTTTCAGCTAAATCGATGGGATTGTTTTTTTTTTTTTGGAAAAAAAATTGATGGGGATGCTCTAACAACTCAAACAATTATCTTTCGGGTCAAAAACCTTATCATTTTGTGATATTATTTGGTTTTCTATGACATCTTCCTAGTCTCTTATACAAGTAACCTAATTACCAACTCTTAATAATAGAAATCTTAATGGATTCCAGTTAATCAACTCATAACTCACAATCTCCCTTATTATCAAATAAGAAATTTGAAGGTTTAAATCCCCACACAACGCCAAAAATCACAACAACAAAAAAAGAAAAAGAAAAAGAAAAATGAATTCACTAAAATGGATTTGTTTCTCTGTAAATGGGCCTCCAATTTCGAGCCCAAATTATTTTTTTCAGCCCAAACCATTAAAATCTAAAATCCCATTTTTTTAAAAAAAATTTTAAAAAAAAAAAATTTTAAAAAAAATCCTAAAATCCCTAACGAAAAACTGATCTGCAAAAAGAGAGAGAAATAGAGACACAGTGGGTGTGCTGCGACTTGAGAGAGAGTGAGAGATAAGAGTATAGTTTGGAGCATATGATTTTGGTTTTGGGTTAGTAATAAATTTTACCTTTCCCAAATTGGGGTGGTACAATACAAGTGAGCAAAGAAGAAGAAGAGGAATCTTGTCGAGCACATCACAATGGACAGGGAGTGGGGATCCAAGCCCGGTAGCGGAGGCGCCGCCTCCGCACAGAACGAAGCTATCGACCGCCGTGAGCGCCTCCGAAGGCTCGCCCTCGAGACCATCGATCTCGCCAAAGACCCTTATTTTATGCGCAACCATCTCGGCAGGTACTCACACTCTCTCTCTCTTTCTCTTTGTTTGTTGTGTTTCTGATTTTGGTTTTTGATTTTGATTTCTGGGTTTTTTCGTTTTTTGTAGTTATGAGTGTAAACTTTGCTTGACACTCCACAACAATGAGGGGAATTACTTGGCTCACACACAAGGAAAACGGCATCAAACTAATTTGGCTAAGAGAGCTGCTCGTGAGGCTAAGGAAGCTCCTGCTCAGCCTCAACCCCACAAGCGCAAAGTCTCCGTTCGCAAAACAGGCAAGCAAGCAAACCCTTTTCCCCCCATTTTTTTTCACTATAATCTTGTTCCTGTCTCTCAGTCATTTTGTCGAACACTTAGTGTGCTAGTGTGAATTGTGTTAATATTGGTTGATAGTGTGAATAAGATCGCATTTTTGTGTGTTTGTAGGTGATTTTGTCTAAAAGGTAAAACTTAGGTGCAATAAAACACAGATAGTGTTATCTTTTTCAAGGAAAATTAAATTCAAGACAACAAGGTGTTTGAATTCAATTGGGGAGCCTAATGTAGTGTACCTAAGGTACTTTACCTAAGTTTTGTCGTTGTTGAAATTATTCTGTGGCTGTGAGGCCCTGTTTGACTGCCTTTCGTAACTAGATTGAGATGGCAACTTAAAAGTGCGCAGTCCTTGATCTTGGGTGGGTAGGTATTGGGATAAGCTAACCTTTTGTAGTTCATGAAAATGAAAATTGTTTATTTGTTTGGGTTTTCTTATTTTATTTTAAATGGAAAGTAATTTGATCATTATGCACGATGTACCATTTTGATTCCTGAAGGAGTAGGATTGACATGACATGACATGACATGACATGACATACCCGAGGGTTTCAGCCTGATTGGGAATCACATTTTGGAGTTCTTGGTGTATTTATTTTGATAAGTGAAGGACTTTAAAAATGTTACAACTGAAAACTAAAAGCTATAAAACAACAAGGACTTTTATGTGACTAATTGGTTTTACTAAAAGCCATAAGTAGAAAGGGATATATGTCTTGTCTTGGCTTCACTTTTGGCAAGAGGAGGTGGTGTGTAATGAATATTAGTCTTTAGTCTTACAAATAGCTCAAATGAAGAGGATTTGTAGGAAAGGAGCTTCAGCAAGTACTATTAGAATTAGAGTTACCATTGATTTATAAATTTATGGGTCCTTCCCAGAAATTAAAAATTGATTTGAGTGTTGGAGAAGTGTTAACGAGTATAGATGATAGTCTCTATGAGTTTCCTGTTGTGGATTTTAGTGGTTTGAATAGCTTAGTGGTAATGACATCTTGTGTCCAATGTCTGTGGTTCAAACCACACCTCCCCCTCCCCCACTATCTACCTATCAAAAAAACACTGGTATCTTTTTTATTTGTTGTGATGGTAGATTTTACTGGTTCTGCTGATGATATTATAAATGTTTTGAATCATTGAAGTATTCCATTGATAATTTTAGCGATCTTATTTTTCTTAATCCATAATTATTTCTCCATTCGGTTTGTTTGCAGTGAAAATTGGAAGGCCTGGGTATCGGGTAACAAAGCAGTTTGATTCAGAGACAAAACAGAGGTCTCTTCTCTTCCAGGTGATTGTTAGTTATTTTTCTCTTTAATTCCAATGTATTTTGGTTGTATAATACAAATCTCTTTGTTGGTGGTAATGGTGAGTTTTGTTTATGGATATGTTGAGCTGTGACAGTGAGACATTATATTAACTTTCTTTTTCTGGCAATGTTGTTGTTTCAAGTAGATTGAATATCCTGAGATTGAAGACCTCTCAAAGCCAAGGCATAGGTTTATGTCATCTTATGAGCAGGTGGACTTTCTTAACTAGTTTCTTACATAAACATTTTCACATGCTGCTGTTGATTTATTTTCTATACAGTCACTGCACTTAAAATGATTGTAGCTGAATTTACACTTTTGTTTTTTCAAAGATGAGCTAATGTTCTAGCAATATTTTTATCACATCTCAATGGATGCAGAGGGTCCAACCATTTGATAAAAGATATCAGTATCTTCTATTTGCTGCTGAACCATATGAGATCATTGCTTTCAAGGTAAATCAAGTACATAATTGTAAAAGCTTTTGATATGTGTCGTGATAGCTAGTTTCAGTAAATCTTAGTGGTTGTGCTTGTGTATTTTCGTTTCAGGTTCCTAGCACAGAGATTGACAAAACCCCTCCCAAGTTCTTCACACATTGGGATCCAGACTCAAAAATGTTCACGGTTAGTTTGCTTAATACTTTTCTCTACTGCTTCATATGTTTTTGGATGTGCTCTGGCACAAAGACCAACTGTTTGAACATTCAACCTGGTCCATTCCTGGTGTGCTTTCAACCTGGTCTTGGTTGCTTATAAGTTAGTGGACTAAAATAGTAAAATTTGTGCATCCTAAAGAACTCATCTAATTCACCCAGTCTATCGGCTCTTATTCATAATTCTTATTATAGTTCTCTTTCTCTAAATTTACTTTGGCACCAACTGATGCCACCAAGTAGACCAAAGCTGATATATCAGCTGAATTGGTTGGACCATCTTCCAGTCTCACTGGTCTTGTTAAATTACTCTGATTTTTTATTTTTTTTTTAATTTTTTTTTATGAATTTCTTGTTTGTGTCAATGATGACTTTTAGCTGACCTGGTTATTTGTTGTGTATAAACTTACAGTTGCAGTTATATTTTAAAACCAAGCCGCCAGAGGCAAGCAAGCCTCAACCTGCCCCTGCAGCCAATGGCACAACAGCTCCTGGTGTCCCATCAAGGCCTTTGCCACCACCACCCCAAGCTCCACCACCGCCGCCTCCTCCAACCCAAGGAGTACCACCTGGTGGACCTATTGGAAATCCTCCTAGAGCCCCTCCACCTTCAATACCTGCATCATTCCCACCTCCACCACCTCCAACAGCAAATGGCCCTAGGCCTATGCCCCCTGGTGGAACTCCACCTGTCCCTCCCCCACCCCCGGTTGGTAGTGGCACAATGGCAAATTTCACTCCTGGTACTAGGCCTCCAATGCCTCCCCCACAAGGTTTTCCAAACCAACAGATGCAGGGCCAAGGAATTCGTCCATTGCCACCACCTCCTAGCATGGGACAACAGATCCCCAGGCCTCCTCCTCCTTCTCAGTAGGCATATCAAGAACTTTGTTTGAGAACCCTTTTTGAACTATGTCTATGTGAAGGATAAAGATGTGGTTATCCTTTTAACAGAATTGAAGTTGGATCTAGTTAGCAATATTTAAGACCCTTTTGAGTATTGGCTTATTGTGTATTTTGCCGTTTCAATTTGTTAACTTGTCTGGTACCTTATCATTTTTTCGCTTTATTACTAATATAATTTTTTTTGAAGGCTTGGAGAAAGCACAAGTCCCATAGATATTGTTAGATTTATTTTAAGACCTTTGTTTGTGGAGAAGTATTTTAACTTTTAAGACTTCTTTTGCTGTAATTGTCATGTGAAATGCAAAACATAGCCTCAATATGTTGTTTGGTGTTGCACTTCCGGCATCTCATTGAAAATGTGTAGTGTACAAAGTGCTGATAGAAATCAATAGAGTGAGGAGTTACTGACTGATATAAAATGTTAAAAATCTATTCAATATTAGTTCAAGAGGTTTATAAGTTGACGTAACGATGAATGTGATTTCTATCATGACAATAACATAATAATTCAATTTTTGAACTATGATTTTGTTTTGTGATGTAACGATCAATGTGATTTCTATCATGACAATAACATAATAAATCAATTTTTAAACTATGATTTTGTTTGGTGTTTAAAATGATACGATTCCAATGTGATTTCTATCATGACAATAACATAATAAATCAATTTTTGAACTATGATTTTTCTTGGTGTTTAAAATGATACGATTCAAAACCGAAGGAAAAATCTCGTAATCTAGTGAAAAGGAATATCCTCTCTAATCCATTATGCCTGCAATGCAGAAGCAATGATGAAACAAATTTACATGCCCTATGGACTTGTTCAAAAATATCATAAGTATAGTCTTTTTTGTTGTTGTAAATACAACATCCATAAGTAAATTAAGATCTTACAAAACGGTTTGAACGAGCCACAGAGTTATCAAACACTAATAAAAAGAGTACGTCAAAAGGGAGATCTTCAAATAATATAAAATCTAAATGTAAGGAGTACACTTTTTTAGTTAATGCATTGGTGCACTTGTTGGCCTCTGGATTGTAGTGTATCGCTTCACACCTATGGAAAAACTTATACTAAACTCCATTAGTCATTCATAATCTAGATAAGAGAATATTAGGACAATACTCATTATCTAATAGTTAATATGATTTCCTTGGCATCTAATTCGAAAATTAGATTATGGATTCCAATCTCCCTAATTAAAAATGAGGCAATTCCTAACACCTCAAGCTCCATCCACCACACTCGAAAATTTAACCAATTACTCAAGCTCATCTAGTTACCCTCCTTATTACGGGGTTCATGGACATCATTGAAGTGATAATTCGTGAGAATCAAAGACTATATTTATTTATTGAGATTGTCTCTTCCTTATGGTATCTCATAAACAAAATCAGGGTTGGTGAGGAGGTATTGCCACTACATATGATCTGTAAGGTAGTTCACGAGAAGCTAAGAGAGTTTTACTGCATTTTAGTTTTTTTCAAATCAGATGCCCCCACCAAGAGTATCCAAAGGGACCCCTTAACATGTGACTTCTACAAAGTCAATTTTGATGGCGCTACATTTGAAGCAAGTCTCTTTCTTGTACATTTACAAGCATTGCAATGGTTTAACACACGATTTAGCAAGGAGAGCTAGAATCTCTTATCCATTTTTAGCCCGTTAGCCTAGATGGGGTCAATTCCACCGAACATCCATGACGTACACTAAACTTGTCAAAATTGGACTCAGTTTGGTATTCAACCTAAACTCAAGATTTTTGATCTTGAGTAAAAATGAGTTGTCCATGACTTGATTTATTTTATTGAGTCGGGCAAGTTAACTCGTATGACTTGTGACTTGACCTGTTTTATTTATTAATGTTCTTAGGATGATGGGTTATGTAAGGCTAAGTGTAAATGGCGTGGGAAAATTTATATGGCATGTAGCAATTTTCAAGTATGAAGATTTTCGGTGCTAGATCTATTACTATCGTTGAGTAGATTGAGGTGCACTTCATATTAAATATTTACTTCTTCTTTACTTAATATATTATTATTATTATTATTATTATTATTATTATTATTATTTTATTTAGTTATCTTTCTAGGTAATATAATTTCATTATTATTTTATATGCAACAAAATCCTGAGCTCTTGAGAAGTTAGATAATTTGACATAGTCTATACCATCTAGTGTGATAATACATTAACGGAATTTGGACTGTGTAAAATTAAGAACCAATATATTAATTGACTTTCATTTTTGAATATTATGTTATTTTTTTATATTTAGTATTTTTTTTGGCTAATTTTTCTTATTTTTTAATATGTGAAAAAATTATGGGTCAACCTATGACCCAATCTACCCAACCCCTTGCATCTCATTTAAAAGACTTGTCTTCGACCTTAACCCAATTGACCCGCTTGACGTGTTTGGTGATTTTAGCCCAGCTTGAATAAAAAGTGTCTTGTGTTAAAAAAAAAAAAAAAAGAATTAGAGATAGTTTCAATATATAACATAAACTAGATGATAGTTTTTTAATCATCAAATTAAGACACTAATTTTTTTAGATTAAAATCAATCTTAAATCAGTGACTTTATCCGTTGCACTTTGCCTAATCGGCAAGAAAAGAACACCAGGCTTTTATTTTAAAATTTTTTTCCAAACCAAAAAAGAAAAAGAAAAGAAAAGAAAAGAACACGAGGTCACCATGTGGCAAGAAGGAAGAGGCCGAAAGGGTATTGGTTTAACACGGAACGTAAGGGCAATTCGGTACATTCGTACGGTAAATATTAACATATATTATATAATTTTTAATATTTATATATATATATATATTAAAAAAAAAACACTCTCTTACGGTTTTCACTATTTATATATCTGCCTTCATAGTTTTATCCCAAACACTCTTCCAGAAGCATTCAGCCAAAAAAAAAAAAACACTTCCAGAAGCTCCCATTATCTTCCAAAACCAGGAGACCCACTTCTTAATCTTTCAAGGTAATTATATATAATCTTTTTTTATAAAAAAAATTTCTTTTTTCTTAAAGTTTAATTTTCGAAGCCCATGTTTTAATCTGTTTGGTAATTATTTCGATTTATTTCTTTATTAATTCACAGTTTCTTTAAAATAAAATTTATTCAGTGATCCACAATCCATGCATGTGTTTGGATCATTTATATAAATTAAGCTTTCAAATGGGTCTTTGTTTTTTTCCTGGAAAATGATTAAAGTTTGCATCTTTTTCTTAAATGGGTATTTGTTTTTGTTTTTGTTTATTTTTGCTGGAAAAGATTATATTTTGCATCTTTTTCTTAAATGGGTAATTTTTGTTTTTTCAAATTACAACTTTGTATAGTGATATTTGTATTAGTGAAGATTTTTTTTTTTTTTTTTTTTTTGTGTGTGTGTGTTTTAATGATGATTTGAAATTGTGTTTTTTGTTTTTTTTTTTTTAGGGAAAAAAAAAATGAGTAGCAGTTCGAGCCGTACCATCTATGTTGGTAATCTCCCAGGTGATACTCGTTTGAGAGAAGTAGAAGATCTCTTTTGTAAGGTACTATTTTCTTTTACAAATATAGTTGGTGCTTTAATATTTAATTTTGTTTGGTGGGGGTGGCACATTTTTGGTGTTCATTATGATGTGGTTTAGTTCGATAGAATAGATTGTGTTTAGTGAAAATTTGATTTTTTTTTTTTTTGGGGGTAAAATTTGTTAAATAGAAAAGTAAAAAAGAAACCATTTTCTGTGGAATTTGGTGTAGTTAAAGAATTGCTACGCGAGATTTGAAATATAATTGGCATGTGTGTACCTTTGTAGATTGACTCAGTTGACTGCATTAGTTTGTTTTTGTGTCCAGCCTTTTTGGTGCTTGGTAGGACTTGAAAAAGGTTTTCGTTTTGATAGATTAGACTGTCATTGGTGAAAGTTTGAAATTTTGTTTACCCTGTTCGTTTAATTAAGTAGAAGAAAGATAAACTTGTTGGTAGTATTTGACACATTCAAAGTGATTATTTCTTTGGGTGAAAATTTGATTTTTATTTTTCATACCTTTTTCTTTTTTGCAGTAGAATCTGTTATAACCGGAGAATGATTGATTTTTTTGTGTGGAATTTTTCATAGGGAATGTGTTTCTTTGAGCATATTGTTTTTGATAATTTAGTAGTTTTGATGGGGTGGGGGGATTTGAATCCTGGATGTCTCCATTAGAAACATTAGGAAGTGCCAGTTGAACTACAATGCTTGCCTCTTAGTACAAAGCCAATGAGTTCTAGCTCATACAGCATCTCCTCACTCCATTAAAAAGGGTGGAGTATTAGGTCTTGGGTGTAAACTTACAAATTAGAAAAAGCATATTGTTAACACAAATACCTGCTGGTTGTGGGTGCACCTTTGTTGAATGATTCACTTAATTGCATTAAGGTGCTTTTTTATTTGGCTGTGTTTTCAGCATTTTGTAGGATGTTAAAATCTTTGGTTTTGATAGTTTCTTATTTATATACTTTTCTTTTCTCGTTAAGAATTGTTACATATAAAGAAAAGAAGACTGAGTTTTGAGGAATTTGCCTTAGTTAATGTCATTTTGAGGATATTCTTAGTGTTAATACATAATATGTATTGGTTGTGGGTGCATGTTTGTAAATATGATCCAGTTGGTTGCATTGAGATGCGGTGGTATGGAAGTGTAGAGTTATTTATTCATTAGAGGGAGAAGAGTTTGGTGGTGGAAGTCACATTGACATAGGGTTACTGTAAGCATGGATTTTTTATTTACTGTTAGTAGGCAACGATTTCCTGCCATTTGCTTGGTAGAATGTGTACTTTTATAACAGAATCATCTTTTTATCAGATTCCAATATTTCTTGGATAACCCAATAAATATGTGATACTTCTTAAGAATTTAACCAGAATTTGGGGGAGGGGGAAGGTAGGACTCTGATACTTCTTGGAAATGCAATAGATTATCTCAAACTATATGATATAATTATTTGTTTAGAACTGGGATCCAATCTACAATGATAAGCAAAGGAAGGGCTTGTGATTATTGAAGCTATATTGACTATTTTGCTGTTGATTCTGTATTTTTGTCTTTGATGTCCAAATGCAGTATGGGCCTATTGTTGACATTGATCTGAAGCTCCCACCAAGACCCCCAGGCTATGCTTTTATTGAGGTCAGTTCTAATTGTACAAACTTCTGGTATTTACAAAGCTGCATTAATGTTCAATTATTGATGTCTATTTAAGAATGGACTTTTTTCTTTGGGCTTATATAGTTCATTAAAACTGTCATTTTGCAGTATGAAGATTCTCGTGACGCTGAAGATGCAATCTATTACCGTGATGGGTACAACTTTGATGGTTATCGCTTACGAGTTAGTGACACACAGCCTATTTACGTTTACTTCTACTTCTGAGTATTTGCGTTTATCTATTTATCTTTGTTGCTTTTTCAATATTTTCTCATGAATTTTTTTATTTGCATTTAAAGGTTGAACTTGCACATGGTGGGCGAGGAAATTCATCATCAGCAGATCACCATGGCAGTTATGGTGGTAGTGGCAGTAGCCGAGCTGCTCCCAAGCATTCTGACTATCGTGGTATGTGTTGCCTTCAATACATCTCTTTTCAGTTGTACAAAGTTGTGTTATAATGATTTTATGTGGCTCCATCATGCAGTTCTAGTCACAGGATTACCTCCTTCTGCTTCATGGCAAGACCTAAAGGTAAGCATGCACCTATTTAATTATGTATGTTTCCAATGTAAATTTCTAAACATTCAACAAATGGGTTTGTTAATGTGTAATGTTTCTGTATATTCAATAATTAGGATCACATGCGGCAAGCTGGTGATGTCCTTTTCTCTCAAGTATTCCGTGACCGTGGTGGTAAGTTTGATTAACTGTATTGTCCCTTTCTTTTCCTTATTATATAAGAGTATGAACAAAGATACAAAAACTGGGTGGTCAAAGAACTATTTTATGCTATTAGCAATTTGTGATTGGTTTATTCTCAGCATAGCGAAGAATTAGAGGTTCTAGCTGAATAAAGAGATCTGATAGCGTACTCTCTGTTTTCTTCTTCTTGTATTTTCTGGGTTTACTCTATGTTTTTCATGCATAGAGTAGCCTTTCGTATATATATCATTCTTACTTATCAAAAAAAAAAGAGATCTGATATTCCATCTGGAGCATAATCACTCTGATTAAAACATAATGCGTGATTAGATGTGAGCACAGCACTAACTTGGAAATTGGAAATTATCTGGCAAATTGGGTAGCTTCAGTATTCATTGCTTTATAGTCCTTGCTAAATGTTCTCCTTTGAATGAATACTAATAAAACATAATTTTTAATTAAAATTAGGAGTCCCTTTCTATTTTAGACTTCTGTATGTCCATCAGATATAGCAGTGTCCTGAATGGGCTGAATTTGTAGTGTTAGTGGCCAAGTAGTGTGGCATTTTGATGAAAAAGAGATTTTATTGCCGTCATCCCATCATATATTTTCATTTGGATATAGAGTTCTTCCATTGCATTGGAAAAGTTCTCATTTTCAATTGTTTTTTCTCCTCTTTGCAGGCATGACAGGAATTGTGGATTACGCACACTATGATGACATGAAGTATGCTGTAAGTTACTAAACTATTATTAATTGTATAGGAACCTTTTTTATTAAAATACACTACTTTTCTTTTTCAACTGGAACTGGATTTGAGTTGAGAATCCTTTTAAAGGAAAATGTCATTATTCCCTTTGTGAGTTCTCTTCTTCTTTTGCCTTGTAGATCAAAAAACTTGATGATTCTGAATTTCGGAATGCTTTTTCTCGGTCTTACGTACGGGTATGTTACAGTGTCTTGATGTGCTGAATTCTGGTTTTCTTTATTCATTTTTTGCTTTTGCTTATCCACTTGCTTTGTCTAGGTGAGAGAGTATGATTCGAGACGGAGTTACTCTAGAAGTCGCAGCCGTGATTCAAGACGGAGCTACTCTAGAAGTCCTTACATGTCGAGAAGCCCTAGTCGCAGCCGTAGCTATAGTGGCAGGAGTGGGAGGTTAGCTTTTAACTTTTGGTTTTTTAAGTAAAATAGGTTTTTTAGTAAAATAGTTTTTGTGAAGTAAGATTTGAAATGAGATTTTATATGTTGTTTGCAGCATATCTCCAAAGAGAAAATATTCACGTCCATCTCCATCAGTCTCTGGTTCAAGGTCTGTTTTGTTTCTCTGTCTTTTCCATCAGGGCTTTCTGGGGGTTGCACTCCAATTTCAATTTATCTAATCAAAAGATTCTTGATTTACATGCCTAAGGCTTATGCACAGGAATTCAATTTAAGTCCTTATTGCTTCTAAAAATTAATTATTTATGTGATGTTTTCTGGTTTTTGTGTGGGGTTGCTTCTTAATCTCGACTCATATAGGTTTTAGTGAAACTGATTGGGGTTGGCTAGATATATTTCTTAGGCAGGCTCATCCTTTTTCCTTCAAATTTTGGTGGTAATTCCTCTGTAAACCTCATAACTCTCTCTGGGATTTGAGTTGGATGATTTTGCAGACATCCATAGTTATTTACCAATGAATGTTCATCTAGCTGATCTAAAAGCAAAGGCTTATGCGGTAATGGATAACAATAGGCATTGGTGAATTGCTCAATCTTTGGGGAGTTTGTGTTCTTCATAGAGTGGTTCTACGGTTAGCAAGCTCTTTTCTAGCTTCCCTTGCTCTCCGCCCCACACACCCCCCCCCCCCCCCACCCTTTTTTTTTTCTCCTTGCTACTTTTTCTTTATGCAGTGAGGGTTCTTCCTCAAGTTTTTATTTTTCATTTATTGAACATAGAACAAGAATATGAGCATCATACTGGCAATCTTTTTGGTATCACAAAATCAGAGTCAGTACTATCTTTCACGGGTCATTCAAATTTTGATGATATTTTTGACTTTCTTTTCAACGTTTTTGTAAAAGCTTTCTTCCTGAGACAATTAACAAACCTTCAGAGATTCCATGAACTTTTCTACACAAATTCTTTTTTATTTTTCAAAGAGGAAGTGGTTTCTTAAGAAAAGGTTTACAAAATTGGTCAGTCATCATACTTTGTTTATGAGCGTTGCCTTGTGTGTTTGCTAGATCTGGATCTTTGCGGCGACCTGGGGACTGCATGTTAGGAACTTGATGTTGATGGCATGTGGTACTCTAACGCCTGCAACTCTTTTGGTTGCTGAGGTAACACCGTTTCGTTGATGAGCACCTCTGGAAAAACCTCAATGCTAAAATAATAATACTAATATATTATATGCATGGTCTGCCAATGGGTGCTAGACTGGATCATTGTTGACAAATTGGTTGCGCTTTAAAAGCTGGATTACCTGTGAACCGAGTGCTCTTGGTACACTCAACAATTCTATGGTGTAGACAATTCAAAACTTCTTCAACGTTATTATAACTTGCGATCAGGATTCTGGGGTGGATGTCGTTCTCCTTCCAACTAGGGTTTCCATGATGGTGCTGTATTTGTTTTTTCTTTCTTTTATTGGTCCATTTAAGTTCTCATGTGCTGCTGGATAAAGGTGATATACTAAGAGGATTTGATCATGAGAAAATTGGGTTGAGTTCTTTTAATATTAGTTGCTGCTAAAGATTTGTGGTATATTCCATCTCTTCTATTTCATCCTTTGATTATGGTAAACCTAATTGGAGCCGGGATTGAGGCTCTGGGATCAAGGTTTTTCAAAATTGTTGTTGATATTAAATTGGGTGGTTTGTGAACTTTTGTGCAGATCTCGAACAAGATCCAGATCTCCAGTTACTTCTGTAAGTAACATCTTATGGCTTTTATCTTTAGTTTTAAGAACAGCAAACAAACATGAATTGAAGCCATTATTAACTCCTGATTGTTTATTTGTTGTTGTTTTTTTTTTTCCCACTGATTTGCCACAATGCAGCCTCGTCGTCGTGACAGTCGCAGTCCCAGCAGGAGCGTTAGAAGTATATCACGGTCCCGATCGGCTTCTGTATGATTTTTCTCCTTAGTCTTGCTATTTGCTATTTTTTTTTCTACTCAAATAGAAAAAAAGTTGCCAATATCATTTTGGACCAAGGGTAAAACTTAAATACAATTTCTTAGGTGCTGTACATTAAGTTTCCCAAATTAAATTTGATCGTGTTTTCATTGGCTAATAAGTCACATAATTAAATTTTATTATCCTTAGGGAAGATAACACTATTGCACTGTATTGTTTATTGAAGCCATGTTTAGACTTTGCCCTTGCATTGGTTACTTGTCCTTCATTTTCCCTTTCTGCCCTGTTTTCACTAGAGTTTTATTGGTTTTATGACTTTGGTTCACAGGTGAGATCTGATCGAAGCCGATCTATTGACTCCAGGGATCGCGATTGAGCTCAAATTTTTAGTAGTTCTACTCTCAGCACGTCCATGTCGGGGACATTGGGACACCTGACTATATAAGTATATGTAGCTAGCTACATAACACTTGGATTTGGATATCATTGGACGGTCTTGTAGTCTTGTAGTGCATGTTTTGTTTCTTAAGTGAATAATCAACACAACTAAGAACAAACATTTTCTACCAAAATTTTTTGGTACTGCTGGATCAATTTCTTATTTTGTTGTGTTGTGGTTTGATCTTACTAGTTGTTAACCCATTCAACCTGAGTTTTTGTTCCACGAGACATCCGAACCGAAATCCGTAATTAAAATTTTTTTTTTACCTGAGATTTGCCCGATCCACCTTTTGAATGTGGTCGGACCTGGTAGGCCGAGTGGGTCAGGTTGGGTTCTCAGGCTCTAAGCACTCCTCATTTTTAGCATGTTATTGTCATTTAAATAAATATTTTTATTACTCAACTTCAGTTTATGAGCTTTGTAATTAGGATTAGTTTGTAATCCTTGCATAAATACAATTCATTGAAGAGTAATGATAAATCTGTAGTTAATCATCTTTATATAAAGCAAATTTTTCAAAAAAGACTGCAAATGCTATGACTGTATAATCATCTATAATAACATATTGATACATGTTGAGTGTTTTTAGGTTTTTAGTCACTGACGTCACAGAGCAAAGTTACAGTGCAGAGGCTATTTTTGAATAAGATGTTTCAAATTTGATTTAAAAAAAATTAATTTATAGGGCAGATCGGAATCAAATAATGACTGCTAAAAATTAGTGATAAAGAGTAATTATACTAAAAACTAGTGATAATGAATAATCATTATGGAGCACATGCTCTAGGTTCTCATTATACTCGACAAAACGTAGTTACAGTACTTTAAGTGTTATTTTTTCACCACACACTTTTGGTGCGATAGTTACTCCACAAGTATAAGTGCAGGGTGTGGAGAGCAAGGGTCGGAGTTTAAGTCTCTAGGATGGAGCTTCACACACATATATACTTACATTAGGTTGGTTTTAAAGATTTTTTGTTATTTTATAAATTTAACAGAATAGAGAATGAAAAAAAAAAAAGAAAAAGAAAAGAGAGTGATTGCAGATTTTTTTTTCTCTTGCTGAGATGTGACAAGTCATCAAATTGATAACATCAAAACTAATTTAATTATTAATTATTTAATGCCGCGATGAAAAGCACAATCTTTACCCCCCACTCTTCTTTTTATTCGGTGCTTGGTTTTCTGTTTTATTTTGAGATATTTAATAATAAAATCTTGTTTTAAAGGTCAATCAATACAATATTTATAGCTTCAGTTAGCTTAATGGGCTAAATTTCTGCACTATATGTGATGCAACTTATTATTAGTTTTCTCCAATATTTCAATAAGTTTACCAAGAATCTTGTAACTTAATTGGTTGGCATCTTAATTTCCAATAGAAATATTCATGATTCAAATCCCCCTGGCATCTTAATTTCCAATAGAAACATTCATGATTCAAATCCTCCAGCTAGCAATATATAATTTTTTTATATATTATATTTCCTTGCAAGAAATTGTAATCTTTAGTTATTTTATAAACAATATAGAAATTACACTATATATATGTGTTTACAAATTGAAAATTGCATGATATAGTAGTTAATATGAAAAAGCATGTTTCATTCCTACTAAAAAAATGCATGTCTTTCAATTTTTTTAATTTTTTAAAAATTTTTTAGTTGTGTTACAATTTTTTTCCCATTTCTGTTGGACATTGCTTCAATTGTTGCATGATAAAGTGTTTCAATTTTTTCTCACATAAAAAAAAATTGTCTCTCGTATAAATCTTAGAAAAATTATATTATGCTATAACAAAATAAATATATTTATTCTATTACACACACACATGTAATTCACAAATATTGAATTTTTATGGCTTTTGTGTCAATTGTTGTCAAAACAACTAAACATGAGTAAGAATGTTATATTCTAAATTTATATCAATTGAAATTATATGATTACTTTTATAAAACTCTATATAAGAAATAATTTTTAGTTGGAATAATAATAATAATACCTAAACTCCACCCTGAACTTACCCTGCGGGCTCATATTATCGAGTTCATGAACACCCCAAGCGCTCATGGTAAGAGGAAGTACCACTTTGCCAACATGAGTGGTAATGAGTTAAATTACGTCTTTTCATAAATTATTTTTGTGAAAATTACAGAAAGTAAGGTATTTTTTATCATTAAATCTACTTCATTCTTTTTCCTGTCATCCCGTTGCTAAAGCATAATTTGTTAAATTATCATATCTATATCACTTTAGTTTGGCGTGTGCTTTAAATTTTCTTTTTTTAAAGTACCATATCATTATTCAAAAATCAAACTTTAACTAATGCCTCAAAGCGACGGTCATGCGAGACACTTGAAAGCAATTTAGAAGCATGGCCTTATGGCGTGGGTATCTAATTTAGTTAATCTAGAACAACAACAAAGAAAAAAAAATTTTTTGATGTAGATTTAGCTAATGGAAAACATGGGCTGCCAATTATTTGGGTTTTTTTTTTTTTGGTGACATGCGATGTATTTTGATAAACTAGCAAGTGCCAGACCCGAGTTTGTATTGGTTAGTCGAATTCAGTACTCAAGCCAATGGGTCCATTGGCTATTGCCGTAGCAATTTCTCCTAAGCAAAAACACACTAATATAATGAGCGATAAAAACAATAAATTAATGAAAATAATAATTTTCTCATGTGTTAATAATTTAAAGCTATGAAATAAATGAAAGGGGATGTATTAGGCTATAAGTTATATGGAAGTGAGATAAAGAAATACGTTTAGCAAGGCTAAAAAAACATATTTATCAAGATTAAATGAAAATAAATTTGCCAATGTCCTAGTTAATATACTCAACATTAAATTTATGTCAATGATACGACAAGCAACGTCATGAAGATGTGTTGCAATTTATAAAAATCAAATAAATGAGAAAAAGACTATTCTCGAGCGTGGGTAATTTAAACCAAGAGGCATATACAAAAAAATGTGAAGAAATATGTTGAGCTATCATAAGCAAGGCCAAACAAGTATATTTTGGGATATTAACAAATACACATCTAAGTCTTAAGTCTAAGGTGAAATATATATAACACCACACAGGGGTGTGGTTTGATGATAAAAGTTTTTGAAGTTTTTGTCCCAGTACCCAGAGAGGAGCAGTTTGAGTGATAGTCTCAGCAAGGCCCATGTGGTACATATAATATTATTCATTGTCGTCACATAACGTAGGGTCAATGAGCTCACACTAGAGACCCCTTCTTTATTTAGCAAAAAAAAAAAAGTTGAAATATACATAACAGCCATATTAAGTAGAAAACCCACAAGACCCATATCCTACCCCACCCTACGATTGCTCTAAAAAGCAACTCAACCTGAAGGATCGATTTGGGTCAGACAATTGAGTCGTGGTCATTTTATTAGGTTTCTAAGCATTCAACTTTTCAAATTCATTATTCAATAGTTGATTACAATTTAAACAATTGTGAATGATTTTCCAACTTTATTAAAACTAGGATTTAAAATAATAAAACATATCACACAAACAAATTTATATATTTCTAGAAAATATATATATTCAAATTATTAATAATATAGGTGGGTTCAGGTTATTTGGATTAAAAATTTACCAATCCAAACTCAATCAACCCAGAGCTTCATAAAAATTTTAGACTCAACCTAACTCACCAGTCACTCCATGAAAAATCAATCCAAAATGTCAAGTTAGGTTGAGCTGAATCTGTGTCTTTGTGAATTGAATGCACACCCCTAACTGTTACCCATTGCTTTAAGATGTGATTGATATCACAATATTAGGTTTTGGTCATGATAATTGAGGCAATTGTCATGAATTTAGAAGTATGGGACACATGCCATTCTATGAATTTGTCAAAGCCTGTTTTCAAATCACAGGCACAAATGTTACAAATCCCATGCATGAAGCCCAAAGACCAATATGATAAATCCCCTAATTCTCTGGGTATAAAACTTAAAAACAAAAACCAGTAAAAATTGGAAGGGAGGGCTCCCCGTACTCTTGAAAAACAAAAAAAAAAACTAACACAGTCCTCGCACAACTTTGTGAGCAGAATCTGGGACAGAATCCCAATTTTATGGTAGACAAGCCCAAATAAGGCGCTTAAAAATCCGAGGACAACCAGCGGATTGGAGATGTGCCCAAAACTTGCACATGATATGGGTCCTCCCTCCCACAGTTTTAACATTCTACTCTTTAGCATAATATGCTAATGTAAAAGCTCATTTTATAAGACCAACACCAATACAAAGTTGGGCCAATTAATGGATATCCCATATATTGTTTGAGCACAAACTGATTTTATACAAGTTTCCTTTGCTCATAAAAATCCACAAGCGTTTGCAAAGGAGAGAAGGGAATGTTTTTGGACATAAATAGACAAAGACCCACTAAACACAAACCCTGAAGAGCAGTTGGTCCAATATACCACGGGGCTTCTCAAGCGTCTAAGATTGTGGGTCACTCAAGTTGATATGAAAATGGCAAGATGCCCAAATCCTATTGTTTCCACCTAGCATGTGATCTTATTTTATATCCTCAAAAAGGCAAAGAAACTAGAGGAAGCCATAGTCCATCACACCACCATGTGGCCAGCCAAAAAGCTCGTTTTATGGGGGCCACTCCAGTTTTTTTTTTTTTTTTTTTTTTTTGAATCTGCCAGGATCTGACAGACTCCAAGCATGATATATCATTTTTCTCAAGCATACATAATTTTTGGTTTCAGCATAGTAGTGGTAGTTTGCTTCACTGGAAAAGGATAAGGAATAAAATTTATGACCGATTTTGTGCAGATGTCCTCTCGGATCCATGCCTTTGACGGAAGCTGCTGGATCTGATACTGGAATCTGACCCACTAGCAGCTTGGTGATATGACCCCCAACCTGACTCTCGGTCAACCTGGTTCAATGAGAATGACGGCAAGTGATCTCTTTCCCACGATTGGTACCGACTTGACAGAGGATTTTCTGCTTCTTGATAGTTACGACCTGATGAACCTGGTGGGACAATATAAAAGGCACCAGTTTGGTCAGATGAAGAGGCCACTGGTCCTACTTGAGGCATGCCTCTATGATTGCTGGATCTTCGGCTTCCAGGTATGATGGGTGTGCGCATGGATGTTGAATTGCCTGGCTGCTGTTGCTGATAGTATGCCTGGAGAGCTTGGACTCTATCACGGGCTCGAGCATTACTGCCAGGGTAAGGAGGAATCATTGAAGAACCCACTGAACTCCCTGGTCTACCACCAGAACTGCAGAAAAGAAGTGTCTCCACTGTCAATGAAGTAATTATTTTAATTTCTTTACTGTTTTCAACCAAATATGTTATTTGACTGATGATTGCTAAGCTGCCATAGATAAGAATCTCAGGCAATCCATCATTGATGCCATTCATTAAGTTTCTAAACAACTTTTGACCAGAAGGAAAGGAAAAAAAAATTATATATATATATATATATATTTTTTTTAATTCACTTACCGTAGTAAATGAGCTGTAACAAACATGCCATATTTAATATATGTATATATATATATATATATATTTTTTTTTTTTTGGGGATAAGTGACGTTTGATAAGTTGACACTGTGACACGTAAAAGGTAATTACTGAAGATAGTATGCTATCAACAGCATTTGCCAAATTGATTGATGCATACCTGTGACCAACAAGGAATGATGGATGCATAAAAGATCCTGATCTTGGTATATCAGAGCTGGTCCTTGCCGACCTTTGAGTGCCAGGCAGAACAGAAGGCTGTTCAGGTGCAGCAATACGGCTGCTGGACGTAGGGAAGGGAGGGGAATGGTGCTCCCAACTGTGATAATGAGGATCCATGGCAGGAAAAGCATAGGAAGTAGGCATCTCACTAGGTACTGATGGGCCCCAGTGATTATTTAAGCTAGAAGCTTCTGAAACATTACCATTGGAATTTGAGGATGAGGGATGGATTGGTCCAATGTAAGCAATATATGGGCATGGATGTGTAGATGATACAGCTGTATGTTCGGCAAAGATAGCATGTTGCCCCAGTAGATCATGATCTACATGATGACATCATCATTCAGTCAAAATGCTCTTCTAGATATAAACGTTAAACATAACTGTGGCAAAGAAGAGGGGCAAAATCTTACATGCACTTGATGAAAATTCCCCTTCCCTGAAACAAATGGTAAAAAAAAAAGAAAAAAAGGAGGAGAATTAACAATAAGAAAAGAAGAGATGCTACCAAATACAAGAAGAGAAACCGAGTCAAGGAAAAAAAAAACTAATTCAACAGAATCTATAAGAAAGCACACAACAAACAGCTTTTCTTGCTAAATAAAAAAATGTAGCAATTCTTCAGCTCAAGACTTTACATTTAAACAATTTCAAAACTTTACATTTGATTTTTTTTTAATAAGTAAGAAGATAACATTATTAATAAAGGAATAGCATGAAAATACAAAGAGTTCACGGTGGTGAACAAAAAGACACAAGCAGCCACTAAGATATTCTAATAGACGAAAGGAAATCCATAAAGATAAAACAATCCGAGAGACCCCAACACCGAGACCAATCAAAGAGGGTCCGATGGCATAAATCTAATAATTGAACCACAGTTTTCCCCTTATTCTCAAAAGAACGCCGATTCCGTTCAGTCCAAATAGTTCACATTAAACAGCCTAGAACTAGATTCCAAATATCGGAGCTATGCTTTCTAAGCAAATGGTACCAACAAAATAATAAGTCCACAACTGAACCTGGCATAACTCAATCGATCCCAAACAACCGAAGCATATGCGTCCACAAAGAATGAGCTATCGGACAAAAAAGTAACAGGTGCTCCACAGATTCCGCATTACAACAGCACATACAACAACAATTCGCCAAAGGGCGACCACGAAGCATAAGGTTATCCAAGGTTAGAATCTGATCATGAGTTGCATTCCACATAAGAAATGCCACCCTTTTTGGACCCTTGACTTTCCAAATGCCCTTCCAAGGGAAAGTGGAAAGAGCTGCATTTCGAATTTTATGATAAAAAGATCGAACGTCAAACTTCCCACTTCCATTAAGACCCCAACAAAGCCTGTCACACCCATCATCCCCAGGAATCCGGGCTTGGGTGAAATGAAGAAGGGAATATGAAGACACTAACTCCCAATCATTGAATTCCCTAAAAAATCTTAAACTCCAAACTCTGTCATTATCATTCACTGGAGGGCTTAATACTTCAAAAACATAAGCTTCTTTATTGGCTGAACACAAAAATAACTGGGGATAAAGAATTTTAAGAGGAACATCCCCAATCCATTTATAATGCCAAAAAAGAATACGAGAACCATCCCTCAACACAAAAGACAAATGCTTAGCAAAACTTTCCCACCCTGCACTAATACTTTGCCATAAACCACAACCATGAGCCCTTCTGCAAACTCTAGTGCACCAACCCCCTTTCCCCTCTCCATATTTCATGGCTTGATTAAAATACAACAATTTCCAAATTCCCAAACCACCCAACTCACACGATAAACAAACATTTTCCCAAGCCACCAATTGATATTTGAAACAGAGGAAGAGGTGAAATCACTATCAAAACATAGGCAAAAGGGGAAGTTTAGGAATATTTGCCGATAGACAAACTCCCTTTTATCATAATGTATTGATAGTGATTGCACATCTTCCTCATCCTTTATCCTTACACCAGATTTTTTTTTTATTGGTACTCCACCAGATTGTGAAACTATTTCCTCATATGCTTTGCCCCTTTATCTTTCTCTGAGGAGTTCTTAATTGTAAAAGCAGTCATATTCATGTGAAGCAAGCAGACATTCCAATGGGAGCAGGTGGAGACAATCAGAATTTCAGCATATATATTGAAGAACAAAACAACTCATATAAAAGCTCTAATTATGGGATCATGCTTACTCAAATGATGAAGGAAGACGAGCTAAGCTACCAAATGGACACCAGTGAATCCCGAATGACTGCAAAAAGCATTTAGAAAACCAAATGAAACAAAATTGGAAAGCATAATGGCATGAAAGAATACCTCTAGTACATCTATCTCTACATCTATTATCCCCATACAGAAGAGCTTTACTTCATTAATGACCAGTCAAAAATGTCATGAAATCAAGAAAAAGTTGCATGTTGAAATATATCCAAAGTTATCTAAAATATAATCCATCAAACACCATTATCTAAGATGTTGCTTTTAATTTCCAATCTCGCCATGGTTGCATCATTAGCAGTCTCTTGAATAATTTCAGGAGGAATATAATATATTGGAATAAATAACTACCTCCTGGAGGACATTGCAGATTCTAAACAGCTTTTGAACCTGCTAATGGAAAATATTTTCTAAGTGTCCAACTTCACAGAAGAAGAATTATGCATGAATTAGCCTAAGAATTACGAAGACTGAATAAAGGACACTAAACTGACTTTCAAGAATCATGAGTCCTGATTGAAGGTTGAGAGAAAGGATCATTTACTTGACTGCTCAGTTGCATCCTCCATCAAAGACTTGTAAAGGACCATGCATCCGCATTTTAGAAATTGGGATATGAAGGATTTGTCAATTCTCCTGGAAGCTTAAATCAGCATCCAGTATCATCAGCATTCATAAAGCTCACTTTAAAAATTGGGATGCCAAAAAATTTTTGTATCATAGTTCTCCTTGAAATGTTCCAAAAATACTTCAAATAAGAGTGATAATGTTCTCTCTTAAAAAATAAAAATAAAAAGGAGAAAATATTGAAGTCCACTTGTACTATGATATTCTATATCAGAGGATCTATAGAAGCTAATTTCCCAGGAGTCTATGGACTGCAAAGGTGACTCATAGTGTCATAAGTGTTTTTTTTTTTTTTGGGGGGGGGGGGGGGTGTTTGGACAGATGCATAGGGTAAAATATTTACAGTGTACCTTCAAAAGCATCAAACTATGATTATTGACTGGTATTGCAAATGCAAGAGCAACAAGGAGTTTGGAGATCAACTACTTCTGCATTGTTCAGTGGCAAGGGACGTGATTGAATGTGTTTACTCTCTTTGGGGTTTTTGGGTCATGAAAAAAATAGTGTTCAGATTCAATTGTATGAATGCTAACAAGGAAAATTCCATCTCCATAGAAACTTAAGGTTTGGAAGGCTATTCCCTCATCTGTGATGTGGATCACTTGGAGAGAGAAATATTAGAACTTTTTATGGTGTTATCAGTCTAATCACGTAATTAAGCAGTTGATGTTGCAGTCCCTAAAAGTGGATGACTGTTTTTGGCAGTATGCTCTCATCGTTTTTAGATTTTTAAGATATTATGAGCATGAGATTTGTAATTATTTAGTAGTCAATTTCAAACCATCTCCTCTCTTGAATAAAATTATTACACTGGTCTAATAAAAAATGATAGATAGTTGTAAATCAATTAAAAGAGCATAAAGGGTGCAGCCATGGTACAAGGGCAGCAGACACAGGAACACCCACAACAAGAACAACCAAGCTGTAGGCCCAAAAGTTTTAGGTCAGCTATAAATCCTTAACAAACAGATCAAGGTCGGCTATATGTATTTCTTTTTTGCTAATCTATCCTATCTAAAAGCATACTCTCTGTTACCTCCTTAATTTACATGTAATTTTCAACCACTTATACTAATGTTATTTTTGGTCGTCCTCTACCTTTTTTCGTTTCCTTGACTTGAATCAACAAACTTTTTCGTTACTGGTACATTAATCACTCTCCTCTGCATAGGAACACCCACAAGGAAAGAGAAAATAAAAGAATACAAAATTAACATCTAAAAAATGCAAGCTAGAATTATATAATAAGAAGGGAAAAAAAAATTTTCAAATCTTCATTGCTACCATTTCAGCGGAGATATAAAGTGTAGAATCTAAATTAAATTTAAGCACAACTGATTTCCAAATTTACAAACTACAGCTTTCTGCTAAAGATTTTATTTTATTTCCCTCCTAACTTCCGATGCACCTTAAGGATTTAAGACTGCATTTTGCTTCATCTCTTGACCTTCTTGATAATAATATTTTTTGTCTTCCTCCTTGATCAATGAAAGAATTGTCTCTATCTCCATTGTGGTAATTCTATCATGCTAAATTTTCATGTTTTTCTTTCCAAACCTAATAACTGTCTACACAGAAAGATAGGACTAGAAATGAGGAAATCTGTTTAGAGAGAGGGGCGGCTCCTATTAATAAAAAGAAAGGAAAGTTCCTTGAGATGGTTCTGTCCATGCTAAAATATGGTGAGAGGCTATTCCTCCCTGAACAAAAGGATCAATCAAAAGAAACATCTTTTTTTTTTTTTTTGATAAGTAATAAGATTATATATATCAGAAAAAAATAGTCACCCAAGAAACATCTTGTTCTTTCTTCAAAAGTTTCTGATATTTAAACAATTAAGTTCTTTTTGCCTTCAATTCTTCAAGGGGTTACGTTTAGAGGAAAGCGATTAATGCACCGGTAAGAGAGAGAGTTGATTCAAGTTGAGGAAATGGAAAAAGGTAGAGGAAGACCAAAATAACATTAGTAGAAGTAGTTAAAAAGGACATGATAGTTAATAAAGTAATAAAGACTATGACTTCACATAAGATACAGTAAAGGAAAATAATACATGTGGTCAACACCAACAAATCTGTGGAGGATCCAAAGCCGACCCCAAAAAATTTGAGACTAAGGCTTTGTGGTTGTTGTAGTGATTTGATCTTCGATATACTTGTTAAATGTCCCAACTAACATTAAACCATTAGTTTGAAATGTGACCCATAGAAAGCTAATACAATGACAAGCATGACTAGTTCTTTTCATGTTTCCTCATTGTGTTTGAAACAAATGAAAAGATTGAACATCTGCTGCTTCATTTTGAAAAGGCTCACTTCCTCTCACGCTAAAGTTTTGACAAGGAAATTCTAGTTGAGATTGCCCTAAGGATATTAGTTCCTTTTCTTCTAAAAACCTTCACAAACAATGTGATGCATACAATTCCTCAGGTGCACTACATTATGTTCACCAATTAAATTTAAACACATGGTTGTATTGATCAATGAAACACAAACAATGTTTTCTTTTTTTAGGACAATTAAATTCAATACATTCATGTGTTTGAATTTATTTGGAGAACCTAATATACTGTACCTTATACTGCATCTAAGTTATTGTACCTAAGTTTTACCTCTTGCAAGTTCCAATATTGTTAGTTAATTTTTAAAATAAAAAATTCCACATACAAAGGGTGCTAAAAAGACTTGAAAAGTAAATGACACACAATGGACATGCATAAGTGAACTGCAGATAGAGGCATACTCGTTTATAAGAAATGGTGACAACAAAAACATTAGTATTAAAAAAAGATCAGAATTATATGCTGCAGGATGATGTGTAATGGAAATTTGTTCTCTTTACCATTTCTGAGTAGCTAAGATCATAAAGATCTTCATCATGGGTGGCCCAGTCATCCATATTTAATTCCGGAAAAGGACGACAGCCATTAGCATAAAGCCATTGGCCTTTCTCAATCTTCCGACAATTAGGGCACTGCATCGCACCTTTTATATTAAATGCTGAACCGATGCAATCTGAAAATGAATCATCGCAGAATAGTCATTAGCACAAGAAAAAGGAAACATACAAGCGATACTTTCCGCTTATTAGAAATATGCAGTCAACAAAGGGCAATTATCAAACAAAACAAAACACAAGTAACCCCGATATGTAATTAAAGTATCACTATATTGAGATCCTTCAAAGAAGTGTGTTGGATTAATTTATAATATAAAGGAGGGATTTGGAAATTGAAAGCAAGTGCTAGATTGAGAAGAGCATCAAGAAAGAAAATGCAAAATAAGTGTGCATCAATTAATTTATAATATAAAAAAGAGAAATTGGAAGTTGCAAGCATTTTCTAGATGGAGAAATGCACCAATAAAGAGCATACTCCATGTTCTAAATGACCAGTTAGCATGGTTTAAGAAGAGCCATCAGACATTTTGAACCAAGCAAGGTGCACTGCACAAGATGTGCCAGTGAACCACACAAAAAAATTTACTTTTTAATAAATAAATATACGAGTTAGTGTGCTGGAATTGATTCTAAGTATTCCGCACGTAATGGTGAATAGATGCAACAACACATTGCAACAACTATCATAAGAACAGAAGCCTGCATTATTACCATCCCAATGTAATTAAAAAAAAAAAAAAAAAAAGACTGACAATATAAAATTTATATACTCCCTCATATAGATAAACGGAGGCTACCCTTCCTTTTTCTTTGCTTTTTTTAAAAAAGTAACAGAGGCTACCCTTCCTGGAAGAAAACAGAGGAATAGCATGCCCCTGCTCCAGAAGTAAGTAATATTCAGAGTGTTATTGAGTGCATAAAATTTGAAAATCATAACCTTGTTTTGAAAACAAGGTAGCTGGCTTTGTACAATATTTTTGTAGTTTATTTAAAATTGGAGAGAGAACTTTTTACAAGTGCATGTAAATTCTTCAAAAGTGGAGATCTTTGATGGATCGCCCTTATAATATTAATAAATAAATATATACATACTTTTTTTTTTGTGGGGGGGGGGGGGGGGTTATTTTTGTCTTAGCACTTAGCATAAGAATAATATTTTTGCAAACTTCCAACAAACAGAGAGCTTATTCTTCTAACCTCCAACACCAAATCATTTGCAACACACCCACCATGTCACAATAGTCAATTTCCAATGTCAAATCATAACTACTTAAAAAAAATAAAAATCAAATCATACTAATTATTGCAAATCCAACAACACCCTCATATGGTCTTAACTTAAACTACAAAATTACTTATCTTCTATCTATCTTCTTTTCCTGATCCTCAAAAACCAATAATTTAATAAAACAAAAAATCCACTACAAAATGACAACCCATCTACCACCTAAAACAAGGAATCAGAATCCTCCTAAGGCCTTAACTTACAGTACAAAATTACTTATCTTCAATCTATCTTCTTCTCCTGATCCTCAAAATTGCTGTGTGATGTGGTGTATTTGGCGGAAACGGAATTCTAGAAGCTTTGAGGGTCATGAACGGTCCATGATTGAGCTTAAGTCTTTCTTCTTTTTTACTCTTCTTGAATGGTGTCTTGTTTTACCATCTTTTTCATGTTTTTCCCTTCCTGTGTTGTTAGATCATTGTAATTTGGTATCTTGATGTTTTGCCTTTTTGTACATTTCCCATGTACTGGGCTGTGTGTTTTTATGAAATTTCTTTTTTACTTATCAAAAAAAAATAAAAACCCAAAAGTTACCACAAAAAAAAAATGGAAGAAAAAAAGTTACAAAGAAAAATCCACTACCAAATGACAACCCATCTACCACCCAAAACAAGGAATCAGAATACTCCATTTTCCTTGAGATGGAGAAGGTCCAAATCAATGAAAATTTAATTTCTCATATATCTAGGTGTACATGTTTTTTTTTTTAATAAGTTAAACACACATGCTTGATGGGTCTTGAACCCAAAAAACCTCACCTTCCACCTCACTCCTACACAGTGTTGGTAAAGGCATGTTTAAAGTGCAAAGCATCAAGGCTCCAGTGTTTTTCGCCTCTAAAGCGCTAGATCAAAATGCACTTTTTTTTTTCAATATAAAACTAAACTAAACTAAACTGTAGCCATAAGATCTTAAAATTATTGATATAATGTTATAAACCATTGAATATATAGAATTCAGTGTTATGGTATGTTGCTATACAACAGTATACACTTAAACCCAATCCATCCAACTTCACAAATTCTATAAGACCAATTTGGGACTGCATTCATTCCACGGTCCAACACAGCTCTCATGTTTTCACCAAGCAACAAAGACAAATCTCTTCTTTTTGCCTTTACCAGGCCTATTTTTCTATCTCCTCTCCCATCAACTTTATCTGCTTCCTTTGGAACTCTTTTTCTAAAAAAATAAATATTTTTCATCTTCTTCCTCTCCCTCTCCCTCTCTCTCTCTCTCTCTCTCTCTCTCTCAATATTTTAATGTGCAACCTGGAACCCAATAACGCCCGTCCCTTTCTTCTCTAGTAAGAACCAACAACCCACTTCTTCTCTCTTTATTGTGTGGCTGTAACATGTCCTGAACCCCACAACCCCCTAATTATTCTTTTTCTTCTTTTTTCCTTTTCTATTTTTTGTTTTGTTTATTTCTTGGTTCTTTTCTCCCCAAAACGGTAATCCACCCATTTCTTCTTCTTATTTTATTTTTTCCCAATTAAAGATCTAACCACTACATACATTACCTCAACAAAAACTTCAAAATTTAAACAATGCAAAATCCATTACAAGATGATTACCCATCCACCACTTCAAACAAGAGATCAAAATCCTCCCCATTTGCTTTGAAATGGAGAAGCCAAAAGGCCCATTTCACACTGAAAATTAACTTTCTCATGAATCTAAATGTGTATACGCTTTTTAATAGGTAAGACACAGTTTTTCAACCCACAACCTCACCTTCACCTTCACCTTACTCTTTCAAGGAAAGGAGGTACCATTTGAGCTACAACTATTGTCATCTAAATTTGTGCATGGTGTGATGTCATATAAAATCTCATTTCCACCGAATAAGAATACCACCTGATTTTGAATAACAACACTCTCTATATACCTTTAAATTCATGGAAAATTAAATCTCCACTATAAAATGATCCCCCTCATTACAAATGAAGAAAATCCAAATCCTTCAATAGAACTAGAATAGATCAAATTCTTGAAAATCAACTACACACTTCACCAATTAAAGATCTAATCACTACATAGGACACAGTTTTCCTCCAAACCAGTTTGGAGGAATCCCTTCCAACCCATTACATGGCAACTCATATAACCATCCACATGGATAATTTAAATAATCCACATAGCTCGTTAAATAGATCATGCGAACAACAGACAGCAAGAATGGTTTTATCAATCGCCATGTAATGAGTTGAAGAAATAAACTTTTTCATTGAGAAGGTCCATTTCATATTGAAAATTTACGCTCTCATAAATCTAAAGCTGCAAATGGTTTTTTCATAGGTGGGCTACACGCATACCCAATGAGCCGATTAATATTCAATCCACAACCTCACCTTCCACCTTAGTCATTGGGACCAAAACCTTCACTCCAAAATTGAACCCTCTCCATAACAAATAGAGAAAATCCGAATCCCGCAATAAAAACTAGAATAGATCAAAGTTTTGAAAATCAACTACAACTCATTGGCACCTAAATCTTCACTATAAAAAAAATAAATGATCCCTCTCCATACCAAATAGTAAAAAAAAAAAAAATCCTAATCCCTAAAATGAAACTAGAATAGATCAAAAATTTCAAATTAAGCACATACGTCTCAAATTAAAGATCTAACCACTACATATATAACTCAACCAATAGCTTCCTACTAATCCAACTTACATACCCAATTTTAGCTCAATCAAAAAATACCCAAAACAGCTAAACACCCCCAACTGATCTCAGCTCAAATAGCACAAATTAAAGTTCAATTCTTTCCCAAACACCAAATCACACCCAGATCTCACAAAAAACACAATCAACAAAGATTCGAAATCGAAATCGAAATTATAGGAAAAAAAAAAAAAAACTGTATAAAAAATTCGTGACTCACCGAGATGGAATTGATGGCCGCATTGAAGCTTGGCCCAAGATCTGTCGCCATTATCGGCCACAACCTCGAGGCAAATCGAGCACGAGACGGAGCCACTGAAACCTTTTTTGCCTCCATTACCACCAACACTACTATCAGTACCACCTTCATCGTCGACCACCGAAACGTCGTCGTTTCCTAGTCCCATAAATTATATAATAAACAAAAAAAAAAAAAACCAACACAAACAAAAATCCACACGCAAATCCTTTTTTTGCTTCAGAACCCTAAAATCAAAAACAAACAAAACGCCACCGTTTTAGAAGCCGAACCGCTTTTTTTTTGTCTGAAAGAAGATTAAAAAAAAAAAAACGACGTCGTATGAGACATCTTCGATGAATATCAGACAATAGCTGAGAACGGTTCGGGTTTTGATTTTAAAAAATCTCTCAATCTCTCTCTCTACGCTTTGTGCTTTCTGTGTGTTTTCTTTGCTTTTTCTCTCTGGCTCTTTGTTTTAGTGTTTTCTGTGTGTAAGAGAGAGAGAGAGAAGTTGGACCGTTGGATTAGGAAGGAGTGGGTTGGATTATGGTTAGAGAGGTTGTAATAACCGCTGTCTAAGTGGTGGTAATAATGGACGGCCAGGATTGAGTTTTGAGGAGTTTTGTACGGTTGGATTTTTGTTGACGAGATTGACGTTGTGGTTTGCATTAAGACTAATATTTGTTTTTTAATTATAGAATTTTGTTGGTCTGAGCTATGATTTTGTTTTTTTATTTTCTCGTTGGGTTTGGTACGTTTTGGTTAGAACGGGTCACGGGTGGGTCATGTTTGGTGGCTTGCAACATTTACGGGTCGGGTTGGGAATTGAGGTCTATGGGCTTAAGTGGGTGTGCAAAATTCAAGGCCTAAATTTATAAATCTTTGCCCCAATTGAAAGGAACAAGTCAGACCACTGTCCCAAATTTTTTAGTGTTATTGCCAGGCCCTTATTTTCCAGGGGTGGCACTACTACTACTACTACTACTACTACTACTATTATTATTATTATTATTATTATTATTTGATAGTTACATTGAAATAATAAAAATTTCAACTCTAAACATTTTCTTTGAAAACGTCAAAAAATACTAATTGAGTTACAAAGTTTTTAATTTATCATATTGTAAATTTGTGATTGATATTCCTTAATTTTTATTAAGTTTAAATATATTTATTTGAGTAGTTTGCAATATATAATTTATTCTTATGATTTTATCTTCCATGGGTAGTTGTTATTATTATTATTATTCGATAGTTTAGGGGAAGTGGCCATTTGCATAAAGTTGAAGTAGGTGTATTTTACCTTTTTTTTTTTTTGTCAAAGTCAAAACTACTCCTGCCAAAGATACGTGACTAATTTTGCATGTGCTTTGGGAAGACCTCACCCATTTTTGGGTTTTTTTTTTGTTAGCTCAACTGGTAAAGTTTTAAATTGTTAAATAAGATATTTAAAGTTCAATTTCTGCCTACACCAAAAAATGATTAATATCTTGAGTTTTTTTGAAACTCTCTTAAAAAAAATCTTGAATTTTTTTTTGAATAATAAACTTTATTAAAAGGTATAGAAGAAGGTGGTCACATTCTTTGGCTTGGGTATCAATAGGCATATATAGGCTAAATTGGATGGTCAAAAATGGTAGTCACAATACAAGGGTCAAAGTTGTATCCACCTTTATTCCTACCCCACTGAGCTTTCAACAAGGAATATATTATCCACTTGGAATGGATATTCGCACTCGCAGACAGACACTACGATTAACATTTAACATTTTATTATGCTCAGCCTCAGCTCAACTTGTTCTGAAATTTTCCATTTTGTATTTCACCCTCACCTACTTTTGGTTGAATTATCAATTATTGCATGCCCTACAGCGGCTTCGAGTCTCTCATCTTTTTGCAAAAGGAATCTAACTTATTATTCTTGAAAGTTATCAGGTGGTAATTCTGAAGTATAGAACATGCTAGGCTTATTTTTTTAGAATAATTCTAATAACGCATAAAAAGTCATAATTTTTACCACAATTATTATACTTGATAGACTGTCAATAGTTACAAGTTACTTTTACATAGATTGTTACTCTTTCTCTGCCATTCATAGTTTGTCACATAAATAGTTGTGACGAGTAGCGGTTATATTATGTGGTCCTAGAATTTTTGTTATTTTTAAGGTATATTAGTTGTCAGTTACACTTAGGTGGCGTTTGAGTTTTGCGTCTTAGGCATTTGCATTTTTTGCCTTTTTTTTTTCTTTTCCAGGACAACACCTCTAGCACTGTTCATTGTTTTTAAAAGTGATTTTAGGCTTATGAACAGTGTCAAGCGCGTGAGCAGTAATTTTTTATTATTATTTTATTATTTTTAGTTTTCAACCAAATAAGCAGTATTCAAACAGACCCTTGATTAGTATTAAATTTTTCTGTCAAAACTTGGATATTGTTAGTGTGGGCATTCCGAACTCTTTAATCACCTAATTATTCTCTGAATAGTGTATAAATAAAAAAGATTAAATGGGAAGAATTTTTTTATTAATTACCTGGTAATAGTACATGAGGATGTATCTAGAAAAAAAGTACATGAATGGGAATTCAAACCGAAAGGTAAAAATATATTCTTAAGTCCTTCCCACTATATCACCACCACTCTGCACTGTCAACACATCTCCGCAAGTATCCACTTTCGTGGTACGCTTGGTGGATTTGGTTCCCCTCGACCTGTCAGTCAATCCTGCTGACGAGGTATCCTGCAAATGCAATCATAAGATAGTGAAAATCTAGCATATGAAAAGGAGGATCATCAATTAGTATGCATATATGAAAATACAAATAGAGAATTAATCTTTAGTTATACACACGATCAAAGTCTCCTCTTAATTTGGACGATAGTCATTCTTGGTAAGATGTCGGTCACTGCGTGGGATATTATAAAAGTTAAAACACTATTGTTTGGTTTTAAAAAAAAATGCGAAAATATATTATGCTAATGTTTAAATTTTCTCAACTTTAACTATCGAATTATTTATTAAAAAAAATACATTCATCACTAGAGCAATTGTAAAATTTGCATATTCAATAATTAGTTAGCACTAATTGAAAAAGTCTCTTGTTAGTAATCCATCATTCCCAAATCCAATCTATTTATCTTATAATTCACTGTTTTTGTTCTTAATAAGTTTTAGAAATATTAATAAAATTTATTGACACATCGATTATGAGAGTGAGAAAATTTGAATCTTAGATATTTATGTTTAAAATCTTAGAAAGTGTCGACAAAGCTCTTGGCAACTATTAATAATTTAATCAAATTGAAATGACATAATCACAATTATTAACTCCAAAAAAACGAAAAGGGATTTTATGCTTTAATATATGTATTGAATAATTAGTGAAATCCACACCACATAAAATATTTCAAGACTTTTATTTTATTTTTTTTCTTTCTGAATATTGTAAGACATCTTATATAATATAGTGATATACATGCATTGATGATGCAGGAGATAATTCTTAAAATGATAACTCAAGCTTGAAGCATCTCTTCACATGTGTAATAAGTACATAAATCATAAGCATGTGCCAAAAAAGTCTTCACTTGCATGCACCCACATTCACAAAGGGATAACACTATCATCATTCTAGAGGTGACCCCATTTGCCATCTCTGCATCTTTTACCATTAATAGAAAGAAAACATAGCCATCCACACGTAATAATATCTGCAGTACTGTCCAGTATCTAATAATCTAGTTTTTCTTTTTCCTGAATTGCCCAAATTTACGTAGATGATAGATTTACTGGCGGTTTTTACTGATCAGATCTCTCGGTCAATTTTAACTCGGACTCTCTAATCATTAAGAGGAATAGAATTTCAAAATAAATCAACAAAACCAATACGGCATGCAATACCTATTTTTGACGGAACCAAAAACCAAAAAAAGGAAAAACTAGTATTTTGGTATTTTACCACCCACTCGAATTGCGGTCCCATATATTTTGGAGAAAACATTAAATTAAAATGTGTTTTATAAATCACTTCAAATTTTAGCTTAAGTGTAATTCAAATACCATATAAAATACCATTACAACTACCTTATACGACAGAGTGTGATTAGTTGACTGGTTATCTGTTATTTTCACATTAACTCATCATTTTTCTCCACCACTCAATTACATATGGACAGTTGTGGGCTTTGTAGCAAAAGTTGTGTTTTTTATTTTATTTTTTTGTTAGTTTGATTTCAAGTTACAGATAGCCCTATGTTGTTATTAATTTTTATAAAATATTGAAAATAATTTCCATCAAATGATCCTCATAATTTAATTATTATTAAAAATAATATAAAAATATCAATAACATCAATAATATTAAATAATTTAAATTATATAGAAATTAATAACAATAATAGGCTATTTGTATGGGATTAAAAGAATCAATTTTTTAATTACTTAATTATATGTATTACGTTTAGATTTATGTTAAATAAAAATAACATTTATTATTTATTATATGGATTAAAAGAGTTATGTCAAAATGAATCAATTTTTTTTTTTTTTGAGAAAAAAATGAATCAACTTATAATGAAACATATTACAGACTTAGTTATTTTGAGTTAATTATGGGTTAAGCACCTCATAATGTTGTGTCTACAAGCCATGTCAATTATTGCCATGATGTCATCCCTAGTAAAATGCTAAATCTTGTTACATACTCTTTATTGTAGTTCTGTACATACATTTTCATAATTTTAAATGAAATTGTGCTTGGCTATAATAAAATCAAAAGCATTAATTTTTTTTTAAAAAAGTAAAGACTAAATCAACACAATTGAAAGTAAAAATACATTTTTTAAAAGAAAATATAAACTAAAAACACAATCATTGACCACTGGACTCAAGCTATAACGATCCAAGGAAAAATACTAACCACGTCTACACTATACCTTAAAAAGACTAGTCACAATTAAAGTTTCTTGTAATTATAAATAAAATTCAGTTCAACCTAGTAAATACTCAATATAGGACTCATTACACACCTACACATATCACACAATCAATTAAATTGGAGTCTCACATAAGTATAGTTATTTTCTCTAACACTCATCTCAAGTTGGACCCATTTTAGTAATTTGACCTGTAAGTTTTTATCTATACTTTTATTTAAGGGGTTTCTCCTGTTTAGATTTCTTGTTTTTTAGTTTAAAAATGTCTTATACCCCTATGTTTAAGTAGAGGTAAAACTAAAGGATAATCTTGTAAAAATGTAACTTTGATTCCTACTAAAACATTGCCTAAAAAATAAGATTACTTTCCTGTTAATTTTTAAATTACTTTATCCATTTATAAATTAGAATTTCAAAATAAAAATTATATATATAAAATAAAAAGACACAATTTTTTTTTACAAAATAGAACTACTAAAAAAAAGCCTCATCGCACGTGCTTTGAACGTGTGATGAGGCTAGTTAGCTCTAAATTTTTTTTATTTATATAACATAAGATTTCTCTTAAATTAAAAACGAAAATAACACAATTAAAAGAAAAAATACGATTTTAAAAAAATAAAATAAAATAACTGTTTTGAGAAGAAAGTAAAAATACGACATTGGTCCTCTTCCAAATACGGAAGTCTCAAGTGTTTTGAGTTCTACTCCTACTACAGTCCTACTCAAGCACCGTAGTCATAGGGGATACCACGGGAATTTAACAATAAGAGTTGAGACCTAATCTGGTAATTTCACCCCATCCCTTCGGTTTTTTCACCTATATATAAATACGCAAATACTCGCATCACCTCTCAGCTCCGAAACTCTCTCACGCTCTCACAATCTCAATTTCTCTGTGAATTCAAAAACCTCTCTCTCTCTCTCTGTTTTCTTCAATTCCCATTCGAATTTCAGTTCCTCTAAGCTCAGAAAACCACAACCATGCTAGTTTATCAGGATCTTCTCACTGGTAAATCTCTCTCTCTCTCTCTCTCTCTCTCTATAAATTTTTTTGTTTTTGTTTTTTTGTTGTTTTTGAATTATAAATTTATAATCTTTCTGTTTCTGATGGTTCCTAGGGTTTGTTTTTGGCTATATTTGTTTCAGCTAAAGTTTCTTTATTTGGTATAGATATTCGAATTTTTATGTTGCTTGCTTCGACGTGGAATTCTCTGTCTGTCTGTCTGTGTGTGTTTGTGTGTTAATTTTGATATCTACGATTATAATCTGTTCTGTGTTGTTGTTTATTGGAAAAAAGTTTGAAATATTCTCTCTTGATTGCTTGGACGTGAAATTTGTTTCTTCTTTTTTTTAATATATATATATATATATATATTATGGTTTCTAGGATATTTTTAGTTAAACAATTTCCTGCCACATTTTTATTTTATTTTTTTTGTTTCCTTGATTTTTGTTTTGAAATATCTTCTTCAGTTAATTTATATATAAAATTGTTGAGCTAATTTAACGGAGCTAACGAATTTTCCGTGAAAATAAAACGGAGTGTGTAAGCTAATTTAAGCGCAAAGAGAAATAGATTTTTTTTTTTTTCGGTGGGTTAGTTTTAAGGTCTGGGATTTGGGAAATTCAACCAATCAGATCTACTAATAGATTTAGATTTTTTAATCAGATTTTTTTTTTTTTTTTATAGTGTTAATTTTTTTTATTTTTTATAGTGTGTTAAAAATTTGGGGGCTAAAGTTGTTTTTTCATTTAGTAACTGATTCTCTGTTTGGCTGCTGAGAAGATTGATGGAAAAGAAATCAAAATTGTATAAACTGGGTTGAGCTGCTAATTTTATAAAATCGAGACACTACATATTGGGTTCAAAGTTTTTGGCTTGTGGTTTTTCCTTTTAGAATTCACTCAGCACCAGATTTTGTAACCTATGTACCGGTTTCGCTTTTGTGTCCCCCTTAAAATGAATTGGTGACTTGCACGCAACTACTGGGTGCTTTGTGATTTTATATAAATAAATAAATATTTAATTTTTTAAAGCTTGTGTTGTAATATTGTTGGGAGTTTGCGTTAAATAAGGAATTTCAAAGTCTCAGATAATAGGTGGTGTACTAGAGTGTTTTGAGTATCTATAATGGTTATTCATTGTTCGGTTCAAACTACTTTACTAATAAAGGAGAAGTTCCTGAAAACTACTGCAAGAATGGGCTGCTCTTTCTCAAAGTCAAGCTTTACGCTTCTTGCTTTAGAAAGATTGCGGGAGTTTGAGCTAAGTTATGGCTTATATTTGGATTGTGGGTAATATGGTTGTAGTTTCTTTGATGTGTTTGCTAACTTTCCTATGTCATTGATATTAATGTGGTTGTGGTTTCTTAAGATATTTGCGACTATATTGTTATTCTTTCATCATATTGTTGAAAAGCATTTGGGCCTTTGTATTGTGGGGGAAGTTTATTTTTGAACTATCAAAATTTCGTGCCAATAAACTTAATGTCTGTTGATGTAATTTCAGGTGATGAGCTTCTCTCGGACTCATTCCCATACAAGGAAATTGAAAATGGGATGCTGTGGGAAGTGGAGGGAAAGGTTGGACTGTCTTATCTGTTGCTTCTATGATTATTGTTGTCGTAAAGAGTTGTTGGTATTGTATTGGTGTTTGTGCTTCTGAGGAGATTTGAGAGCTTCAATTTCTGCTACTATTAGTTTGTGTTTTGTGCCTATGGTTCTGAAAAAAAAGAACAATTATATGCACTGCAATTAGATGATCTAACTTTCATATATCATTTGCTATCTGGCAGTGGGTTGTTCAAGGAGCAGTCGATGTAGACATTGGGGCTAACCCTTCTGCAGAAGGTGGAGGTGAGGATGAAGGTGTTGATGACCAAGCTGTCAAGGTTGTTGACATTGTTGACACCTTTCGGCTTCAGGTGAGAAAACTCACTGCTTTTAGTAGCTATTATCTTACCAATCTTCTCACTTAGGATTTAAAACAAGTGGTTTCATATTATTTTCAGGAACAACCTGCTTTTGACAAGAAGCAGTTTGTCACATTCATGAAGAGGTACATCAAGAATCTGACACCCAAATTGGAGGCAGACAAGCAAGAGTTGTTTAAGAAGCACATTGAGGGAGCAACCAAGTTCCTCCTTTCAAAGCTCAGTGACCTCCAATTGTATGTGCTTGCTTTTGTTCTCTATCATTGATAGCATTCATATTTGTACTAATGGCTCTTTCGTTTTTCCGGTAAACCATATTGATTAGTTGAGTTTCTCTTTTGACAGTTTTGTGGGGGAAAGCATGCATGATGATGGTGGTTTGGTGTTTGCCTACTACAAGGAAGGCGCAACTGATCCAACCTTTATCTACTTTGCATATGGACTGAAGGAAATCAAGTGTTAAACATTTACATGGTGATCTTCCTTTAGTTTTAGTTCTAAGTTATCAGTATTTATATTTTCCTCTTTCCTTTGGAACCTGTGGAAGATAAGGGTATAGTTCAATCTACGAGTATTGGTTTTTGAGTTTTGTTCTATTACTACATGTTCTTCTGGTGGTGGTGATGTTAGAGTATTTATATACATATCTCAGTTGAGGAATAAAAATATAAAATGTGTGTTTTGTTCAAGATGCCTTTGTGTGTGCATGTGGTGTTCAATATGGTGCCTTTTGTGCCCACTGATTTATTCTATTCCTTAAGCCGCTCATTCTATACCTCTCCTCTCTTCACACACGCTCACATGCACGTACAGACGCATCGTGTTTCCCATTTGTGGTTTGCTTGAGAGGGGCATGATCTGAGTCTGACTATCATATAGATTGCCCATATACACTCTCTATTAGATGGTTGTGGTGGTTTGGTCAGTGGAAGGAGGAAGACCAATAAAAGCATATCGATATTGGGCAGCTGCCTTCTTCATTATATAGACCAGACCACAAGACTGCTATACTTCTCTTAGGTTGTCGTAGAGAAAAACGCTACGGACTTCTCTTCTAGAGATTTCCCTGTAAAAAGTAAGATGAGTATGAAGTTCAGATTGTGACAATGTATGTGTTTCCTTTTTTCATGTCGCTGATAAATTTGCGCAAGCATTGCCATTAAAACAAGAAACAAACTTGTCCTACTTGTCAAAAAGAAAAGAAAAGAAGAAGAAACAAACTAGTCCAGATTGATTCCTTTATCTTGCAGGCTCACAAGTGATTGTTTGTTTCGAGATATTGGGAAAAATAAGAAAATCTAACACTTTGTACAATCACTGATCATGGTCGGGTGAAACCTAGATTAGGATGTTGGTCTATCTAAAGATTAAGAACGTCTTCTTGCGGTTGGCAGGACTAGCGGGATCTGATCGTGGGACTTGCCCCATTTGTGACTTGAATTATGAATAATCAAGAGCAATCTGCAATCTTCGTAAAAGCATTCTCATCCAAAATTTACAAAAAATTCTATTTTACTATCTCAAAATTCACTTTATCATTTAAATCATACCATTTTTCAACACATCTAACATCCCAATTTTTATTTTCTTATACAATACATTAAAATGATATATTTACACAATAAAATATATTTGTGTCTCTCTTTCTCTCTCTCTCATCACCTCCATCACCACCGTCACCACTATGAAGACCCAAAACCCCAACACAGTTTATCAAAAACCAAAAAAAAAAAAAAAAAAAAAAACCCACTGATCCACCATCAACAGCACACGCCGAGCCACTTGACCCACCAAGCAAACCCACCAAATTCAGCCCCAGACCCACCGTGCCACCACAACCCACGGCCCACCACACCGATGTCACCACGATTCACCATCGAAACTTAGCTCCAAACCCACGGCCAAAATCGATTAGTAAACCCATCACCACCTACAACCAAATCCGATTTGCAAACTCACAATCAAGGTGGATGATCTGTGGTACTCTATTGGTGCTTACCATAAGTTGATGATCATGGGAGCTTCGTTGATTGTAAAGAAGAGGGAGAAAGAGAGGAAAGTGAGTGAGAGACAAAGAGATGAGAGACCGTGTGATGAGAGAGAAAAGAGAAATAAAATATAATATAACATTTTGGTAAAGTGCTACAGTACCATCCTAAATGTAGGATGGTATTGTAGTATTATACCAAAAAAATTTAGATTTTTACACTTTCCCGCTTCCAGATGCTAAGCACATTTTGGACTTGAATGCCAAATGTATCTTACATTTGGCATTTTGTAAGCCCACTACCAATGCTCTAAGAGCAGCATTTTCAAAAAAAACATCCGAGGTTTAAATCCTCTCTGTTCCAACTATTAAATTTAAATAAATAAATAAATAAGCAATCCACACGGGCGTAAGTCAGCAATAGTAGCGGATTGTCCACCAGGTAATATTGTCCATCAAGTAATCATTTAAAAAGAGATGGCCTATTCTTCCTCCTTGCTCCACTGAATTTGCCCATTAACCCTCTGATTAATGGAATAGTTTATTGAGATAAAAGATAGTCGGTGCATGTTATTATTCAAAAAGATTAAACTAAAAATATAAAACGTGGAAATAATTATTGAACCACCAACTTAATTCCACACTTCCCAATGCCAATGGTTTAAGGTAATCCATGTTCTGATTCTTCTGTATCCCATCTTGGATTTGGATCATGCATTGCATTTCTTGGTCCAGAGGTAATATAGCATAAGCACACATTGCAATAAGTCCTTCAGCATCAAATTGTGAACCTCTGGCTTTGTCGACCAAATCAACTTTGGTGTACTTACCTATCAGTCATAACCCCAATAAACGAATTTGATGCTATATATACACGAGCTTTTGAGTGCGCACTTTGATAAGGTGAACACGTTTGAGGATATTCGTCAATTATCCATTTGCCCAAAGAATCAACGATAACAACAGATAGCATAACCAAGATATCTCTCTCTCTCCTTTTTTTCAACCCACATATATAAACAACTTTCACCGATAAACGACAATAATTATAATATACATGTATAATGCATCGGATATATATAGAGGGTGCACTGATGCAACATGCCTCTCACAGTACGTACAACTCATGGGCCATGGCTGTTTGGGACTGAAATGCCGTAAGAGGCATACTATATATATATATATATATAATATATGTCTAATGTATATAATATACTTTCTGCCTAAACTGAGCAATCATTTGGTTCTTCAGTTAAGGATAACATTTGGGCTAACCAATCTTCAGGATTTATTTGACTTTTTCCTTGGCTGCTGGTCTGATAGGTGATAACCCAATCTTTTAACTGGGCGGCGGCTCAATCTGGTCTTCCCGGCTCATCCTTGAAAAAACGTGTTACTTTGGAACTTGAAATATGTTGGGAGTAAAAACTTTAAAGTGGTTGTGCCTATAATGGAACACAGAAATTCCCACCGGTGTTTTAGAAAAAATTAGGTTGGAGATTTTTAAGAGGGTGTTTGGATTAAGGTATTTTGAGTTATATAACTCAAAACTTATAATTCAAAACCCAAAATCTGTGGGACCTACTATGTGAAAATTGGTTTGGCTAAGTTTTTCGTTTTTGTTTAAAAAACTTATTTCTCAAATTTTTGAGTTATGAGAATGAAAATTGAGAACTGATGAAATGGTGTTTCCAGTTTTTAAAAATTGAGTTTGATTGCATTTTCGATTTTAAGTTCAATCGTATGGGACCAATGCAATGAGCAGTCACAATAATCTCAGTACCGTTGGAACTCTTACTCCCCTTTGGCTTATCCCTGGCTTAACAATGAAGTTTACATACCTTTTCCCTCAGTTTTTTTCTCTCTACCCCCATATGCCATTACTCCAAATCCAACTTTCCCATTCACTCATCTCACCCAACTCTCTGAACCAATATAAATCACTTCCTTTATTTTTTCTTTTCGCACCCTTTATCTCAAACTCTAGTGGCTTCAGTTGTTCACAAGCTCAAGCATGAAAAATGAACCCGATTGAAGAACCCATCCCAGCCGAGACCTAGCACCACTGAAAAGCCTGTCTGTCACTGGTGCCAAAATCTGTCTCCCACCTCTGCCCATGTGACCACGTTTCTCTCTCTCTCTCCCCCCTATAAACCCGCTTTGCTCTATTTTGTGTGTCTCTAAAGCATTGTTTTGAAAGAAGAAATTTAGTCCTTAGAGGTTTTGCTATCGATCTGACATGCACCTTTGTATATTAGCTAATTGAGGTATAAATAATTTCACACTAAAAAACATTCTAGTGCAGGTGAAAACCATTGATTGAATAGTAGCTACAACATTAGATGCAATCTTTGATTTTGGGGTCCCTTCGGGGCAGAGGAAGAAGAGAGCATCAGTCACACCAGTTTCATACAACTAAAAAGGAAAGCAAGGAAACGCAGAAACTGGGACTAAGATCGAAGAACGAACCAACCAATGGGGTTTCCTAGAGATGGGTTTTGGGGAGGTGGAGGCAGAAGTGTGTAGATGCCGGAGTTTGATGGGGATGACTCGGTGTGTGTGGAAGTATACAAAACAATTTCATTTTGGGTGAGATGAGAGATACTGTCACACGCAAGAGGGAGCAGTGACCGTTCTGAAGACAGCATGCGGTGGACTCCAAAAAAATTGATAAAGTTGAGTACTGAGAATGAGAAATATGGTTTTGAGTTATGAACTAAAGATGAGTTCTTAGATTTGGGTTTTTAATGAGTCTGAGTTTTGAGACATGAGTGACGAATTTGAGATATGAGTTTTGAGTTATGTTTTTTGAATTTTGAATTTTGAGTTAGCTTTAGTCCAAACATCAATATCATTGTTTAAAATGATGTAAAAGCTGTAGTTTAAAAAATATTGTGAAAACTCGTGTTTACAGCATTCATAAAATAAAAAATGTGTTTTAGGTGAGATGAGAGATAATGTCACACACGGGAGGGAGCAATCACCGTTCTGAAGAGAGCTGGCGGTGGACTCCACAAAAATTGATAAAGTAGAGTACTAAGAATGAGAAACATGGTTTTGAGTTATGAACTAAAGATGAGTTCTCAGATTTGGGTTTTTCATGAGTCTGAGTTTTGAGATATGAGTGATGAATTTGAGAGATGAGTTTTGCGTTATGGTTTTTGAATTTTGAGTTAACTTTAGTCCAAACACCAGTATTGTTGTTTAAAATGATATGAAAAATGTAATTTAAAAAGTATCGTAAAAACACATATTTACAATATTCATAAAGCAAAAAATATGTTTGGTATTATGTTACATTGTGTGAAAAAACATAATTGTGTTCGGTATGTGTGTGGTATTTTTTTAAAGCTTGAATTAAAGAAGGAAGCTTAAATGCATTGTTTAATCAAGCGGGCCTCATGTTTTTCATAATATTTACAAAAGTGCCATTGAGCAATAGTATTTGAAATCTAAAAACTAGGAATAAAAGTTTTCTAAATTCAGAATTTCAACCTAACTCAAACACTTAAAAAAAAAACACCATCACTAAACACGATTTTTTTTTTAGAACAAACGCTAAAAACTGTTATTTGGAAGGTTCAGGTTCACCCCTGAAAGAACAAAAGATGAATATCTGTTGCCCGGTTTGATGGATAGTTGGATACCATCTCTTGTGGTATCTGACACTAGCCAATGTTTTTCTCTTTTTTTTTGGCGTAGTAGGGATTCAATCCAAAATCCTTATCATAAGACGAGACTTTATCAGTTAGCACAATGGTTGTCAATGTCAAGGCATGAATGAGCCAATTGCCGTCCTAATTCTTTTGATAATATAAGCTATAAATTCTTGAAGGGCTTGAATCTTAAAAGGTAATCTTTAACCCAAACCATAAGAAAAGAATGTACAGTCATCACATCTGCAATCCGTATGTAGGAAAGAGCAAAAGAAACCATGCTCGACTACATTAATGATTTATGGTTTAGTACGCAAGATTACAGAATACAGAGGTTTTACTTTTGTGAACAAGTCGTAAACTCAGCTCGACTTCATTGAAATTTAGGGCACATAATACCATTTCAGAAGTCCAGCCTTTGCATGATCTGAACCGTGAAATTGAACAGAATCTAGGCATAATAATTCAAGCTTGATTTCTTCTTTGCCTGTACCTGAATGATACCTTCATTAAAGTCCTCATGGTTCACCTGAAATTGACAAAACCAACACTGTGATCAGTACTTGTTCCCATGCAAAGCCCAAATTAAAAATATTTGTCAGCTTTGCGATAAGTTGCAGAAATCCTGGAGAATGCACACCTCAGTAGCATCGCGGCGAAGGGCTAGCATGCCTGCTTCCACACAAACAGCTTTTAGTTGTGCTCCATTGAAATCATCAGTGGAACGGGCCAATTCTTCAAAATTTACATCTGGGTGGACATTCATCTTCCTTGAGTGGATCTAATATATCAAGGCAAAGGTTTCAATAAGAGTCTGGCACATAACAAGGATAAAAGCAGTCATCAAAGAAAGTACTCCCCCAAAGGACTCACCTGCAAGATGCGAGCTCTTGCTTCTTCACTGGGATGTGGAAACTCAATTTTACGATCCAATCGACCAGAACGCATAAGAGCAGGGTCCAGGATGTCAGCACGATTAGTTGCTGCTATCACCTATGATTTTCCAAAGAATTGAAGGTGGTCACTTATATGGTCCAGAATAGATACAATTATCATTACATGCAGTGCCACATTCCTCTTAATTCTCATTTATGGCACCAAAATAAGAACATGACAGTCCAAGATTGACTCCCACAAAGAGGATCAAGTTTAAGCTACAATCTTCATGCCAGAAAATTAATGAACCAAAAAACTAGCCTAAAACAGAATCCAACAACGTTAAAGTGCTTCTCTAACCTTAATCCGGTCATCACTACTAAAACCATCAAGCTGATTGAGCAATTCCAACATAGTCCGCTGCACCTCCCTATCTCCACTCACTTCACTGTAGTCAATAGGAAAGGATTTTAATCAGGAAAACTATTAATGAATTAACTTCTTCCAACCCCAAACCAAGAACACTAAAGGTCTGTCAACAATATCATGTAGATGTACATCTATAAAACTGACATATCCTGAAATAAAGTATAGCATACCTATCAAATCGCTTTGTGCCAATTGCATCAATCTCATCTATGAAAATGATGCAGGGTGACTTCTCTTTTGCAAGCTGAAAGGCATCACGAACAAGTTTTGCTCCGTCTCCAATGAACATCTACACAAAACCAAGTTCGATTACTTCACATGGACCCAGTAATTAAGTACATACAAATTACAAACATCATCTAACTTACTGCTTCATAAAATCAGATATGTTATTAACAAGGATGAACATATCCACCATATAACCATCGATTGTATTACTTTCTGACAATGTACACAAGTTTAACAATCCATAGCTTGACGAAATTGATTACGAGAGAATATGAGCATTAGAGGCAATGCCTATAGCTTATGCTTGCAGCCAAACAAATACTTTTTGGGCCTTATTGTTTCATCAAAAACCAAGTTATATGTTCAATAATGCAGCATGCACTTTCCTGTACATGCTTGGTATCTATCCTTCATTTTTTTAATTCTTATTCCCCAGAAATGGTTATACCACAGTCGAACATGTTTCTCTGAAATAGCTCTATAGGTCATGTACTTTCCAATACAGAACAAAAGTTCAACATGCTATAATGGGTAAGACAAAGGAATTCCACAATTACAGTCAAGGATGCAATACCTCTGAGGCTAAAAATGAGATAATCTCAAGTAGTCTGTAGTCCAAGTGTTAGGTGTCAGCATATGTAAATCAGATTTATAACACAACTCAAAAGCCATAAAAGGAAATAATTTACAGGGATAATTTACAGGAATTTCCAAGATTATTTTGTTTGATTGGTGACTAATTTTCTGAAATTTCCAATATTATTAACCATTAGGAATCAACCATAACAAAGTATGTCATACCTGGACAAGTTGTGGGCCTGCTAGCTTCAGAAAAGTGGCATTTGTTTGTGCTGCACAAGCACGTGCCATTAAAGTTTTCCCCGTCCCAGGAGGTCCATACAAGAGCACTCCCTTGGGTGGACGAATACCTAATTTCTGAAATCGCTCCTTATGTGTCATTGGCAAAACAATGGCCTCAACTAATTCTTGGATCTGTGGAAATTTAAAAAAATAATTAGAGTTTAAGGTACCAAAATTTGACAAATAAAAGTAACCAAGGAAGAATTCTCCTAAAGAGAACACTGAGTCAGAAACTTGCCTGTTTCTCCAGCCCTCCAATGTCATTGTAATCTTCAGTTGGTTTTTCATCAACCTCCATGGCCTTTACTCGAGAATCATACTCAGATGGTAGTGTATCCAAGATCAAGTAACTATCTTTGTTCACTCCAACCAGATCACCGGGCTTTAGCTTATCAGGATCAACAAGCCCAACAACAGGAAGAAAGATAGTCTGCAGTCAAAGTAAAAAAACTGATTATCATCTTTTGACAGGTGCAGCCAAGGTGATTATAAGGCATAGGCCCAACAAGTAGAATAGCATCAAGGTTTGTAACAACGAAAAAGAGTCTTAGGACTTGTTAAGAGAACTATTTGTTCCAGATATTCATGCAACCTCCATGAAATGGACATACATATTGTATTATACCAAGTAAAAACCCCAAAGAAACATAATTTGACAGTGTCCCTCACAGATTAAGCATGGGATAACCACATTAAATCGTTAAAAAGGGAATTTAGCACAGTATAACAGGGGGAAAAAGGGAATTAATAGTTCAATTCAAATTAATCAACTTTCTGAATTTTGATTGAATTTGTCAGTAAGATAGAAGAATGAGTGTAGAATAGTATGTATGCTGTCTTACCTGGCGAGTGGATGTTTTCAACACAACACATTTTCCCTTCCTTTGCGAGTCAAGATCAATGTTGGCACCATCCTCCTCGGCCTCATCTTCTGGGTTCATTTCCAAAATCTACAAGTATACAAACTTGCAATTAGAGTCCAATTTTACCAGAACATCAACTATGATAACCAAGTAAAAGCCCCAAAGAAACCTAACTCAATCATGTCCCTCGCAGATTAAGCATGGAAAATCATAAAAAGGCTCAAAGCACAAGACCATCAAATTTTATCTACTAGACAATTAAAAAATGACATGGTTAGATTAACCTCTACTTTCAGGAGATGTAAGTACACCCTATCACAAAAAAGTACACCCTATCACAAAAAAGAAACATTTCGTGATAAGATCAATATACATTTGACGTATTACCTTAAAGGAATTGGGTGTCAAAATGGTGGTTGTGGGTACAAAAGCGATACATGATTGCAAGGAAGAGGAGGGTAACTTCTCTTTTTTTTTTTTTTTAGGTAATAGAAATTTTATTGAAAAAATGAACATTTTGTTCATAATGATGAACACTCTGGACATGAAGAAAATACAAAAGGCTCAAGAGCTAAAGCTAACAGCTAACAAATTGTAAAAGTAGAAATTGAAATACATTGTGTAAGACCCCAAATACGAGCCCACTAAAATAAAGTACCAAAAAGAAGATGTTTTAAAAGATCTAAAGATCTCTCATTATCTTCAAAGATATGGTTATTTCGTTCCTGCCAAACTAACCACAGTAGACAACCTGGTATCATATTCCAGATAGTTGACTGCTGCTTCCCAAACCAATTCTCCCAAGCAAAAAGAAGAGCCTTAACGGCCTACAGCATTACCCAATGGACGCCAAACACATGAAAAACTTCACACCATAAAGCATAAGCCAACTTACAGTGAAGGATAACTTACTAAAATACTTCCTCGAGACATTGAAACACACTAATTCATTTATAGCAAGGTGAATAACAAAATCATAAATTGCTTCTAGGTTTCCTTGATTTGGCTGGTACTACAGAAGACAGAAACCACAGCCTAATTTTCATGTACAGAGAAAAGCTCCACCAATCACAGGATTTGGCTATCATTTTATTTCCAAAAAAATAAATTACAAGATTTGGAGGCATATTCGGGTGAGACAAAGGAGAAATATTTTCAACCCGAGCTTATTAAGTTTTTTTTTTTTTTTTTTTTTTTTTAAGCCATTTATCATTTATATTAGGAGATTCCCCTTCCATGAAGGATGGTAAGCTTCATTGTCCGAAAACAATTGATTCTGCCCACACTAGGCATTATCATGGTAGGAAGATGGGCCAGGCTGTGACCATTGAGTTATCTACCACGGTCTTTCAATTTTTTTTATCATTGACAAGTTACACACGCACTACATGCGTCTTGAACCAGTGACCGAAAGTCCCGTTTGAGCTACAACTCATCAACTCTACCTCAGTCTAACAATTAACACCCCCCCCCCCCCACCCCCCCAAAAAAAAAAAAAAATGAAAAACCCAGATCCCAAATGTGGGTGTTGAAGCATATATCCCATATTTGACATCCCCAACACAATAAAAACCCCAAACTACACAACCTATGGTATCAAAACTAGTATTTCCAAATGTAATCAATCAAACAATCAAATAAATTCTTCACACACTCATACTCACACAGAGCACTTAACAAAAAAACCCAAGTTATCAGAAATTTAAATAAATTTACCTCAACAATGTTGCCAACCAAGTAAGGCAACTGCTTATTAAGCTTTATCTTCTCCTGATTCTCCTTTATCTTCTCCTTGTACGAATCCAAATCCAAATTCGTTCTTTGCAACTCATCCTTCAACCACACACAAATAGTTTTAAATCACAAATTCACAGAAAGCCCATAGCTTCCCAATCAAAAACAACATTAATCAATGAAAAACACAGTCCAGCACTAAAATAAATCAAAAAAATTCACAATTTTTTTTTTAAAAATTTAAAAAGGGAGCTTTACATTAAAATCAAAACAGATATAAAAACTGGAACTTGTTTTTCATAAGCACAAATAAATAAACGATTATAATGCACAGATTAGAAAAAAAAAATTTTAAAAAAAAAATGAAAACAAACGGATCTAGAAGCTTAATTTAGTTTTCATGGTTATGCTGAAGAAACCCTAGCTAGAGAGAGAGAGAGAGAGATAGAGGACCTTGAGGATGCGGATCTCGGTGTCGAGGAGTCGAGAGGCGCGAACGACGTCGTCGGTGGACATGGCGGCGAGCTGATCGTCCTCGAAGCTCGAATCTTCAACCATCGATGTTGCCATTGGAACTATCTATATCTTTTCACAGAGACTCGGAGAGAGAGAGAGTTAAGGGTTTCACTTTCCTTTCACAGCTTTCGCTCTACTTGTTCCCAAAGAAACAGAATAAAGGAGCACCTTGCTTCTTTCTTTTCCTTTTTTCTTTCTTTTTCTTTAATTTTTAGGGCTTTTTTTGGGCCGTGAAGAAAAAGGTTTGGGCCTTCAAGATAGGTACAGGGTAATGGGCCTTCTATATATATATATATATAATTATATATATATATATATATGTTTTTTTTTTCCTTTTTGCTTAAGCACTTTTACTATGACATTAACAATCCAAAAATCATACATACCCAATTTTTTTAATCATGGTTAAAGTAATCAATGGTAAGTAGTGGAAAAAAAGTAGTATATTTAAAAATGACAATTGTGACTATCGAAATCACCTCAACAATTATGAAATTTATTGTAAAAAAAAGTTGTATATATAAATTTTTATGATTTGCCTATTAGAATGGAAATTCTTCATACCAATACATTATGACGTAGCTTATCAAAAAATACATTACGATGATGTACCCTTTTTTTTTGAAGAGGAAAACACTCTCAAATTTCATCAAATAGAAATAGAATCAAAATACAACGCCTTCATAGCTGGGGGAGGAGAGTCCTCAATCCAGACAACTTCATTTGAGACATCTTTGGCGTACCTAGCTAATGCATGGGCTACTGTGTTTGCACTCCTCTTAGCATATTGAACCTTTCACCATCGAAACCCATTAAGCAAGCTGACCATGTCCTGAAATATGTGGCCTAACTGAGTTGAGAAGCCTTTCTTCAACCTCAGAGCAGTCATGACTGCTTGATTATCACCCTCGATGACTAGATCAGTAAAACCACACTCCATAGTATCACAAAATGGAATTGGGAAAAATCTGAAAGTATTATTGAATAAAATTTATCTTGTCCCTTATATACAACAGGGCTCAGTTAGTTACAGAGCAAACTAAAACTAACAGAAAAGAAACTAAGCTAACTAACTACTAACTAACTATATTCCCACGTGTATCAACTAATCAACTCACGTGCCATTTATAAAACTCAATAACAACAGAAGCTAACAGAAGCTACAGGTCGTATAAGGTTCAATACAGATATAACTTGCTAAAACTACAAGTTCACAGCATCATATATAGCTTCTTGTATCTCAACCACATTAGTAGAGTCTTGCTTCCTCTACTCCAAGTCTTCATTCATCTAGCACTGATCTTGATACTCCCCCTCAAGATGGACTTGAGGTTGATAAATGTTGATAAGTCCCATCTTGGACAAAAGGGCAGAAAACTGCTTGTGACTTAATGCTTTAGTGAGCAAGTCAGCTAATTGAGATTGGGTTTTGACATGATTAAGTTTGATAATCTTCTCCAACACCTTATCCCTCACAACATGGCAATCTATCTCTATGTGTTTCGTTCTTTCATGGAAAACAGGGTTGGATCCTATATAGAGGGCTGCTTGATTGTCACAAAATAACAATGCTTCTCTATTGTGATCAACTTGAAGATCCCTTAACAAAAACAAAATCCAAACAATTTCACAAGTGGAGATGGCCATGGCTTTGTATTCTGCTTCAGCTGAGGACCTAGAAACAGTAGATTGTTTCTTTGATTTCCATGAAACTAGTGAATCACCAATGAATATACAATATCCAGCAACAGACGTTCTTGTATCTGGACATGCAGCCCAATCAGAGTCAGTAAATCCTTTTACATGAAGCTCTGAATTTGCTGAGAAGAAGATTCCTTTTCCAGGTTCATTTTTCAGGTATTGAAGAACCTTAAGAGCTACTTCAAGATGTGGTTTTCTCGGATTAGCCATGAATTGGCTTAACTTGTGCACTGCATAAGTAATATCAGGCCTTGTGATGCTTAGATAAAGTAGTCTTCCCACCAGTCTTCTATACTGCCCTGGGTTGTCAAGCAGTGTACCTTCATGCTTGCTTAACTTCAAGTTTGGATCCATGGGAACTTTGACAGGTTTGCAGCCAAGAAGTTCTGTATCTTCCAAAATTTCAAGGGCATATTTTCTTTGACATAAAGAAATCCCTTTGTTTGTTCTTGCTACTTCCAAGCCAAGAAAATATCTCAAATCTCCTAGATCCTTCAACTTGAATTTTTGATTCAGCAGCACCTTAAATTGATCTACCTGCTCTTTATCATTACTTGCAATAAGAACATCATCTACATATACTAATAAAGCAATGAAAGAAGTCCCTTGCTGCCTTGTAAAGAGAGAATAGTTTGCCTTAGATTGAGTGAAACCAAGTTCTATCAATGTGGTTGAAAATTTAGAGAACCACTGTCTGGAAGCTTGTTTAAGTCCATAGAGTGACTTATTTAGTTTGCATACAAGCTGCTCTCCATGCTCCCCTTTGCTGTGAAAACCAGGTGGAAGGGCCATATACACTTCTTCATGTAAGTCACTATGAAGAAAGGCATTATTCACATCAAGTTGGCTTAGGAACCAACCTTTCACAGCAGCCACTGCAAGAACACACTTAACAGAAACCATTTTTGCAACAGGGCTGAATGTTTCAAGATAATCTAACCCCTCCTTTTGAGTAAAACCTTTGGCAACCAACCTAGCCTTGTACCTTTCAATAGACCCATCTGCCTTGTACTTAATTTTATATACCCATTTGCACCCTATGGGATGTTTGGTGGGAGGTAAAGTTGTGACAGTCCAAGTATTATTTGCTTCTAATGCAGCAATTTCAGCATCCATGGCATTTTGCCATTTAGGATCAGAAGCTGCTTGTGAGAAACATGTGGGTTCTGCGATAGTGCTAATAGAGCAGCAAAAGGATTTGTAAGCAGGGGATAAGTTGGTATATGAAAGAAAAGAAGAAAGAGGATAGGAAATACCTGGTTGGGACTGACTGGAAATGAATGCAGAAGAAACTTGATTACAATGGTAGGTCTGAAGGTAAGAAGGAGGTTTAGAAGTTCTAGCAGACCTTCTAGGAATTGCAGCTAGATTAGAAGAGATATCATGATCAACATGATCAGAAACATTAGGAATAGAATGATCATCTGAATCAAGATCATGATGAAATTGTATGATGGAATCAGAAGTAGCAGATGGTGAAGAATCAAGAAAGACAGATGGAATTAAAGGAATGTGAGGTAAAGGGATCAGATCAGTAGCAGGAAGAGAAGATTGGTCTGTAAAAGGAAAGATCTTCTCATGAAACACTACATCCCTAGAAATGAAAATGGAGTGAGAATCAAGGTCAAATAACTTGTAACCTTTAACATTGAATGGATAGCCCAGGAAGACAGATTTTCTAGCTCTATGAGAAAATTTATGCTTATGTGGGGTAACATTTGTAGCATAACAAAGGTAGCCAAAAGTTCTCAAGTGAGAGTAGGAAGGAACATGATGAAAAAGGACTTCATAAGGAGACTTATGATGTAGAAAAGGAGTAGGAAGTCTATTGATCAAATAGACAGTAGTTAGGACATAATCACCCCAAAAAACAAAAGGAAGATTGGATTGAATTTGTAAGGCTCTAGCAGTAGCCAAAATGTGCTGATGCTTTCTCTCCACAACAGAATTTTGTTGTGGAGTATATACACAACTTTTTGATGGATGATGCCCTTGGAACTATAGAAATCAACCATATTAAATTCTAAGGAATTATCAGTTCTAATGGACTTAATAGAGGCATTGAATTGAGTTTGGACCATGTTATAAAATGAAGTAACTAAAGGCCTGACTTCTGACTTGGCTTTTAATAGAAGAGTAGCCCTTGATGCATCATCTACAATGGTAAGGAAATACCTATGTCCAGCAGTAGTAGGAATAGAAAAGGGACCCCAAACATCCATGTGAACAAGATCAAATGAAGTAGAAGCTCTTTTATTTTCAAAAGGAAAGGGTAGCCTTTTTTGTTTAGCCAAAGGACATACATTGCAATCTTTAGTACAAAAATTTTGTAAGAAAGGAAAAAGACTACTCAAAGAATGCAATTTCATATCAGATGGATGCCTTAATCTAGAATGCCATAAGGAATACAAGTTGGCATGTGAAACAGAAGAAGAAAGAGCAGTGAAAGGGCTGAACTTATTTTTGAGAAGAAATTCATCAAGTGATCTGGAAGTTGTGGAAAGACTTGAATCTTGTAACAGATAGAGCCCATCATGCATTTGGCCCATTCCAATCGTGTTCCAACAGGTAAGGTCCTATATAAAACAATAATTGGAAAGAAATACAAGACAAAGGTGTTGAGAATGAGTTAATGCACTAACAGATAACAGATTGAAAGAAAAGGATGGCACACAAAGAACATTGGTCAAGGTAATATGAGGGGAAAGTTTGATGGTACCAACATGTGTCACAAGAGCAGCCTCTCCATTAGGCAATCCAACCATAGTATGTGTAATTGCAGTAAAAGAAGTTAACAAATGTAAAGAGCATACTATATGATCTGTAGCACCAGTGTCTACAACCCAAGTTTCAATACCAAAGGCTTTTCTATTCACAATCTTGGTAGAAAAGACAGAATGTGAGAAGCAAGAACCAATACCTACAACTGTATTAGATGGCAAAGACACAGCATTGACCATATGTGGCTTTGGAACAGTTGAGGCCTGGCGTGCACCAATTGAAGGAGAACCAATCAAGGAGAGGAGCTGCTAATACTGGTCATGAGTAAAACCAGGTGCTTGAGTGACAAAAGGATTGTAATCTTGGGATTGATCTGCAACAGTGGAGACTTGATGATCCATGACATTCTTGTTCTTGAATTTGTACCTTGGTGGGAAACCATGGAGCTTGTAGAATTTATCCACAGTATGGCCCAACTTTCCACAGTGAGTGCACATGGGTCGGTCTCTTCCTTTAGGATTGTTGCCTGAACTCTTGGTGGCCAAAGCAGTAGATTCAATTCTCACAAAATTGGAGACTGGCCTTTGCATTTCCTCTTGAATGAACAAAGAATGTGCCTTATTAACAGAAGGCAACGGATCCATGAGTAAGATTTGTGTTCTGACTTGGGAGAACACATCATTAACTCCCATAAGGAATTTCATTGTTGATTCCTTTTCTTGAAGACCCTTCAACCTTTGATTGATATTGCACATGCACTTCCCACAAGAGCATTGAGGAAATGGGCTAAGATTCTGAAGCTGATCCCACAAAACTTTGAGCTGAGTGAAATAATCAGTGAGTGGCTGCTCTCCCTGATGAATCTCAGCAATCTGTTTTTGGAGATTGAAGACTTTAGTGCCATTTCCTTGACTGAATGTGTCTCGAAGATCAATCCAGATCTCAAGTGCAGTATCTCTGTAAATGATGCTTGCTTGAAGTCTTGGTGAAACTGAATTGATGATCCAAGTACCAACCATATTGTCAGCACGAATCCAAGATTGAACAAGCGTTGGCGAATTCACCAATGGTGATGAAATGGTTAAAGAACCATCAATGAATCCAAGTTTATTCTTCGCAATTAAGGATTTTCTTACTGATCTTGCCCAAGCAGAATAGTTTTCTCCCCCAATTAATGGTTGAGAAGTAAGAACAGCTCCTGGATTTTCACCGGGATGTAAAAACAGAGGGTCATTTGGGTTGTACGATTCTTGCGAAGAGGATGAAGATTCATTGGTGGAAGTATTAGCGGAAGTTGTGGTATTAGCCATGAGAAAAGAAAAGAAAGATTTGAAGAAAAAGAAAAGCACAGTAAAGAATTAAAGAAGCTTGAACGAGATCAACAATGGCAGACAAGAAAGAAAATTCCCAATTTTGATGAACCCTAGAAAATAAAGTTTCTAGAGAGCTCTAATACCATATCACAAAATGGAATTGGGAAAAATCTGAAAGTATTATTGAATAAAATTTATCTTGTCCCTTATATACAACCGGGCTCAGTTAGTTACAGAGCAAACTAAAACTAACAGAAAAGAAACTAAGCTAACTAACTACTAACTAACTATATTCCCACGTGTATCAACTAATCAACTCACGTGCCATTTATAAAACTTAATAACAACAGAAGCTAACAGAAGCTACAGGTCGTATAAGGTTCAATACAGATATAACTTGCTAAAACTACAAGTTCACAGCATCAGATATAGCTTCTTGTATCTCAACCACATTAGTAGAGTCTTGTTTCCTCTGCTCCAAGTCTTCATTCATCTTGCCCTGATCTTGATACACAGCAAATTCCACTGCACGGCGACAAGCTATTATCTTCGGATCCTCACTACAAGTCATGGTGGAACCTTTGCCTATAAAGAAGCCATGACTTTCCCCTTGTCATTGCAGATAACGGTACCAATCCCAGAAGCTCCAAGTTCCTGAAATATCGCTGCATCAAAGTTGAGTTTGTATCGAGGTTTTGGTGGTGGCTTCCATCTCATTGGTTTCAATACCATCAAGGTTATAGAAAGCTGAATGTTAGCTCGCCTAAACTCCTTCGTAAGATCCTTTGCTTGTTTGTTTAAAACCCCAAGTTCCTGCAACTATTTCCCTAAAATCATGGCATTCCGTTGATGCTAAACAAGCCAAGCTTGAACTAAAAACTGTCCTAGCTCATCAGGGGGCAGCCGATTGATCACCTCATCCATTAGCTAAAGCATATCATCTTGTACCACAGGGCAATTTTGCAGAAGTGCTGAGCATCCTACCCATACATCTTGTGCCATACCACAATTCCAAAATGCATGGATTACAGTTTCAGGTTCGGTTTTGCAAGCTTCGCAACGGTTGTCCTGTATAATCTATTTCTGAGCTAAGTTCACACAGGTTGGCAATATGTTGTGGCAAGCTTGCCATCCGAAGACTTTGATTTTGTTAGGTACCTTCAGCTTCCACAAGGTTTTCCACACAAGTCCTCCCACAACTCCCGTAAAACATTCTGCCCAATTCGATTCCTTTGACAGCTTGTGCTATAAGATATCCAAACCTCACTGAATACTCACCCGATTTATTGGGAATCCAGAGCAATGAGTCCAAGAAATATCTGCGACTAAGAGGCACTGTCGCGCCATTTGGATTCCGGGTCTATTAATTCAGAGACCAACATATCTTCATCTATGTTTTGTGATGAGTGTAACATTCTATTTGTTGGGTGGTTGGGAATCCACACATCCTTAAGAATCCGAATAGCAACTCCGTTTCCTACTCTCCAGTAGGACCCCCTCTGTAATATCGACTTGGCTACCATGATGCTCTTCCATGTGAAAGAGCTAGTTGGTGAATCAATAGCTTCCAAGAAATGGCATCTAGGAAAATACCATGCTTTGAAACATTGAAACATCAGAGATTCTTGATCTTGCATCAGCCTCCATCCTTGTTTTGCAAGCATAGCCAAATTAAATTGTCGTAAGTCCTTGAACCCCATTCCCCCTTCTGATTTTGGTTGTGTTAGTTTATCCCAACTCAACCAATGAATCTTCCTTTCGTTTCCAATTTGCCCCCACCAAAACCGAGCACACATGGACTAAAGCTCTTCACAAAGCTTAATTGGAAGTTGGAAAACGCCCATTGTATAAGTTGGAATGGATTGTGCTACTGCTTTGATTAGTATTTCCTTTCTAGCTCTTGATAGATTTTTTCCTTTCCACCATTGAAACTTTTTCCACACTCTATCTTTGAGAAAAGAAAAGGTGTGGTATTTTTTCCATCCAATCAAAGCTGATAAGCCCAAATTGGATTCAAATCTGTCTACTTCACTTACTCCCAACAATGACTTGATTAAATCTCTATGCTGGGATGGGGTATTGCTGCTAAAATAGACTGATGACTTTTCCATATTTATACACTGGCCCAATGCTTCTGCATATAATTGCAAAATCTCCAAAACTTCCTTTGTCTCCTTTTCTGATGCTTGGTAGAATAAAAGAGAGTCATCTGCAAAGAAAAGGTGTGAGATATATGGGGCTCTTCTGCATATAGACACGCCATGAATATTCCCTTCTATTTCTGCTTTTTGCAATAAAGATGTAAAACCTTCTACACATAAAAGAAATAGATAAGGTGATAGGGAATCTCCTTGCCGGAGTCCTTTGGTAGGATAAATCATACCATATGGCTTGCCATTAATCAAAATGGAAAAAAAAAGTTGAGAAAACACATTTCATTACCCTATCCACCCAATCTCCTGGTAATCCCAGTTTTAGCATGATACTATTAAGGAAATTTCATTCTACTTTGTCATATGCTTTACTGACATCAAGCTTTATAGCAAGTGTCCCCATTTTACCTTTTTTCCCTCCATGCATTGTATGTAAAGCTTTATAGGCCACAAGAACATTGTCTGTGATCAATCTTCCTGGTACAAAAGTACTGTAGGTTGGGGAAATTAACTGGGACAGGATTTGTTTCAACCTGTTGGCTAGTGCCTTTGCAATAATTTTGTAAATAACATTACAAAGGCTAATAGACCTATAATCAGACATCTTAACAGAGTTTTTAATTTTTGGAATAAGTACAATATAGGTATAATTTAAATTAGGCGGCAAATAACTAGTATTAAGAAATTCAAGAACAACTAACACAACATTTTCACCAACAATATGACAAAACTTTTGATAAAAAAGTGCATTCATACCATTAGGTCTATGTGCCTTTATAAGTCCCATTTAGAACAAAGCTTCTTTAATTTCATTTGTGTTGAATTCACAAGCTAGTATATGTTTCATGTCAGATCTCACCATTTGTTGCATTGCTTCAAGACATTCCTCAACCCGGTTGCATGGGCTTGAAGAAGACATATTATTAAAATATTGTATAGCCACTCTTGCTAGATCTTCCATATATTCAAGCCAAATTCCCTGTGAGTCCGTGATTACCTTGATGAGAACTTACTGCTTTCACTGTGATGCTTTCAAGTGGAAAAATTTTGTATTTTTGTCGCCATTTTTTATCTAGCTTACCCTAGATCTTTGAGCCTAATATATTTCTTGCTCTCTCAACCAATCATCCAACTCCTTGCTAGCTTGAATCCATTCACTCAAGTTCTGTAGTGCTGGTGGTGCACAATTTAGCCCATTAATCCGCTTCTGCAAAGTTTTTATTTCTTTCGTACCAAGGTGCATTTTTGAAGAGCCCCAAACTATCAAGTCTGAATTACACCCCTCTATTTTCAGCCTGACTGTTTCCAAAGTCGAGAAACCTCTATCCCTATTTTCTCAAGCTTCTTTAACCACCATTTCATAGTCATCCCAGAGCAGCCACGCCTCTTCAAATTTTAAACCGCTTCCCTCTATTGTTTCATCATTGAGGTGCCTAGTTTTGCAGAATTAGAGGTATATGGTCTAAAGCATGTGAAATTATATGGGTTACAGTAGTATCAGGGAATTTGGTCCACTATACCTCATTCGCTACAGCCTTGTCCAACCATTCCCTTGTGTTGACAGCCCCTGGTCTTCTATTATTCCAAGTGAATGGATAGCCAATGAAGCCTAAGTCAGCAAGATTACAAAACTCCAGTGCTTCTCGGAACGCATCAAGCTATCTAGGAGGAGTTGGTCTGCAACTTAGTTTTTCCGTCGAGCTTAAAATTTCATTGAAATCGCTGATATACATCCAAGCACCATCAACAAAGGAACATATATGGGAGAGAAGAGCCCAATATTTGTACTTATCTCTTATCTCTAGCCAGCCATAAAATCCAGTCAATAACCATTGAAAACCATCACTCTCGGTCACCGTTGCAGAAATTTGATTTTCAGAAAATTTGAACACATCTAAATGGATATTGTCCTTTCACATCAAAGCAAGCCCACCACCCAAACCTGGTTTTTTTACAACAAACTTATTCTTGTAAGGTAACTCACTACACCACTAGTTAAGACCTTCTGTGTCCAACCTAGTTTCCATAAGGAAACATATTGAGGGATCTTGTTCCTTTACAATTTTGTGAAAACTACGAATTGTCCAAGGGTTCCCAAGCCCTTAGCAATTCCAACTTAGTATTTTTATTGCTCCTGACAAGGGTGTTCCCCCACCCCCACCGATATATACTTAGAATTGCCATCTTCAAATCTGACCTTAGATCGTTTTTGAAGTGAAGTTTCAGTCCCTCTGTCACTTTTCTCACCCAGAGTGTCTCCCACCACTCTTTTTCCCATCTTAAGCTTAGGGGTGGTCGTAATTGTATTTGGAGGCCCAACTTCCATTCTGCTTATTCTAGTCCACATTTTTGGCTAATTGGGCTTTGGTTCATTATGGCCCAAATTTGTTTTGGTTGCCTTTAGCGCTATATCAGAGTCTACATTTAAATTTGAAATCAAATCTCCACTCAACACTAATTTCGGCAATAGTGTTTCCGCGTTGGAGTCAAAGGCTGCATTATTTGCAAAGATAATCGCCTAGATCTTAGGAACATTCCCATCCAAATCATTCCTTCCATCTTGGGAAATTGGACTGCCATTGGACTTCGATGCCCTAGCCACCTCCAACGCCGCTGCCTGAACTCCACTGTTTTTCTTGACTTGGTCATTGTGTTGTGCCATTAATGCTACCTTTGGTGGACTATCTTTACTTCAACGTGGTGGTGACTTATTTTGTCCACTGGTCGCTTTCAGCCAGTCTCTGTATTGTTAATCGATAGTGGTATCCTTTTTAGTCGCTGTGAAGTGTGCTGGACAGTGTCGGAGATCATGTCCTAGAATTTCGTACTTATAATTAACCTAATGACGCTTTCATCCGACCCCATCAGAAATCCACCTCTACGTAAAGGTTTAGAAATCGGTAGAGTGACTTTGACTCGCAAGAAAAGGTTTTGATCATCCAAGCGCCGTCTTCGTGCCACATCCTCTACCAATCCCATCTTCTTTCCCACCTCCATTGCTACATTAGGGGAAATCATATTAAACGGTACCCCCTATATTTGGACCCATAGTGAGGCATGCTTCAACACTACATTAATAGCACTCATACCTGACTTCCACGGCTGTAAACAAACCAAGCCGATTGTGAACAACTCGGGCTCGGCTCAATAAAAAGCTTATTCATGTTTGTTTGTTTATAAATAATCCAAGCTTGAACCTTAGATTTTGGCTTGTTTGATAAACAAGCCGAGCCTAAGCAAAAAAATTTGTTTGTGAGCAAGCTTATCAATAATCGGGCTCGATACAACACAAGCCAAGCTTAAACTCGTGTATAGCTTGATAAAAGGCTTGATATATGTTTGCTAAATAAACTAAATATTTTTACATTACACATATGTTAATAATAAAATTTCCCACATGAGACCACTTTTCAGTACCCATTACTTTAAGTTGTTTTCTTTCCTTTTTTTTTAATAAATATTTTTAGCAAATAAATAAATAAATAAATAAAGTCTGGACACTTTTTCTAGACTTTTCAGTTTCCACTTCTCCTCTTCTAGAGTTCTCTAGTACCATACTACTTCGTGCATACAGCTGGACTTCACTTCTACTCTTCTAGAGTTCTCTAGTACATACAATTGTACTTCGTGCATACAGCTGGACTTCACCATCTTAGCCCTTAGGTGTCCCTTTTTTGTCAGTTTACTAGTTTATTCATTTTCTAAGTAAAGTAAATAAAAGTAATGCTATCCTTTCCATCTAAGTTCTCTCTACTAGTTAGTTTACTAGTTTAGTTTCGTTCTTTCGATCGAAAAAAAAACCCAAGTCAGTTTACTAGTTTAGTTTCTTCTCTGAGTTCTCTTTATCGAAACTATCATTGAACAAAAAAAACCCAATTTAGTTTCATTCAAATTGAAATTCTCGACTATCACTCAATGAGTCTATGCTTATCCTATGCAGTCTACAGCCTAAAACCCTTAGGCTCTCTTGGAAAGACTGAAGCTTCTTTGAAAAGTTTCAATTTTTCTCTCTTTTATCATCAGTTTCTTTCTTTTTCCCAAATTCTCAAGGTTGGAATTGATCAGCTTTCTTTCTCGTGAGGCCAAGAAATTCCACCAAATTTAAGGGTTCTAGTGGGTGTGCAGAGAGCTCCGACAACAGCTCTAGATCCAATTCACTACCATCTTCGCTCTCCACCTCTATCCTCCAAGATGTTCATAGCCTTCTCTTACCATAGGTAAATTTTCATGTTTGAAAATTTTCTATATATTTTTATAGTTGTTTTCACCGTAGTTTGTTTGATATTGCAAAATCATTTTGATTTCCAAGTTATGGTTGTTTATGAAATTTCTATATAACTTATAAAAATCTTGTTGGTTGAATTTATTTAATAATAACTTAACTTTGTAATTAGTGGATTGTGGTTGTGGAGTCTGGTATGTAGTTTGGAATGAGTCTGTGCTTTTCTTTTCCTGAGGTGCAAAGTCCTCTGTGGTTAGCTACTAAAAATGTTATAATTTCTTTGTACTTAGCTTTGTTTTGTGCTATGTGCTATGTATTTTTGGATATCAAATTTGAATTCTTGTTTATTCATATATGTTTTGAAATGTTAATTTATTTAGATTTGTGAAGTGGAGAGTCAACAAATAGATGCTCCTGCTATTGAAAATCTAGAGGCAGTAATTAATATTGATGAGAATGAAGAATCTATAAAAAATAATGATGTCAAACTTGAAGAAAATCCATTTGAACAAAAGAAAAGGAAAAGGATTTCTGTGATTTGGAATGACTTTAATGAAATTATTCTTCTTGATGGAACAAAAAAGGTTCAATGTATTCACTACCTTAAAAGACTTGCCTACAGTAATAATGGTGCAACAACACAATACCATAGGCACTTGAAAGGTTGTCTAACTTGTAAACTAGCTGATAAGAAGCAAAAACAGTTAGCTGTAAATGAAGGTGGGGTGGAAAGTGAGGTGGCAATAACAAACTTTAAGTATGACCATGCCAAGGTCAGGAAAAAGGCTTCACATATGATCCTTGTGCATAAATACCCTTTTAATATGATGGAGCATGAGATTTTTAATGTTTTTATGAAAATTGCTAATCCATATTACCGGAAAATTTCACGCAATACTGTGAGGAATGATTGCATTTCTACTTTTGAGTTGGAGAAGAAAAAATTGAAGACTATGCTTGGTAGTGTTAATAGAGTTAGCTTTAATGTAAATTTTTGGAAATCTGGACAAAAAATTTGGTATATGTGTCTCACCTATCATTTTGTTGACTCTAGTTGGAAATTACAAAAGCAAATTATAAATTTTTGTGATGTACTACCTCCACATTCTGGAATTGTAATTTCTGATGCTATCTCTAAGTCTTTGCTTGATTGGAGGCTTGAAAACAAGGTGTGTACAATAACCTTGGACAATGCTAACAACAATGATGCAACTGTAAGAATTTTGAAAGATGCTATCAAAAGGAAGCTCATGTTGGGTGGCAAGATCTTTCATGTATGTTTCTGTGCACGTGTCATTAATTTGTTGGTACAAGATGGGTTAAGTGAGATTGAAACGGTGATTGAAAATGTCCGTGAAAGTGTGAAGTATCTAATTGCATCAGAAGCTCGTCTTATAAAGTTTGGTGAGATTGCAAAGCAATTGCAATTACTGTCCAAGAAGTTGATCTTTGATTGTCCCACACGTTGGAATGCAACATATGCAATGTCTGCTGCTGGCTTGGAGTTTTGAAAGGTGTTCCCTAGGTACAAAGATAGAGATGCGGGGTATAATTGGCTGCCTAGTAATGAAGATTGGGATAGGACAAAACATGTGTGCAATTTTTTATCAGTTTTTGAAGAAGTCACAAATGTCATATCAGGAAGTAAATATCCAACTGCAAATATATTCCTTCCTGAGGTTTGGAAGATAAAAGAAGTTTTAAACAAGAAGTCATTTGATAAAAATTATTACATTAGTGCTATGGCATGTAAGATGAAGTTAAAGTTTGACAAATATTGAGGTGAATGCAACTTTGTAATTGCCATAGCTGCAGTGTTAGATCCTCGGTTCAAAATGACTTTAATAAACTTTTCCTTTCCAAAGATCTATTAAGGGTTTGAAGTAGCTAGAAACATTGATCATGTTTATGATTCCTTATATCAACTTTATAATGAATATGTTATGGACTATACTGTTGGGCTTTGTGGAGCCTAGTTTATGTGTTGATCCGGTGGATGACCCGACCCGACCCGACCCGAATAATGTTGTGTGATTTTTTAATGAGAGATTTTCTGAGGCTTAGTCCATGGAGCCGAGGCTTGGGCCTAGAGCGCTCATGGACAAGCCTCCTGGGGATTTGGGGGCAACGCACCCGGGAAAAATTTTTTGGCCCATTGTGAATCCTGTTTGTGGAAGAAATACATTGTTTTTAGGGTTTCGGTGTAGGAGTCAGTTTTGTGAGGAGAAAAATAGTTTGTAGCCGCAACTTGTAATTTTCCCTGATAATAGTGAAATCTCTGCAACTCCGTGGACGTAGGCAAATTGCCGAACCACGTAAATACTGTCTTGTGCATGTGATTATTTTCTTTGGCGTGTGTTTTCTCTATATTTTTTGTTTCTCACAGATTTAGGAATTCGTGGAAATTCCCTACATCTACTTCAAGCAATGCTGGACAAAGTGCATCTAAATCCACTGAAGGTAGTAGTAGTGTTGGTGGCAATAATTCAAAATTTAAAACTAGAGGTAGAATGGAGTTTGATCAGTTTGTTAGAAATGCTGATAACATACAACCAGCAAAATTAGATTTGGATGTGTACTTGGAAAAAGGTGTCTTTTTATGCTCGGATGATTCAGACTTAGATTTTGATGCTTTGGAGTGGTGGAAGGCTAACAACCTAAAATTTCGTATTCTCTCAAAAATAGCATCTGACATATTTTCCATTCCCATCACCACAGTAGCTTCAAAATCTGCATTCTCTATAGGAGGTAGAGTAATTGATGTGTACCGAGCTTCTTTATCAACAAAAACTGTACAAGCTTTACTTTGTGGCGATGATTGGGTTCGACCTCTTTACAAAACTAAGAAACAGTCAAAAGTAAGTGTGCATCACATTTATTAATTCTTTTCCGAAAAAAAACTTAAATTTATTTTAATTTTTGTCTATTGTAACAAACTTCGAATCTAAAGCTTCTAATTTTTTTTTGTTGGTTGAACTAGGGTCTACTAGCATCATGAAGATAGCCATACCTTTTTCAACATGATGCTATCTTAAGTGTATTATTTAGTATGTGTGTGTTTTTTTTTTCATTAAATTTTTTTATAGTTTATTTTATTTTATTTTATAATGTTCTTGAAAGCTTATATTTGCTTTTACATGTAGTTGGAAGGATAATGTGTTGAAGGATTTTTTGTTGTGTATGTTAGTTTTTTGTGTTTGCAAGAGGGTGTAATTGGTTTGTGCTTTGTTATTTGATAATGGTCTTTTATCTCTATGATTTTCTTATATTTGCAAAGGGCATGTTTTGTTGATATGGTGCATATTGAAAATACAACTATAATAATGTAAAGTTGATTTTCTCTTAATTTACTAAATATTGACAATAATTATCATCTTCCCCTATAATTTCTAATGTCTTTTTATTATTTTTGGTTGTTTTGTATGCAAGTTGTTGGTTTTCTGATCTGGTGCATATTAAAGACCTTTTGGTGGAATATATTCTGATCTGGTGGTTTTTTGGTCTGGTGCAAAAAATGAAAGACCTAGATTTGTGAATGATAGATGGTCTTTTGTTTTAAAAAAACTAAATATTCTTTTTGTTAATGGCATGGTGCATATGATAACTTAGCATATAGTGATATGGATACTTTTGAAATGTCATGTCAAGAGGGTCTTTTTTTGTTTTGTTTGAAGCTTATATATAGCTGCACAGATGAGAAGTATATTTGTGAAGGAAGTATGAAGATTATATTTGTAAATTGTATTTTGAACAAATATTAAAGCTAGAGACAAGTATAAATGGATAGATTTAATTATTTTAAGCTTTAGTTTGAGCAATTGCTAATCACAGGTAGAATTAGAAGCATGAACAAATGAGTATATTATTTTCTTGTTTTTGTTTACTTGATTGTTGGAGATTTGAGTAGTTGATAATGCAATTTTGTTAGATCCCAAACAAAAAAGCTTGGTTTGAGCTTGAGTTTGAGCTTGATGTTATGCTCAAGCTTGGCTTGATTAATTTATCAAGCCAAGCTAAGCTGAGCTCAAGGTTTTGAGTTTTCCCATGAGCTCGAGTTCAAACGTTATATTTAGACTTGTCTCGAGCTCGAGCCAAGCTTAAGCATTTTATTTTTACTAACGAGTCAAGCTCAAATAGACATTACTCGCTTGAGCTTGGCTCGTTTACAGCACTACGTTTAATGCTTCCACAGAGTGAGCATTAAAAATTGATTATCAAAGGACTATGGACCTCCCTGTAGGACACGATCAAGTTCATACTCCGATTGGAACTTGAATTGGAAGAGGTTAGATCCCACTTCAGAGATTTGCAACTCCTTGTCTAAACCCCATGCTCTCCGTAGCATGTTTTTGGCTGCTGTCCTATTGTATGGCTTGCACGTTAGAAACCTCCCTATCAGACTCAACGCACAGCTATCAATCTCTTCCGTTCTGCCCTCATCTGATACCTGTATTTCCTCCTCCTCTTCAGACGTTAACTTCAAACTTACCATGCTTTCTATAACATCTTCTGCCGTGGATACTGTCTTCAAAGATTTGTACAACCTGCGTGTAACTTAAAGGACCAAGGGGTGGACTAGTAGACGTAGAAAGGTTTGTGGATAGGGGGAGGGGACGAGAAGAGTTGGAAGTTTAGAAAGATACGGGGTGATGAGAACCCTTGGGTAGAACCAAGGGAGGAAGGGCTCGTGTGTACGAGAGAGATAGCTCCTATGAGAGTAGAGAAAAAACCAAGAGCTGATGTACCTTTTTTTATAATGTATGGCATCTGTATTAAACAAGGTGCCAGAGCATGTAAATTGATAAGAATGTGCCCTATATACCATATGGATTGTGTTAACAGCCACCACAAGGTGTCTGTTAACAACTGTTTTGAAATTATTCTAGAATTTTTTTAAACGACACATATCTCAATGCAGCTCCTCTCTCTACAAATAAATGAGATGCCATTTAGTTGTATCATATAAATAAATAATAACTTCCTTTAAACATATATATATATATATATATATATATATATCAATGAATAATAATAATAGCCTTTAAGTAGTTCTCTTGCATATTTTTGCTAAAACTATGCTAAATTATACTTGTACTTTAAAAAATGAAAAAAAGTAAGAAAAATTGAGGTTTTAAAAAATTGTATGTAAAAAAAAAAAAACTAAAAGTTGGCTTATAATCTTGTCCCAAACTCACATTTATTGGTGTTAAAATCTTGAGTGATGTAGAATAGTATTTAAAACCTTATTAGTTTATTTGAGATCCGTTTATTTTGTTGAAATTGAAAACATTTTGTTGAAAGTACTGTAGACAAAGGTAAAATTAGTTGAAATAGTACAGTAGGACCTATAAATAGTACTAAAAAATGCAATGAAGCTTATGAATAGTAGCAACAATAAGCTGAATAGTAAAATAAGTTGACTTTGTAATTTGGAGCCAAACATACACTAAGTATAGTGTGGCATTAGGGTTACAAAAGTTTTGGATTTCAAAAATTAAATCTTTGAGAATTTAAAAATTATGTTGACTGCCTTGTAACTCAATTAATACCTCTTTGTGTTTCCAAAAAGTTCAAATTCACCCTCTCCACTGCTATAACTATTAAATAAATGAATAAAAAATAATTTAAAATTTATTGTTGCTTGTTAAATTGAGAAGGTATCTTATGCATCTAGCATATGCAATAACACATTGTGAGAGGGATAATACCTCTACTGGATGCATAATATAATGATTGCGAGAGGAGAGTCGAGGATAAAATCAAAACCAGAGAATATTCTTCTAGTTCTAGTGTTCTAATGTTGAAGATTGACACAGTCAAAACATGCAACATTATCCAAATTTGCAACTGAACACTAGAAACAAATATAACAATTCCATTTTTGAATGCAAATGATCTCCAAATGTTTGGACAAAAAATTAAAAAGATAAATAACAAGAAACACAATATAATGACCAATGAGCTAGTTTGCTTGCAATTCCTGAAGAATATATACAGGGCAATACAGTATGAAGAGGCTGATTACCTAGCCTGCAGCAAACTGGCATAAAAAATTACAAGGAAATCAAGGCAAGAAAAAGCACCCTAAGTTCAGCACAGTGGAGATTAGTTACCACAATACCGATGGAATTTAAAGCTTCCAGTATATGCCCAGTAGATGCAAAATTCCTGATATGATACCCCAGAATAGAATCTCTGCAAAGATGACATAAAGTAGAATGCCTACTCTCTTGGAATGCCAAACCCCAACAAAAATGTGCTTCTGAATCCAATATACCTGTCACAGTTTAACAGCGAAATATTAACAACACTAAGAAAGTAAAAGATTACTAAAGAAGAAATGACGAGGAGTAAGATGATGATTAAAGTTCGGTAGAGGTTTTTTTTTAATTGTATAGGTTGATTGCTCAGATTTGCCAAAGCAAGGTGCAGACCTCATAGACAATAATCCAGGTTTCTATAAGCAAGAACAATAAGATACATTAGGTTGAATCCACCAATATGAGGATTAAATGATTGTGCAGGGAAGTGAGATACCAGTTGATGGCATTGAATATTAAAAAGAAAAGGAAGAAACAAAGACATGGATGTGAGAAAGGGAAATGAGAAGTGTCTCCTCCGTGGAGTTTTCGCAACTTTGGGATAGAGCTAACATGTTTCAAAGCTTGACAAGTTGTGCATATCTGACAGGAAAAAATATATGCAGTTCTGGAAAATGAACAGAAAAAACTGCAACCTAATGAGAAAAAACTGCTAACACATTCTTTACACACAAAAAATTCAGTGAAATCTAGAAACATGCTGCAAATTTGAGCTCAGTCCAGCATAGAAAAAATAAAAGATTCTCATGCTAAAGAACTAACTATGATACTGTAAAGTTTGAACAGCTCATTGATATCCATAGATTAGTGAGAACAGCAATGTTTCCCTTTGGTTTGGAATAAGGGAGCTAATATCATTTTCAGCGGATCTTAGTTGAACATAGTAAGGGGCAGTACAGGACTTGTTGAGGTAAAACCATAAAAGAATGATAAATTTGATGTACCAGTGTATTGTGGGGGTCATCATAATACCACCCATTAATGAATCCTGCAAAGATGCCTTCAGCCGCCATAACGTAGACGAGCATAGCATTCATGCCAATCCATTCCAATGGTAAAAACAGGTACCTCAAACCCAAAATATCAACCTGGTATATAACACAGTATAGGATTATATTAAACTTGAAGTACACTTACTGAACCTTATATTCCCAACAAATAGATACTCAACTGACAGCAGCTCAACCAAGCCTTAATTTCAACAACATTGGTTTAATACCCCAAAAGATAAATAATGACCCTATTGATATAGAAAAAAATGAAATTTCATGGGGGGAAAAAAAGCATACCATTACGTATAAAGCTGAAAAGACCAATGCTGCTGCTCCAGATGTTACACAAACATAGCTAAATGTGTATAACTGTTTATTCAAAGGAATTGCTGCATTGGGGAAAAGCATTAGAAAGCAAGGAGATAACAGATAATTTGCATATATTGAACATTCAGTTCATACCATGAGAGAAATGAAGGATAATTCCTGAAATGAGGAGAGCAAAACCCATCAGAACCCAATGCTTCAGTCTAGCTGGATGACCCTGTAATAATTGACAAAATTAAGTGAAGAGAGATCATTTTACATAAAATTTAGGCATAAATCACAAGGATTCATAGACCCCACCTTAAAATGCACAAGAACATGTCCAAAATGCACTCCAATGATGGTGGAGAGAATAGCAGATATTGAGCTGCAATTAGATAAACATCCATAAATAAAAAGGTTCAAAATAAGTTCTCAAGATTTACAAATACTACATTGATAGTGGGGCACATTCATCATAAGATTCCCGTCATAGCCAGAGGATTGGAGCATTCATGAGGTTCATGCTTAAAAATAAGAACCTGCAGGTGTAAAAATAACAATAAATTGCTCCAATGAAACGACTGAGAGGGAAAGCCTGCCTCTTAGAGTCAGGGCAGCCTTCTTAAAAATAGGTTGCTGTCTTCTCCAACTTATTTTATATTGAAGAAGTAGTTCTTAGTATTGCCATTCACATGCTATACTTCTGGAATAACTGAAAATCAATTAGACGGAACAAAGTGAGAGTTCTGCTGGGCTAATGGAGTGAATGTGCCTGAAAATTCCTTATGTGATATCCATTGATTTTTAATAATCCCAAAGGCAAAGCCTTCTGATTTCCATTGTTTAGTTCAACAAGAGCTAGAACTGGTTAAACACTAATTAGATCTAGACAAGAGGCATTTGGTTTACTCATTCTAAATGACATGTTGGAGTTATGATGTTAACAGACCTCAAGATTCCTTCAGGTTCAAAAGGGGCATAGCACCATGAAGGAGCACCATTTCGGAAAGGCCCCTCATATGGGGAATTCTCAGTGCAAGCCTGAATCACTTCAAAATTAGAATGATTAAAATTTTAAAATGACAGTGTCTATAAGCTAGTGAACTCAAATTCATAAAATGATATGAGGTAAAAAAAAAAAAAAAAACAGATACAAACCTTAGCTCTCTTCCATGCTGGATGTGGATACATGTGATTTAGTCCTAGCACTTTTCTGTCAACATATCCTACTGCATTACAAGGAGGGTCCAGTTTTCCTCTCATGCCACAGGTAACCTTAAATGAACAGAATATACATGTCAATAGAAACCCTGCCAGCTATTCCATTTCATACAGTAGAATCATTAATGGAGTAAGTGCGTCACTGAAAAAGACATGCACCCTTCACCAAAACTGATGCTAATTGTGAGACCTTATGCCTTTTCCAAATTTAGTGATGCTGAGTTATGCAGATTAAGGAATTCAAATTTTCAATTTCTCCATGTCCAAATGCTCTCAAGTTAATTATTTCATGCCAAAGACTATTATCAGCCAGTAGCTGAACAAAAAACTATTAGGTCTATCATGGCATCTCCAACTATGCACCAAAGATAATTGCGATTATATCTACATAGAAGTTCATAATTTTTTTTTTGAAAAAAATAGGGAGGAAAGGAACCTGGGACTTACTGTTAACTGGACAGTACCATTGTTACTTTGGACAGTGAAGTGCCAATCAGGAACATATGTCCCATAAATTGCAGACAAGTAAATAACAAGAACAGATGCTCCCATCAGCCTGAAAATTTATAAGAGACAAAGTGTTTTACAAGCATAGTAAAGTTTCATCACATGTATAAGATCAAGCACAGTTTCACAAACTTACCAATGCCAAAAGTACAACTTGAATACAGAGAACCAGTTGGATGCAAGATCATTAGCTTGTGCACCTCTTGAAAAGATTTCCACCAGGGCAACCACCAAATATGCTAGAGCAATTCTCTAGAAACAATGAAAGAATTACTGCATGGATTCATTCCCCATACAACTAAAGTTTGTGGCTAATATCAATATTACCTGCAGAATGCCGCACCACCTTATCTTTTTCATGTCAACACCATATGTTAGTTTGTCAGGAGCATGAGAATAACCTCCTTCATAACATAATGAAGCCAAGTTAACATCAAAGAAGGTCCAGAGCCTAATTTTTGTTCTTTCTTAATTTCTTTTTCCAGGAATGCACTACAGATAATGTGTCAAGTTTTCAGCATAAAAGAAGATATTTTGATAAAAGTATTGCCCATTTTATCTTAAGTACTATCTTTTCCTGTGTCTATTAAAAATTACATTGTGGTTTGCTAGATGAATGAGGGTTGGTGTACACACGTACACTTAGCAAGCTATGACATCAGCTCTGGGAGTGCTTTGTGCATGTCCGATGAATCATGCAATGACTAGGTTAAAGATCTGAAATTTGAGAACATAACATGTTTTGTGCAGCTTGGTTTACTTTTCTGGAAACATTCTCTCAGAAAATGGCGATGCTTGTATATTATAATAATTTACTTTGATAAATAAGTTTTAACTAAATTGAAATTAGAAAGAACAGTAAAAAGTTGCAGATAAACCTTTCCTTCAAATCAGTCATCATTATTTATACTATGCGCTCTCCAAATTTGACAGTAATACTATATGAAAAATAAAGGGGAGGGTAAGCTGAGTAGATATATAAAAATGAGACCAAGAAAAAAACACCGACCTTGCAGTAGGAGACCCCAAAAGAGAAGCTTCAAAGTCCTAAGAAGCACCTTTTTTATGGCCAAAAGCCGGTTTGGTATTCTCTGGACAAAAGAAGATACAAGAATGAATGCATACCAATAACCAATTCATGTAACCTTCTTCTTAAGTTGGATGGAAACAGTATACAAACCAACCTTGAGAGAAAGTGCAATGGCCATTCCAACAATGAACAAAAAGAACGGCATCACAAAATCAGCAAGATTGCAACCATTCCATGGTGCGTGCCCAATCATAGGCCATTCTCCTCCAGCATCATCGACCAAAATCATCAACTACAATGCACATGACATGAAAGCTTAAGAAAAAATGGAAATTACAATTCAATGTATACTGTTTTAACCAATTCTTTATTAGACTTCATGAACAGTCCAAAAAATATATAATATGTTATTGATTAAATCATTAAAACAACATTTTACATTTAACAATTAAAACTCAGTAAGTACAAAATCTATTATTGAAAAATTGTGCCTGTTAGCATTTGGAAAACTACAGTTCTGCTTTGAAACTTATATTTCAAAACAATATGGCATAATAAGTGCTAGAAAAGTGTTTGCAATTTTGTTAATGTACAAGCCCAACGGACTCTAGGCTCACTGTATTTTACTTATCTTGAACTCATATTACTTTTAATACACACATCACTCATATACTTCACTCCTATGCCCATCTCAATACAGGTACTGGAACAACATAACAAAACGAGATATTTTTGGAAAATTATGACACGAAATGGTAGGTATGACACGTATATGGCAATCCAAATGAAGTGTAAGTGCTTGCTATGAATTGAATTATTCTAACAAATAATTATTGTCTTTTTTTTTTTTTCTTTTTTATATTGTCTTTGTCTTCAATGTTTTCAAAAGTAGAACTTCAATTTCTTTAATTACTTTTATTGCTTTCCAAAAACTAAATAATGAATCAAGATCCTTATAAAAAAAATGTTATGTCACCTTACATAAATTAAATTAGTTTACTTTATTTTTATTTTTATTTTTTATGTATGGATAAAGTACTATATTTTAAGATCACTTTTTTAACTTTTCATCAATAAACCCACCATCAAAAAACGCAATAAAAAGAAATACAATAAATCAAGACACACAAAAACCTTTTATCGTAATTAATGCTTAATATAAATAGTGTTAGTGAAGAACTCATGCAAAAGCAAGGTTGCACGGCCATCACAAATTATTGCCATAAAAATTTGTAGGGTGACAAAAGAAATAAAATCTCTCCCTAGCATTGCTTATAGAGACACATTAATTGTAGTAACACAATTTTTATATTTTTAAAAATCATTATTTTAGCATGAAATTATAAATAAATAAAAAAATGCAATACCCAATATCATTAATGATTTTATTTTATTTATTAAAATTTTGAACTAGAAAAAGAAGTAATAAATAATATGTCTTTTTATTAAAATAAAAAGTAATTTTTTTATAATATAAAAAGTAACAACTAGGTGCAAAAATATTAAATATTCAAACAAACAAACAAACAAAAAAAAGTACATGCAGCTAAAATTAATGAGACAGAGAATTAAATTTCAACATAAAAAAAAATGAAGAAGAAAGAAGTATAATAAGTAATTATAAGGCCTTAAGTTAATGGTATATATATGAATGAAGAATATATATATATATATATGTACCGCAACAGTGAGGCCTCGAAAGACGTCGAGCGAAGCGACACGCTTTGGTTTCTGGGGCTTTTGCTCCGATATATTGGCTTCCGATACAGTAACTGGGAGCTGCTTCTGCTGATGAGTCGTAGTAGTATCGGCTTTGATTTCTGCCATTTTCACTGTGTGCGTATTTTTTTTTTCTGAGTTCTGAACTCAACTGTGAATAATGTTTAGTTCTGAACTCAACTGTCTTTTTGTTGAAATTGAAGTTGTTTTGTTTTGTTGCTTCTAAGTTGAGTAATACACTATCCCATAATCCCCCAACATAAATGGTCATTGGTCAAACAAACCAGCAAAGTGTGACCAACGATTAATATGGTATGATATGTCCCACGTATCTTTCTTTCTTAATTATTGTTATTGTCTTATTCTAGATATATATACTAAGGGTTGTTATTGTCTTATTCTAGATATATATACTAATTATTTTCTTAATTATTGTGTAATATTTTGGAATAATAATCATACATACGTGGAAGATAATGACAATATTTTTGTGTAAGATGCGAAGAAGTTGGTGATTTTACAGTATTTGTAACAGGACTGTTAGTTGGATTAATAGCTTAATAAGATAGCAATAAAGTTAGGAGCATGAAATCTTCTAATTTGTCTGCCACCTCACGATTGGATCTACCTACCGCAAGCCGTAATTTTAAATTTGTTTTAATGGTTCACATCTGATGTGGTAGATAAATTAAGAGTATTGTGAACTTTTGTTGTGATTGTAAAAAGACGAATAGAATAGATTCTATAGAGGACTAATTGGTCTTGTTTAGGGGCATGCATTCGCCTACTATTTTTGCTTCATATTTGACCTTATTTTGGAAAAACATGTATAAAAACATTATTTAACGGAAGGTTATATACACTCTCTAATTTGTTCCATTAATGCATTCATCAACAAAAGTCATTACTTATTTGGTTCTTCATTTTGTTGACAATTCAATTTGATTCCTTGGATATTAATTGTGCCAATATTGTCATATTGTAACTTTCAAAATCCAGTCAATTCAATTATTCCTTTTTTTTTTTTTTTAAATTAACACAATTATTTGACAATAGTGTTGGTGAAAATAGTTGTAAAGTGTGCTTTCAATATGTACTCTACTTGCGAGATAATTATTTCAAAATTCTAATTGAGAGAAGAAAAAGTTTAGCTCCAAATTGGTTTGATGCTATCTTCCTTCAACTCATTTGTAGCAATTAAAGAGATAATTTATGTTTAGTTTTAATCACATGACTTTTTTAGTGAGTAATGTGACTTATATAAATAATACACATAATAGTTTTATAAATTACCATGTAATAGGTTAGAGGAGATTCCTTAAAACCGGATTGGAGCTAAACTTTTTTGTAAAATAAAAGAATGGATTTGAGTTGATTTTGAAAGTTAAGGAATGAAATTAACACAATAAATAGGTTAAGCATTACTCTACCTAATAATTGAAAGACTAAATTAAGAATTTAATCATAACATTTTTGAAGAATCATAAAATTTGTGAGTAGTGAAAAAAAAATGAATCAATATAAAAGTGTTTGTCTACCGCTCATAATCCATCACTTTAGTAAGTTGTGGAAAGAGTTATGTCAATAGACTTACGAAAATAACCGTTGATTTCTTCAAATTAAAGGTACAAATTTCATCTTCATATTTTGATTATAGAATTTTTAACTTCATATTTTGATTAAAGAATTTCCAGAACTGTAGAAGACTTGCTCAACTTCTGAAAAAAGGAAGATGCATTTAGCCAATTGGGACATTGTAACTCGGCCAAAGGACCATGGGGGGTTGGGTATTCATGAGTCAAAGATACGAAATCTGGCACTCCTTGCAAAGCTTGATTGGAGATTGTTAACAGAGGACTCCTCCCCTTGGGCACATGTTTTAAAGGCAAAATACCACTCTAATAATGCCATCAGCAACCCGTGGACTTCTACTGGCTCTTGCTCTCTCACTTGGGCAGCATGCAAAGCTGCAAAACCCCTATTGGATAGTGGCTTAAGGAAAGTGATCACCACAGGGACTACTACCTCTCTATGGTATGATACCTGGACTCCAAATGGGACTCTTAGGGCCTAATTAATTGGTCCTCTCAATATTGGAGAGGAAAACCGACTTTTAAGTCAGGTTATTGATCCAAACGGCAATTGGCAATTTCAGCTTTCCTTTGATCTTCCGAAAAACCTGATCAAGCTAATCCAAGCTATCCCCACAAACATAAATTCCCTAGTTGATGATCCACTTGCTTGGGCCTTCACAAATGATGGCAACTTCTCCCTTCGGAGTGCCTACAGCATGGCTAAAGGTTTAAATGTTTTGAACCCGAATACTCCCTCTCTTTCCTGGATTTGGAAACTAAATGTTCCTCCAAAATTCATTCTATTCATCTGGCTTTGCTCCTATAATAGCATTTCAGCCAAGGGAGTTTTAGGTTCAAGGGGTTTAAGCCTAGTCCAACGCTACTCTGTAATTCTCATGTCGAATCCATAAGTCACATACTCAGAGAATGCCCTTTCTCGGTCAGTTTTTGGAATCAGCTTGGTCCCCCTTTAGGTCTCTACAACTCCTTTGGCCTCCCCCTCTCAGATTAGCTATATGCAAACTGCAAATCTGGCCTTGTCTCTCGGTACCACGGCATTCCATGGTCTACTCTATTTCTCTTTGGCCTATGGTCCATATGGACTAAAAGAAACTTTGTCAAATATAAAGCAAAGCATCCAAATCAGCTCCTTGGAAAAGATCGTGTTGCTAAAGCCCTTGAATTCCACTTTCTGACAGCCTCCCACAAGCCACCTTGTGCAAGGACTAGACTAAATACTAAGTGGACAAAACCCCCTCCGAGTTGGCACAAATGACCATGTTGGTGTAGGTGATCTAATCCGCGATTCAAATGGAAACTGGGTCCAAGGATTCTCTAAAACTATAGGCAACACTTTAGTCTTAATGGCTGAATTATGGGCCTTAACGCAAATGACTTCGAATGGCAAAGCGTCTGAGCATTCAAAATCTTATTGTGAATGTTGATTCCTCTGATGTAGCTAATCTCTTTTCTTCCCCTGCTTCCACTAATAGACTAACCCAGCCTTTGGTGGCTGAATGCAGGGGCACTCTCCAAGCTTTCCACCAGGTCCAGCTCAGCCACTGCTTCAGGGAAGCCAACCAAGCAGCTGATTCTCTAGCTAGGATAGGTTGCTCTCAACAAGAGGCTCTTGTGTATTATGTTATGCCCCCTTTGTTTATGTTGGACATTTTATCTTTTGACAATGCTAACAGCAGCACTTCTAATGTTGCTGCTGTGCCTGAAACTTTTGTAATAGCTGATACCCGCTCCTTTGTGGGTTGGTTTTAATAGAATCTCGGTTTTACCCAAAAAAAATATTGATTTTATATTACTTCAGTTTACAGTTGAAATTGACTAGCCCCTTTTAAATGACTATTTCCAGTTTCACGGTTGGACACCCAGTTCGGTCCTATTATTAAAAATTAGAACATTGACTACAACCACAGCTACTTCTTAACTAGTGAGTCAGTGACACGGGAAAGGAACTAAAACATCACACTTACTATTGACGTTTAACCTTAAGGAAACTCAATGAGGCTAAATGTCTAGTACTTGCTATGAGTCACTCACTGCTATTTATACTTTCAATTGGACATTGAAACCCAACTAGCAAGTATTAAAACCTTGTGAATTTTGATATTGAGATGGGTCAAATCTCAACACTACAAATGCAGTATTGCTTTAAGCCATAATTTGATTTGCAAGACCTAAGAGATTTGCTTCTCACAATTCATTAGGCTAGGAGACGTAATTCCTTTTAATATAGCAAGGTCTATGCACTAAACCATTAGCCACACATTGACATCCACCAGATCAGTCATGCAATATAGATTGTTTCTCAAACCATATTCATGGTCAACACTCAACAACAATTCATTCACATGTACAATGTTGAGAAAGTATGATAAGTAAATACGGGTGTCCACACTGAAAGGAACTTCCAAGAAAGATTGTATCATTTGCTTCTACGAATGACCTTTTGCATCAAAAGAGCAATTAAGTAAAAAGCTATACTAAAATCCGTTACATGGATGCAGTCTTCAGCATGCACCCCCAATCACTTGTGCAGCAAGGGAAAGATCTTTTCTCTGGCTCTGTTACTTAAGACATATCTTGCCCTTAAAGAAGGAAACAAGGTGTCTTCCAGGGCAGCAGCTACCCCATCCCGACACCTTAGATTTTTATCAGCCACGTCCACGTCCACCTGCCCCACAAAGAGAATCCATTAGTCATCCTAAAAAGATTGCTAATCCTCCCTCAAATTCACATTAAAAATGTGTGCAGGTGCACAATGCAGAGAAAAGAGACTTATTTAGTAGCAGTCATCTTATTACAAAATGAGATGACAATGCCCCCACCCAGTAAATCATATTGCAACAAGGTTCTATTATTGAATCTTTGACAGAATATTCAATTATATGAGCCATGTGTGGGTATACAAGCTATGACTGGTACCCAACATGTGTTTTTGTTGGAACTACCATGGTGATGATGCTTAGACTTAAATTCTTGTAATTGATTATTGAAGCGAATAAAGTGTGGTTTAAGAAAATTCATGAAAAAATCTATGGATTTGTTATGGCATAAATTATAGAAAGTCAGGAACAAAGCTCTTTGGTATTTGATACCTCTGCTGCTACCAGTCCTGCCTGCAGAAGTTCCTCTACCCCGACCTCCACCCATGCCTCTGCCACCTGCATCATCTCCACCACGCCCAATGCCTTTCACTTGCCTTGCACCACCACCTTCCTCTCTACCCCTTCCCCTTCCACGCCCCACACCAGGGGGCTTTCTATCTGAACAAGTCACCAGTTACAACGTCAGTCATACAAATCATTGCATAAAATCAAAGTAGTTCTTCCAAACCAGAAATGACACTAGTGAGGAAAGTAGGCTCTGGTCAATTTCTTTGTAACCTAACCAATTTAAACTGAAATCTAGAATATCAGAACCAACTCTACTAAAGAACTTGAAATAACAGAGATGGTGCTCAATGCTGTGATTAAGAATAGGCAATCAATATGATTGATTATTATATAGGTAAAATGGTTCAATAATCAATGTCACAGAAACGAATCCTTATTTGATATTACTCCATCTTTTTTCTCCTTTTGTGTGTGTGTGTAGCCACCAAACAATACCTGCACGGGTCTTGGACTCCTCCTGAACTTTATCAATCACCTAACGAGACAGCAAACATTGAAAGAGGAGTCAATTAAGTCCTTTGGACTATGAAACTAATATAACTTATCAAAAATTTGGACTATGAAACTAATATAACTCATCAAAACAAATTTAGAACAAAAGCAAGAAATAAATTAACAGAACACAGTCTAAATTATTTGCTTACTACACAGCAGAAAGAAAACCCAAAATACACCCAGACTGTCTGAAACATTCCCCCAACAATGCAACAAATATTCCCCAGTCAATGATTACAGACTAAAGAATGATAAATTTGCAAGAGCTGATGGAACAAAAGATCCAGCAGATTGACTGGAAGTAACTCTGGGCTTAAGTAAATGCTTAAAACTGGCAGAAATCAATGTGGCAAAAGGGAAAATAACAGAAAAATACAAAAGTACTAGATGATCTATGCAAACAGCTTTAACAAGACTATGTTGTGCACAAGGCTCCTTTTTCAGAAAATTTTGGATTATTTCCCACCAACTAAACCTAGCCACACTAAACACCCCAACCCCCACCCCCCCCCCCCCCCTCCTATCCTTCCCCCTTGGCCAAAAAAAAAAGGTTAAATGAAAAAGCAAATAAAGAAATAAAAAGGGAAGACTCTGGTCAGTGAACATCCAATCTCCATTTTTAACATCACACGGATGCGCTTCTACAAAAAGCATGTGACCCAAAGCTTGATCAAGGCACGCAAGAGAGCCAAAATGAAACTCAATAACAACCAAGACAAGCTTTGATGACAGCACCTTATGGAGCACATCGATGTCTGATTTGGCTAAGCTGCATCATTCCAGAGAGAGACAGAGAGAGGAACGCTCACAGTGTTTTAATATAAAAAGAATCATACAAAAGACGCAGGGGAACAAAAAATCCATTACAGATTAAGGATAAAAGTTGAATGTATAAAAAATACCTCATCTGGGACCCGAAGATACTTGATAGTATTCCCCCGAATGTAACAGTCAGGCATTCTCCAAAATCTATCTCCATCCTACATCATCATTTCAATCCTTAAGTGCAATCGCAAGCCACAAAAGATTATAAAACTTGATTTACAGGAAAAAAATATTAAATATGACAATTATATGAATGGTTCAAGAATAATTACCTTTGATGTACATATGACTTCTCGAAGATGGATATTCATCCACGTATCACAATTCACCAAATGTCCATTGTAAGTCTCACCACTTTTCAGCTCGACTAACTAGCACCCGAAAAAAAAATTGTAATTAAGATAAAATTTGTCTTTTACATGAATTTAGATTTGGTTAACACCTAACAAATCCCTTTGGATCCTTAAGAAAAGGAGGACAAAGAAAAATACAGACATATCTATTAGCATTCAGAAAGTACCTTTATGCTGTTCTGAACAACAATCTATGCAATATTTTGGTTTCAAAACCTAGAAAATTACTTAAACAATGCTAAGTTATCAAATTTCGTGTATAATCCTTTATTTTTTGCCCTTTATTTTAAAACTTCTAGTATCCCAACTATTTCCAAGTAACCAAAATTAAATTTCAAAAAAAAAAAAAAAAGGTTCTGCCTTGTTCTTACATTTACTCAGCAACCAAACAGCAGTACAATGTGAAACACAAATGAAATCCATAGAGAGAAATTTCTTACCATAGGATGCCCTTGAGCAGTCTTGAGCAATGAAAGAGGGAGCTGATACAAAACCCACCAGCCAAATCAACCAAAAAACAAAAAGGGGTCTCAATAATCATGGAAAAAGGAACCAAAATACAAAGCCTTAACCCTAAATCAGCACAGTGAGTTACGTACCATTTTCTAAGAAAGGCAAACCCAGCAATGTAAAATGACCTGCAAACCAAAAGAAAAGGAAGGGAAAGCATAAAACCTCAGTAAAGGTACTCTCTTTGATTGCAAAAATAAATGGAAGCAAATTTTTTTAGTGTTATACTATTCACTATTTGGGGAAAAACTAAAAACCAAAAAAATCCCACCATTCTACATGGACAATATTGCCACTTGGCTCAGTTGAGAGGGAGTTTTCTTTTCTTTTCTTTTCTTTTCTTTTTTCATGTAAGTTTGACATGTCTTTTACTTTCTTTATGTGGGTTTTCTCAGTTAACAAACAGAGGGTCAGATTCAGTATAGCTTGGAAAATATATATATATATATATATATATATATATAGAAGTAAATCAGTAATAAAAAGAGATTCATGGAATAGTTAAAGAAAACAAACGTTACAAACCTTGTATGTCTGTGTCGTGAAACTTTGTCGGAACTTTGAACTCTGAGGGCACAGCTTGGTCGTTGAGTTTCTTGTTGGGGACAGTGGCGGAGTTTAGACTTGAGAGAGGTTTAAAGGGTTCACCAAGAATAACATGTTTTTGCACATATGCACTCCAGCTTTTTCGTATTTGTAGATTAAGATAAATATTTTTTAAGCTACTTCAATTTTGGTATTATTATTATTATTATTTTTTTTGGGAAAATTACACTTTACCACCCTAAACTATACACCAGATTACACTTTGCACCCTAAACTATCACTCTTGTCACACTTTACACCCCAATGTTACTTTTACCATTAAGTTAGACATAAATTATCACTCTAATTTACCTGTAAAAGTAATGTTAGGGTGCAAAGTTTTGTGATAGTTTATTATTTGAATTTTATTATTATATAGTTTAGGGTTTTTTACCCTATTTTTTTTTTGAGTTTCAATTTTGGTATTATTAGTTTATTACTTTTTTTTTTTATGACAAAATAGATAGAATGAATATTTAATTAAAACCTTAGCAACTTTTAAATAGGAGGGTTAATTTTCTAAAAAAAAAAAAAAAGGTTTAACTAGTAAATTAAAAAAAATTATCATAAATTACTAAACTAATTTAAAAGTCATGCGTATATATATCATATACTTATATAAATATCTAACTAGTAAGTGACGAACTATTTGTATTATGTCCTTCTTCAAAAAAAAAAAAAAAATTATGTATTATGTAAATGTACTCATATTATTTTTAGTTAGAAAAACAAAACCTTTCAGACTCCATTTTCTTCTAATTTTATATATAAAATTAAATATATGATTAGATTTTTTATAATTCATTTATATATCTTTTTTAGCGAATAATCCATTTATATTGGACTCTTCATACTCACTTAGCACAATTTTTTTAAAAAAAAAAAAAAAAAAAGATAGAATACATACCACAAAATTAAAGCCCAATTTTAGAATTTAATTGAATTTTTTCTCAACTTTGGTTATATATATATATATATATATATATATATATAGCCAAAGTGCAAAATGTTTCAAAAAAATAAATAAATTTTTTTTGTTCTTATTTTCTTTTTCTATAATTTTTAAGTTGATAAAATTTTTAATTTGAATCACACTTCTACAAATTAAACTAATATTATACTTTATGTTCCTATCAACTTTCTTAAGTGGAGTATATACATCTAATTTTTTTTAGTTAAATTATATTACTATACATATCTATCCTCACAGCCCCATATTCCTCAAGAAATTATGAGTTCATCACGAAGCTGAATGTTGACAAAAATTGGAAAGAAGTGCAGAATAAAAAATTGGAGTGTCCTACATTTTTCAGTCTTTATAAATGCAATGCCACTTTGGAGAACAAAAATCACAAAACTCATTATTACATTGTATCTATGAAGATAGACCAACCTTGAAGACATGACTCTGATTGAGTGATGCTATAGACTGAAGCAAATCTTTAGTTAATTGTAACTTTAATTAACACGACAACCCTGATAAGCATCTTCTTTTTGCTACAAATTTTGGATGCTTGCGAGAAGGATGTTGCTACTGTTTGACTCTTCCACAAATCAACATATACCGTATAATAAAAATTAGGTTTAGAAGCCATGGATACGCCACGTGACTTCACAGAATTGCAAAAATTTTGTTAGATTTTTTTAAAACTTTTTTTATTCTTATTTTCTTATCCTATAATTTCTAAGTTGATAAAAATTTCAATTTGAATACAATCCAAGTTCTTCATCTAATCCTTTCTATTATTTCTAAGTGATTTATTTAATTAGCAATGGGAGATCTATTTCATTTATGATTTATGAGTTCTAGCATTCTAGGGGATTAGAATTTTGGTTTCACACTAATTGTTCATATCAACATTAATTAAAAAAAAAATCATAGTACACGTATACAACTACTAATATTAACCTTTAATTTTTTTAAAAAAAAAACACCTTATGGATAGATACAAAATTATAATTGTTCTTATTGTTCTTTTTTTTTTTACATAAATTATATTACTACAAGTCCAAAAACAGCAAATTTATTAGTATTTTTTAGATATTAAAAAAAAAACATAAATTATATTGTATATATATGTTAAAATCAACTTACAAATTTTAGCATTATTAGTTCATATTTTTTAGATTTAAAAAAAGATATAATATTTTGTTCTTATCTTCTTTTCCTACAATTCATACTTCCACAAATTAAAGTGGTATTAGACTTTTTGTTCATATCAACTTCAATGTAGGGTGTATATATATCAAATAATTCATAATAAATACCTACTATATGATTTTTTTTTTCCTTCTATTCTTCTCTTCTTCTACCTACAACCTTATGAGTATGTATTTGTTTACACTAACTTTTTATATTTTTGTTTACTCTAATTTCTTTCATCAAATTGAATAAGTTTTGTGTATTTTTTGTCTTTTGTTTAATCTAAATTTATTAAGTTTTATCTGATTCATATGATTATGGTTTGAGAATCAATTATTAATAAATTTGATGATAAATTATTCTATCTATTCTATTATTTAATTTTACTTAAATTTGAAAATGTTTCCCTATTTTATTTAGTTTATACACGATTCTTGATTAAGTCATGCATCGCATAGGTATGATACTAATTAGACTAATATTAGACTTTTTGTACACATCGATTTTTTCAATGTGTGTGTGTGTATACATATATATCAAATAATTCATAATGAATACTTACCATACAGTTCTTTTTCTCTATTCTTCTCTACTTTTACCTACAACCTCTCAGGTATGTATTTGTTTACTTTATTTTTTTCCCATTAAATTGAATAAGTTTTGTGTGTTTTTTTTTTTTTTTTTTTTTTTTTTGGGTCTTTTTGTCTAACCTAATTTCCTTAAGTTTGTAATTTTTTTTTAATGTTTTTATGACATGGGTTCCAAATTTCCAATGGTGATATGTTGCTTTCAACCTCTCAACTTTGATGTAGAGAATAATCTTCTTTTTTAGGTTATTATTAATTATGTTTTGATATAAATTTTATGATAAATTGTTCATAACAATATGATTTTTTTTATTGAAATATTTTTGGCTAACTAATTTTTAATTAGAGTTGTGTATTTTGACCTATAAAAGAAGGCAATTTGTCCATTTGGTCTTTTTTTTTTTTTTTTTTTTAATCAATCATCAAATATGGAAAAACATGATTTTTATCAATCATTAAATTTTTTATTATTTTGTATACCATTAAATTTAATAGTAGTACTTTCTACACAGTGTGAGATTTCATTGTAGAGTTTTGACGACATAAATGGATTCAAATCCTCTAGACTTCCTAGGGCACTCAACTAATAGATTTCTTTAATTTTAACCACTTTTTTATGATTTAATAGTCTGAATTTTGCCATGTCAGCATTCAACTAGCAGTAATCTTAAAATAATAAAATAATATTGCAAACAAAACAATTAAGATTATTGTTAGTAGAATATTGACATGGCAAAATTCAAACCATTAGATCTAAAAAGAGTGGTTAAGATTTAAAAAAATTTATTTGGAAAGGTACCCTAGCAAAACCAAAGGATATGAATTCAACATAAATTGTACAGTTAAAGCTTATCATATTGATAACCTTTACAAAATAATATTAATAATCATTTTGAAATGGAATATCAACCGGGTGTAAAAAAAATGGAATATCAACCACAAAAATTTTGATAAAGTTTCGAGAGAAATATATATTATATTATATTAAAAAAAAACTCCCCTCATAAAAATGGATGCTACCTTTATAAAATAATCTTGTATATTCTTTTATAAGGATAAAAAATTGGATTTCAATTAAATAAGTAGTGTATTTCTGTATTTGTTTTGAATTTGAATGTTTCGGGAATTGATATATATAGATTTTAAGAACCACATTCTCAACAAAAATCCATTGTCGTCCAGCGGTTAGGATATCTGGCTTTCACCCAGGAGACCCGGGTTCGATTCCCGGCAATGGAATTTTTTGATTTTATTTGTTTATTTATTTTGCTCTTTAAATTAAAAAGACTTTTTTGTCCACGGAAATTTTCTTTTTGCTTATTCAATAAAAAGTCCTTCTGGTCCATCCGTACGAAAACCAGCTAAAAGTGTAACCTCCAATTTGTTTTCCGAGCTCTTTGCAATCTACATTTCCTGGTGGGTTCTATATTTCTAATCCCTTGATTTATAGAGTTAGACTATCATGTTAAAGTTTTATTTTATTTTTTTATTTATAGAAATGATCATGTTGAAACTTAAAAGTTAAAACCAAGGTATTTGTTGTTTCAGGTTTGACACTCTTCTCTTCATAAATCTACTTTACCTTCATGAGAGAGGAGATGAGTGTGTTTAAGCAATTCGATTAAAAATAGCACCTCCAGTCAAAATCAGTGCTCGTTTTATGATACCACTGTTAAACTCCTTTTATACCCAGGTTGCCAAGTTAATATGAAAAAAGAAAGGAGTAGCGCAATTTCTAGTAGAACGAGGAATGAGTTTTTTGTCGTCTAATTTTCATTCAAATGTTTAGGGAAAATAATTGCTCAAACTATCACATTATACACTATAATTACAAATGAGTCAACGTTCTCCACAAACATCAGAAATGATAAACAACTGCGACCCCTTTCCTACTATACACATTTCATCAGAATAAACAACAGTACAATACAGTACAGCGCAACGAAACTGAGGCACGAAACTCCCGCAGCAAACTAAAACCAGGGGGAACTCATTACGCCATCTGTACTTTTACACCTTCGGCAACCATTCACTTTCCAATGCCTAGTTCTTTTGTAATGTCTTTTGTCAGGCTAAATTGCAAGGTATTATGCCATGGGAATAGGGTTCGAGTAACTGGAAGCTTCCTCCGGAGATCCTGCATTGCATTTATACGTATTAGAGGACTTAGAACCTATCTATATGGCAAAAGAAAGAACGAAAGGATGTCAAACCGATCACAAAACCTACTAAATCTAATATGCCATACAAATCGAACAAATACTAAGGGTTTGTTTGAGATTCGCTTATTTTGCTAAAACTGAAAATTTTTTGCTAAAAGTACTATACATAAAAGTAAAAATTAGATGAAATAATATAGTAAGACCCATGAATAGTACCAAAAAATATAATGGGACTCATAAATAGTAGTAAAAATAAGCTAAATAGTAAAAAGGTCATGCTAACGAATGCTCTTAGGGCATTGATTAACAATTTATTTTAGGAAAGTTTTAACACTACTTTTATGGGAAATGAAAAAAGCTGTCAAAATATTAATTGCTTTATTTTATTTTTTCATAAAAACTTTCTTTAAATGGAATGCTAACGAATGCCCTGGCATTCGTTAGCATTTTCCATAGTAAAATAAGCTTACTTTTTAATTGATAGCCAAACATACACTAAAGCTTGCTTCTGGAAGTAAATAATAATAAGAGTTTAAGTTAGTAATAGTAAAGATCTTTTTGGTAGGGTAATCAACAAAAAGTGAGAGTGGAATCGAGACACAAGCAGTATAACTTAATTCCTACATCTTTGGCTACTTTCATGCCCAGTTTTTCAACAGCAATAAGTTCCCATATATAGTGACTGAAGCTTTATATAGAGCATTGCAAGAGCAGATGCCCAATTATTTGAATCTACATTTAAGTCATTGGTGAACTACTTGTCCAACCATACCTGTGCTTCAGATCCTAATAAACCTATCATATTAATAGCCAACTCAGGCACTTCTACCCCATCCAATTTGTTGGAAACATATTGATTAATTTACAAAACTATTTAAAGCATCTTCTCTTTAAAAATTATATTATGCAATTTTATCATCAAATTCCATCAATTCCAGAGAACCAAATAGAGGATAAAAGTAATGCACAAACAAAAAAGTAGTAGTCCAAACGCAGAGTTGTCACTGGTTGGATGATAACAGCAGTTAGCTCTTGTCAAGTTCATGCACATGCCTATGATCTAAAGTAGTGGTCCTAAGAAAAAAGAACCTAACCTAACTTTAAATTTGAAGGGAGAAAATAGTACCTTAAAAGTGGTATCCGGCAAATTTGAATAGGAATCCTGTCAATTATAACTGTCAGTAAAGGACTTTTGAAAAAATGAAAAATAAACCATTTAACAAGAAGAAGAAGGATGTAGAGAACCTGAAGAGATGCCAAGTATTCTGTCTCATGGTGGCGAATAATGCTGGCTATCGTAATTGCACAATCATCAGGAGACTGAAACAAATATGAACATAAGAATAGGATGGGGAATAGGAAAAACGAGAGCAGAATTAGATGATTAGAGCAGGCATAACCATATAGCATCATCTAAGAAAATAAAAATATTATAACAAAACTGGACAGTCTTGTAAGTACAAAATTTTCCTCTAAACCAATTTGGAGGAATATCCTCCAACTCATAATGTTGCAATTCATAAAACCATGCACGTGTATTAAATCACATGAATTTTTAAATTATTTAAACAAGTCACATGACTCATTAAATAGGCCAAGTGACTATATGTACCCATGGGTGGTCATCTAAGTTGCCATGTAGTAGTAAATTGGAGGAATTTTCCTCCAAACCCATTTGGAGGTAAACTCTGTCCTAATTGGAATGCTTAAAATTTATTTTAGAAAAAAAAAAAAAAAACAAAAGCATGGATTTGCGAACAGAACTATGCAGGTAAATCACAGAAAACTTTCTTTTTCCTCAAATTTCAAAAGTGCTAAATAACAATGACATTCCTCAAAGCAAGAAAGATCTGACTAACATTCTCAAAACAAATCCCTAAAATTTTCAATATATATATATATATATATATATAACTTTTCAAACAAGATTTGATGTAAGCTTTTCACCTAGCATGGTTTTCATAATTACCAAGGAGGACATTCAATTGGAACAGTTACAAAGTCCTCAAATCACAATTAATATTTTATTTCCTAAATCTAACAATGTATAGTCTACCATGTCATTTAAAATTTTAAATGATGTGACGCTAGATCCATTTTTAGATTTGTAAGAGCATCTGTTGCAGCTGTGGTAAATGTGGCAAATGTCAAATATTTGCCACATTTACCACACCAAACCCATAAAAACCTCATTTATCAGATGGGGCAAATGTTGCAAAAATTTGCAACATTGAACAGTACCGTGGCAAATTTGCCACAGTACGGATAACTTTAATAAAAATTTTAATATATTTTATTTGTCTCTTCTCTCTCTTTAGACTTCTTTAATCCTTTTTTTATTCTCTCTCCTCACAATCCGTCTCTCACTCTCTCTCTCCCAACTGGTCTCTCTCTCCCTCTTCAGATCAGATTCCCAGCTCTTCAGATCAAACCCAAGAATCTTCCCTGCCGATCTCGGTCTCCGTCTCGCCGTTCTTGGTCTCCGTCTCGCCGTTCTCGGTCTCCGTCTCGCCGTTCTCGGTCTCCGTCTCCATGCTCGCCGTTCTCGGTCTCCGTCTCGCCGTTCTCGGTCTCCATGCTCGCCGTCGATCTCGGTCTCCGTCTCGCCAATCTCGATCTCGCCGATCTCAGCTCCTCCCTGCCGATCTCGATCTCGCCGCCTCACTTTCCAGTCTCGCCGCCTCATGCTCGCCGTCGATCTCGCCGCCTCATGCTCGCCGTCGATCTCGCCACCGATCTCGCCAGTTCTCGTTGTTTGAGTTTGGGTCTGTTTGAGTTTTTTTTTTTTTTTTTCCTCTTTTTTTGAGGTTTTTAGATTTTGGAATTTGCTGGTATTGTTGGTGTTGCTGTTGATGTAGTTGCTGTTGTTGATCGGCGGCGTTGATGTAGTTGCCGTCGTTGATGACAATAGTTTGAGAAAATATATTATTTTATTGGGGAGTAAATATTAATTTAATGTGTAGAATTGAATTTTACAACATCTGATAAAGAGGGTGTTGTAAAATGGTGTGGTAAAATAATAAAATAGGGTTTTGATGTTGTAAAATGGCATATTTTTTGCCACAGCTGCTGTGGATGCTCTAACATCTAATTTGAACTATGAAACGGATCCATTTCAAATAGAGAGGATCCCTTTCCCATTCAATTAGACTAGATAATTTAACCAGCCAAGTCATAAACAATTATTGCTTCCATATCACCATGTTCTTAACATCAACATTTACAAAGTCAAAAGAAAAGAATCTCACCATCTATGATAAGAGGAAGGGCACTAGTTAATCATGCATAATCGAGCTTTCATAGAAATAACAGTAACATTAAGAAAAAGTAAAAATGATATAAATGATGCTGATAGACACGTAAATTTGTAATAACCTGAAATATTGAAGAATCTTTGCATTCATGTTTAGCATCTAATTGCACATTTCCCTCTTCAAAATAATGGGCACCCACCTAGTGCAGAAGAAGAGTACATGGAAAATTTAATTTTATTGTAGGTTTAAATGAGCTCAATAAAAATGAATGCAGTCTGAATTTCATAGAAACAGAAAGAGAGTAAAAGGTAGATATACAAAGCTGATCTCTTATACACACACACACACACACAGCTGATGAGAAATACCTGCAGTTTGCCCTTTAGTTCTAGTAATTGTTCTTCATCCCTGAACTCAATGTTCCACACTGAGCGCCAACTTCCATTACTAAAAAATGTGCCATAAAACATTAAAAACTGAAAAATCCTTATCTACAAGTCTCTAGATTCTAACAGATGAGGACAAGGCATGGTACAAAGAGACACAGACAACCATGAGTTGGTACAATGTAGTTATGGCCTATCTGAACCATGATGCCAAATAAAGAGCATTAAAAAGAAATACTGCATTGTCATTTGACAAATTTCACTCACCAAAAATTCTGTGGACTAAGCCTAGTAGCGGAAATCACCACAGCAAGCTCAAAATCAGAACCTGGCCCCTCCACATCTTTTCCATTTGTACAGTAAACTGAGCAGATACCTTTTGGATAAGCTTCACCAACATACTTTAGTATTTCCATGTCCACAGCACATCTGTCAAGAAAAAAAAAAAAAATTATTAGCAACAGTCTTGTCATATGTCTCCGTGTGTATTTGGAAGGAAGTGAGCAGTGTGCTATGCTGCCATAACCTTTGGTTATATTTCTCTTCCTCGAGTAATAATATAAATGAGCATGCACCACAGTGAATCTATAGAGATGTTTCAAATTAATAGCATAACTCTGGCTCCACAATAGCAAAAACCCACATGGTCAATATCATGATGCACAGCAAATATGTGTTTGACACATCACAATTCCTGGACCATGAAAAACCTTCATATTCATAGTTTTTTCTATTTGAGCGTAGCGAGAATATCTGTAAGTTAAAAATTGACAAATTAAGTAGTTACTTGGGGGTAACAATCAAGAGGAGCGATTTTGAACTTGTAAGGCTAATAGTACTCAAGAAAAAAAAACTTATTGGTAATATAAATATATTATAAATATCCAACAAGAATGCATCAAAGCCACTAAGCCACTAATGTTGTTCAAATCTTTTGTAATTTAATAGCCAGATACTTACTTCAGTTGAAAAGCAATCTGATATTACACAAAAACATTTCAATCCATGAGATTACGAAGGCATACCGGAATTCCTCTATATATGCAGATGGAAGTTCCTCATCCAGAGCTGGTCTTGCCCCTGTACAAACCTGAACCAGTTTAACATGTTATTTTAATATAATGGGTGACACAAATTCTACCCAAAAAAGCTGACACAAGTTAGAGAACAACACTTGACCAAATCCAGAGTGACAGAGAGAATAGCATGCACATAACATGCTCCAACAAAATCCATGCAATCTAATTACAAACATGAGTACATGACACAATTAATTAAGTACTTCACTTGAAATCACAGAGAATTTGACATTTGAGCATAATTACCAATTCCATAATGCATTCCTAGACAAATATATTTAACAACTACACTGAAATGTTTGCCTCCATAGTAATATTTTTAAAATATTTATGACAAGAACTATGAAATCCATTGATATTAAGTACAAGTAATTTGCGGCATCAAAATTTACCTTATTGATTACAATCTCATCTTTCACATGACAATGTTTTGTAGTATGTGATAAGTGAGACTGAGCTATGCTTTGAGATTTAAGCTTTGCCTCAAGTAAGGCAATATACCTGAATGTTTCTTAGCATTTTGGTTAATATCCTACTCACTCAAGAGAAAATAATGCAAGGATAACAAGACATTAATTACTTGTTTAATGTGGTCAATTTTAGCAACTTGGGCAGTCCTAGGCTCAAGATACTCCTTCTCATTGAGTTCACCGAATGATGTAACCAGGACCTGCATGACAGCAGTGGATTAAATATATTATTATTGGGTTTGAAATTCAGAACCTACTTTAAAAACAAGAATTTCCAGAGCATGATTTGATAGACCAAAAAAGATATATAACTAAAAGTATGGGTTCAATATATTCAATTGGCATATATCATATATGAATTTTCCACAATTTAATCACATTGTCATTCATTATATGCTCTCTTTTTCTTTTTTTTTTTTGATAGGTAATCAGAAAACTTTTATAAATGATAGAAAAAAGAGGAATACAATGAGCATTCATTATATGCTCTCTTTTTTTAATAGCAATGACAAACACTAAATCCTGGTTCAACTAAGATGCTAGAGTGCTACAAATTTTGCTATCATTTAGTTACAAACTGGAGAGGTTAATTATAAAGTAGTGCCAAGTTTAATGTGAGATACCCACCAGTTGCACACTTTACATGATAAATTGACATGGTGGGGTCCGTATGATCCACGTGGCCTAAAAAACTAACCACACAAATTTAGAATTTGGTTTGAAATTCAGAACCTAATTTAGAAAAGAAGAGGAAAACATAATTCAATAAAATCAAGTGGACTACATGATTTTTTTTTTTTTTTTTTGGAGGAATAGCCGAATAGCATATATGAAATTTTGACTGTTTAAAGTCATTGTCATTCGTTAAACGCTCTTTCTTTTTTATTTTTGTGATGCCAAAACCTAAATCCTAATTTAATAACTGGGATGCTAAGGGTATTATTAGGATCCTCTCCATTTGTAATGGATCCATTTCATGGCTCAATTTCAAGTAAAATGGAGAGGATTCCATTCAAAAGGCACTGCAAACTTTACTATCATTTAGATATTAATTTGTGGTACCTAAAAGTTGCATGCTCCACATGAATTCACATGGTACAGCCCATATGGTCCACATGACTCAAAAAACTTAGAAAAAATATCTATTTTGTAACTCTTTTGCAATAAAAATTTAGAGTAGCATTGTTTGGTCTCCTTTACCAGGAGAACCAAAGTTCAAATTCCATCTCCCCAGCTTGTTATAACACTTAAATTACCAAAAAAATAAATCTATGAACACAACTATTTCATCCACTTTTACACAACTGGCTAATGTGGCAAGTTCTTATTGGTGAATAAAAAAAATGATGTTAGCGATGAGCCCATATTCCCAGCTACCCACAAATCATTACTTGGTGAAAAAAAAAAAAAAAGACAAAACATGTTGTGTCTGTACACTGCTCTAAAATTCATCAAAAACTACAGAGGTGGCAAGTTATTAATGGTAGATATAAGAGTAATGTCAGTGGTGGGTTCAGATGAGAACCAGTAAAGGCTTGTCAACTCAACTATTGTGAAAATTGTTGGGTATGCAGCATTACTCAAAATTTATGTCACCTCAAACAACTAACTAATACCCATCAAGCCCAACACACACAATTCTTCAAATTGATATCACATTCACTCTTTAAAGTAAACTATCAATGCAAATGACCAAAACGAAACCCTAAAAATTAAAATCAAACAACACACATAGACAAAAGACACAAGACTTTTGATCAATTCATTGAAATTCAGAGACTCACATCACCGGCTCGGCCGGGCATTCCGAGGCAAATCATGTGTGATTTGTTGTACAACGGAAACGCTTCCGAAGCCGCCTCGTTATACAATGCGTCGTCGTTTAGTATCGCTTTCACATCTACCAAAAAAAACCAAACAGAACAAAAAAAAAAAAAGAAAATTCCAAAAATGTACAAACAATCAACTAATCAGCACCACAAAGAGAACAAAATGCAAATCTGAAAAATCGTAGGAAGAAAAAAGCCAATGCGAATCCAAATTCCAAAATTCAAAAGATCAAAAATCAAAAAAATTCACAGAGAGAGTGAAAAACACCTTTGGCAACGTATTGGATTTCACCAACAGGAGAATTGAGAAGAAACCACTTGGCAATCTCGTTCTTCTGCTTGTCGCTCAGCTCTGTTTCTTCAATGTCCGCCATTTCTCTCTCTCTCTGTCTCTCTGTGTTTTGGTAGTGTGGGAGATTTTGAAAAGGAATTGAATTTGCGGTTTGTGTTTTGTTTGTGTGTGTTTGTTGTAGAGGGGAGAAAGAGGATCGGGATTTGATCGGGACCGTTAGTTTGGTTTGATGGGGTCTGTATGATGAGAGAAATGGACGGACGAGATTGTTTGCGTCCCACAAAGGTAAGCAATCAAACCCACGTGGTGTGAGATCTGTAAAGTGTTAAAAAAAAAAAGGTATTGTATCGTTTTGTGTTGAGTGTGATTGTGTGGGCCGAAATTTGCTTTTGATGATAATACTGTTTTTGGATTTTGATGATTGTTTTTTTTTTTTGTTTTTTTCAAATATGAATTAGGTTTGAGTTTATTATCGAATTAAAGCCGAGACACAAAAAAAAAAAAAAAAAAAAAAATAGTGTGAGGCTCCTTAATAATAGATAATTTAAGTAAGAAATTAGCTTATAGTCGGTTGTCAAATGCACACTAATATGTGTAAGTTTTGTTTATTTTCTTATCAAATGTGTTTGATTTTGTCCATAAGAGAATGAGATATTTGAGTTAATTAAATATAATGATTTTTGTTTTTAAACATATAAAAAATAGATACACCAACTTTTTTTTTTTTTTTTTTTTTGAGAGAGAGAGTTTTAACCTATGGTTAGACCAAGACACCAATCAGTTTTTGGTGAAGGTAGAGATTGAATCTCAGATTTCTTATTCAACCATCAGAGACTTTACCAGTTAAGTTAGCTGAAACCCACACCAACCTTGTATATTGTTAATATTATTTTACTAAAAAAAAATAATAATAAATTATAGTTAATAACTTGATGTCTTATGAACTTATTTACAAACTTAAATAATTCATTCCCAGGTTTATATTAGTGTGCATTTGACTCTTAATTAAAAAGCCAGCTTATTTTACTATTCAGTTTATTTTTGCTATTATTTATGGGTCTCACTACACTTTTTGGTACTATTCGTGGGTCTCACTATACTATTTCAGTTAACTTTTACATTTATCTGCAGTATTTTCAGCAAAAAATTTTCAATTTTAGCAAAATAAACGGATCCCAAACAGTCTTTTAGTATAGTTTTATATATGTATACATATAAATTTAGACTTTCCTTTTTAAGTAGGACTAATATAGAGTATATGAAATGTAACTTGAGTAAAAGTATAAATAGGGACTAAGGGGCAATAAAACTTGATTGCTAAGAGATGCTAAAGAGTGAGAAATTTCGATATCTTTGATTGATAATTCATATATATGGAGAGTTTGTATGGAATGATAAAATAAGAGCAAATTGACAAAGTGGAGAAGCACATTGAGAGTATTGTTGTGATATTATTTTATCAAACACTTTAAATAATAATATTAAGTCCTATTTAATAATTAGTTTTATTTGTTGTTATAAATTTATTTATAATTCCAAGTAGATTTATATTGATCAAATGAGTTTTATCCCAAAAAAAACTTGTTACAAGTATGGTGTGGGACAAATTGACACAGTAAAGTTTTGTGGGGGCAAAGTGGGATGGGGTAAGGAAGTTTGCCCAATCATGTAAAGCGGAGAGTGAAGACCTCATCCCATTACCCTTACCTAATAAGTTTATGTGTGTGTGTGTGTGTGTGTAAAAGATTACTATACAACCAGCTATACTTTGTGGTACTGAATGTTGGATTGTTAAGAAAAATGTTAATACCATGTTAACATACAAGGTAAATATAAGAATCAAAATGTTAATTAAAACTTAATTTTTTTCTCAAACACAATGCAAGCTTGAGCTCATTATCAAGTTAGATTATATGTTCTAGTTTATTATTTTTTTATTTTTATGTTTTTTCTTTTTTTATTTTATCAAACAAGTTTAAGTTATACACAAACAACTTGAGTTAATTAAATAGAATAATTTTCATTAATAAATTTCTATAATAAAAAAGGATGCATTATTGTTAAAAATTATGAATAAATTTTATTCCAAAATGGATTATTTATATTATGAATAATTTCATTTAGTGATTGATATTTTTTAAATTTATTTAAAAACTGACATAATTCAATATCAATTTTATTTAAGTATATTTTTGTACAAGTATATTTATAAACAAATACAATGCAAGCTTGAGCTCATTATCAAGTTAGATTATATGTTCTAGTTTATTATTTTATTTTATTTTTTTTTTTTATCAAACAAGTTCAAGTTTATACACAAACAACTTGAGTTAATTAAATAATATAATTTTCATTTATAAATTTCTATAACAAAAAAGGCTGCATTATTGTTAAAAATTATGAATAAATTTTATTCCAAAATGGATTATTTATATTATGAATAATTTCATTTAGTGATTGATATTTTTTAAATTTATTTAAAAACTGACATAATTCAATATCAGTTTTATTTAAGTATATTTTTGTACAAGTATAGTTATAAACAAATAATATCATATGTATTTCAATTGAGTTTCATACTCATGAAAACATTCCCTAGAACATTACTACGTTTGAATTATGTTTGTTTAGTAGTTGAACCTAAAGTTAAGCTTGATCTACTTATTTGCTAAAATGAACATAAACAAAATTTTTCTTAATTTGATTCTATGTCATTCATATACAACTTGATTCATTTACCACCCTAAATGTAGACGTGAGATTCATTAGCCACTAACTTTTCTATATATATAGAGGAAAATTGGCATGTTACTGAATTAGAAGACTCTTGAAATTTGGTATATGATAAAAATGGGGTTAGTGCCTTGTTATGTTCATATTAAAATGATGTCATACTCATCACAACTAATCACCTCAATAAATTTTACTTTTAAAGTCTCAATGTTAGCTCATAATGTAGTAATTAATTATCACCTGATTTTGGCTTCGTTTAATTTCAAGGTCAACTGTCAAGAGTCTCATAGGTTAATTGATTGAGAACTCCTGACATTTCTGGTGAAAACATCTAAAATTCAAGTCCCTCCTCTTCCATTGTACTGTCAAATTAAAAAAAATTCAAAGGTCAACCCTGAGATTTAAAGATATAAATTGTTTATGCAAGATTTTGCCTACTTGAATATAAATAGTGAATGAACAAGTCTTTTTTTTTTTTGAGAATGAACAAGTCAATTCGCAAATTACAATGCATAAGATTTCTCTCTAAGTACCTCGTAACTCAGTGACATTACCCAACTATCTCTATTGGAAAAATTAGGTTCAAATATCCTCCCTCCACTTATTGTAAGGAAAAAACAAAAAATGGTGTAACATTTTTAAATTCCCATCTGCCTAACTTAAACTTAAATTATCATTAACAATAAATTTTTACAACAGTTCCTACACTCATAGTGTTAGCAATGGTTCCACTGACGGAACACATTATCTTCCAAAAATTGTTTCCATGCCTTTAAGGGGCCAACTTCTCTATAATTTGCAGAGAACTCCTTTGGTCTAAGATTCACAAATAAGCCGCTGGCAGCAAAACCCATTAGCTCAGTTGGGTCCATATAACCACGCATCCTCGACACAAGACCATTCCCATAGGATAAACCAACTTTGAAACACCGATCACTCAAAGCAGGCTCTTGAGGATAGGTAACATTTAGCTTTGGTTGCATCTTTGTCTCTTGTCTCAGGGACGAAGCAAGTCCTCGATGACAAGTAGCATCATCTATCCTTGATAGGTTTTGTGATTCTTGCCTCAACAAAGAATCATCTTCAGAAGATAAATAGCCTCCCATCCCAAATGAATCCCAGTCAACTTGCTGCAAAATCTCAGCTGTTCTATCCGTGATTTGTACTGTTTGTTTTTGTAATTGCATAGCTTGTTCAAGAGCTAATTCATCAAGTTGAGCTTTCATCTCATGTAATCGATGACCAATTCTTGAAGCCACAGCATCGTATAATTTTCCTCTTGATAAATGTGCTTCTTTTTCCACGTTAAGTAAATCATCAAAATGGATAGGGTCTCCAATCAGTACTGTTACCTACATATTTGAGGCATATGAAATAATAAGTTAGCAATGACAGTGGCTGCAATTTCATTATTATTTTAGCCATTAAGATTACCAACATAATGGCACTAGAAAATGGGGGAAATAGTGAAAGTCCAAATTCAAGCTTGGCAATGATGGTCTCAAACTACTATGTATTGATAACAATTGGTGTGCCCGTTGCTTAGAATCTTCCACTAACAAAACATTACCAGTAAGATGACTTACCGTCTTTCCAACCCTTGGGATGCTAGCTCCTATTGGCATGATCTCCTGCATACCAGTATGTACAAATGGAAGAACCATGGGAATATTGTCTGCATCCAGGACCAACCTGTTTGGGTACGAGTGCACAATAGTAAATACTCATGCTTCGAAAAAGAGGAAATAGCAAATAAAACTTGCAACTGGCAGCAGCTGCTATCTAAGTGCCAAAACTTAACAGAACAAAAGACATCTCGCTGTGTCTTCCTCTCAAAAAATTAAGTAAAGAAAAAAAATTCTCCTACAGACCCTTACCTTCCAACACCTCTCTTGGAAGGCCCCATGGTTTTTCCACCATCTCGAGAACGACCACCTTCTGGGAAGATATGAACCCACCCACCGCGATTTAATTTTGCAATAGCCATATCCATGCCCTGAAGCAGTTATGACGCAAGATGAGAACACGAGGATAGTTATCACATAGCTTAACATTATGAGGGGAAAAAAAAATTTGAGTGAGTATTGAAATGTCAAATTAACATAACAGATATAGTGTGCGTTCAAACACACGTTTTGCGTTTCAGAGTTTTTTTTTAATTTTATTTTTTGAGCCGAAAAGTTTGACTTTTTCCATAAACAGTGCATGGTGACATGGTGTGCACTGTTTAGGAACCCACAAATTTTACTTTTTAACAATTTTTTATTAAAAATAGGTCCCACTTTACCATTCACACATTAAAAAATTATTTTACTACAGTGTTTTTCAGTTTCAGTTTTCAGTTTTCAGCCCAATCCAGACAGACCCATAGTCATTTATATATCTCATGAGACTGGTGGATACTCTCTCTCCTGAAAATCACATCCTTCTTCTGTCTTTCAAGCAGAAATTATTTTAAAAATAATTCCACATTTTAAATCAGAAACAAGTCAACATCTGGGGCATATAAGGTGTAAAGGTTCCAAGCCGTGTGAAAAAGCAACTAAGCCCTCAAACTGTCAAACACCATATTCAAAAACTGAGAAAAAAAAAATGTAAATGTGCATGTGCACACGGAAAGACGGGAAGAGATGAACTCTGACAGTGGCTAGTATCCTATAAGTTATAACCTTGCTACAAAGTTGTGGACTATGGCATTTGAATTGTTTGGAGTTTATCAGGTAATGCTGAAGATGGTTGTTGACTTATAGTTTGTTGGCAAGAAATGTTTGCTTGTTACCAAAATGATGTTAATTGGATGGCTGCTCCCCCATTGTTTAATGTGGTGTCTTTGGAGGGAGAGAAATGACCAATGCTTTGAAGATTCTGAATGGTATATGCCGGATCTAAAATTATTTATCGTTAAAACCATGTTAGATAGGATGTTTGTTGTGAATGCCATTGAATTACCCAACAACTGGTTTTTGGAGGGTGGGGTCAGTCTATAGGATTTATTGCCCAAAGGCGAGTTCCAAAGAGCTCTTCTTTAGAAAGGTTCCTACGTTGTAAGAAATAAAATAAAAGAAGAAGAAATTTTTTTTTTATAAGTAATAAGTTTTATTGAAATTAAAAAGGAACACCCTAGAACACAGGGAGTGTACAAGGGGTCAAGAAATCAAATACAAAAATTGCAAGAGTTTAGGAAATCAATAAAAGAAGGGAATGATTGTTTTTGCAAAGCAAACAACCAATCCTGCAAAGTTCTAAAAAAGAATAGCTTAAGGTCAGAAATAGATTTCTCAATATCTTCAAAACATCTACTATTTCTCTCCCTCCAAAGACACCACATTACGCAATGTGGAAAGTTATTATCCATGTTCGATTTGGGATTTGATAAATCATTGCAATTTGCATGCTTGATTGTATTGTCCCCAGTTGCATATATCCTATATATATGGTTGACTCTCATTTTTCCATTTAAAAAAAAATTACTTATCCCCAAAAAGAAGAATTTATAACCTTGTTGTCTATCATATCAATGCAAGAGTAGGAAAGAAACAAGACAAAATATTGTAAACAGAACCCTCTTGACAATACCCCTTGCTACAAATAAATCTATACAAGTCACCCACCAAGTATTTCTAACAGCATCAAACCAAAGTGCAATATCTTGACTAACTGAAGACATGCTTAGAGGAATACCTTCTGATAAAGACCCTCACCACGGGCAAGTGGCAAAACTTTGACAGATCGAAAGAAAGTAGAAAAAACAGGATTGCTAAAACATCGGTCAGACGCACAAAGTGTCCATCTCAAGTTCTGCGCATCCAGAAGGACACGTGGTGGAAGCAGTGAAGCAATAACAAGCGGATCATCCAGCGAAGCAACATGATTGCTGACCTGAAAAATGTAAAATTCCCTTTCAAACCATACACTATTATTCCATGATTAAAGCAAGATGGAAATTGGACATTGGCATTATACAAAGTTGCAAAATTAGGCCAAGCTAAATTGTGTAAAAACACATTTTAAATTAAATCCATATCAGTTGAATTGTTCATACCGAAACAAGAGGCTTGTCCTTGGGTCTATGCAGCACCGCATCATGCAATTTTTCCAAACCATAAACCTGCAACAAACACCGCACAATAACCCAAATCAAATATTGCACGCATCAACATTCCAACCGAAGAATTGAATAACTGGGTACAGAGGTATAACGAAAAATCAAATGCCATGCAAATTCACTGACCTGAACACGATTTAAGCCGTTCATAAACACATGACAAACGTTTCCCAAAACAGGCAGAGCCACGGCTTGAACCATGCGAAGAACAACAGACTCTTCTTCAGCATTGAAGTCTTTACTCACTGTGGCAAATTGGATTTCATAATTCAGAATTTAGACAAATTTATTTTAAGCAGCATTTCTTTTATTTTAAGTAAATTGATGATTGATCACTAATTAGTCAACTAAACAAATTAACACTATTTATTAAATAGAGAAATCAATTTCTGACCTTTACTGCCTTATCATTAAAAGGTGAATTGTCAGGATATATGATTATTAAATTGTTACAACAACTGGGAAGGGGAGATTCGAAATTCATAAAGAAGACCAAGCAATGCCACCACTGAGCTACAATGGTCTCGGCCATGAATTTTCAATATCTACGACTAATCTATCTATCTGTCTATCCATATAGGTATATAGAGCTGCCAACAAGTCAGTCAAACCAGAATCGACTCCTTACAAAAACTACACCAAAAACCCGAGTCATTATTGATAAATAAGTAAGATTTGATAATTCAATTGTCACAACAACTGGGAAGGGGAGACTCAAACTTCATAAAGAGGACCAAGCAATGCCACCACTGAGCTACAATGCTCTCGGCCATGAACTGTCAATATCTATGACTAATCTATCTATCTATCTATCCATATGGGTATATAGAGCTGCCTATAATTCAGTCAAACGAGAATCGACTCCTTACAAAAACTACGCCAATACACAAATCATATTGATAAATAAGTAAAATTTGCGAATTCAATTGTTAGATTCAAAATTCATAAAGAGGACCAAGCAATGCCACCACTGAGCTACAACGCTCTCGGCCATGAACTGTCAATATCTATGACTAATCTATCTATCTATCCATATGGGTATATAGAGCTGCAAATAATTCAGCCAAACGAGAATTGACTCCTTACAAAAACTACGCCAAAACACAAACCATATTGATAAATAAGTAAAATTTGAGAATTCAATTGTTAGATTCAAAATTCAAAAAGAAGACCAAGCAATGCCACCACTTAGCTACAAAGCTCTCAGCCATGAATTGTCAATATCTATAACTAATCTAATAACTATCCATCTACCTAACTTACATAGAGCCGCCAACAAGTCGCTCAAACGAGCATCGAATCCGTACAAAAACTACACCAAAACCATAACAACAATGCCTTAATCTCAAAGCTTTTGAGCTACACTAATCAATGTCGTTTCACCATTACCCATCACACATATTCTTTTCCAAATTTCCAGAATCAGAAAAAAAAAAAAATACCTCTTTTGCGATAGAAAGTAGAAGAAGAAGGCAGGGACTCCCTGCGGAAATCTCTGAACCGTCGGAGCCACCGGTCGACGGTGGAAGAGAAGCAACCGTCGTCTCCGTCTCCGTCTCCGTCGCCGGCGAAAAGCAGTTCCCGGAGGCGGCGGCGACGGTCGACGGCGACTCTGAAACGGTCCCTGAGACGGATCTGCAAAGCCATTGCCTTGCTCTTCCATAAATCGCCTCTCTCTAACCTCTGCACCGCCATTGCTGCTGCTGCTCTTTGTCCACGAAGAAAGCGAGGGATTTCAAGGAACCATAAGAGAGAGAAAAGAGATGAGATGAGAGGAGAGGAAGGAAAAGCAAATTGTGCTTTGTGCTTTGAATAGAAGAAGGAAGGAAAGGAAAGGAAAGGGTTTTTGAGAGTGAGTGTGTGGGTTTGGGGTTATGCTGTGAGCACCAATAAGAATCATACTCCAACAATAGTTTGGTGTGTTATATTTGGTGCTTGTTGGGCACGTATAGTCCAATAATAGTTTTGTCTTTTTTTCTTTATTTATTTTTAATATTATAATATATTGGATAAGTTTAGGGAGATTTTTATTGTATTTTTTTTGTTGAGGGGTTAAAATATAGTTGACGAGGTATGGATTAATGCTAGCCATGTTCAAAATATTTCAAATTTGTTACTCATTTTTTTTTTGCTTTTTGTCATGGTGATTAGGGGTTAAATTAGTAAATTTCAAAATGTCTTAAAATTGACCAACTTAGTATCTAATCTGTTCCTCATTTTTTTTGCTTTTGTCATGGTGATTAGAGTTCAAATTAGTTAGTTTTGAAATGTTTTAAGCTTTGCTAGTTTAACCAAAATCTCAAGGATGTTGACTATATTATATATATATATATATATATGTAAAAGAAACATTAGAAACACAGAAAGTTACAAGAGTGTTACATACGTAACAAATTGTATAATATGTTGATGTGGCAAATAGTAATTAATTAAATTGCTGTAAAATTTACTGTGCCTTTAGCCTTATTGCAACAACAACAAAAATATCGTTATTTATTTTTTTATAATTTGCTGATGTAGCAAATTTGATTGGAATAATATGATTTTCAAGTAATTCTACTTGTGAAACCAATTTTATTAGCACCAATACTAGTAACTCATGTAATAATTATTGTGAAACTTTTGTGTCTCTACTTTTGTAAAATATTTTCATGGATTTGGGCGGACCTAAACACTTGACTTAATGGTTTTGGGAGTCAATTATCTATTCACACATTAATATTATGAATGCTATTAAATTACAAATTACCTACAGGTGTTTTAGTTCCCTCACAATTTAATCCAAACTTAAATTGGTAAAAAGAGTAGCTATTAAAATATTAGTAAGACCATTTTGTCATATTTGATAAAAAAAATTAAGATTTTATTTTAATCTAAAATTTTGATGAACTCAAATGTAATAATTAAAAGTATGTGAATTAAATTTTAATAACACAAAATCACATTGGCTGAATTGTAAATTCGATTAATAAAAATAAATACTCCCATTATACATACATACATACATATATATATATATATATATACACACACACACTCCCATTATTACTTGTGAAAAAGATGTAAAAAAATTTGTATAATTTTACTGTCCTTTTCAATTTCAAGAAAAAAGAAGTATAGTTTTGTGCATAAATACCAATGTAGGGCCAGGTTGTAGACTTGTTGGAATGGTGCAAGGTAGTGGATAAGGATAAGAGAGAGGCCCCACATTATGAAAAGACACCTGAACCGAGTTGGTGATAGGGTAAGAATTAAATAGTCTGTTAAATTCCTCTCTTAAAAAAAAATAGTCTGATATAAAGTTGAAACATTGCTTCTTCTCTCTTTTTTTTTTTTTTTGTATATAATAAGATTTTTGATTATATATATAACAATATTTTTAAAACTTCTAGGGTCCGTTCGGATGGAGGAGTGAAAAAGTAGAAAGATGGAAAATATTTAGTTTTTTCTCTTGTGTGTTCGGTTGGAGGGGTGGAAAAGTAGGAGAATGGAAAACTCTTTTATTCGGTTGGAGAGAAAAATGAAATGATGAAAAATGTAATTTATATAAATTGATTATTATACCATTGTTACATAATATGTAGGAAATAGATTTATTTATACTCATTACATAATATAAAATTTATCACATCATATATATAAATTTATATTATTATTTTTATTATTATAATGTAAAAATTAAATTATGTCACGTTGAAAAAAAAACGTTCAGGATACGCTGAAAAAAAAAAAAAAAAAAAGAGAGAAGAGAACATTCAGATAACGTTGAAAAAAAAAAAACGTTGAAGATTATGTCACGTTGAAAAAAAAAATACACAAAAGAACGTTTCAGGTTACGATGAAAAAAAAAAAAAAGAGAAGAGAATGTTGAAAAAAAATAGGTGGGAAGAGGCTATTTTTGTAAAACTGCTACCATAATATTTTTCTCTCCAAATTTTTCTTCCAATTTGGAAGGAAAAAAAATGTGGGCCTGGAGAAAAAACTTTCTCCCCGATTTTCTCTCCTTCCTATTTTCCTTCTCCAAACGAACAGTGGAAAACAGTATTTTCCGCTCTATTTTCCTTCCTCTATTTTCCATTCTTCTTATTTTCCACCAAAATGGACTGACCCCCTAAAGTTTATGACTGTGGGTTTGAATAAGCATTGCAAATTAAGGGTGACAATATTTAACACAATATGTAAATATGACACAAATATAATAAGAATATTTATAATTAATGTTTAAGGAAAATGAATTCGTGTCCAAGTAGGATGATACACTCTAACACAATTAATAAATAGATCTATTAAAAAACTATATTTTTATTTGTATTTTTCTTAGATTATATATTTTTCTCTCTTAATAATTTTCATTTTTTCCTTTCTTTAACCGTGGGAAAATATTTATCAATTCTAGGAACAATTAAATGTTTGTTCAGTTAGCTTATTTTTTACTAACTTATTTTACTACTTAACTTATTTTTGCTACTATTCATGAGTTCTACAGTACTATTTCGACTAACATTTACCTTTATCTACAGTACTTTCAGCAAAAAATTTTCAGTTTCAGCAAAATAAAGCGAATTCCAAACAGACCCTAAGAATGACTTTTTTTTTATATTTTATTTTAAATACAAGATAGAAATTTTACTCTAGCTAATTTGAGTGTATATGTTTGTGAACCTCCCTCTTGGAGATTTGAATCCCGGCTCTTGTCCCTTATACCCCACAAACAATTATATTTGTAGACAAAAATCCATGAACCAGCATTGGTGACCATTGGGGTCAATGATTTTCATGGCGTGTATTATGAATCCTTCGAATTGATCCTTCAATGGCCCACATCATTATGCAATACAAACCTAGACCAATGTTCTAAGGTCCCTAACTATTTCACAATTCAGGGTCTCTTGATTTTATTTATTATCTTGTCTGTCCCAAGGAACCTAAATTAAATCTTACAAAGGTATTGTTTATTTTGTCTCTTTGACAAATTAAATGCTAATTTGACATCCAATTTAACTTTTTAAATGAGAAGTAATGCAAAAATTGGGTTTGAACTTATGAACATATACTCTAATATCATGATAGATTACTAATTGTGCCAAAATTTTAAGTAATTGGAAAATAATGAATTTATTAATGTTTAACCATATATTATTCTAATAGCATCTGCATTCTGTTGGCCAAAATGGGGATATACCCCTTTCGCGCAAAAGTTCCAGTAAAATTCCCCACATTTAGAATTATTTAGGGATATGCTCCTGTCTTAAACCTAATTTTCTAAAAATTGAGTTTCAATGAAAAACTCGATTTTTAGAAAATCGATTTATAGGCAATCAAACTTATAAAAAAAAAAAAAAAAACTACATGGAACTCGAGTTCCATGCAGTTTTTTTCAAGCAACTCGATTTTTGCCAAATCAAGTTTTTCATTGAAACTTGATTTTCGAAAAATCAAGTTCAAAATAGGAACAGATCCCTAAATAGTTTTAAACAGTGGGTATTTTGCTGGAATTTTTCGGCGAGAGGGGTATATCCCCATTTTGGCTATATTTTGTTATTAGCTTATTAGCAATTTAGTATAAGTAATCTTTGGTATGGTGTTTATTATTCCTCATATATTTTGCAGCTAAAAGAGGTCATACGTGAACCTCATACAGATAAATTGGACCAATATTGGCTCAACCTAGGGGGAAAAATACAGCTTTTTCGAGCAGGCAATGGACAGAGCTTGGCACATGCCCAAACTTCGCTCAGACGAGTATGCGAGATCTTAATCTGAATCAGATGCAAAACCTTTTTTTTTTTTTTTTGAGGAACCAGATACTTGCAAAACCTGGTTTACTACTTTTTTACTTATTTGGCTTCTTAAAAAAAAAAAAAAAGATTTTGTTTCAAATTTTAAAACTTCTAGTGTAGTTGAAAAAAGATTAACAAACTAGGATTTATTGATTTTGTTTCAGATAACAACTTTATTCTAAGTACATGTTAAAATATAAAAAAAATATGGCTTAAAATAAATATGAAATTATCTTTTTCACCTTATTACGTGACGATTTATAATGGTATATTTATTATGGGTATTATTTAAACAAGTTTCGTAACTTATTTAAAAAATCATATGACTAAAATTACATTTATAAAGACAATTTCACCAATCATAGTAGGTTTAAGTAAGATAACTCCAAAAGTATTTGAAGTCCAATATTTTTGAAATACTAAAAAAATAAGGACTTATTGGAATATGCTTTAAAATAATGATAGAACCGTCTCTTTTCCCACGTGTGTATGCTTCCGAAGTCACTTCTGTTGTTTGGGATAATTAGTAGATGATTTTGTATGGTAAAAGTAAATAAGATGTTGGCGTTGAAGAGAATAACTTATGAAGAGAGAAACTAACAAAAAAGAAAAATACATAAAATGCTCTATGATATTTTTCGTAAAACTCATGATTCTATTAAAGTTTAGAATTTAATAATTAGAGCACCAGCATTTGGCATGCTATGTCAAATGTCATCTTACTACACCAAGACTTATTTTATCAATTTTAGCACATCATTTTATAATATGCTTTACATCACATTTTCTATTTTAACTTACACCACATAAAATAAAATAAAACAAAAATTGCATCTATATTAAAAAATTAACAAAAGCAAAAACCATAAGCACCACCATAAAACAAAAATTGCATCTATATTAAAAAATTAACAAAAGCAAAAACCACAAGCACCACCATCTATCACCCCCACAACTCTCTACCACTATCATTGGAACCCACCACCAGAGATACCTAAACCACCACAAACCCATCCTAAAACCAAAACACAAACACAATAAGACAAACACAAACAGAAAAAAAAAATAATAATAATAAGAGAAATAGATGGAAGAGAAAGAGGCCGGAGGTTACTAGTGATGGCTTCGCCGGTGTGCCAGAAAGGGATACCATAGCAAACAACCATCAATCTCAACCCCACCATCACTGGAAACGCCGATCTCAACCCAAAAAAAAAAAAATCTACTAGTGTGAGAGAAGAGAGAATAGTTGATCTCAACTCATAAGAGATAAGAGAAAAGAGAGAGGAGAGCGAACAAAAAAAGAGAAGAGAAGAGAGAGGAGGTTTGAATCTGATCGTGAGATATGAGAGAATAATATATATATATATATATATATATATCTATACTATATATTAGAGAATTCCCCTCTTTCAACTGGACTTTTATGTGGTTCAAAAATAACTTCATTAATGAAGGGCAACTTCATTTAAAAATAGGGTCATAAATGTCAAATAATAAATTTTATTCTGAATTCAAAAAAAGAATTTTTAATATTTAGGATTTTTTTCTTTTTACATTCAACAAAAAAATTACAGTTACCGTTTATTTCTAAAGTTTATAATTTTTATTTTTTTAAAAAAATAAAAAATATATTTCTAAATTATAATATATGCAAATTAGGAGTAGTTTTATATCTAAAAAAATAAAAGAGCTTCTGAGCTTGCGCAGCATGCGTGCTTAGAAGCTAGTATATATATGTGTGTGTACTAGCCTCGTCACATGCGCTATGCGCGTGCGATGAGGCTTTTTATTTTTTGGGTTTACACGTTTTACTCATGAAAATTTTATTTTATTTTTTATTTTAAGAAGAAGTTGTATTAGTACCTGACTACTAATGTGAGAGAGAAATGTGGAGGTAGGAAAAAAATAGTTTAGTGATATGAAACAATGGTACATTTGTGGGAAAAAAAAGCAATTTTATTTTTTATTCTTTTTCAAAAAGAAGAAATTGTATTAATACTTGACAACTAACGTGGGAGAGAAATGTGGAGTTGGGAGAAAAAACTATTTTTTTTTTGTTTTGTTTTAATTTAGCTAAAAATTATGAGTTTTTAAATTACAAATTTTACATGTCTAACCTATGATTTAATTCTTAGAAACTGATAAATTTGAGAGTATTTTGGACATCTAAATTGAAGATCTTAAACAAAGAAAGTCCTTTAAATAGTAGTGTGTGTGTGTGTGTATATATATATATGTATATATTTTTTACAACATGCTACAGTACCATTCTACTAATAAAATGGTATTATAGCATGTTTAAAAAAAAAAAAAAAATTTGGATATTGGCACATTTGATGAGGTGTGTTATTTGGTATTTCAATTTGGTGTGCAAAATGCTAAAACTTTTAGTATTTAACACATTTGATGTTAATGCTTTTACCCATTTTGTGTGGTTTAAACCATTTATTTTGTAACACTCAAATTCTTAGGGTTTTTACAAATTTCCATATGGTATTGATTTTTGTGAATTTGCAACTCTAAATATAGACATATATCATCATATAAGTTATGAGCAAACATTAATGTGTAGGATTGCATGAAATTTGAATTCAAATTAACTAATTTTTTTAATGTTAAACATCTGGATTCCACTATTTTCTTTCTCCCTCCAAAATGACCTAATTACACTTTTCTAAGGCATAGTCAATGGTGAAGAGAGAGATTTGTTTGGTTGCAAAGAATTTTAAATCACAAGAGCTGTAGATTCTTGACAGTTTAAAGTCACAATAATTAAAATTCTTGAGAGAAGACATTTATATTATCTGGAATAAACTCACAAAATATTCAATTCTTTTTCTAGGTGAGACTTCAAAATTTTACCAATTTAAACCATGTTTAAGTGAGCACTTTAGGAATTAATTTCACATTCACTCGTTAATGATTTTGGGTAAGTGACCACATCAATTTATTCCCACACAATGTAGAACACGTTCCAAATCAGACTCGCCTCAAAGGACACGTGAGTTCCACTTTTATTTTAGCTCAAAAATAGCCAACAAATACATGAAAAACCATTATCCAAGAGTTGACAACTAGAACAACTGAACCATAGTTTATGTGTCAAGGTTGTTGCTGTTGTTGTTTTATTTTATTTGTTATTATTATTATTATCATTATTTTTTTGAGAATAGGAGTTAATATGTCAAGGTTGGTAGTGTGTTTGGATGTAGTATTTTATTTTATTTTTATAAAAAAATTGAAAGTTCTGTACCGATAATCTATTAGGTGGAGATGGAGAATAACTGCGGTAAGTTATCTCGATTTCTCTGCATCTCAATCACAGACACAGGAACCCAATCTCAATCTCAACCATGAGAATGAATGAGATTGCGAATGTTTATTCTAGGAAGCCAAGGAAAATCAAGAACAATAACCGTGACAACGTTAATGTAGAAAATAATTATTTGAATATTAGTACTAAGAAGAAAAAGAGTGATACTAGTAGTGGGAGAAGTAAAAGAGTCATTTAGTTCAATAGACGAGGCAATTGCAAAGAGGGTTGTGATGCTTTCCCCTTGTCAAGGATGAGACCATTCGCAAGAAAAAAGACTCTAATGCCCTGTTTGGATGTTTAGAGAGGGAGGAGAGTAGAGGGGAGTAGAGGGGAGGAGAGTAGTGGGGAAGAGAGGAGAGGAGAATGATCACCCTCCACCTTGTTTGGATGTTTTTAGAATTAGTAAGGGGGAAGGGAGTAATTAATCCTTCCCCCTTGTTTGGATGTTTTAAAAAATAGGATGGAGAGGAGAGGAAATGATTAGATATTTTTAAATAGACAAATTTACCCCTATTTGAAAATTGACTTGCAATATTAGTCTAGGATTAATTTGTTAGATTAAATAATTATGACTATAGCATGTAATATTTTTTTTGATAATTTTTTTTTTTTTTCTGATGTGAATTAAATAATCAACATTGGTCTATGATTAAATATTTTTTCTCCTTTTTTATTATACTAAAAAATACCATCCTCAATTGATACAAATTAAAATAAGAAAAAAAATGTTTGGTTTTGGGTTTTTTTTTTTTTTTTTTTTTTTACTGAAAAAAAATCAACAAAATATTGAATAAGAAAAAAATGTTGTTTTTTTTTTTTTTTTTTTTTACTGAAAAAAATCAACAAAATATTGAATTTTGAGTGTTTCTTTCATTTATTATTATTATTTTTAATATATATTTTTTTTATTTTGCTTAGTACGTGAATTTAATTTTTTGAGGATTCGAAGAAGAATTGAGACCCAAAAATCAAAAAAGTTAGGGAGAGTGCACTATGAATTAACTCTTTTTTTTTTTTTTTTTGAGAATCAGAGAACAAATTCTCCTTTCTCATGTCTTCCCACAACTGCATTGCGTCATCCATTTTCTGACACTTTGCTAATGCAATAATCAAGTCCTTATACAGATAAACACCTGAAAATTCATTGAGTTGCTTGTAAGCTCAAGTGTATGGTCATAGTAAAAGAAAACCACATCAAAATCTCAGCATAAAAACATAAATAAATGGAATGAGGCATAATTTGATGTAATTAGACAGAGACCACTTTATCGAAATAGCCTATCCAAACTGTGCGTTCTAGATTATGAAGAAACATAACTTTAAACAATATAAAGCCCACATTAAAATTGCAGAAATGGAAGATGGCAGAGTCATTATTTCCATTGATATTGAAGGTCAAACCCCAGTTTCTATTCCCATTTTCCAGTAATCCAACAGCAGATAAACACACACAAAATTCATATTCCATCAAATACCATTAACTTTAACACATAACTGGTGCAAACGACAACATTTTGTAATACACCTCATACAGCCCCACTTGTCTAAATAGTAACTAACAAATCTGTTTAGAAAAATTAATCCCAAAAGTTTACAGTTCAATGATCAATTGAAAAGGTTTTTAGAAGCTGAAATTGCCTTGGAACATTTACTTGCCTAATTGTTAGAGAAATTTAAGGATCAGACATCATTGTGAACAATAGCTCCTTGCGCTTCTCCACTGGATAGCCAATAAAAGCTCTCAACATATCTGGATTCTTAATAAGATAGAGATAAGCCCTCGTTTGCAATCTAGAATCAATTCCTATCTCATCCAAAAGATGGAACACTTCTTGCTCAGGAATGGGAAGACGTGCCATGCTCCTCTCAAAAATTAAATTTCCATCTCTCATTGCTAAAGCAACATTCTGGATTGCTCCCATAATTTGTTCCATGTCCTCATTTTTTGATGTTTTTCTCTTTTTGGCTTTTGAGGAGGCTTCACCCACATTATTATCACCCACATTATCACAGCTCTCCAAAGTAGCTTCATTTTGAGCAACTAAATGATCAATATCTTCAATGTTCTCCATAGAGCCCTCTCCAACTGAAGTAGTCCACCGTTGCCTCATCTCCGATGCAGTTTCAGCTTGCTCCCCAGTTGCTCTATCTTTTCCATAAAGCTCAACCAATTTGTCGTAGTTTGGAATTGGTTTGTTCTTAAGCTCTTTTGCTTTAGGTTTAGCCTGTTAAAAAATGACAACAAAATAAGGTCAGACAAGAAAACACTCAAATTTATGCACCATAGTATTCTACTGAACAAGCTTGCATTTAAGGTAATACCCAGTTATAAACAACATATCATTGCAGAGCCTTAAACCCTTTTGTCCCAACACCTTTCTCTCACATGTAAACAGCCAAAACACACCCACACACAAACAATTACTCATAATGTAAATCATACACTTGCTAGTATATAATATTGTACACATTTATTTATTTTACAATATAAAAAGTAAAATGTAAACTAATAATTTTTTCAAAAATAGAAAGAGAAAAAGAGCATGATGATCAAATATAAACACAAAAGCCATCCATAGTAGACATTATGAAAACAGGCAGAAAGAAAAAAGAGAGAAATATTATTTATGGTGATTAAAGAAGTTGAAAATAACACTAATAGCTATTATCAGTACTGATAACAACAGAGAAGGCTTAATTTATTGCAGGCTATTTCCAATTCAGATAACATATTTTCTAGTAAACAGTAAGACCTGAAAGCACACATGCACACCTAAGGCAGAACTGCAAAGGAAAATACTGAAATTACAACGGAAAAGAAGGGGGTTGGCAAAGGAGTTGAAGCAGCGAAGTTGTTATAAGGAACATATGCATAGGTGGGAGGAGGGTACTGGTAAGTACTGGGAGGAGAGGGTTGGCAGCATTGAACACCCTGTGTTGGTGGGCATTGAACACCCTGTGTTGGGCATTTTAGATGATAACAGAGGCTAGGTGTGTACTATTTAACTAAACCAACTTCAATCTTCAAAGCTTTTTCTTTATCTAAAATTATGATTATTTTAAATGGAAAAACCCAGCTACAAATTAAAAAAAAAAAACTGTCCAGAAGATCATCCATGCTCAATAGTAGATGGTACACCGATCAATGTGAATACTCTTAGACCCTCCATTTGGAGCACACAAATAATCCTATGCAAAATTACACGCAAACAGAAGACAATTCAAGTTAATTATAAGTAGGTTTTAAGTCCAGCCCACTCTGAAAATCAGATGATGTCCACAAAATAAAGGCATCTAGCTAAATTAATGAAAACAACAATACACTGAATTTCAGTTGTTACAAGCCAAATTCTGGACATATAAATGTCAATATAATTAACCGCCACAACCTAATTACAGATTAGATGATTGACAAACCACCTCACAGGAAGCAAGATACTGAAATCTTTTTGATGAATAATTGGTATAAAAAAGCAACTACATCTTATATACCTACAAAATTCAGCACTCAGACTTGCAAACCAGAACTATTAGAGAACTCAAAATCAGTCCATTTCTACAGGAAACACCAGTCCATAACAGAAATCATCAATTATGGACAAACAAAACCAGATTATCAAAATCTTATATACAAATAAATCATGATACCACCAAATTAATGATGAATATCCCAACCAGCACTTGATCCTAACTTATCAGAGGTGCACCATCATCTCACAGCGAGAGATAGCAGATCAAAAGTGCACAGGTTCCCTAATCTTTTCCAAGAAAATTATGTTTCAGAATGAGCTGAATTAATGTCCCATCTCTATTTATTCATTTGACTAGAATATAAATTTTGGTGGCAGGTCTTCATGATTTTTATTTATAACTGTCATATGTTTTGTCATTTTGGGTGTCAAGACAAAAACTACTTGGCTTTGATCAAACTGAATTTCTCAGTATGGTTTCTTCTAATACGAGACTATGTTGTGGTGGTTCTACACTGGTTAACAGGAAGATAAACAAGTTGATTGGAGGTGGAAGGAAGTGTGATGCAAACAGCACAGACCCTCCGTGCACAGGGTAGCAAATTTGAATGCAGCTCGTTTTCCTTCTCTTTAAAGGCCTATATACTGTCAATAATGGATGTGGTAATAAAGATTATGACTTTAGATAGGATAGAATAGTGGAGAGGATTACATGGGGTTGGCCTTCACTTTACACGGTGGTGCTTTATTTATAGTATTTGAGGGACCTGTTATACCATGTAAATGCATGCATTGCTTAGAGACATGTGTGTAAATACAATATGAACTCCTAGAGTATAAGTGACAAACCTGGATTAGACTTTCCCAAACTTCTGGTTCAGCACTCCACATTTTGGTGATTGGACTCCAAGCAAAACCACTCAATCCATTCTTAAACACATCATAGCACTCTGACCAATTATACTTGATGGTTTTAATGCGATTTTTCACCTTTTGCTTGTCTATTGGTTTTTCAAATTTTTCTTGCAATTCCTTCACAATATTGTCATAGGCATGTGTGGTGAAGACTGAACCATTTCTATTACCTAGATGATGTTGATGCAAGAGTGCATCAATAAGTGCTTCATCCATAACAGCTGTCCAATATTCTCTATCTTTCTTAACCACATCATCAATAGTCCTTTTTTCTGACTAATGCCTAGCAGTAGTTGAAATGAGATTTTAATAGAGGATAGTCATTATTCAGCCCCATATAGTTTCGAAGCAATGAAGGAGTGAAGCAGAGATTTGGCACCATCAATTATGCCACATATGTTCCAATCAATGTCTTCGAATTTCCTTAAGGCTTCGGTTCTGCTGAGAATGATAATCCAAAAAGATTAACAAAACAAGCTCTCTTAGCTAACGGATGGATAAACTCATTAGCTTCTCTTAAGTGTGCATTTGGATGAGCACTTTGCTATTATTACTCATTTTTAAAAGTAGATTACTTTAAAGTATGGTCATAACTTATAAGCCTAAATAAACCAAAAAAAAAAAAAAAAAAATCTACTGGCAAATAGAGACACAAACAACATGGCAAGCTTTCTACTTTGAGCATAAAAATAAAAAGTTCTTAATATCCGGTACAATAGTTTCAATGGATGAATGAGGACTACTAGTGCCGGATTGAATTGGGTGAATTACATAGCTTGTGACTTTCTGAATCCCTAAAAGGGCTGCCTTGGCTCTTGCAAACAGGGGATCATTAGTGCTATATCCTCCTCAGTCCACACAAAAATAATCTCTTATCTGTGGTTGCAAAAATAACTACTGCTAGACCTGCCTTAAGGCAGAATCAAAGTTAATCTTTAAAAAGAAGGCGGCAAAACTATATAGCTTAAGTCCAACAAGGGGAAGATTATGCAAGTGACACAGTAAATGATATCCTGGGGAAGATTCACTACTCTTTTCCGTTTTTTAATCATGCTTTTAATTCTAATAGTGGAGCTATAGTACTTTTATCTTCTTCTCCATATTGGATCTGTCTCTATAAAAACAAAGAATTTTTTTTTATTAATCCAAAATTTTAATGTTTTCAATATATCAAATGATCTTTTTAATTGAAAAAAAAAAAAATACAATGATAACAATAAAACTAACCTCAATAGCGACAATTAAAGATAAGGTTTTCCAATTCTAGAATTGAAAAACCTTGTTTAATGAAGAGCATCATAAGCATTCCTTCCTATTGGCCGGCCTTGGTACAAAATATGACTCCTTCGTCACTTCTATTACAACACGTACAGGTGGATCATCTCTCATTTGAAGACTTAAAAAATGGCAACCACATTTTTTATAATTCCTATCAAATGAAGAGAATATGCTCCCTCATATATAAATTGGTATCCAGACTCTACTGCTACTCTTCACCTCACTGCTGATATAGCAAACCTAGTGCTACTCTTCACCTCTCTGCTTATAAGCATGTGTAAGTTGCTTAATTTTCTAAGCAACTTCCATCTTGGTCGATCCATAATGTGCAAAAATCATGTCTTGGGCAACATAGGCTAAATGGGTTGCACCAGCATTTGGGGGCCTGTTAGAGAAATTCATGTGTAGGGCTTGAGAAATGCTCATGCTAGCTGCATCTGGTGTAGATGCCACGTACGGGCATGTCACAAGTGCCCATTTTTATATAGGTACATGACAGGTCCATATTGCTTTGCCATTTTAGTGGGCTTATCTGAGGCATTGTCCCTAGAAGTGAAATTCTTTTTTTGTAAGGGATCCAATCCCAAATTCTTCGTTAGGGAGAGACCAAACAATGTTTAATTAAGTCATATAACTCTCCATTTCTCTGAAGTGACATTGCTTAAAGGAATAGCTTGATTGAGTTTAGCTTATATAAAGAAAATTTATCCAAGCATCATAATTGTTCATGATATTAAATTAGGTGAAAGCTATGGAAAGAGTGAGATTGTGAAACTGAACTTTGAAAAGCAACTTCACTGAACCTATAAATGCTTCTTGAACCATGCCAGCCATTTCTTCACATTACTTAATGCATTTTTAACTTTGTAACTAAATTTGAACTAGTTTCTCCTAAACAAACCCACAATCATAAATTCATAACCAATGACTACTCAAACCTCATTACCTAAGAACAACCAACAACAAAAAGTCAAAAACCAGATCAACCTAAAGACACAGCAACAAATCAACCATACACAAAAATCTAGACCACGGGCACAAACCCATACCAAAGGCCAAGCCCAAATCACACAAAGGGACAAAAAATCCAGCATCACGCACCATTGGAACCCCCATTGGAACCTCCGTCATGCCATGCCCAGAATTGAAACCCCCCATTGGACACAATTCAAACATGACGACGGTGTATCAAACACATTGTGAGCAACTATTTGAAACTTAAAAATTCTAGTTAAAAATAAATAAAAAAAATAAAAAACCCAAATCAGAAACCCATTCACAAAAAACAAGAAATTACCCAATAAAAATCACAAACACAAACCAATAATAAAAAATCTGACCAAAAAATCAAACTTACACAGAATTTACAAAGCCTAGATTTAACTCATCCGAAACCCACCCACAAATAACATGTTATTACCCCATAAAATCACAATTAATAAGAAATTATGCAATAAAATCAATTTAAGAACATAGTTATTTGATCCAACTCAAAAGAAACCCATGAATCAGAAATTAAAACAGAATTTACCTTTGTGAGAGAATGCTAGGCGTGAGAGAGAAGAGTGAAAGACAGTCCAAGAGTGAAGAAGTCGTGAGAGAGAGAGAGAGCCAGCGTGAGCTGAGAGAGCTTGAGAGAAATTCGTGGGTTACAGAGCTGAGAGAGCTTGAGAGCTGAGAGAGCTTGAGAGAAATTTGTGAGTTACAGATGGGTAGATCCGGATTAGGGCTGATAGAGCTGAGGGACAATACATTGTAATTATGTTAATATAACAAGGGTAAATTAGGGAATTTACTTTATAAATAATTTATGTATCCTACTCTCCCTCCAAATCTCTCCAATTTGGGGGAATTAAAAATGAGGGGTTGGAGGGGAGTTGAAACCCCTCCAAACCCCTCCAAATCCCTCCCCCTCCTCCCTTAAAAAACTCCCAAACAAGGTAATTGAACTACTCTCCTTCCCTCTACTCTACTCCCCCTCCTTTTTTTAACTCCCAAACAGGCCATAAAGTTTAGAACAAGGGACATAATATCTCCTTTTCCTGAGATTGTGACTTAGTGAGAGAAGGAACAAGTTTTCACAGTTCTCATGACTTGTATGATTGTTCAAGCGAGGCCTTAAGTCACTCTTCTTAAACTCGCATGGTTCAAACTGCAACTTGAACGGTTTGAACCTTGACCAATTTCACAACATAGCTAAATTACAATTACTACGAGTATACAACCTTCATAATCACATATTTTGGCTCGTGAATTACCCATTTGGATTTAAATCCTAACACAGGCCTTTTAACTCCAAATAACTTTTAATCCAAGATCTCAAATATTTTTAAGAACACTATGAAAATTTTCTAAACGCTTCTTATTGAATTTGAATCGAAGTCATCCTGTATATATATTTTTTTCAGTGAGCAAGAAAGAGAATATAGGTTTAAGTTATATATTACATAGGACACTGTATTCTACTTTTGAAACTAATAATAAAAATTTGTTACATACTTCAATCAAAGCTTAAACTGGAAATTCATTGGTTAGACTTGAGAGTCCCTAATGAGCTTCCAGCTTGATTACAGCCAATGAGAGGTATTCGATCAATATTACATTAGCAACTGCTGGAGTGAGTAAGAGTTTTATCTTCTAAAAAAAATTCCAATGTAGTTTTAGATATTAAGCAACTATTCAAGGCTTTAAATAAAATGAGGCACGTATATATGTCAAAAATCTTCTCCAACCATCTAAAGTATTTGCCTGGACTTCGTATGCAAAAGCTTACTGTACCTTTTTTTTTTTTTTTTTTTGGGTTGATAAATTGAAGCTTTCATTAAAACCAAAACTACAGAACCACAGGCAAGCAATCAGACCTGCACACATCCAAGATGGTACGGAAGTATGGAACTGAACAAGATTTTCCAACCAATACAAACGTAAAAGGCTTTATAATTGAAAAAGTAAAGGAGGTTCCACCATTGAGTGTAGGTATAGCTGTGAGCAGGAATATCATGCTTATTCCAAACAAAAAGAACTCCTAAGATTAATAGCCAGTTTTGAAGTAACATGAGCTGCAGAGTTGAATATTCTCCTAATCCAGTAAAAGCTGCAACAATTAAAAGAATTACTAAGTTCTAAGATATTACCAATAACAATTTAATTAGACTAGTCAGCTTGAATGCTTTCCACAGCCAGAGAATCAAAGGATGGTTTTGCATCTCCCTCTATAACAATGTGCAGCCAATTTTTCTCAACGGCGATATGCAAAGCCCTGAGTATTGCAGGTGCTCAAGCCTGGATTGGAGCACATAGCCCAAACCTTCAACATCTCACCAAAATCATCCTAGTCACCACAGCTGTTAGGAGCTTTGCAAGTTGCTGATGATGGCATGAGGAATTGGAGTACTTGGACAACATCAAGCCAGTCATTTGGCTCAATGTTTTCTCAAGACACCAATGGCTCCTCATGCCTATCTAGTGAAGCCCCTAAGTGCTCTTTGAGGGGCACAAGCCCGGTCTCCTTGCTGGATTTAGATTGATGAGCATGATGAGGGGCAGCATGTGGAGGCACCTTGCTCCACATGATGCCCCAAGGCCATGGCAGTGGTGAGCCATGGTGGGCAGAGATGGTTCGGTGATGATGGACAACAGAAGGTGGTGCTGACCCTAGGTGACAGTTCATGGTATGGTGGCTTGGCTGGGTTGTTTTGTGTGAGGGCTTGGTGGCTTGTGTGCAAGGCAGTGCTGGGCTGTTGTGATGATATTAGGCTGTGCACGGCATTGGGCTGGTTGGTGCTGGCAGAATGCATGGACTTGTGTGAGTAGGCTGATAGCAGTTGCTTAGTGGGCTGCATATGGACATGCTATGTGGGTTGTGATGCTGATGAGAAGGGATTGGGCAAGAGCCAAGCTTTTAAAACGTGATGGGATAATCATGTGTGGGCTACTGAAGCATGGGCAGGCCTTATGATGTGCTAAGTGATGGGCTGGCATGTGCAGAGTGTGCAACAGCAATTACTAGCAGTTGCCAAGCAGTTCCTAGCTTGTTGGATGTTTAGACCTGCTGTGTAGGGGTTGAAAATGTGGAGAGCAGGCCAAGACAGTATCAATTGAAGGTATCCTAAGTCAAACCACATGTGGCAACAAGTTCTAAACAAAGGGTAGTTACTTGGCAGTAACTGCTGTGACAGTTATTTTTGTGCATATAGCCTAGGCTGTTGGGGTTGTTAGCAGCAGAGAGTGTATTTGCCTTAGAGAATTTCGTGTGTATTCTCCAGGCTTCCTTTGTACTTGAATATTGAGTAATAAAGGTTGGGGTTAATGCCCTGTAAATACTGTGTGTGCTATGTGTGTGTGAATTCCCTTAACAGTTATGTTCAGAGTGCTCCTGTAGTGTGTGTGAATGGTGTATTGGCCGAGACTAAGGAAGGAACTTAGTGCCATTACAGACAGAAAATTTAAAAGAAAAATTGACCCTGTGACAACAGCCAAAGTAGTAAAGTCATTTGAAAACAGCAACATCCACATTTAAATTTATCATACCCCTAGGAGGGGGCTTCCAAGAAATCATTTCTTCACTTTAAGCTATTTCATCCTCACGAGCTAAAGCTAGTAAATACTCTTTTACCCTATTTTCGATGGCACAGATGGTAGCCATGATGTTAACCTTACCCTATTGTGAACAATATGGTTTCTTAAATTTCAAATAGAATCCAAAGTGAATCTCATCTACAAAGAGCATATCTCAGCCACTTCGATCCCTGTGTTGCTGATCACCTGGCGAAAACTGAATGTGTGGATTTAGAACCAACTTAATAATATCTGAAGGGTGTCAGATCTTAAACCCCAGCTGCAGGCACGCCATATGGCCCTTGCTGCAGGGAACTTAAAATAAGCATATGATTCTTCTAAATTGCCACATAAGACATAGCGACTAAATAAGCATACTTGGTCTCTTATTATAAGTTTAAAAAATAATACAAATAAATAAAAACAATGCGACTAAGATTGTGAACACAACACTTCAATATTATGGATATTTTGATTTTATGGATACAAGTACTTATTCTAGTTTTTTTTTTTTGGGTAAACAAGAGCTTCAGCTTATATTAGAAATTAGAGTTGAGGCAAAGCCTCTCAAAATTCATGCCAATAGAGTCATAATACAAAAGCATAGACATGTCCACTGGGGGATCATCATAAATCCTAAAATGTTGTTCTTGAGCAGCTCCCTTCTTCGCCAAAAAGTCTGCACACTAGTTTGCCTCCCTAAAGCAATGTCTGAATTTAACTCTAGGCAGCTGCTCCATGAGGTACCTGCAGTTCGAAATGAGCATAGAGTGAGCAGTGTTAATACAGGTACTTCCTACCACCCAGTTGGCCACAACTTTAGCATCAATCTCAATCTCCAAAGCCTGTAACCCCATTGAACAACAGATTTGCAGTCCATCTCTTAATGTCCATAACTCCGCATCCACACTCGAAGATATACCTATAGCTCGGGAGAAGCCTTTAACCCAGCCACCCTCATGGTTTCGGATTAGACCTCCTCCCTTGGCCTTCCCTGGATTCCCAACAGAAGATCCATTTGTCTTCAACTTATGCCAATTCAACTCAGGTTTACTCCATCTCACACTAACTGGCACCTTTGCTGTACGCTGCCTAGTCCGCCCAGCACAAAAGAAAAAGTTTATGGCTAGATTATGAGTCTCTCTGGCCAATCTGGAGTCGGGTTCCTCATGTTTAAAAATTATTTTGTTCCTATGGGTCCATAAGCTCCAAATACCAAAAGCAAATTGGACTTCCCATGGAATTTGCCCAGCTGCCAGTTCCTTAGAGTCCTTTAGATTACGCTTCAGCTAGCCACATAACCCGGAGCTAAAGAAGTCCTCATCACAAAGGGTGTTGTTCAAGTTGGCCCAGAAGTTTTTTGTAAAAGGGCAATCTCTCAATACATGGAGTATTGATTCACTATCCAGCCCACAATGTTCACAAACCTCATTTTCAGCAATGCCCCTAGCAACCCGCAGCTCTTTGACTGGGAGGCTGTGGAGATAACATTTCCATATGAAGCACTGGATTTTTGGCAAGGTATCCACCTTCCATATCCATTCCCCTTCAAAAGGTTCAGCTTCTCCCCTTCCCCCTTCAGCAATTCTATAGGCACTCTTGCCATCAAAGTTTCCCGAGGGTGAAAAAGCCCAGCTGATACAGTCAAGAGTAGATGGAGACATTGGTATTGGTATAGCTCCAATTGTTCTCCCCACGACACTTGGTAAATCAAAGGAGATTCGTTGCAAATCCCACATTCCATCTAGGATCATATCTTTCACCTGCAGCTGACCTCTGTTGAGAGGTCGTATGATCATGTTCCTGAGAGGCCCTTCTGATAGCCATTTATCATGCCAGAATTTTAAGTTGCTGTTTCCTCCCACTATCCATTTCAATCCTTTGTTAAACAAATCCTGCCCTTTTTTAATGGCAGACCAGGTACGAGAGCCAGGGCCGGCCCAAGGCCTAGGCAAGTTAGGCCTAGGCCTAAGGCCCCACCAAAATACAAAATTTTGCTAGAAAAAAAGGCCCCACTTTTTATATTGAAAGACCCAAATTTTTATAAAATTATATATATTTTCTAAAGGTTGTTCATTTTTTTTTATTAGTGATGTTAAAGATACTAAAAATTTTAATATTGGCTTACAAATTGCTATGCTATTAATCACAAAAAAGTGATATAAACATTCATTAGTTAAATTGATGAAGTTTATCAATGAGAGACAATGTCACATTATATTTTAAACATTTTATAGTGCTTTTAATTAGCGCATCTTTTTCATTTTTATTTCGACTCTCAAAATACGAGACTAATAGAACCTTAACTTAATTGAAACCCTAAAATATTCCAAAAAATGTTGCAAATGTGTTAAATCATCAATTATAGATTAATCTCTCGGGATAGTTTGAGACTTTGATTTTTGTAAACTAATATCCTACAAAGCCACACACCAAATAATATCTATCTCTCTCTCTTGAAATCAAAATATAAAATTAAAAATTAGATTACAACTTTATTTAACTATGCATCTTCTTATATTCAAAACAAAGTATATTTTTCAATCACAATATATTTTTATTTATTTTTTAATATTTATAATTCAACTATGATATTCAATTCTCTATATGAAATTAACATTAGTTTAGTTAGTATTATTTATGTATTTAATGTATCAAATTAATCTTAATTTGATTAGTATTAAATAATTTTATTTAATTAAAGGCCCCTCATAAATTTTTTGCCTAAGGCCCCAAATTATGTTGGGCCGCCCCTGACGAGAGCAATGCCGCTTAGGGTTTGTGTATTTACTCCTTAACACCGTGGACCAGTTTTGGTCTGTTTCCACATGCATACACCAGTTCAGCTTAGCAAGCAGAGCAACATTTTTTGGTCTTGCCGTAGTCAATCCTAGTCCTCCTTTTTTCGGCTGAGTGATTTTTTCCCAGCTCACAGTGTGCAACTTCCTTTTCTCCGCTGATGAGCCCCAAATGAAATTTCTGCTAGTTTTGTCTAAGTATCAATAATTTTCCCAAGGAGCATGACACCTGGCATCACATAAGCAGGTATTGAGGCTAGCACAGATTAAGTAAGAGCCACTCTTCCTGCAAAGGATAAGGAGTGGGCCTTCCAACCTCCCAATTTGCCTTCAAACCAAATTTGACTACTATAGTTATTAATTTTTATTACAGTTGTCAGATCCCAACAAAATAAAAATATCCTAAAAAATTTCATTAAAAAAAAAAATCCTCAAAAATAATTTTCACTGTAAATTAATTTAAAACCTTTATAAAAAGTAATAATAAAATCCTCAATTTCAACGAAAAGAAATTGCAATAGCCTTCCTCCAAGAAACCTCTAATTATCTATAAGGAAGGAAGAGGAGACTTAAGCATAGTCTTGCTTTTTCTGTGTAAACTGTGACCAATTACTTTTTAAAACGTCTAGGTATTAGTTGTGCTCTTTATATTGCAACAATATTATGGAAATAACTCTTTGAACTTTCAAAGAACCATACTAGCGGTTATTGCGGTCAAACTTTCACATTGCAAAATCTCAAAAGCTTTGATGAAAACCAAAAATCTTTTTGTAAAACTGTTAATATTTTAATTAAAAGTTGGCAAATTTATTGTGAAGATAATGTGTGTGTTTGTTTCTTAAAAAAAAAAAAAATATATTAAAAAACGTGGGGCCTACTAAATTTAGAGTTGTTTAGTCGAGTTTTAGAATTATGTTTTCATAACTCCAAACTCAAATTTTGAGTGGGAGTAATGTGGAAATTGAGTTCAGGTCTAAGGCTGTTTTCAATTTTTAAGATATGAGCTTGGGTGGCATGTTTGTAATTAGATGCAAGTATGTGGGGCCCAAGTCAGTGACTTGTCAAATCCAAGCTCAGTTGCAAGCTTTTTCTTCTTTGCGTTTACCTCCAATACTCAGGCTCTCTTAAGTACAGACACCCACCTCTCTCTCTCTAATTTTTCTCTAGAGCCATTACAACTCTAGCCACCTCATTTACTCATCTCACCTACCTCTTCTTCTAATTTTCTTTAGAGCCATTACAACTCCAATACCACCTCCTTAACTCATCTCACCCACCTCTTTGAACCTAAAATAAATTAGAGTAGAAATGGGTCAGATACATGGAGATGGTGTCACATCAAAGAATTCTTTATTATAACTTATAATTCACGAGAAAGAGAATTCACAATGGTTTTTCAAGTCAATCTTATTTTACGATCTCAAAAAGTCACTTTATCAATTATACAATACAATTTTACAATATTTTCAGCATCTCAATTTTTATTTTTCTATTTTACTCATTAAAATAATATTTCTACACAATAAAATAATATATCACACAATCACCATCATTTACAATACAACACAACACATTATTTATTTTTTCTCTCTCTTTTTTTCTATTCAAGAACCACAATCACCACCACCACTGCACTACACACACCTGACATCACCACCACCAGCGACCCATAATCTACCATCAACACCAAAAAAAAAAAAACCCAGACCATCAACACCACCCTTTCCGATCATCAACACCACAAAAAAAAACACAACAACCCACCACCACCCACCACCACCAAAACGACACAACCCACAACCATCGTGACCCACACCTCAACCACACCATGATCCACCGTGACCTACACTTGTGACACCTCAACCACACCTCGATCCACTGTGATCCATCGAACTTGAAACCAACCCACTCCACATACCCAGCAACCACCGTGAACACATACCTTAACCACAACCCATTGCCACCACCTCCACCACTGAAGAGCATGACTATGAGCAAAACCCACCATTAAAAAAAAAAAACAGACCCACGATGAGCAAATGTAGACTCACAGCAAGCAAAACCCAAACTCGGCAAACCCACAGTGAGCAAATCCTAAATTTACACCGGCAAACTCAAACCCAAGGCGAGCACACCCTAATTTCATTTAACCACCCAATTGCCACTCCAAAACCCATTCCAAAAATCCAACACAATAAACACAAACCAACACCGATCCATGTCGCCGCCGTCAACTAGAGAGAGAAACCAAGCCACGTCACCGCTGTCAGCTACGTGCTGTGGTGTGGTGGCTATGGTTTTGGGTCTGAAGACTGAAGAGAGAAGGAAGAGAGTAGAGAAATAACGAGAGAGGAGAGAGAGAGAAAGGAGAGAGAAAGTATTGGAATTGTTTAATAAAAAGGAGGAGAGAGAGAATTAAATAATATTATTTACATTTACAATTCAGCTACAGTGCATTCTACATTTAGAATTACACTGTAGCTGAATTGCAAAAAAAATTGCAATTGTTGGCTTTTACAATAACTGATGGAGTGATGTTTTTGGGCTTAAATGGCAAATTGGGTTAACATTTGCAATTTGCCCTATGGGATGCTCTAAGTGATCAAATCTTCAATTTACAATTTGCATGTTTTGCATTTTCGAATACGTGAATCTAGGCTTATTATCTCTATAAACATTACTAAGAGGTGATGACTTTTTCAAATGAGGATCACTGATTTATTAGGGAAAGAAAAAGATAAAATATCCCATTAATGATGGAATAATATAATTGGAGGAAAATTTTAAAATCCCAACTATGAAAAATGAAAAGATCTCCTAAGTTTTTCTTACCGACAAGAAATTAATGGTATTTCCATTACTGGGTTCTAAACTTGTAATGTCTTTTAGTTAGGGTCTCATGCATCAGTGTTAGTGTTGAATTCATTTTACTTGTCGGTGGGTTGAAGAAAAGATCAGTGTGAGTGTGAGTGTGAGTTGTGGACTGATAATGCACCGCGTAAACTTCATTGACCAGAGTAGGCCCTCAGGCTTTTGAGATAGTGGGTTCCACTTCCAAGGGGCGATGGGGACTTTGCCTTAATGTATAGGGTACTTCGGCTTTTTTCACTTTTGGTTAGGTGGTCCTTCAATTATTTTGAGTTTTACCCTCCACAAATTGGGAAAAATTAGACCTTTATCCTTATTTTGTAAAAAATTTAGCAATATATCCTTGTATAGAGTGCTGTGGGACAAGTTGTGAATTGATGTATGGTCCAGACTTCGTTTATGAGAGCTGGCTCTACTTTAGAGACTATAGAGTGGATTCCAAATTTCCAATTGAGCTGGCTCTGCTCTTTAGATAATAGAATGGATTCCAATGTGAACCGGTGATGTACATTGTGGACTTATTCATTGATTGACCAGTGTAGGGAATTAACACAAAATTCCCAACGTGTGAGAAACAAAATATAGAGAAAAAACTCACGTTAAAGAAAAGTGATCATACGCACAAGACAATATTTACGTAGTTCGGCAATTTATCTACGTCCACGGAGTTGCAGAGATTTCACTATTATTAGGAAAAATACAAAGTATAGCAGTATAGTTTTTCTCACTGTCAAAAACCGACAATAACAAACTCTAATCACAAAAAAAAAAATGTTTTCTACGTCTTGCGCCCAGAATTCACAATGGGCTACAAAACGTACAATTATAATTTTATAAAGCTGAATATTACTGCAATAAGAACGCTGATAAGTTTATGCTTATATTCTTTTCAGATATCTGCATTACCACTATTATGTAGCTTAATAATCGTAAGTGAAATAAAATGACTTGTTGTGCTAGTTTGCAGATTGCAACCATCACTTAAATAAAACTTTCAAAATTCAGCTAGCTAGCATATCTTTCATCGACCATCAGGATTCATAATCTCAGAAAAAATCGATATCAATCCATCTTGATATTCCTTACTAGCAAAACTTTGCTCCCCATGGAAGATAGCTTTTTCTGCACTCCCTTGCAACTGCAATGCGAGCTCAAGACCCCACACCACATCATTCATTGATGGCCGTTCGGTTCCATTGTCATGCAAACAATTCACCGCAATCTCACCAAATATCTTCAAACATTCTGGTTCAATTTCAGCCTTCAACAATGGATCAACAATCTCATCAAGCTTTCCATTGCGATAACATTTCGGGGCCCACTCCGCTAGACTCATCTCCTCGTGCTCTACCGTATGCATGATGGGTGGCCTTGCACACAACACTTCAAACAACACCACACCAAAAGAGTACACATCAGACTTCTCTGTTAATCGTCGGCGTCGATAATATTCCGGATCCAAATATCCAAAACTACCCTTAACCGCTGTGCTAACATAGGCCTTGGACGAGCTAGTAGGACCAAATTTTGACAATCCAAAATCGGACACCTTGGCTGTCCATTTCTCGTCCAATAAAATGTTCGTGGTCTTCACATCACGATGAATGATGGGGTGCTTCGCTCCTATATGCAAGTAGTTTAACGCACGTGCCGCACCAATACAGATTTGGAGGCGTTGAATCCACGGAAGAGGTGTCTTATCAGTGTTGTAGAGATGGCTACAAAGAGTCCCACCAGGCATAAAATCATACACAAGGATCATCTCGTTGCCATCATTGCAATATCCTATTAGAGAAACGAGATGGTGGTGGCGGAGCTGAGATAGTATCTCAATTTCTGTTTTGAACTCTTGGACCCCTTGTTGAGAACCGGGTTTCAACCGTTTGATCGCAACATGGGTGGCCAAACCATCAATGTGTATGTACCCTTTATACACGTCACCGAACCCACCGACACCAATAATGGAATTTTGGTCAAAGTTTTTGGTGGCTGCTTTAATCTCGGCCAATGAGAAGTAACGACACAAATACGGTAGCGTTGATCCGTATGTCTTTGTTGACTTGGAAGTGTGGAAAGAAAATGGACCCCGCCAGCGCCGGAGAATCAAGAATCCGAGAATCAACAGAATAATAATGCCGGAAATTCCACCACCGACGATGGCCATTAACTTTGTTGCCGTTGGATGGGTCAGCCGAAGTATGTTGGGGTTGGGTCCAGCGAGATTTCCATTGGTGTCGTTGACTTTGAAGATTTCGATACCGTTCAAGATTGCATCACTGTATTTAGTTTCCAAGTCAAGTGGATCTGCAGCTATGGCGATAGAGAGGTTCACTCTTTTCTGACTTTCTATGCCAAACATCGACACAGCGTAGTCCCTATATACGGGAACCCCAATCCCACCACTCCATTTTATCACGTCGGCTGCCCACTCAGCTATTTGATTTGCAATGAAAATGCGGAATTCTCGGTTGCCCACCGCTTTAACCGCTGGTTGAAACTCGCAGAAGTGTAACCTAACAAGGTAATCAAACTGAGAATCCACAGGAAGTTGCCAAGTGAGATTGAATAACTTATTCAAGGATCGGTTAGTCCCCAGAGTGCGGGCAGTTCTATAGATTTCTTCCGGTGCAGTGTACGGAGATATTTGGCTGAAGTTTAGTTTAATAGTGGTGTTAACTGATAGAACAGATGATATATCTTCTGTCAAGTACTCGTCGTCCGAATTCCAGCTACGGAACATTCCTGTATCATCAGCGGGTGTGATGTATCCCCCTCCAACATTTATTCTGTATTGCGTCTCGAGAGCTGCTCTTGAGACTCGGTACAGCTGCTCTTGGCCGATAAAAGGGAGCATTTCCTTGTAATAGAGATTAGTAGGCATCGACAAGATTTCAATTCCGTTGACAAAAGCAAATGAATTGGAATCGCTTGGAGTTAAGGTTAAGTTCAGCCACTGACCTTCCTCGATGTTGACACAGAATTCTCTAAATATGGTGTCACCGTAATAATCATCAGCGTCTGCTGTAAGCGGAGCATTAAAATTGCGTAGAAGAGTAAAACGTCCAGCCTCGACAGAAAATCGGGCTTTAGAGCGATTAAAGGTGCCGTAAGTAGCTGGGTAGAAGTATAGTCGAACGAATTTTTGGCCTGCGGTGACTGACGAGAATATATAGCTGAATGGGGAGAGAGATAAGCGGGCTGTTGTATAGGGTAGTTGGGTGGCAGAGGAGGATTGTTGCACAGCGGTTGTAGTTAGAGATGAATTGTTTTGAGCATGTTCAGCTGGGAAGAATATAGAATTCTTGTCTCCAATCCAGGTCCGACCATCTGTTGTGATCGAATTGCCGGAGGAGCCACAGTTAAGGAGAATATTGTCCTCTGGTTTGTAAGGAGACGGAGAGTTGCTGCCGACAGTGCTGGTCACGTGGGGCAGCAAGAAGACGATGTAGAGAGGTGTGAAACATGGTCGGAGGGTGGCCCAAAGATACTCGTTGTTTCGGTTTCCCTTGCCCATTGTAGCAGAGACAAAGTGAGTGTCTATTGGGTGTAACAAATAGTGTTCTCAAAATGTACATCTTGCTGTTTATGGGTTGTAAATATATATATATATATATATACACACACACTAGCTTCGTTGTCCGCGTTTCACGTATGTAGTGAGGTTTTTTTTTTTAGTGTGCGTTTGGGAAGCGCGTTTTGCGCTTCCCAAACGCACGTTGTGCGTTTTAGAATTTTTTTTATTTTTTTTTATTTTTTGAGTTGACAAATTTGACTTTTTTTTATAAACAGTGTATACCGTGCACTGTTTATGAACTTACAAATTTCATTTTTTGACAATTTTTTATTAAAAATGGGTTTCACGATACTATTTACACATTAAAAAATTATTTTGTTACAGTGTTTTTCAGTTTTCAGTTTCAGTTTTCAGCCCAAATTTTAGTTTTAGTGATAGTAGCTAAAAAAAAAAATTATTATATATATATATATAATTTTTATTTTGAGGGTCTAATTTATAAGTGGATAAATAAATTTGAAAATCAATAAAGGAGTACCCTATTTTTTAGTCAATGTTTTAATGAAAGTTAGGGTTGTATTTTTATCGGATTATTCTTTAGTTTTGTCTCTACTTAAACATAGACATATAGGGGTATTTTAGAACTAAAAAAAAATCCAGTCCAAACAGGAGAGAGAGACAATTAGACAGAAAGGAATAGAGGAAAGAGAGATGAAAGAGAAGGGAGAAACGGTTTATTTATTTATTGTGTAGTTTATATTATTTTATTAGATTGGTAAAAATAAAATAGACAAATTAGTGTTTGAGATGTAAAGTATAATTTTTTTTTTCATCCTCAAATGTGAATGCTCCACATTGGTGGGGCTTGTTAAAGTTCCAGATCTTATAATCCAGGCTACAATTACAAAGATTAGTCTATTTTATAGTGATACTCTGGTTATGTAATATATTCTAAATATATTTAAAAAATTCTATATATTACTTTTATGTTTGTGTGTTTCAATAAGTATTATTGTTTCCGAAAAAAAAATTTTGTGAATGCTTTACGGGAAGATATTTCAGATTTTTTTTTTGACATAAAAAGAAATTTCCGAATGTGATAATAGTAATACATCAACATATTTTATTGTTTAATTTGTGGGTTTTAATTAGCTCAGCTGGTAAAGTCTCTGATGGTTGTATAAGAGGTTTGTGGTTCAATCCCCGCCTACACAAAAAATTAATTGGTGTCTTGGTCTGAAAATAAAGAGTTATTATCAGGAGAGGACGCCATAGATTGGAACTCTCTAAAAAAAAAATTTGTGAACGTGAGCGGCTTTAGCCTTTAGCTTTAGGTGCAGGGTTTCAAATGAACCTCGAGCTAGCAAACATAGAAAAGACAGCATGCTAGTGGGTTTTAGACATGAGTTCCAAAATATGCTATTGGAATAGGATGGCTCCTACTAGCTTCTCCCACCTCCACATCCAGCCACCCTCCAAACACCACACATGCGAGTTCCCCCACATAATGCTCAAGCAGCAATGGCCTTTAAGAAAATTACTCAGGGTTCCAAATTTAAATACCAAATACATTCTATATGTATGTAATGATTAAAAATCCTAAATTCATTGTCATATAAATCAACTAGTAATAACAATTTTATTGAAGCAAAAAAGGTGAAGCCCAAATACATAGGGAGTTTACAATTACTACGAGTATACAACCTTCATAATCACATATTTTGGCTCGTGAATTACCCATTTGGATCTAAATCCTAACACAGGCCTTTTAACTCCAAATAACTTTTAATCCAAGATCTCAAATATTTTTAAGAACACTATGAAAATTTTCTAAATGCTTGTAGAATTTGAATCGAAGTCATCCTGTATTTTATTTTTAGTGAGCAAGAAAGAGAATATAGGTTTAAGTTAGATATTACATAGGACGTTGTATTCTAATTTTGAAACTTATAATAAAAATTTGTTACATACTTCAATCAAATTTTAAACTAGAAATTCATTAGTTAGACTTGAGAGTCCCTAATGAGCTCCCAGCTTGATTACAGCCAATGAGAGATATTCAGTATTACATTAGCAACTGTTGGAGTAAGTAAGAGTTTTATCTTCTAAAAAAAATTCAATGTAGCTTTAGATATTAAGCAACTATTCACGGCTTCAAATGAATTCAGGCACGTATATATGTCAAAAATCTTCTCCAACCATCTGAAGTATTTGCCTGGGACTTGGTATGCAAAAGCTTACTGTACCTTTTCTTTTTTCCTTTTTTTGGGTTGATAAATTGAAGCTTTCAATAAACCAAAACTACTGAACCACAGGGAAGGCAATCAGACCTGCACACACCCAAGATGGTAGGTACGGAAGTATGGAACTGAACAAGATTTTCCAACCAATACAAACGTAAAAGGCCTTATTATTGAGAAAGTGAAGGAGGTTCCACCATTGAGTGTAGGTATAGCTGTGAGCAGGAATATCATGCTTATTCCAAACAAAAAGAACTCCTAAGATTATTAGCTAGTTTTGCAGTAACATGAGCTGCAGAGTTGAAAATTCTCCTAATCCAGTAAAATCTGCAACAATTAAAGGAATTACTAAGTTCTAAGATATTACCAATAACAGTTTAATTACACTAGTCAGCTTGAATGCCTTCCACAGCCAGAGAATCAAAGCATGGTTTTGCAGCCAATTTTTCTCAACTGGCGATATGCAAAGCCCTGAATATTGCAGATGCTCAAGCCTGGATTGGAGTACATAGCCCAAACCTTCAGCATCTCACCAAAATCATCCTATCCACCACAGCCAAAGTAGTAAAGTCATTCGAAAACAGCAGCATCCACATTTAAATTTATCATACCCCTAGGAGGGGGCTTCCAGGAAATCATTTCTTCACTTTAAACTATGTCATCCTCATGAGCTAAAGCTAGCAAATACTCTTTCACTCTATTTTCGAAGGCACAGATGGTAGCCAAGATGTTAACCTCACCCCCATTGTGAACAATATGGTTTCTTAAATTCCAAATAGAATCCAAAGTGAAGGTCATCTGCAAGGAGCATATCTCAGCCACTTCGATCCCTGTGCTGCTGATCACCTGGTAGAAACTGAATGTGTGGATTTAGAACCAGCTTAATAATATTTGAAGGGTGCCAGATCTTAAACCTTGCAGGCGTGCCATATGGCCCTTGCTGCAGGGCACTTAAAATAAGCATATGATTCCACTATATTGCCACATAAGACAGCTTGAATCACTAATTCTGGCAAGACACCAGATACTTGGTCTCTTATTATAAGGTTAAAAAATAATAGTAAATAAAAACAATTCGACTAAGATTGTGAACACAACACTTCAATATTATGGATGTTTTGATTTTATGGATACAAGTACTTATTCTTGTTTTCAAAACTTCAGAATTCTATGCCACATTTTAGAAAAACGTACAACTATAATTTTATACGACTGAATGTTACTGCAATAAGAATGCTGATAAGTTTATGCTTATATTCTTTTCAGATATCTGCATTACTACTATTATGTTGCTTAATAATCATAAGTGAAATAAAATGACTTGTTATGCTAGTTTGCAAGATTGCAACCATCACTTGAATAAAAATTTCAAAATTCAGCTAGCTAGCATATCTTTCATCGACCATCAGGATCCATAATCTCAGAAAAAATCGACATCAATCCATCCTGATATTCCTTACGAGCAAAACTTCGCTCCCCATGGAAGATAGCTTTTTCTGCACACCCTTGCAACTACAATGCGAGCTCAAGACCCCGCACCACATCATTCATTGATGGCCGTTCGATTCCATTGTCATGCAAACAATTCACCGCAATCTCACCAAATTTCTTCAAACACTCTGGTTCAATTTCAGCCTTCAATAATGGATCAACAATCTGATCAAGCTTTCCATTGCGATAACATTTAGGGGCCCACTCCGCTAGACTCATCTCCTCGTGCTCTACCGTATGCATGATGGGTGGCCTTGCACACAACACTTCGAACAACACCACACCAAAAGAGTACACATCAGACTTCTCTGTTAATCGTCGGCGTCGATAATATTCCGGATCCAAATACCCAAAACTACCCTTAATCGCTGTGCTAACATGGGCCTTGGACGTGCTAGTAGGACCAAATTTTGACAATCCAAAATCGGACACCTTGGCTGTCCATTTCTCGTCCAATAAAATGTTTGTGGTCTTCACATCACGATGAATGATGGGGTGCTTCACACCTATATGCAAGTAGTTTAACGCACGTGCCGCACCAAGACAGATTTGGAGGCATTGAATCCACTGAAGAGGTGTCTTATCAGTGTTGTAGAGATGGCTACAAAGAGTCCCACCAGGCATAAAATCATACACAAGGATCATCTCGTTGCCATCATTGCAATATCCTATTAAAGAAACGAGATGGTGGTGGCGGAGCTGAGATAGTATCTCAATTTCTGTTTTGAACTCCTGGACCCCTTGTTGAGAACCGAGTTTCAGCCGTTTGATCGCAACATGGGTGGCCCCACCATCAGTGTGTATGTACCCTTTATACACGTCACCGAACCCACCAACACCAATAATGGAATTTTGGTCAAAGTTTTTGGTGGCTGCTTTAATCTCAGCCAATGAGAAGTAACGGCACAAATACGGTAGCGTTGATCCGTGGGTCTTTGTTGACTTGGAAGTGTGGAAAGAAAATGGACCCCGCCAGCGCCGGAGAATCAAGAATCCGAGAATCAACAGAACAATAATGCCGGAAATTCCCCCACCGACGATGGCCATTATTTTTATTCTATTGTTATTTGACTTTGTCGCCGTTGGAAGGGTCAGCGTAAGTGTGTTGGGGTTGGGTCCGGCGAGATTTCCATTGGTGTCGTTGACTTTGAAGATTTCGATACCGTTCAAGATTGCATCACTGTACACAGTTTCCCAGTCAAGTGGATCTGCAGCTATGGCGATAGAGAGGTTCACTCTTTTCTGGCTTTCTATGGGAAACATCGACACAGCATAGTCCCTATATACGGGAACCCCACTTCCACCACTCCACATCACGTCGGCTGCCCTCTCAGCGGTTTGATTTGCAATGAAAACGAGGAATCGTCGGTCGCCCGCCGCTTTAAACTCTGGTTGAAACTCGCAGAAGTGTAACCTAACAAGGTAATCAAACTGAGAATCCACGGGAAGTTGCCAAGTGAGATTGTATAATTTATTCAAGAATTTGTTAGTCCCCAGAGTGCGGGCAGTTCTATAGCCTTCTTCCGGTGCAGTGTACGGAGGTATTTGGCTGAATTTTAGTTCAACAGTGGTGTTAACTGGTACAACAGATGTTAAATCTTCTGTCAAGTACTTGTAGTCCGAATTCCAACTCCGGAACATTCCTGTATCTTCAACGGGTGAGATGGAGCTCCCTCCAACATTTATTCTGTATAGCATCTCGAGAGCGGTTCCGTTTAAGAATTGGTACAGCTGCTGTTGGCCGATAAAAAGGATCCCTTGATCATCAGACGGGGTGTAATAGAGATTAGTAGGCATCGACAAGATTTCAATTCCGCTGACAAAAGCAAATGAATTGGAATCGCTTGGAGTTAAGGTTAAGTTCAGCCTCTGACCTTTCTCGATGTTGACACAGAATTCTCTAAATATGGTGTCACCGGAATCATCGTCAGCGTTTGCTGTAAGCGAAGCATTAAAATTGCGAAGAAGAGTAAAAGGCCCAGCTTTGACAGAAAATCGGGCTTTAGAGCGATCAAAGGTGCCGTAAGTACCTGGGTAGAAGTATAGTCGAACGAATTTTTGGCCTGCAGTGACTGATGAGAATATATAGCTGAATGGGGAGAGAGATAAGCGGGCTGTTGTATAGGGTATTAGCGGAGCAGAGGAGGATTGCTGCACAGCGCTTATAGTTAGAGATGCATTGTTTTGAGCATAGCGCTTATAGTTAGAGATGCATTGTTTTGAGCATGTTCAACTGGGAAGAATATAGAATTCTTGTCTCCAATCCAGGTCCGACCATCTAATGCGGTCGAATGGCCGTAGGAGCCACAGTCAAGGGGAATATTGTCGTCTGGTATGTAAGGATACGGAGAGTTGCTGCCGACAGTGCTGGTCACGTGGTGCAGCAAGAAGGCGATGTAGAGAGGTGTGAAACATGGTCGGAGGGTGGCCCAAAGATACGCGTTGCTTCGGTTTCCCTTGCCCATTGTAGCAGAGACAAAGTGAATGCGCATGAGACTGCGTTTTGGTGTCTGCGTTTCCAGCTCTTTTTTATTTTATTTTTTTTACACATTATATAATATTAATATATTAACCTAGTATATAGTAATATAAAAATACATTATATTTGAACTAGAATTTTATTATCTTTACTTTAGTTTTCCATTTCCCCTCACTGACCCATCTACAAGCCAGCCTTTTGTTTTTGTTTTCATCTTATTTATTCTCCTCCACCCATTCCTTTTCTTCTAGACATTTCTTTTTCTTTTTTCTTTTTTTCTACCTTTTCCATATCCACACAATTAATCATTATTATTTCTAACCCTCTCCTTCTTCAGCTTGTTTCTCTTTCTTTGTTTCATCTTCTTCATTTTTCTTTATTTCATCCACGGTAAACCCTCCCCCTCTCTCTCTCTCTCTCTCTCTCTCAAGTGTCCTTCAAAACATCAATTATGCATGTATATGTATGCTCAATTTGCTATTGTGTTGTATTGTAACGACTCTATCTCATGGTTTTCAGACTCGGACCGTTAAAATAAAAAATTCAAAGTTTTTAAAGTCAGATTGAAGTCGAACTGTAATCGAACCGTAATTATATCATAATTAATTTAATTATTAATTAAAATACAAATAAATATATTAAATTCATAAAAATTAAAAAATGACCTAAAATAGTTCCAAATATTTGACTATTCAATCCAATAAACATTTTTATTTTATTTTTATGGAACCCAATATAAAAGTAAATAGACATTTCCCATGAAATTAATTGAAAAAAAAAAGGTTAATAGACATTTCTAGTTTTTCTAGAGAAAAAAAAAAAAAACTTGAACAGTGGCGGGCCCGACGGCAGTGGTTACTAGTTTGTCTCCCACTAAACTTTTGTTGAGAGACCCAAGGCTCTAGTAATTTATCCATTCTCCCATGAAATTTTAAAGGCGTAAATGTACTTTTAGTCCCTATATTTTGATGTTTTTTCATTTTAGTTCTTACATTTTAATTTTATCACTTTTAGTTTCTAATTCAATTCACGCGTTCTATTTTAGTCATTTTCGTTAGCCTACCAACGGAAATTGCTTAGGTGGCAAACTGATACTAACGTGGCCAATTAAAAAACAATAAAAAATTTTAATTAGCATTAAAAAATGCCAGGTCAGCTTTTAAATAAAAAAATTATTAATTAATTTTAACGAAATTAAAAAAGAAAAAACAAAATTAAAAACATTAAACACAAACCCAAATAATACAATCACAAACAAAAGTGCATCATGGAAACAACGATTCAGCAAAAAAAAAAAAAAAATATATATATATATATATATATCATGGAAACAACGAAGGGTCGAGAAGGTGGACTGCTAAACCAGATCTTATCTCTGCGACTCAAAGACGCAGTCCTCAAAGATTGTCCTCTCCCACCATACTCAATCAAAGAAGCATTTCTTAGAGCCTCCACGGCCATGAAGTCACGCGTGTCCTCAATCTTCACCACTGATCTTGACAACGACAATGACGACGAAGGTAACTGTGTTAAGGATCCCTGGACCACCGTCGGCGCCAACGACACGTTGGTCAGACTTTCGCCAAAGCACGAAGATGAAGCGAATTCGGGACCCTGCGCTAAGGAGAAGGGAAATGGAGTCCCAGAGGTGGGCCCGGACAACGTGGTGGTCGGCTACGAGGCTGAGGAGAGGGGGAGTGATGTGGTGGTGGTAGGAGGAGGAGGACGAGTAGGTGTGAGAGATGGAGGGGGTAAAGCTTGTGTGGAATGGTTGCAGGGTTTGAAGACCCAAAACCCACTCGGCTTAGATCCGTGAATTCTCAAACTCTCTCTCTCTCTCTCTCTCTCTCTCTCTCTCTCTCTCTCTCAAGAAACTTTCTTTTCCTCTCTCACCTCTCCCACTGAGCCAGATCTCACGGTTTACCTCACCCTCTCAAACCCACACCCTAGGCGGTGGTGCCTAAAAGAGGAGGAAATGTTGCAACAAATCTAGCAAAGGGTTTGGTGGTTTCGGATCTAGTGTAGCTGTTTGTGTAGGGGTGGATTGGCTTATGGTGGTTCCAGATGGTAGTCTACGGTGGGTGTGGGTGTTTGTGTGGTAGTGGATCTGTTTGGGTTCAAATTTCTGGGAATGCATATCTGTGTTGCAAATTGCAAATCGTGTTTTGTATATGTATATCGTGTAAATCGTTTAAGTGTTTTGTACATGAAAATGTGTATGTAACCAAGTGGGTTTAGATAAATTTTTTGATTTGGATTTGATTGGAGTTGGGTTTAGATGGAATGGACTTTGATGGAATGGGTTTTTGGGTTTATGAATTTTATTTACTGAAGGTATCATTGTTGATTAAAAGATGAGAAAATCTGAGTTTGAGTTGTAATTTTGTATATCTAGATTTTGTGGTTTGAGAAAATCTGAGAAGATCTGCCGTTGGGTTTGTGTTTATGTTGTTGCTGGAGATCGATTTGTGTTTGTGTTTGGTTGACAAGAAAGGGCAAGAAAATCTAGGCATATGTTCTTATGTTTAACATTTGGGTTTGTGTTCTTTGGTGTTTTTGTTAAAGATGAACATAGATATTAATTTTGGTATTTTTAGATTTTAATTTTTTTTTTTCAATTTTACATATGTTAAAATTATTTGAGGTGGCATTTTTTATATATAAATTACTGTTAAATAAAGCTGAAACCCACATGGCATGAGTGATGAGTGCCATAGTGGATTTTTAATAATATTTTAATCATTCTGTTAGCCACGTCAACAATTTCCATTGGTGGGCTAACGGAAATGACTAAAATGGAACGCGTTAATTGAATTAGGGACTAAAAGTGGTAAAATTAAAATGTAGGGACTAAAATGAAAAAACACCAAAATGTAGGGATTAAAAGTGCATTTAAGCCAATTTTAAAAATAAAATATAAACTAAAGCTAGAAGCCTAGAAGAATGAGAAAGGAAAACATTGTTTTGTCCAACAGATTAAAATCGAAGCCCAAGAATATAGGCTGTGGTTGACAGTCATGTTGAGTAAATGAGAAGGCAAAAACAAGAAATAACAAGAGATGATAGGAAGACAGAGAAGGCAAAAACATAGAAATAACAAGGGAGAAGAGAAAATGAAGAATACTGAGACGTGAAAGAACAAGAGAGAGCGATATAGAGAAGAGGAATGAGAAGAAACTATGATGTGATCTCAAGTCTCAACGTCTAACAGCATGTTTGAAGCTACAATAATGGAGATCTACTTCTGTAAGCCTGTAGATATATTTTTTTTTCAAGCTTTGACTGGAACCGTGAGAACTATCTACGGTTTTCAAACTTGGGCGGTTCGACTGCGATTTGCACGGTCCACTGGGTTTTTTTGTGTAGAACGGGTTTTGAAGTTTAAAGAAATTTCAAGGAGCAATTCCCCGTTAACCCGGTCAGACCGTATGGTCCGGGTTTCAAAACCATGCTTTATCTCTTTGCCTTTCTTTTCAGTTCAGTGTCTCTCACTCTCTTTGATTAAGGGATTTTTATTTTATTTTTTCCTTTGGGAATTTGATGGAAAGATCGAAACTTTAAATTTATGGATTAGTTTTGTTTAAAAAATTTTATAGGGTTGGGCTTCTTTTATTTTGATAAAATTGGTAGATTGGCTTAATTATTTTTGTAACTTTGCTATTTGTGATTTTGTTATTGGGCTTTTTTTTTTTTTTTTTTTTGTTGGAGCTTGCTATTTTAAAGGGAGCCTGAGTGTAATCTTGTTGAAAAAAAAAATTGCTAAATTAGTACCTCTATATATATATATATACACTATTTTTTTCCCCAAATTCTAGGGCCAAAGCATGGCTCCTTCCTGATAATACCTTTTTCTATTTGCTAATGCATTAGTATTGGGTGTAAAAAATGGTGAGTTCTCAAATATATAACTTACTGTACATGGTTTGTAAATATATATATATATATATATATATATATTATTGGAGAGAGAGACAATTAGACAAAAAGAAATAGAGGAAAGAGAGATGAAAGAGAAGAGAGGAACCGTTTTTTTTTTTTTTTTTTTCAATTGTATAGTTTATATTATTTTATTGGATTGATAAAAATAAAATAGACAAATTAGGGTTTGAGATGTAAAATATGATATTTTTTCTTTTTACATCCTCAAATGTGAATGCTCCACATTGATGGTGCGTGTTAGAGTTTCAATCCTTATAGTCCTGGGTACTACTACAGAGGTTGGTTTCTTTTATAGTGATACTCTGGTTATGTGATATATTATAAATTTGTTTAAAAAATTCTATATATTACTTTTATATTCGTGTATTCTAATAAGTATTATTGTTTCCTAAAAAAAAATTGTGAATGCTTTACTAGAAGATATTTCAAAATTTTTTAAGGAGCTTCAACAACAAATGAACGAAGTCTGTGGGGAAGATGGACTGTAGATCTGGTTTGTTTCAGCCACTGTTTTGAAGGGGGGGGGGGGGGTGTGGAAACTAGATCTGATTGGTAGACCCGTTCATGGGTGCAAAGACCTGCCGATTGGACCGCATGTCATGAGGTTCGACATAAAAATTTGATTTTGCAGTTTTTGGTTTTAAATCAAATTAGTAGGAAGTTCTCGGATAAACCAATTCAATTGGACGGTCTGGTCCAATTTTCAAAATCATGCTAGCAAGTAACATTGCTACTTCCCTTTTTTTACCATACGTTATATTAACTAATTTAATTAATCGCACATTTTATATAAAAAAAATATAAAAAGAAGTTAAAATAAAGTAATAATTATGTTGTGTGTGTCAAATTATTTCATATATATATTTTGTAAAATAATTTATTTCTTATGTATTATGTAATAAGAGTGTAAGAATAAACTCATACAAATTACATTATCTATCCTCTTATTTTTCTTCTCAACAAAAAAAAAAAAAAATTTCTATCCCTACATTTTTCTATCCCTCTAAACAAATAACATGAAAGAAAATTAAAATCTCTTCGATTCCCTTACTTTTTAGTTCCTTCATTTTCTATTCTCCTAATTTCTAAACGAAACCTTGACATGTTGTAACCGGATAATACCTATTGGATGGGGTCCAAACTCCTTACACTGACATTAACGGCCCATGGAAGAAGAAGTGGGCTGGAAAGTACTGTAATGTTATTGGGCTGAAAGGCTTAAAAATAATAATAATAATTGGATCACACAAATCACCAGAAATAGAATTAAAAGGATAAACTAGTTGAAAGAACCAACTAACCAAAATTTATTTCTTAAAATCTTTGCACGCAATTATGTCGGGAATAGAAGAAATGGCGTCGTTCTGCACTGATAATCTATTAGGTGGAGATGGAGAACAACCACCGTAAGTTGTATTGATTTCTCTGCATCTCGATCACAGACACAGGAACCTAATCTCAATCTCAACCATGAGAATGAATGAGATTGCGAATGTTTATTCTAGGAAGCCAAGGAAAATCAAGAACAATAAATGTGACAACGTTAATGTAGAAATTAATTGTTTTAATAATAATACTAAAAGAAAAAGAGTGATGTTAGTAGTGGGCGTAGAAGTAGAAGAGTCATTTAGTCCAATAGACAAGGCAACTGCAAAGAGGGTTGTGATGCCTTCCCCTTGTCAAGGATGAGACCATTCACAAGTAAAAACACTGTAAAGTTTAGAACAAGGGACATAATTTCTCCTTTTGTTGAGAAGATTGTGACTTTGTGAGAGAAGGTACAATTTTTCACAGTTCTCATGACTTGTATGATTGTTCAAGCGAGGCCTTGAGTCATTCTTTTTAAATTCGCATGGTTCAAACTGCAACTTGAACAGTTTGAACCTTCACCAATTTCACAACATAACTAAATTACAATTACTACGAGTATACGACCTTCATAATCACATATTTTGGCTCGTGAATTACCCATTTGGATCTAAATCCTAACACAGGCCTTTTAACTCCAAATAACTTTTAATCCAAGATCTCAAATATTTTTAAGAACACTATGAAAATTTTCTAAATGCTTCTTGTAGAATTTGAATCGAAGTCATCCTGTATTTTATTTTCAGTGAGCAAGAAAGAGAATATAGGTTTAAGTTAGATATTACATAGGACGTTGTATTCTAATTTTGAAACTAATAATAAAAATTTGTTACATACTTCAATCAAATTTTAAACTAGAAATTCGTTGGTTAGACTTGAGAGTCCCTAATGAGCTTCCAGCTTGATTACGGCCAATGAGAGGTATTCAGTATTACATTAGCAACTGTTTGAGTAAGAGTTTTATCTTCTAAAAAAAATTCAATGTAGCTTTAGATATTAAGCAACTATTCACGGCTTCAAATGAATTCAGGCACGTATATATGTCAAAAATCTTCTCCAACCATCTGAAGTATTTGCCTGGGACTTGGTATGCAAAAGCTTACTGTACCTTTTCTTTTTTCCTTTTTTTGGGTTGATAAATTGAAGCTTTCAATAAACCAAAACTACTGAACCACAGGGAAGGCAATCAGACCTGCACACACCCAAGATGGTAGGTACGGAAGTATGGAACTGAACAAGATTTTCCGACCAATACAAACGTAAAAGGCCTTATTATTGAGAAAGTAAAGGAGGTTCCACCATTGAGTGTAGGTATAGCTGTGAGCAGGAATATCATGCTTATTCCAAACAAAAAGAACTCCTAAGATTATTAGCTAGTTTTGCAGTAACATGAGCTGTAGAGTTGAAAATTCTCCTCATCCAGTAAAATCTGCAACAATTAAAGGAATTACTAAGTTCTAAGATATTACCAATAACAGTTTAATTACACTAGTCAGCTTGAATGCCTTCCACAGCCAGAGAATCAAAGCATGGTTTTGCAGCCAATTTTTCTCAACTGGCGATACGCAAAGCCCTGAGTATTGCAGGTGCTCAAGCCTGGATTGGAGCACATAGCCCAAACCTTCAGCATCTCACCAAAATCATCCTAGCCACCACAGCCAAAGTAGTAAACTCATTCGAAAACAGCAGCATCCACATTTAAATTTATCATACCCCTAGGAGGGGGCTTCCAGGAAATCATTTCTTCACTTTAAACTATGTCATCCTCATGAGCTAAAGCTAGCAAATACTCTTTCACTCTATTTTCGAAGGCACAGATGGTAGCCAAGATGTTAACCTCACCCCCATTGTGAACAATATGGTTTCTTAAATTCCAAGTAGAATCCAAAGTGAAGGTCATCTGCAAGGAGCATATCTCAACCACTTCGATCCTTGTGCCGCTGATCACCTGGTAGAAACTGAATGTGTGGATTTAGAACCAGCTTAATAATATTTGAAGGGTGCCAAATCTTAAACCCTGCAGGCATGCCATATGGCCCTTGCTGCAGGGCACTTAAAATAAGCATATGATTCCACTAAATTGCCACATAAGACAGCTGGAATCACTAATTCTGGCAAGACACCAGATACTTGGTCTCTTATTATAAGGTTAAAAAATAATAATAAATAAAAACAATTCGACTAAGATTATGAACACAACACTTCAATATTATGGATGTTTTGATTTTATGGATACAAGTACTTATTCTTGTTTTCAAAACTTCAGAATTCTATGTCACATTTTAGAAAAACGTACAACTATAATTTTATACGACTGAATGTTACTGCAATAAGAACGCTGATAAGTTTATGCTTATATTCTTTTCAGATATCTGCATTACCACTATTTTGTTGCTTAATAATCATAAGTGAAATAAAATGACTTGTTATGCTAGTTTGCAAGATTGCAACCATCACTTGAATAAAATTTTCAAAATTCAGCTAGCTAGCATATCTTTCATCGACCATCAGGATTCATAATCTCAGAAAAAATCGACATCAATCCATCTTGATATTCCTTAGTAGCAAAACTTTGCTCCCCATGGAAGATAGCTTTTTCTGCACACCCTTGCAACTGCAATGCGAGCTCAAGACCCCGCACCACATCATTCATTGATGGTCGTTCAGTTCCATTGTCATGCAAACAATTCACCGCAATCTCACCAAATTTCTTCAAACACTCTGGTTCAATTTCAGCTTTCAATAATGGATCAACAATCTGATCAAGCGTTCCATTGCGATAACATTTCGGGGCCAACTCTGCTAGACTCATCTCCTCGTGCTCTACCGTTTGCATGATGGGTGGCCTTGCACACAACACTTCAAACAACAACACACCAAAAGAGTACACATCAGACTTCTCTGTTAATTGTCGGCGTCGATAATATTCCGGATCCAAATACCCAAAACTACCCTTAACCGCTGTGCTAACATGGGCCTTGGACGTGCTAGTAGGACCGAATTTTGACAATCCAAAATCGGAAACCTTGGCTGTCCATTTCTCGTCCAATAAAATGTTTGTGCTCTTCACATCACGATGAATGATGGGGTGCTTCGCACCTACATGCAAGTAGTTTAACGCACGTGCCGCACCAAGACAGATTTGGAGGCGTTGATTCCACGGAAGAGGTGTCTTATCAGTGTTGTAGAGATGACTACAAAGAGTCCCACCAGGCATAAAATCATACGCAAGGATCATCTCGTTGCCATCATTGCAATATCCTATTAGAGAAACGAGATGGTGGTGGCGGAGCTGAGATAGTATCTCAATTTCTGTTTTGAACTCTCGGACCCCTTGTTGAGAACCGGGTTTCAACCGTTTGATTGCAACATGGGTGGCCCCACCATCAATGTGTATGTACCCTTTATACACGTCACCGAATCCACCGACGCCGATAACGGAATTTTGGTCAAAGTTTTTGGTGGCTGCTTTAATCTCAGCCAATGAGAAGTAACGGCACAAATACGGTAGCGTTGATCCGTGAGTCTTTGTTGACTTGGACGTGTGGAAAGAAAATGGACCCCGCCAACGCCAACTAGTCTTGGCCCGCCGTAGAATCAAGAGTCCGAGAATCAACAGAACAATAGTGCCGGAAATTCCGCCACCGACTATGGCCATTACTTTTATTCTATTGTTATTTGACTTTGTTGATTGTCTCGGTATCCATGACACAGCCGTTGGAGGGGTCAGCGGAAGTGTGTGGGGGTTGGGAAGTGTGTTGGGGCTGGGGCTGGGGCTGGGTCCGGCGAGATTTCCATTCAAAACGCTGCTGTTGATGGAATAACTGTATCCTGTTTGGGCATCATAGTATTTCGACCACAGCATCACACCTCCATACTTGGCACTACCTTTAATGGCCGGAAGGACTTTAGAAGTTAAATCAGCAGCTGGAATGAAGCCACTCCCAGCTGCATTAGGTGAAGCAGGAAGTCCTAAGAAAAAATTGGTGGCAGGAATAGAGGTAGTCCATTGGTTCCAATACTTTACTAGATTACCTGAGCTGTACTGGCATGGAGGGTTATTAAAGAACTGTACCCATACATAATCAAATAGACCTGTCTTAAGGGCTGCTCCCATATAAGCATCAGGAAATGGGCACTGAGGAGCTGCGGTTAAGTACACTTTCTTTCCTTGTTTGCTGTATTGAGAGAGAAACCTTGCAAGCTCATCCCAATGTTGGGTTGTTCCTCCTTCAATATCAAAGTCAATTCCATCTAAAACAGCTGCTCCAAGAGGGCGAGATGAGGATTGTCCTCCTAAGAAGTTATTCCAAAGATAGGTCGCTACTTGTCCAGCATCGTCAGTTGAAGAAAGAGAATACTTCCCTGCACCTCCTCCAATGGATAACATCACCTTAATTCCTCTTGACTGACATAATTGTATCCCATGGCTAAACCTGGTGCACCCATTAGTTTTTGGATCACAATGGCCAGCAAGGTTGATTTGGGGTTTTTGTCCGTTGCCAAAGATTGGAAGGAAAGCTATGTTGACAATGGCATACATACCTGTGGCACAAGTTTGTGCCAAGGTACCCTCATTTGAATTCTGACCCCAGTAAATTGCGATTCCTCCAGCATTAGTACCAACCACTACAATCAGAATTACTGATACGAGGAAAGGTATTGAGCTTGACGGATTTGATGCCATAGTATAATAGGTTTGTGTGTTTCAGATAGTCACAATTGAACTAGATTTTTTCTCTGTGTTTGTGGTGTTACGTGTATCACATTTTCAATCTTTTATAGGACAAAAGTTGTAATACCCGAAAAAATAAATAAATAAATAAAAGGAGGGGGTATTTAAGTAAATTTGTTTATGGGTTAATTTAAAATTAATATTACTAAGGGGTTTTTAGAAAATAAAGTTGAAACCTTAGCAATATATATATTCTAATTTAAGTTAGCGTATAATGACAAATATTTTAAAAGAAAAGATTACCCAAAATGCTGAAGTAGAAAATGTTTGACGCCTAATAATTTTTTTCTTGTCAAATCTAAGCTTTCTTTGGAATTATAATATTTTTTTTATGTGGGTATTTTGGTAAGAAGTGAAACTATTTAAATTCTCAATGAGTTTTATGATGTGACCGAAGAAGGGATTAAATTATTTTTTTGGTGTCTATATTATAGGTTTGTTTGAATACCATTTATTTTGTTAAAACTGAAAATTTATTGTTAAAAGTACTATAGATAAAAGTAAAAATTAGTTGAAATAATACAATAAAACCTATAAATAGTACAAAAAAGTACAGTAAAACTCATAACTAATAGCAAAAATAAACTAAATATTAAAATAATTTATAATTTTAATCCAAGTTCAAATGTACACTATTTCGATAATAGCGATTCTTTTCCTATGCCACTATTGCCTTAAAGGTAGATTGTTCTGCAAAAAATTTAGTCATGGTCATGGGGGTTTGGTTTGTAAGTAAAGATGAATTTGTAGAAGGTTAGGCATGGTCTTTAGGTTCGGCACTACACTGTTTTTGCCTTAAAAAGTTGTACTTTTGGTGAATAGGAAAGTCGATGCAATAGCAACATTGTATTGATGATGTGAGTGTGTCAGTATAGATGAAGGCTAACCTTGAAGATTTAGATACCGTTCAAGATTGCGTCACTGTGTTTAGTTTCCCAGTCAAGTGGATTTGCAGCTATGGCGATAGAGAGGTTCACTCTTTTCTGGCTTTCTATGCCAAACATCGACACAGCATAGTCCCTATATACAGGAACCCCACTCCCACCGCTCCATCTTATAACGTCGGCTAACCTCTCAGCGGTTTGATTTGCAATGAATATGAGGAATTCTCAGTCGCCACTCACTTTATTTTGATGTAAGCGGGGGTTGAACCCTAGATCTCTTATACAAGCATCAAAGATTTTACCAATTGAGTTAACTGAAACTCACTTATTATGAAAAAATATACTATAGTTTACACTCACATTAAATTTTGTATAACAATTACAGTTATTTACAATTGTTTATTTATTAGGTTATTAATATTGATTAATTTTTTTAGGGTTATTTTAGTTTAATATGGTCTTTAAACTTTGCCCCCCTATTGAAATCCTAACTCCGCCACTGCTTTCAGCAGCAGGTTCTCTAGCAAGACTTTGTATTTCCTAGTTTGTTTTAATGCATTTTCCCTTTCACCCAAAAAAAGAAAAAAGAAAAAAAAAAGACAATTTAATTCTTGCTAACATTTTATAATTTATATATTTTATTGAATAGAAACTAATTTAAGTTTTCCTGTAACCTATTTTTGTAGGCATTATATCTGGTGGCCCAACCACTGTTAGAGCTATTCGGACAGCAATTCAAACATCAACTGGGTTCTGGCCCACGGTGCATAGTAATAGAAACTTAGTTGGAACCCTGACCCTCCAATTGTACCGAATTTATCTTTGCTTCGACAAAACAACCATGATGCAGATAAATTGCGCAATGATTCAGAAAGGGTGCACTGATCCAATTGACTACCCTGGGCCTTAGTGTCAATTGGAAAGAGTGAGACGAGTATAAGAATAAATATCTCCTACATGAGGGATCCCATTTGTAATGTCTCTCTTTTTTTACTTTTTCAATTTTATCAGTGTAGTATCTCTTTTATATATGAATGAAATTATTAGCTTCGTACCTTTTCATGTGTCGGCTTCAGTTTTTACATCATTCATATATCTCAAGTTATATGAAGAACTCGACAATAAAAGGACTTCAAACTTTTTACCAATTGGCGGAGAAATTTTCCCTTTGACTAGCTAGGCTGATTATTGATTAATAATAATGCAGAGCCCACTCAATATAGTTTGAGAACTTAGGGGTTAATTTAAATTTAAAAATCAATTGAATAATAGTAAGTTAAATGTTATATTATAGTTTTTTGTTAATATATATATATATATGTATATATATTCTTTTTTACTTTTTGAAATGTAAAAAGACTATTTAAGTTTTTGCATTTAGATTTTATTAACATCTTTTTTACTAATTATAATTACTATTATTTTGGAACCTTCTTCAAGGTTAGAAAAAGAATACAAAACCTACATCAATATATACTTTTTTCAAAAAATATTAATAGTCATCCTTTTTTTTTCCTCTCTCTCTCTACCTATCTCTAAAAGGTGGCCATAAAAGCTTTATGTAAAATTTTTGAAGGAGGGGGGCTCTTACGCCTCTGCCAAGTAGCAGCCTAAGTCTAGAGCCAACCTGGATTAATGCTATACCATATATGGAAGACTGAGAATGTAGAAATGTATGGTCAACCAAATAAAAGAGCTAAAATACCCCAATTTTCATTCTTTTGTAAATATCTCTGGTGTTAGAAAAAATTGACCCAATCAAAGGCTGCTCTAGCAATAATTTGGTAATATCAACATTTTCCAGTCTGCTTAGAACTTGATCAGGATTCGGTATGTGAGATTGTTGAAATTAAAAGGAACAAACCAGGGAAAAAAATGTTAATGTATAAAAATTCTTATTTTAAGTTGAATTTGGTTGTCTTGAACTAATTGTTTGTAAATTTTAGACTGGAAAGAACGTGACTTGGAATTTTCTTATTCTTTTGTTTGTAAATTAAATAAAAGGTCATGAAAATTCATAGAGAAAGCAGCCAAGCTTCTATATGGGCTAAGCTCCTTTTCAGCGGTCCCTTTGTTGATGGCTTTTTATGGCTATCAAGGTGCCAAGCAAGAACATAATAAGATTGATGTCAACATTGTTTATTGACTATGGCATTATTTCTTAAACAAATTCTAACTTCTATTTTTAGTATTAATTTAACTTGCACATCGAAACAACCATTCAATTAAGAAAAGTACTAGCAACTCATCCATGATCACCAATTACAAAGTGTCGAAATCTATTAACAAATGGATCCTATTGATTTTAACTTAATGTAAAATGCGCATATGATGAAAGAATTAGCTTGCACTCCATTCTGATTTGAAATGCCCATGAATTAAATGACTAAACTTGGTCATATTTTGATTTAACAAGACACCGCAATTAAAAGGAACGTGCATATTGTCACCAATTAATTAGCCATTAACAATCTTTTGAACAAAATTTACTTTCACTATTAATATTTTAACTTTTACACATCCTACTTTGAATCTATATGGTATTATTCTATGGTACCAACAGTTTATTACAACGGTTTTAATCTTAGTATTTTATTATGTTAGGTTCTAAGACCTTTAGGTTTAAATGTATTAAAACACTAATTTGTAATGTTAGCAAACCATGATCAAAACGTTTTAATCTTGTTTAGATTGCTCAAAGTATGTGTCTTTTATATAAAGTTGGAATTGAGTTGCTGCAGAATTTACTGTGCAATTTTGCCTAGCTCGATCGATCGAGAATTAGACTCGACCGATCAAAAGTCGTACAGACTGTTTTTTCTGCAAAATTTTCCAACTCAGCCCAAACCCGTTTTACGTGTAGGGTTTTATGCTTTGCCCTAGGTATAAAAAGGAAAACCATAGCCACGTTTTTTTAGAGGTTGTTAATGCTATGTGTGTGAATCTTCTGTGAGATCTAGAGGTGTTTGCCTTCACACATACTTAGGGTTATCAAGGACCAAGACTATATCAAGAACTTGATGATCGTTTCAGTTGCAGATTCAAGAGCTTAAAGATATGCAAGCGGGAGTGCTTGTGCTTGCTAAGAATCCAAGAAAGAAGTAATCCGTAGACTCGGAGCTGTCACGTGGTCGTAGTAGTAAGTTTTCTACTCGAGGTAGCAATAGGATGTTAGAGGTCTAAGTTGCTATTGTGTAAACTTCAATTCTTTCATAGTGGATTCAATTTTACCTCGAGGATAGCTAAGTTAAATCCTCTCCAAGTTTTTTATCGGTTTGGTTTTCCTAAGTCGTCATATTATTGTGTTATTTATTTTTCCGCTGCTTTGCATGATATGATTGTTTCGTGTTAACCTAGATCTGCATAATTTACCTAAGTTAATAATTTGGCTAAATAACTAGGTTAAACAAATTGTTTTAAAGGGTCTAAAAACGTACATATTAACTTTTTTAAGAAGATAAAAATATGGTTATTACGGTTTTTAAAAATATAAATCAAATACAAAAAAAAAAAAAAAAAATTATACGCTTACACATTTGGCCTGCTTAGGTGCGGTTTGGATCCAGCTGATGCGTTTCCCGTTTCCGCGTTTTCTCCCTTTTTTTTTTTCCCTCAACGTGCATGAACAATAACTAGTACTGTTCATGCACGTTTTTTCATTGTAGCGGTACTGTGCGGGAGACAAAAATCACTGTTTGGCACTGTTTAGATACTATTCACGCACTGTTCATGAGACCCACAAGTACTTTATTCAGAAAAAAATATTAAAAATGGGTCCTGCAGTATTATTCACACATTAAAAAATTATTTTGCTACAGTATTTTCAGTTTCAGTTTTCAGTTCAGCAAAAATAAGCTCTATCCAAACGGACCCTTAGTCTATTCCATTCTATTTTTTTGCAAATTTGGAACCGGCACAGAAACCCATGAATTTTAAAACTGAGGACCAATCATACCGAATCCATCAGAAAATCAAGCCAAGCTTGATTTTTGGTCCAATCTTGTTGATTAGTTCGGCCTATATGATTTTTTTTTTTTTTTTAACAATCCTAAGAAAAAGGGTCATTCCTTGATTCTCACAAAGAATAAGAGTGGGATCAAAAAAGTTAGTGACTAGCCCTCTTCATTTTGGGAGTATTGAAAGCAACATTGTCATGTCACAGTTGTGACAAAAAATTGTGAAAAATATTTGTGATCCTAGACTGATCCAAAGAGATGGGGATTTTAATTTTTAAACGAGGCAACTCACACAAAAGATTGCCTAGAATGTGTTGTTTGGATCATAGAGGAATTACAGTGTCGTTTTTAAGCTGCTTTTGGCGGCTGATGCAACTAAGTGTGGAATTACGGTGTTGTTTTAGATAAATGAATTACAGTGTTGTTCTTTTCATTTTCAATTAAAATGATAAAAAGAGAAGAGCAGCACCTGAGAGTGGAGTGGCTGGTATTTAATTGCGGTTGTGTATCGCTGTTGTGGGTCTTGCCATTTTTTCAAAAGCAGCACATTAATATGATTTTTTTAAATTAAAAAAAAAAAAAAACAAAAACAAAATTACGTGTAGGATTGGATTTTTTGATTCTCAATTTTTTGATTCTCAATTAATTGCTCTAACATTTTTCAAGCAATTTTGTCTTTATTAGTGTTACTCCATTCTCAACTTCGCTTCCGCCATTATAGCAGCTGCAGCCTTTTGCCGTTGAACCTCCGACGTCTCCCAACCGTCGTCCTTAGGTTTCGGACCTGTAGCTGCCGTCGTTGAAGAGTCCCACACCACAAAAACCACTGCTTCTCATCACCGACTCGAAAATTACTCCAATTAATTTTCTGCAGGTACCACTGAGATCGTCTTGCGCCGATCTACTCACTCGTGGAAGTCCCGCAGCCAACGAAGTTCGCACGCGCCCGCACGTGCCACCAGAGTAATCTGAGTCGCAAGCCACGCGCCTCCATGCGCCGCTACTCATCTCGGTAGTACTAACACGCGCCCTCACGCGCCACCACTATCGATCACGCGCCGTCACGCGCCAATAGCAGCCTGCTGATGTCATTCTACCACGTCGGCCCTAATTGCTTACGCATCTGCTGATGTCATTCGCTTGCATCATTTGGCAGTTGACTTTTTGTTTCAGCTTTGACCGTTGACTTTTGAGCTATTTGGCCGTTGACTTTTCTAAGGGTTGAATTTTTTGGCAGTCCAGGTGCTCATTGCCCAGTTTTTCGCATAGATTTTATTTTTGCAGTCCATTTTTGCAAATTTTGCTTCTAAATGAAGAATAAGGACATGTCTTCTTCTTGTTGCAATAATCGCCGCCGACAATCCATTAAACGTTTTTGCAATTTTTGCAAACGTTTTGATCACAATATTGAGACTTGCTATCATTGCAACAAATCAGCTGTTTCAATTTCTGCTACTACTGTCGCTAACACTGAGAGTGTCCAACCAATGGCTCCTGTCTCTGCACAATCTAAGTCTTCAGGTCACACTTTCACCATCTCCACAGATGACCTTAGAAACATCATCGGCAATGTCATTCGTATGGTTGGTAATGCATCTTATTCCTCTTCTCTCTCAGTTTTATCTGATATGTCTCCTTCCTCTTGGCTTATGGATTCTGCTTGTTGCAATCACATGACACCTCACTCGTCTTTATTTTCTGAACTTAAACCTGCACCACATCCTCTTAATATTCACACAGCAAATGGTTTCACAATGTTTGGTCATAAGTTGGGTTCCATTTCGACCTCCGACCTCTCAATTCCTGGGGTCTTTAATGTTCCTGACCTTTCTTACAATTTGTTTTCTGTGGGACAATTAGCTGAGTTGGGTTATCGCATTATATTTGATTATTATGGGTCTATTGTGCAGGATTCAAGGACGGGACAAAAGCTTGGGACCGATCCCAAAGTTGGGCGTATGTTTTCCGTAGACAACCTTCGTCTTCTACTTGTTACTCTTGTTTCTGTTGCCGAGCTGCTACAGTTTCTTCTATTCTTTCTCTTGCACTTTGGCATGCTCGACTTGGTCACGCATCTTCTTCTCGGGTATAACAATTGGCTTCTAGAGGTTTGTTAGGTTCAGTGTCTACAGAAAATTTTGATTGTGTTTCATGTTAGCTAGGAAAACAACCAGCTTTACCTTTTAATACTAGTGAATCAAAATCCACTGATATCTTTGATTTTATTTATTCTGATGTTTGGGGACCTTTCTCTGTCTCTAGTATTAGTGGTTCTCGATATTTTGTTGTCTTTGTTGATGATTATTCTCGCTATAGCTTGATTTTCAATATGAAACATCGTTCTGAATTATTGCAAGTATATGCTAATTTTGCAAAAATGGTTGAAACTCAATTTTCCAAACGTATCAAAAGTTTTCAATCTAATAATGCTCTCGAGTATACTCAATATGCTTTCCAATATGTTTTACATTCCTATGGCACTGTTTATCAACTAACTTGTCCAGGTACCTCTCAGCAAAATGGTAAAGCTAAATGAAAACTTTGTCATATTCTTGACACTGTTCGTGCTCTCCTTCGCTCTGCCAAAGTTCTTGCTCCTTTTTGGGGACGAAGCTGCTCTTCATGCTGTTCATACTATTAATCGCATTCTCAGTCCTATCATCCAAAATCAAACTCCATATGAGCGTCTTTTTAGGTCACCTCCAGACTATCACCACCTTCGCTTCTTCGGTTCTGCTTGTTTCGTTCTTCTTCAGCCACATGAGCATAACAAACTTGAGCCTAGGTCGAGACTTTGTTATTTTCTTGACTATGACGAAACTCAAAAGGGGTATCCGTGTTATGATCCTATTTCTCATCGCCTTCATATCTTCCGCAATGTTGTATTTTGGGAATATCGCCTCTTTGTCGAGCTCTCTCACTTTCGTGCTTCTTTATCTTCCTCTTCTGTCTTAGATTTATTTCCAGATGAGGCATATATTCCTTCTGTAGCTGCTCCTAACCTTCCTATAGCTGCTCCTGATCCACCTGTAGTTGCTCCTGATTCCACTATAGACTTCTTTGTCCAATCACCAGATATCCTTGATCCCTTTTCTCGTTCCCCCTTTAATGAACAGGTGGAAGATGAACAGGTCAAGGACGAGCTACCCAGCCCTGATCTTGGGTCCCCTGCTCCTACTCCGCCTGAAGATCTTACACATGACATTCCACCTCGTCACTCAACTCGGGTAAGGTCCATTCCTGCACATTTACTTGACTATCATTGTTACATTGCTCTTTCTACACTGCACGAGTCTCACACCTATCGTGAGGCTTCCACTGACCTTTTATGGCAGATTGCAATGAAAGATGAACTTGATGTATTATCTAAAAACCATACTTGGGACTTGTTCACTCTTCCCCCTAGGAAATCTGTGATTGGTTGTAAGTGGATCTACAAGATTAAGACTCACTCTGATGGGTCCATTGAGCGCTACAAAGCTTGTCTTGTTGCAAAAGGCTTTACATAGGAATACGGGATTGATTATGAAGAGACCTTTACTCCGATTGCTCGTAACTCATCTGTTCATGCCCTCTTATCTATTGCTGCTACTAGTAAATGGGACATTTTTCAAATGGATGTCAAAAATGCATTCCTTAATGACGATTTAAGTGAAGAAGTTTATATGCAATCTCCTCCTGGTCTTTCTGTTGAATCAAACAAAGTTTGTTACTTTCGACGTGCACTTTATGGCCTTAAATAAGCTCCACGAGCTTGGTTTGCCAAATTCAGCTCTACCATCTCTCGCTTGGGTTACATGGTTAGTCATTATGATTTTGCCTTATTTCTTCGTCGCACTAACAAAGACACTATTTTACTTCTCCTGTATGTGGATGATATGATCATAACTGGTGATGACCTCAGTGGCATTCAAGAACTCAAGGATTTTCTCAATCAGCAGTTTAAGATGAAAGATCTTAGACATCTCAGCTACTTCTTGGGTTTTGAAATCACTCATTTTACAGATGAACTTACATTACTCAAGTCAAGTATGCCTCTGAACTTTTGTCCAGAGCTGAACTCATTGATAGCAAGATTGTTGACACTCTAGTTGAGCTTAATATGCATCTGACTCCCTCAGGGGGGGAAACTATTGTCTAATCCCTCTCTTTACAGACGCTTAGTTGGCAACCTAGTTTATCTCACCGTTACTCGTCCAGACATTTCCTATGTTGTTCACCAGGTGAGCCAGTATCTGTCTGTTCCACGATCGACTCACTGTACTGCTGTTTTGCGCATTCTTTGGTACCTAAAGGGCACTCTTTTCCATGGTATTTTCTACTCTGCTCAGTCTCCTTTTGTTCTTCGAGCATTTTTTTATGCTGATTGGGTAGGAAATCCCACTGATCGTAGGTCCACCATTGGTTATTGCTTTCTTCTTGGTTCTTCTCTGATTTCTTGGCGAAGTAAGAAACAAACTCATGTGGCCTGCTCCAATACTGAAGCAGAATATCGTGCCCTTGCTGATACCACATTTGAGCTTTTTTGGCTACAATGGCTTCTCAAAGACTTAGATGTGTCTACATCCTCTGCTACTCCTCTTTATTGTGATAACAAGAGTGTCATTCATATTGCTTACAATGATGTCTTCCATGAATGGATTAAACACATCAAGATCGATTGTCATTTTATCCGTTATCATCTTATCCATGGTGCTCTCAAGCTAATCTCAGTCTCCTCTACAGATCAACTTGCAGATATCTTCATCAAGTCACATTCTAAGGGACGCCTTCGTACTTCAGTTGACAGCCTCAAATTGGTCTCACATCCACCTTGAGTTTGAGAGGAGCTGTTAACATGTATAGTGTTGTGGACTTTAGGCCCAACTAGTTTACTTGTATAGCACACATTTTTGTACAGCACACATTCTTGTACTACACTCTTACTTGTACTGCACTCATATGCCTCCTATATAAAGGCACTCATGTATATTCTTTCGATGAAAAATACAATACAATCATTCAGTATTTCTAACACTTAATTTATATCATTTTTGCAAAATCATGTATATAAGTTTAGTTAGCAGATTGTGTTTTCTCATGTTTGGTTATGAGGGTATTTTGGAGTTTTGCTATTAGTTGGGATATTTTAGAAATTTCACAAAGGAATATTCTAGAAAATAAAATATTTCGGTAAGTTTAAAAAAGAGAGTAACAAAGTGAGGTATTTTCTCATTTCCAAAACAGTAAAGGGTTACATTGCTTGGTTTAAAAGATTATAGAGGAAATTATGAACTATTCCAAACATAAAGAGAAAAAATATTTTTCCCCTTTTTTAAAATTATTAAATGTCTTTTCGGTATCTTGTAGTTTTTTGGTAGCTTATTTACTAAATATGAGATCAAATATATAGTTTTCAATTAATAGCTTTTATACTAAAACTATAACAAAAAATTAAAAATTAACTTATTTTCAAAAAGTTAACTAGTTTGGCTAAATTTATAACAATAAAAAGACTAGCACAAAAGGCCAAACAGAAACTTAGCCATTTAGTTGTGATTAATGAATAAGAATATGATAGATAACAAGTCTATATTCCATCAATCAAAATTTGTTAGGTTGTCAACCTGCTAAGTATTATAATTTTAGGATTCTTCATTTCATCTTATTTCAAACACGAGTTTAGATGAGATTAAGCTCATCAACAAAGTAGATCGTGTATTTAAGCTTGACTTATTTTATAGTTGAACATGCTTAAATTTGTTCATGAGTTAATTAATTAACTTATATAATAAATACTAAGAGTCTATGACTAAATTGTTTGTAACTTTACAAATCTATGTTAATAATTAATAAATAAATCATAGTGGAAATTATATTATTTGAACTACTTAGATAAAATGATTTCTTTTATAAGTTTATAAAAATTAAATTCACCAATATTTTATTGTTGAAATTTATATGTAACTTTTCTACAAAAAGGAACTATTTATATTATGAATAAATTGCAAATAATAATATGATATCTTATGAAAAGAACAAGCATATGAGAAGAATGTAGCTTAAATAACGCACACATATTCTTCATATTCAACTCTTGGCAGATGGTGTAGCTCTCTATTTTTTTTTTTTTTTTTAATTTTCTACAAACATCTTCCTCAAAACCATTCACATTTTTCTCTTTTATCTCTTTATTTCCCCTTCCTTTGTTTTGCTTTCGAAGGGTGTGTTTAGGGGTTTTGAACACGTGCATTTTGGTGGTTTTGCTCACCGCCTATTTGATTTTTTTTTTTCATAGACTAATTAATGATTCAAATGCAAATTCTTTTTTTTTTCTCCCTCTTTTTAAAATGATTATATTTCTTGATTTTTGATAAACTATAAAATACTTGAGACATACAAGGATAGGAGGTATAAAAGAAATACCTTGATTTGGTAGCTGGAGCATGATTTGTGCAATGAGGTAGAATATTTACATTGTTTTTTGGGAGAGATGAGGCAGTATAAATCGGAAAAGTACTGTGTTAGAGAAAATTCTGTCAAGAATCCTCTATTTTCATGAATGCTTTCTTAATCATTAAATTATTTCCCCACCTGCTTACGGTTTGTTGGTTATTTCAATAAAAATAAGGATATAAAATACCAGTCGAAAAACACATCACTTACTTCCCAGAAAAAATACCAGTCGAAAAACACATCACTTACTTCCCAGAAAAAAAAAAAAAAAAAAGGGAAGAAGAAGAAGAAGAAGAAGAAGAAAGAAGAAAGACAGACATCACTTGGAAACATTAACACTTTATTAGAAAAATATGGTAAACAATCATGTATGTTGCTTGCAAACACTTACAGCAAATATATACATGAGTATTGAACCATTTTTATGAATTGCCATATTCCTCAAGATCATTTCCTCCGTTGAGAGAAAATAGACTCTCAACATAAGAAATCATCTGCATCGGTCGTCCATCAACTTGAAGATTAGTCATTTGTTGGGCCAAGGGGTCAGACAAGAGCAATTGCCCCTCATTATTTCTCAAAAACAAGCTTTCATTCTTCCAAAATCCTAATGGCTTTTCAATTCCCATAAGAGGTCCAATAGTGAATAGCTTAGTCCAAGACTCCCTAACACCAAATTCAAGCAGCGACCAAATATGAAAACAATTCTGCAATCGCTCTCTATCTTTAACAAAAGTAACTAGAGAAACCAATTCATTAAGCACAAAAAAAATTCCCCTAGTACTAATGGGATCCTCAAAAACGCCATCCGGTAATGTTGTTAGGAATACCTCATTGCTCATGTCAAATGATAAAATGCCCTGAAAGGAATCAGGATCATCACCAATAATTGCACTCCAAGAATACATCCCTTTCTTGTATGTCCTATAAAAACTATTGTTTATAAAATGACTGGGCGCAGAATTATTAACTTTTCTCCATGAATCGGTACTTAAGCAATATACCTCAGCTGCATAAAAAAAAATTATTTGATGGAAATACAAATCAAGATCTGGGTCATAGATTTCTAACAAGTTGACCACCTTGTAGTCATTAGTTTTGAAGTCGACACCAAACCCAATATCTCTAGTTAAGGCTCTACCTTGGGGGTAGGATATACCGGACTTGGGAACAACTTTTGTTTCATTTGTTGCTGGATTCCATAGCAACAAATGAATGATCAACAAACACAGCCTATACGTAACAAAGTTGAAATTATGATCAGTTATCTTCTCCAGCAAACAACTAAATTTAACTACGTGGCCCATTAGCCAGCCACGTGAGTGAATTTAATTGGGGAACATTAGGTAAAACATCTAAAGAATTGTATCTAAGTTCTATCCATGTTTCAAAATGGCAAAAAGGTCTATCTGTTTACCAAAAACATAAACTTTGCATAACAATGCACACAACAAAAAAGGTCAACCTTCAATTTACGAATATGAATGCTGGACATACTTGAGAACCACCAATGGGCCCAAAGTACTAAAAGCAAGTACTAGTATTACAAAATTGTTGTTGAGCCAATATAAACACACTCTCCTCACATTTGGGACATACTTCTGTTTATGTAAAATTTCATAAACATCCCTAACCATAGAGATGTAATCAACTACTTTATTAAGACTGGCACGCTAAAAACCTCAGCATTCACCAAATTCCCAATAGGCTTCAAAGCACAAGCATGATTCCATTGAGAGAGAGTCATTTGTACACAAAATACCTGAGCATTAAGTAACATTGAAAAGCATTTGAATGTATCTACACATTGAAAGTTAATCCACAATGGATGAAAGACCAAATCAACAGCAGCATAATCAAGCTTAGAAACCAAGGTACCACTGCCATCTGCTACTATTCTAGCCAAAGATATTGGGAGCAATTCCTAGTGATTCCAAATCTCTATCCAAATTAATGGCCATAGAGTAATGCTACATTCTTGCAATGGCACCCAAAAATTGATTAAAATCCACAAGGGAAGGGAAAGGGAGCATGTGAAGCATTGTATCAAATAGAAAAAGAATGACCCTCAAAACCATCTTTAGCGACTATACCAAATGAATTTATATTCATCCAATTCATAATTATTTAGGGATCAATAAAAATAACTGCAAATATTATTAGAAAAATCTGAAATAAATACAGGAAGTGAAATGCTTGAACAAAGGACAAACCCGAATGGTCCTTCCAATGAAGGGTTTTCCATCCTACATAAAACAATTTGATCTAGATGAAATGTTGTAAAATATGTCAATAGAGTTGTATATAGAATACGTACTACACTTTAATGGGTTACCATTTTCCGTCTAGTTGATGTGCAATAGGATTGCAACTGCTACCAAAGTTAGCAGGCATATTGGCATAAAGTAATAAAGCTGCATGAGTATCCTCATTCAATGATCCTCTAGTAGAATTAACAATCATCATCCAAACCCCATATATTTTATATTAAAACTTTTGTTATAGTAACTTTACTGCCATCATCATGCCACAGTGTTCACAACTATTCATGGATCAAATGTTTTAGGAGTGACCCTGAAATGTCCTCAAAGAGTTCTATTTTATGTGAAAAAAATTTAAAACTTCAATGCTTATAATCCAGACCTAGTAGTGAATGCATGCAACTAGATGTAGCATAAATCCACCTAAGAATTGATGACCATTTCCATCTTTGTTGATTTAAGTATCTCGGTAGCACAGCATTCACAGTAAAATAAAGTGATACAATGTGTTTAAGTAGTATATCTATATTACTATTTCATTTCCTCATATAGAAAACTGTAATTGCCATGCCAATAGGTATACAGCAGGGGATTAAAACCCAAAACGGAAGGAAAAATGCACATGTGAACCGATTGATCATACAACCCTAAGGCATTACCAAGATTCCTAAAGCTTTGAGATCTGCATTGATCTCTCACAGATTTCAAGAACCAATTGAGGTTTTCCACATCTTCACTACCAATATACATGAAAGAAACTCCTTATAGATTGACTAGCAAAGCATTAAATTATGAAACTGAGTACCTGATGTTGAAAGACTAAAACCCTTCATACAAGTTGTTCTGTATGTTGAAAAACTAATCCCTTGCTTATGCTAAATAACCATGCAACTATTTATCCTATCTAACTTCCCAAATGGACCAAATTATCGCTATACATGAGAACCCAATTCCAGCCATCAAAACAGCGTTCCCAACTTGCCAACACATATTAGAAACTATCAAGGAGGTATAGTAGGAATACAAAGCTGAACAGAACAAGACAGGTTGATCGGCACACAAAACACTTTAGGTAGAGCTTTTGTGTCAAATTGTCATTAGTGTCGTTTGGCACTGATATCCTGGACCAAAGTGTTGTTCAGCCCTCTTGGTCAGAACCCAATTTTCCAACCCGCCTTCATTCATCAAGTCAGTTTGAGTTTTGGGTTGAGTTCCTTTCAAACTCCATAGAGACTAAAGTTCTCCTTCATGGCTCTCTCATCCAATAATTCCTTATGAGGATCTACCATGATGTGCCCAACAATAGTTTAAGTTTTTTTTAGAGCCAAATCTTCAATTGCTTCTACTTGGAAACTCCAATGACACCCAAACCAAGTCATTCCTAGAAGTATATACCTTCGCCATAAATGAAGTTCCGAATGATTTACTTGAGGGCAACGACTTGAGCCTAGATTAATGACAAACTCATCCAACCCAAATAATTTGAGAGAATCTTGTTCTGTTAAAAAAACCCAACAAAAACAAAGTTTTGAAGGAAAGTGAACTTGAGCATTTGCCTTTCATTTTAGCAAGAGGAAAGTTAAAAATATTTTTTAATCATAAATTATTATAGATATATTTTCAAATGTTTGGATATATTGATTAATTATTATGAAAATCAATGTCACCTGCAAAATTCTAAGCAACAAAAGAATTTGTAAAATCCAACTACCTATAACTACGAACAAGCAGCACATTATATAATAGAACAATGTTAACAATATAGCAAAAGAATACCAATTGTAGGAAGGGTGGTCACAATCTCTCCCAATATCAGCTTGTACAAAATGGTAGTCTTGCCCGCTGCATGAAGACCCAGCATTAGAATACGCATCTCCTTGGCAAAAGGCCAACTGAAAAGCTTGGTGAAAGAGAAACCCATCTTTTATCTCAAGCTGAATTCCCAAAATCACAAGTCAAAGACCAAATCAACCAAACAAGAAAACACTCATACACAATAATTATCTCATTATAATGATTTTGCAGTAACCTACAACACGACTTTTATAAACATTGTTGTATATTTCACAAGACCTATGGGATTATCTATCTTATACTTGACCAAATATGACATCACTCAGTTAACCTTGTGTATTTCAAAAAGATTGCTTTTCTTTAAGCATAACATCACTAACTAAAACTAAGAAACCTAACCTAAGTTAGCCTAGGAAATCACAATCTACATACAACAAAATGAATTACAAATGCTCCAAAAGAATCAGCTCTGTGTGTCCATGAAATGTAATCAATCACTAACAAATGAACTATTCTTCAGCTATATGATTGCTAGTTGGGAGTTTCCAACTCAATTTATTTACTTTAAATCGTAAATGTCAAAATGATTATACCATGAAGTTAATTTTGTATTGCACTACAACCTAAGTTGCTTCTCTCTTAGACAATTCAAGGAGAAGCACATACAAAATTATCAGCTAACTCCTTGAGTTGATAAACCAACCAAGCTAGAGACTAAAAAAATTTGACTCGAGGCCACTGCACAATAGTACCACAAGACTTATAAGAGGGCGAAAAAAGGGAAGGGGGGGGGGGGACTCAGTTTGCATAAATGCAACTCCAAAACTTAATTTCATTGGAGGGAACATTTATTATCATTAATTCCACTGGCTAAGGAACGTATAACCACAAAAAAAAAAAAATGAAGGCCAGATTTTTAGAGCAACAATATTTAGCATTAACCATAAATAAGAAAAAATTCTGAAACAACTATCCAGGAAAATAGGTTCCAACTTCCAAGCAACAACATGAGTGCACAATGAAATCACAACAAAAGATAGAACAGTTGAAGGTACAAACAATCATGCATACATAAATGAAATAGAAAATCATCTTTTGAAACTATAAAATTTACCTGAAATGATACACATCTTTTAAAGATTGACATGTAATAGATTAAATATGAAACTTGTCCTTGATGTTGAGAAACTAAAAAACCTTCACACAAACTTCTGGAGAAATTCTTGAATGTTCTTATCTACTTGATTAGATGACAACAAGTCAGATAACATACTTGCAACTGTTGCATTTGCTGAAAAACCCTTGTCAACCATTATTTCAAGATATTTCATCGCCTTTGATGTCTCATTATGTTGCAGTAACCCTTGGATTATTGTGTTATAAGTGCGATCGTCAGGTGAACAACCGCTCCCATCCATTTTCTCAAATAACTCACTTGCTTCTTCTAGTAGTCCCTCTTTGCAAAGCCCTTTGAGCATTATGGTGTAAGTTCGAACATTGGGTTGCAATCCTTTCATAGGTAGACTATAAAAGAGTTTTCTAGCAACTGTAAGATTCCCAACATTACACAAACCATCAATCAAAATGCTGTAAATCACAATATCATTGCCCAATGTTTTGTCTTCCATCTCATGAAACACTTTTATTGCCTCAACAACTTGTCCATTCTTACATAGGCCGTCCAACAAGACAGCATAAGTTTGGGGATTTGGATGTTGGCCACAAGCCTGCATTTTATGGAATAACTCTAGAGCAGTCTTGTGTCTCTCCACTCGACAAAACCCACCTATAAAAGTGTTGTAAGTCACAACATCAGGAGTTACTCCCTTGTTGGACATTTCATTAAAGAGATTCATTGCCTCATCAATTTTTTTATTTTTACAAAACCCATTAATCAATGTGTTATAGCTAACAACATCAGGTAAACAGCCCCTCTCAACCATCACGTTCAATGCTTCGATGGCATCGTTCAATTTATTTTGCAAACAGTATCCATCAATTAAAGAATTATAAGAGACTATGTCAGGCTCAATACCTCGTTGAATCATCTTATCAAAAACTTTTTTTGCCTCTATCAACATCCCCTCTTTGCAAAGTGCGTCCACCAATATGTTGAAGGTCCTCACACTTGGCACGATCTTCCTCTGTGCCATCTCGTTCAACAAAGTAGTAGCCTCTCTCCACCTGCCGAGATTGCATAGGCCTCGAATTAAGGAATTGTAAGTGATAACGTCTGGCTGAATTCCTTTACTCATCATTTCAGTCAAAAGGTTCAAGGCCTCAATTACCAACCTATCCTTACATAAACTGTCAATGATTGTGTTATACACCTCTAAGTTAAGCTCAAAATCTCCTTCTTCCAATTCCCTGAGCAACCCAATAGCCATATCAGTCTTACCAATCTTACACAGAGCATTTAGTATCGTTCCACAAGTAAATGCATCAGGTTGATACCCTTTCTTCTTCATATCTTCTACCATCTTCACAGCTCCAGCAATGTTACCTTGAAGACAGAGACCCTTGACAAAGGTGTTTAGAGTAATAGAGTCTGGGTGATAACCAAGTTTCAAAACTGTTGCTAAGACAGAGAACCCAAAATCTACTCGGTTCAGATGGCAGAAGCAGTTAATCAAAATATTAAGAGTATAAACATCGGGAGAGATTCCGAATGATTCGATTCGTTTAATTAGAGAAATGACTACTGGGTAATGCTTCATTCTTGTAATAGCACCCAAAATGTGAGTAAAATCGTCAATGGAAGGCAAAGGGCGCATGTGAAGCATTGTATCAAACAGGTCTAAGGCTTGATCAATATTCCTAAAGCTTCTAGATTTGCACTGACCTCTAACAGACTTCAAGAATTGATTTTGATTCTGATTGTGATTCGGGTTTTCTTTAGCACTAGCATTACTAGTAGCAGTAGCAGCAGCAGCAGCAGTAAGAGTAGAATAACAAAAAGAACGAAAAGAAGCGTGGGAAGTACGAAGCAGCGTACCCATTTTCCTGAAGATCCAGCAAACAATTCGGCAGCCGAAATCAGAACGAAACGATAGAGTTTGAGAATTGAGAGAGAGAGATAGAGAATCGGTTCGGGTCGGTTTTGAGGGCAGTTTTCTCCCTTCAATTTCCTGGGTTACAAAGAGGAAAATGAATGATCAACAAACACAGCCTCTATGTAACAAAGTTGAAATCATGATCTACACGTTGTAAGTGGGTTGGGTCTAAAAGAACTATGGGGGCCGATTGGGTAATGGTTCAAATTTCTTACGGGTCGGACTTAGCCAGGGTGCCAAACAGCAGCCTCAGGCTTATTCAGGTTCTAGAAGAGTGCGTGCGTGCGTGCGTGGAAACAGGAACCAAAAAAGAAAAAAAAAAATTGTAGAGGGATTTAGGATTTACCCTTGAGTTGGCTGGATTTTCTGGTTTTTGCTCCTCTACTCTTGACTTTTGCTCGGAAAGTTTTTCTGGGGTTTTATTTTTGAGTGTTAAACAGGGGGAATTTGCAGTGAGATTTTTGGGGGGTGATGGAGAAAATGAAGGATAGTGTCTCTCGCCCTCTGCCTTTCTATTTATTCTTTTTAGGAGCGTGGGGAAGGAATACGATGGGAGACGAAAGTTTTAAGGGGTTGGTCTTTGTTTATACATAGAATAGAATTGCACAGTGAATGTATAATCTTTGGACGAAGGGGTGATTGACATATGGGTTGCCGGGTGCATTATCATACTAATTAATTAATGCCGATGAGATAAAGATGACATATAAAGAAAATTTTCTTGGATTTTCAAGAAAATTTTAAGTGCAAATGGACTTGATAAAAATAATACTAACACACTTTCCATGAAAAAACAAATAATTCTCAACATTAAAATGTAACTTTAAGTCATGACTTTAAAGTAATTACTGGGTTTTTTTTTTTGGGTAAAATATTATTATGGTCCTTAAGTTTTGTCAAAAATTTGTTTTTCGCTCCTAATGTTAAAAAGTTCTTTTCCCATCCCTAAATTTTGTAAAGAATTTTTTCAATAGTTAAGAGATAAAAATATGGATGAAAAAAAAATTTCAATTAAAAAGTGCTTTTTATCATCCCTAAATTTTGTAAAGAATTTTTTCAATAATTAAGAGACAGGGATTAAAATGTAAAAACTTTAAGTCATGACTTTAAAGTAATTTCTGGGTTTTTTTTTTTGGTAAAATATTATTATGGTCCTTAAGTTTTGTCAAAAATTTGTTTTTCGCTCCTAATTTTAAAAAGTTCTTTTCTCATCCTTAAATTTGTGTAAAGAATTTTTTCAATAGTTAAGAGATAAAAATATGGATGAAAAAGAATTTTTTTTTCAAAAATGGGGATAAAAAAAGAATTTTTTTTTCAATAGTTTATGGATGAAAAACAAACTTATAGTAAAGTTTAAGGATATAAATAAAACATTTTCAATAGTTTAGAGATGACGAAAAATGAACTTCTTAAAGTTTAGGGATGAAAAAAAAAAAAAAAAAAACTTTTGGCAAAATTTAGAGACTAAAATAGTATTTTACCATTTGTTTTTTTCTTTTTGGTAGTGTTTGTTACACATTTTTTTTAACTGAAATCTTAAGTTGAAAATGCATTCAATAGGTTCTCCAAGTTCAATTTCTAGATCTAGATCCACTCCCATTTCTCGTTTTGATTCAATTTCATCCATTTTTCTTAAATTTTGGATTTTTTTATACGATGAGAATTGATCAATTAGGGTTTTTTGAGTTTTGATTGCTTTTTCATGCATGCGATTAAAATGGTTGCTGTGTACGCCCAGATATGGCTGATGGGCCTGAAAGGTATTTGGGCTCACAATCTATTTGTATGGTGGGCTTTTGAATTTCCTACAATGGGCGGTCATATGTTCGGCAACTCAAATACCCTAGCTCCCTCTGTTCTTACAATCACTCCCCCTCTCTTTCTCAAGAGCTTCTCCTCTCCCTCCTCTTTCCTCTCCCCAATTGCCAACCCCTTCAACTGAACCTTCCCTACCTATTTATAGCCAAAGTTAGTAGAATGGCCATGATCATTTTCACAGTGGGTGGAATGAGAGGTCCAATACCATTTCCCTTAGGTGGCTGCTTGATTGTGAGTGGGAGAAGGTGACAGTGATATTAGAACTAGCTCTACTGTTAGACTTGATGCTCGGCAGTGGCATTCCTTAAGTAACGGAAGGAAGGTTCAATACCATTATCCTTAAGTGGATGTTTGGTGATGAGTGAGAAAGGGTGACAGCGGCATTGGAACTAGCTCCTCCGCAAGGGAGATTACTCGGGAGAGAACGTTCTATAGGGGATGCTGTTTACTGCAAGTTCCTCGTGCCCGGCAACATGCCTACCGAAGATGAGGCCTCCATCCCTGACATTCATGCCATAAAGGATTTAATCCCCAGTCCTCAGGTTCCAAGACAAGCGTAAGAGCTCGCATGGAATGAACCCGTCGGTTTGACCAATGTTAGGTCCTCACACTTGGCATTACCTCTGTGGGCCTCTGAGTAAATGGGCTTGAAGGAAGGTGATGCTCGTATAGTTGCCATGATTGATTGATTGGATATATGAGATCTGACGAGGTTGAATTTTTTTTTCATTTTGTTGAGTTTTGCAGTTTTGTTTTGTTCTAGATTTGTAGATTTTGAGTTTGTGTTCAATTTTTTCTTTTTTAAACACTTGCATGGCATTTGAATTTTGAGCTTTGATGGATTCATTGAGTGTTTTTTTTTTTTTTTTTTACCTTTATTGCTTTTGAAAGTGGAATTTGACTTGGTTTTGATAATTTCTTTTGAAAATGAATGTTTCAGCTTGATAATTTTTTTTTTTTTTGAACAAAAAATACTTTAATAACTTAAATGAAAATTTGGCTACTTGTAGTAAAATAATAAGTATTAAACTACAAATAAAACAAAAAAAAAAGAAATAGTCATAATACTATCATGAAGAAAAGTTACAAAAAAAGCCACACGCGACAGCCTCTCTTTTCTCTCAACAGTTTTACAAACTGACCAAAGGTTTATCTGTGAGAAGCCACTCCTAATCCAAATCTGATTAGCCTACTTACCATTGCTTTGATTTGCTCATTTGTAATCCATCACATGCGGCTAACCTAAAGCCTTGTTAGTACTCAGTAAAATCCCAACGTGGCCCAAAAGTAAGAACTCCCATCCCAGGTTTGTGTTTTTGGTGGCGACGTCAAATATGCAATCAAGCCCATTACCCTCCTAAACTAAACTAAAAATAAAAAATAAAAAAGACCAAAATACTCTCAAAATCTTAAAATAACCGAAATACCTCTTAAACCTAAAAAAATGACCAAATTACCCTCATAAAGCTAAAAATTAACCAAAATACCCCTAAACCTAAAACAATAATCAAAATACCCTCGAAACTTAAAAATTAACAGAAATACATTTTAAAATTGACCAACTTAGTATCCAATTTGTTCCTCTTTTTTTTTTTTTTTTTTTGCTTTTGTCATGGAAATTAGGGTTCAAATTAGTTAGTTTTAAAATGTCTTAAACTTACTTACTTTAACCCAAACGTCAAAGGTGTTGATTGTATTTTAGCTTTTTCTAAGGAACATTAAAAACACAAAAAATTACAAGAATGTTACGTATACAACAAATTGCACAGTATGTTGATATGGCAAATAGTAATCAATTAAATTGTTGTAAAATTTACTATGCCTTTAGCCTTATTACCCAAAAAAAAAAAAAAAATCGTTAATTTTTTTTTCATAATTTGCTGATGTAGCAAATTTGATTGGAATAACATGATTTTCAAGTAATTCTACTTGTGGAACCAATTTTATTAGCACCAATAGTAGCAACTCATTTAATAATTATTGTGAAACTTTTGTGTCTCTAGTTTTGTAAAATATTTTCATTGATTTTTTTCACATTTATTGATGCGTTTTATTGTGAATGGTACATAATAAAAATAGTGTTAATAATAGACTTACGAGAAAGAAATGTTACTTTAAACATAATATGTCACCTTAACAAGTTACAAGTGGGGGGATGAACAAGAGCTCGAGTTGAGAGCCAAGGGCCCAGCAAATCATTTCTTAAAAGATGGCTGCTGGGCCCGGCCCAAACGCGTGAATATAAGTAAAATGGCATGTGGAATGAAAGATAACTCATCGAGGCAGATACCATGGAGGTTTGGACCAACCACCATCACCAAGGTCCACTACCAAGATAATAAGCAAAACATTTGCCATATCAAATACGCAAGGAACCACGGGCGATTAGTTCCCCCCTGAACCGAGATGCCACATTCCATCAAGTTCTCCACGGAAAACGCCATGAAGAGATAAGAACTACTAAGGTAGTCACCTCCATATTAATGAGACGTTTTCACCTAATATCTTTCGCATTAAATATTGAGTGACTGGCTAAATAGTGAAAACACCCCCAAAGTCCTATTTCATGATGAAAGAATTGTGGAACTAGGGAGTGATGGGTCAAATATTCCCCAAATCCAGCTGGAAACATGACAACTAGGGAGAGAAGGAAGTGGAAATGGTCTATTAAAGGTGGGGAGGTGCAACAAGAAAGGGGATTCAAAAAAATTGAGAGAAAAGACTTAGAGAAGAACAAGAGAGGGAGAGTTGTAATAACATAATAGGTCTAAGAATTTTTAGCTTTCAATCTTATTCCTTGTACCTCAAGAAAGATATTCTTACGTCAATAAAAGTCTTTTTGTTTCTTATTATTTTACAATCTGTTGTTTAGATCTCTTGTTATGAGATTCTTGCCCCCTTACTTTTATAAATTAATTATGTAAGTCATCTTCATTATCACCATCTATACAGTGATTTTTTTTTACCCCCACATTACAAAAAAAAAAAAAAAAAAATTGAAAGAAAGTTGTATTACTCATCTTGTTCCTCTCTATAAAGGGGAAAAAAATCTTGTTCCTTTTTGGGTAAGAAAGCAAAAAAAATAAATTAAAAATAACAACACAAAATATAAGGCCATTATCATTACATAATGAAAAATAGAAATTACAAATTACCTACGCGTGCTTTAGTTCCATCACAATTTAATCCAAACTTAAAAAGTGTAGCTATTAAAATATTTTTTAGACTAATTTGTCATATATGATAAAAAAAAATTAACGATTTTATTTTTATCTAAAATTTTGATGAACTCAAATGTAATAATTAAAAGTATGTGAATTAAATTTTGATAACACGAAATCAAGTTGGCTGAATTGTAAATTCTATTAATAAAAATAAATACTCCCATTATTACTTGTGAAAAAGATATAAAAAAATTTGTATAATTTTGCTGTTCTTTTCGATTTCAATAAAAAAGAAATATATTACCGTATACCCTTGGTGCAGTAGTCACTCTACAAGTATAAGTACTTGTGAGATGTGGGGGGAGAGAGGGCAAAGGCCTAGTTTAAGTCTCTAAGAGGGAGCTTCATACACATATACGCTTAGATTAGACTAGAGTAGACTTGTATCAAAAATAATAATAAAAATATGATTAGGTTAAAATAGAATTTCTATCTTGTATCAAAAATAAAAAAGAAGTATCATTTTGATCATAAATATCAATGTAGGGCCCATGTTGTAGGGAATGGTACAAGGAAGTGGATAAGGAAAGAGAGAGGCCCAACATTTTTTAGAGACATTTGAATCGAGTTAAAAAGATGAAGACTTGAAGTTGAATGGAAAGTTCAAGAATGGTCCTTTCCAATATAAAAATAAGAGCAAAATTTAGGTACAATACTTAGGTGCTATTCATTATATTTCATTCTTAAGATTCAGCCATATGGCTTTAGTTAACTAAAAATACACTTTCATCCCATAAGAAAAAAGCTACATGGTTGAATCTTAAAATAGAAACCTAATGAATAACATCTAAGTACTGTACTTAAGTTTTGCCTTAAAATTAAATACCCAACAACTATTGATATCTCGTATGTTGGTGATAGGATAGGAATGAAATAGTCGAATAAAAAAGTTGAAACATTGCTTTCTTATATATAGGGTCCGTTTGGATACTGTTTATTTTACTGAAAACTGAAAACTCTGTAGCAAAATAATTTTTAAATGTATGAATAGTGCCGTGGGGCCTATTTTTAATTAAAATTTTGGTGAAAAAAGATGTTTGTAGGTTCTATAAACAGTGCATGGGACCTACTAACAGACAGTACCTTTCTAGTGAAATGTGAGGATGTTCAAAAGGGTAGGGGTCCCGTGCACTATGCACGGGACCCACTGGCAAGTCTATGTCCCACGTGAAACCAACTTCTAGTAAAAAAAAAAAAGAAGGAAACGTGATAACTCAAAACACATGCATAAACCTCTGAATCCAAACACTCACATAATAAGATTTTTTATTATTAAAAAAATATATAATAACATTTTTAAAACTTCTAAAGTTTTAAAAATATTATGCGCTTGAATGAGCATTGCAAATTAAGAGTGACAATATTTGATACAACCTACAAACACAAATATGACAAGAATTTTTACAATTAATGTTTAATGTAATTGGATTTGTATCAAAGTAGGATGATACACTCTAACACAATGAACTAATAGGTCAATTAGAAAACTATTTTCTTTTTATTTTTCTTAGATTTTTTATTTTTTATTTTTCTCTCTTAATAATTCAACAACAACAATGCAGGAGAGGAGGAGTTTTGAATCCTGAAGGACCTAGACATTTTTATCGAAAACACTAGAAGATGTTAGTTGAACTATAAAACTCTTGGTCCTTAGATTATATATATAATTAAAGCATTATAATTGATTGGGTTGGGATATAGTTCCTTAATCTCAAGTATTATACTTGAGGTTTCTCAATTAAATTCAAAGATTTAAACACATTGTTGCATTGAATTCAATTATTCTTGCGAATTAAATTATTCTTGAGATTGAGAATGATAATAATGTTTGTGTTGTATTAATCAAAGGAAATATGTATTTGAATGTAATAAATTGGAAAACTAAGAAAATATATCTAACTTTTGCATACGTTAGTTAACCATGCCACTTTCCACTTTTCATCTAACTAAGAAGATAATGAAGAGGAGATGGGGGACAAGTTTGTGTCAGCTAAGAACAATTTTGCTACTTCCAGAACTTAAGAACGTGACAAGCTATGAATAGGCGCAGCAATAAGATTTACATGGGTCTACCCTTACATAACTTTTAATTTCAAGCACATCAAAGAGTTCTAAACAAAAATGTGATAAAATGGTGTATCTACACCAAAGATTCATTGACTGAGAAGATGGTTTATGCCGAGACTGCTGGGTGCTGAGAATAGAGTGTGATCTTCAGTTTAAGACAACCCATCAAAATATTACTGACCTAAAAGTTTAAAGGAGGTGTTTAAGAAAAAGGGCAAAGGAAAAACACAAGGGTAAATAATGATTGTCTGAAAAGAAACTTTATAACTTCCAAAAGAAGTTATATAACATAAATCAGTATTGCAAATAAGTAAATAGTAACTAAAAGTGAATGAAATGTTGTTCTAGACTTCTAGTGACAAATGACAATTAATTGAAGAGATACGTGTCCAATTCTGACACCTATGCCATCCATTCCCACAATACTGAATTTGGAGAGGGGGTGGGGGATTTAGTAGAGCCATACTTTGAATCACAGTTTCTTTTGTTTGCATGAATTGCCAAAACCCAGACAATAAGTACAGAAAAAACAAGGCATCCCAATGTTGAGAAAGTTCAGAGATTTTATGGTCCTTTCTTTTAATTGGTAAGTTTACAGATTTTTATCAACAGAAATTTTTTTTTTTTTTTTTTAAAAAGGGGGGGTTAAGTTTACACTTTACACATGGCAGATCACAAGGCGGTTGGTGGTTTTGCATAAAATCATGCCAAGGCAAACCAAGCGCTGTATACCTTGAGAAGAGCATCAGCAAATGAAAATTTGATAATCTAGAATTGCATCTCCTACATCCAAGTAGTTCACATCAACTGCAACATCTCCAAGATCATCTGGCAAACATCAACCAAACTTGCGTTCATTTATTCCTTCCAAACCAAACATAATCAACAAATATAGTTAAAATGTCTAAATTTTCAAAACCACCGTGGTATAGAAAAGATGAGCAGAAACTCAAACCTTCATATATGGTCCTTGCAAAATTTACATATTCAGGAATGAGATCTCTATATATGATACCTTCTGGACGGGCATCCAGCGCCACCAGGACACCTGCAAAATCAATACCAAAGCCAAATTAACTATCATGGTGACAAAAGCAATGATCTTTGAATTCACTGGTGTTCCATGGAACACAGAAAAGGAGATCATGCTTCCTTTGAAATCTAAGAAACTGAGGATACATCTTCCTGACTCCCCCCCCCCCCCCTCCGGGAATAAAAAAAATGTATGCATATAAACTCAAAGATACCTATTTATATAATCCGTAAGGACATTTAAAAAACGAGGCTTAAACAAAAATATTACATATGGCAGTGCAGCAAAAAGAACCAAGTCAACAATTCAATGATTTTGGACCAAAATAATCCATGAAACATAACTACCAGAGTAACAGAGAATGAACATTTCTGTGCACATAAGCATCTTGCTAATAAGCATTGGAAAAATTCATAATCTGGACATTGTTTTACTAGCATAGTTTTGGCTTCTTGGGGCTTGGATCCCTCTTGGTGGTACTTCAAACAATTGGAAAAATACATGATAAAGTTTTTATGTTTATAAGCTACAAAAGTTGTGGTTATCAAGGACTGGAAATGCATTTGTTGATCAAATGCAGACATGACAAACTTTTTTCAGCTTTGGTTAAGTTGGGAAATGTACCTGGTGCAACCCAAGCTTTAGTGGAATTGCTTGGCAATGGAGCCAGCCATAGAATATTTCGCAAGTTCATTGAGTCATCATATTTCACATTAGAACCTGAAAGATTACACTAATATTAGCACAACCTCACAAAAAGGCGGTAATTTCCAAAGTCTTATGTTTTAAAGTTTAAATATTAGAGTTAGCACTTATTCATCTTTTGCTAGTGACATGGTCTACCAAAGTACAAATTGGACTGATTGTAATTGTTTTAACATTTGAAGAAATGTTCATAAAAAGTACCAACTGAAGAACCATGATAGCTTTGTTTTAAAATTGTATTTTTAAATCTCCCTTTTGAAGAGAGAAAATTTAATGATTCTAACATTTTATACTGAGCCAATATAATAAAGTAGCAGATTCGAAAATGATGCATGTAATGAGACTCTAATAAGAACATTGATCAAATGTGTTATCCAGCAACTCTAACCTTTTTGACAAAAACCCAGATTGTATGGAAACACTTCTTTATCATATGCTGGGTATTCTTTGGCATGAAACCTGACAAACATAAAGTTCTGATGTTATAAGGTGTATCATAGTTTATGAAGTTTGTTTATACCAAAATTACATCTTATTTAAGCTCAACCATATTTGGCACTAAAGTTGTAAAAGAATGGCGTGATAAGAACAATGACAACTTACAATATACCAAGTCGTCCTGTGTCTATGGCAAGAAAGAGGTGGCCGTGAAAGAAATCGTAGCGGTTTAGGGATATGTTCAGCCCAATGGTAGGACCCCGGGCAGCAATAACTTCAAATAAAAATTCAAGATACAGATTCAACTCCTGCCATTTAATAAAAAAATTCCAGATTAATTAAAAAATTAGGGGACATTTTTTGTGCCTATGATCCTGTAAAGCAATTGAAATATTATTACTGCAATACAAACCTCACTTATGAAGCGTCTCCCATACGGTGTTCTGGTCAACTCACATCGATTCTCTTTTGATCCTTCAACATCAGGAACCTATTACATCTAAAGGAAGTAAGGTTTACACATCAATCTTCTACAGATTCTTTCAATTTTAGCAATAACCAAGACGAACAAAAAGAAAGTGACTTTAACACATACACAAATTTATACATTTGACACTGACCCAATTGAGAACAAGCCAAAAACTTTATAAAACAATATCCACATTACCAAGCAGAGTCAAATTCAAAGCTACAAACAAGGTCATTCATGTAAATAACAAACAGAACCCATGAAAAAGAACTCACAGCAATCATAGTGGGATCAAGAGCTCGTTGAATAGCAGCAGGGTCACCGCCAGAATCAACAGCAAGGCGAGCAAGCTCGAGAACCGGCTCTGGGGGCCACCAAATGAGCTCATCTACCTCTCTTTGATCCGATGCACCAATTTTTGCCAAACCCAAATCTTTTTTAGCTGTCAAACACTTTCTGGACCGTAGTTTGGGACTTGTAGGAGTGAAGGGAACGAGGAATTTGAGACAGGTATTGAGTTCGTGGGCAACGAGGGGTTTGATTTTGGAGGACTGGGATTTGGGTCCAAGTATTGAGAGCAAGTCTGAAGGAGTGGCTTTGGGTGTGGAAGTTGAAGGCGAAGATGGCTTGTGAAAGAATGGAAATGATGAAGCTGTGAGAGAGAGAGAAAGAAGGAAGGTCAGTCTCAGAGAGAGAGAGGCCTTGCCCATCTCCTCCCTCTCTCTCCCTCTGTCTCTGTCTAAAGCTTTTCTTGGTGGGTACGTTGGGATATATATACATATATGTTGGTAACTGAATTGCAGGGATTAAGGCTTGAAGTTTGGCACTTTTTTTTTTAACTCAAATAAAAAAAAGTTTGGAACATTCTCTTTCTAGGACATTTGTTTTCTTAAAAAAAAACACAAAACACAAAACAAAACAAGACACTTTGGCATGAACCCAAAAATTTTAATTTGGAAAGCATACTTGTGAACAATTAATAATAATAACATTTTTTTAGAAGAAAATAACAATAACAACATACAAACAACATGAATTTATCCAAGTCTAAAATGAAAGGTGTGCATTCACCGATAAAGAACCAAGTATTTATCGAAAATGGTTCAAAGATTAACAAAGCGCAAAAGTAAATCCTATTATAAAAAAATAAAAAAGCAAAAGCAAAATACAAATAAGTGTATTTCTCTATCTCCATTCAACTTTAAAAGTGATTCAAAAAGCTAATAATGGCTCGCATGAACATTAAAGACAATGATAGCAATGAAGATCAAAGGAATCAATGAGACAATCAATAGAGAGTAAAGAGGAAATTCCAAAAAATAAACTTTTATAAGAAGTGCATTTTTCAACCCAAAAAAAAAAAAAATGATATCACAGTATTTCCTACATACATGTCTTGTAGGCTCAATTCTTTCATTCTCTCATTTCTCTTTATAACCATAAATTGTCGGTCCTTCGATTTCTACTTACATCGAGCTTTATTGCTAGTGTTCCAAATTTCAATAATAATATTTACAATTCCAAATTCATTATTGTGGTTGTGGGTCTATTCTATGTTTTAAGATTGGACTTGCTTTAAATGTTTTATAACTCTATTTAAATTATTAACTAACCGTGATTATGGACTACTTTACTTAAGCGTGACCATAATAACTCTTATATCTACTAAGAAATCGCATGAGCTTCATTAGAGGAGTCAAGCTAAGCCTAACGTCATCCATACCTAATTACTTTTTTTGGGGGGAGGAGATCAGTCATACCCATACACCCTAAAAAAAAAATGTTCTCACTCCACAAACTTCAACTTTCAACTTTTATGAGTTTAGTAGAGGTGATTGACAACAGTCTTACATAGTGATATCGAATTATATCTACACAAGGGAAGATCAAATAAAAGAAAATTAGACATCCTTCAATTATGTTTACTAAAATTTTCTGCTTTGCTGAAACGTAGAATGTTGTATTTCTTATTTTGAAAACAGTGGACCCCATATGTTTGTCCAAACTCTTTTATCTCTTAAATTAAGGAGCTTATCTTTATCACAAAAAGAATTTTCACCCTTCAAATTTAAAACTTATCATTATCAAATATATAAAAAATACATAATGAGCTTTATTCCCTTATCATTATCCACACAAAAAAGAAGCAATCTACAGATTCTACATATTACTTTTTGTAATTTTTTTTTAACCTCAAAAATAGAAATGGTCTCCCAAACAATTATTTTTGTTTTTAGTATTTTGAAAATTGTTTTGAAAAGTTGGAGCCAAACCTGTAAAATATAAAAATTATTATTTGAAAACTAGTTTCAAGTTCAATTTTTTGAAAATTTGTTTCTATACTGTTTTGAAAACAAAAACAAAAATCCTCCTACCAATTAGGCCCTAACAAACCAAGCGCTTGAATAATCATTAGTAGAAACCAATTCAATAAAATGATCACACTTCTCAAAAGCAGCTTTATAGATTATGAGCAAAGCAGTATTAAACTAAGCAAAGATTGCTTTGCATTCAACGTGATTAATAGTGCTACTTGTCTTGATGTTAAAACGTTTTACTACCGGTTCTATACAAATGTGATTATTACTAGATTTAATCCCAAGTTTAGAAAAGATTGGGGGAGGGGGGAGGGGGGAGGGGGGAAGGGGAGATCAGCCATACCCATATCCCCTAAAAATAAAATAAAAAATCTCGCTCCACAAAACTTCAACTTTCAACTTTTACGGGTTTAGTAGAGGTGATTGACAACAATCTTACACAGTAATATTGAATTATATCTACACAAAAGAAGATAAAAAAAAAAAAAAAGTAAAATTAGATAACCTTCAATTATGTTTACTAAAATTTTATACTTTGCTAAAAAGTAATGCTTGCGTTTATAGTCTGACTCAATTCAAATTTTTGTATTACTTGTTTTGAAAATAATAAACTCCACATATTTGTCCAAACTTTTTTATCTCTTAAATTAAGGAGTTTATCTTTATCACAAAAAGAATTCTCACCCTTCAAATTTAAAACTTATCATTATAAAAATAAAAATAAAAGTACATGATAAGCTCTATTCCTTTATCATTATCTATCCAAAAAAAAAAAGCAATCTACAGATTCTACACATTACTTTTTGTAATTTTTTTTTAAATCTTAAAAATAGAAATGGTCTCTCAAACAATTATTTTTTTGTTTTTAGTATTTTGAAAATTGTTTTGAAAAGTTGGAGCCAAACACGTAAAATATAAAAATTATTATCTGAAAACTAATTTCAAGTTCAATTTTTTAAAATTTGTTTTTATATTGTTTTGAAAACGAAAACAAAAACAAAAATCCTCCTACCAATTAGGCCATAACAAACCAAGTATTTGAATAATCATTAGTAGAAACCAATTCAATAAAATGATCACACTTTCTCAAGAGCAGCTTTATAAATTACAAGCAAAGAAGTATTAACCTAGGCTAAGATTGTTTTGCATTCAGCGTGATTAAGTGTTTGTTTGAGAATAGCTTATTTAGCTGAAACTGAAAATTTTTTATTGAAGTACTATAGATAAAGGTAAAAGGTAGCTGAATAGTATAGTGGAACATATGAATAGTACCAAAAAGTGCAATAAAACTTAGGAATAGTAGCAAAAATTAGTTAAATTGCAAATAAGCTGAAATTTCCATCTTGTCCCAAACGGACACTAATATTGCTACTTTCTTGATGTTAAAACATTTTACTACCAGTTCTATACAAATGTGATTATTACTAGATTTAATCCCAAGTTTGGAAAACATGGGGGGTGACATTACTTTTAAGACTTTAACTTTCAACTTTTACAAATTTAGTAGAGGTGATTGACAACCGTCTTACACAATGATATTCGAATTATATCTACAAAAGGGAAGATCAAATAAAAAATAAAAAAAAAATTAAATAACCTTTAATTATGTTTACTAAAATTTTTTGATTTGCTAAAATGTAATGCTTGCGTTTATAGTCCGACTCAATTCAGATTGTTGTATTACTTGTTTTGAATACAATGAACCCCACATATTTATCCAAACTCTTTTATCTCTTAAATTAAGGAGCTTATCTTTGTCATAAAAGGAATTCACACCCTTCAAATTTAAAGCTTATCATTTAAATATATATATATACACACACACACACACACACACACACATGATGAGCTCTATTCCCTTATTATTATCCACCAAAAAAAAAAAACTACAGATTCTATACATTACTTTTGTAAATATTTTTTTAAAATCTCAAAAATAAAAATGGCCTCCCAAATATATATATATATATATATATATATATTTAGTATTTTGAAAATTGTTATGAAAAGTTGAAGCCAAACACGTAAAATATAAAAATTATTATTTGAAAACTAGTTTCAAGTTCAATTTTTTAAAAATTGTTTTATACTGTTTTGAAAACAAAAACACCAATCAGGGCCCTAAAAAACCAAGTGTTTAAATAATCATTAGTAGAAACCAATTCAATAATATGATCACACTTTCTCAAGAGCAACTTTATAGATTATGAGCAAAGCAGAATTAAACTAAGTTAAGATTGCTTTGCATTCAACGTGATTACGTGTTTGTTTGGAAACGACTTATTTAGTTGAAACTAAAACCATTTTACTGAAAGTATTGCAAATGAAAGTAAAAATTAGTTAAATAGCACAATAAAATCCATAAATAATATTATAAAGTACAATAAGACCATAAATATTAGCAAAAATAAGTTAAAATTTCCGTTTTGTCCCAGACGGACACTAATAGTGCTACTTTTCTTGATGTTAAAATGTTTTACTACCAGTTCTTTACAAATGTGATTATTACTAGATTTAAAAAAAAGTTACATGGGGGGTAACATTACTTTTAAGAACCAGAGAAACTGTGGGCTTTTGATTGAAGTACCCCGAGTAGCACATCAGACTTTGGGAATATTCTTCTTAACAGACTCAATAGCAAAGGTTGATGACTTTTTGATTTTCTATTTTCCCTAGGGCTATGAAGGGTTCCTAAATTGTGAATTCTGCGTGTTTTCAGCACACACCCCCCCCCCCCCCCCCCAAAAAAAAAAACCTATAATCAGACTGAAAATGAGCCAAGCTAATTAGATGTAGCACAAAAGGAAGGTGAAAATCCATAAAGAATGTCACTTCAGTCTAATGTACTATAAGGAAAAACTTTGTAATGGTCAATCTCAGATGTCATTTTCTCATGCAGGTAAGAATTAAACACAGCACATTTCTTTTAGGGCCAATAATACCAAGGAATAATAGATGATCATGGGTCCAACCCTGGCTCCAAACAAGAAATCAAGTTGCTCTTAAGAAAATGGAAATGCTCTCTATGTTAGAATGAGAAAATGAAACATGTAAGTGAAGATTAAAAAAACTTGAATATTACATATTATTAAAAGCATGTACAGATTATCAATGTAAAATTTGAAGCCACCCTCCCGTCGCTTCTTAGCCTGTTTGTTCACAAGAATATCGTTCACAAGGATAAAGCTTTGAGACTGCACAAGAATCCGATATTCCATCTAATAGGTCCACCAAAACTTTCTCAGAAGCAGTAGCTACCTATTTCCTGCAAAACCAGCAATGTTAGAGATTGATCGGTTCCAAAAGATTTATTTATGTTTTTATTTTTTAAACATCATAATCATGTATGAAGTCAGTGAAGCAGCCAAATAGACTGAAAATAGCCACTCCTTGCACGAAATTAGAAATGATCCCTACATCAGTGACTAATTTTCTTTAATGGCCTTGCTTAGATGATAGTCAGATTTCAAATCCTATAGAGATAGAGCCACTAGGGACAATCAGTTGCACACCTTGATTTCATCCCTAATGACTATGGATGCAAATTTGTTTCCCCACAAAGACAGAACTTTCTAACAATAAATGGAAAACCCTCTCACAGTCTCACCCCACCCCACAAAGACAGAAAACATCTTTGTTGAGCCAAAGTGATTTTCAATCAACTTCCATGACTGTGAACATTATGGCATTATGCCACTGGATTTTTTTTTTCCCCAGATGTAAAAAATAATCAAAGATAGGTACTCACACTTGCATGATGTGCATTGCTAAAGAGAGACTAAATTCCATCTACAGCTTTGATACCAGCCAGCTTGTCCCATTCCTCTGGAGAGGCAACATCATGCATTATCTTTTCTTGACCGCGCCAAAGAATCTGGATTCCAGCATTCCCACATTAGTTCAGTAGCCCCAAATGAAATAACATATAAAGACAACTTACAGAAACATTACATGTACCAACTTACTTTGTCTATGACCCCGAAATCCTTAGCTTTTGTACAATCCATATAAAATGGTCTTCTCATCTTATTAGCTACAGTCTCCTCTGACTAAGAAAATGTGAAACTATTTGAGTTTTTTTTTTTTTTTTTTCTTCATATTGTAGTTAACAAAGCATCTAATGTGTCATACTTACATTTCCAGTGTGCTTAGACAGGAGTTTTACAAGTGTGTCCCTGTTTGTAATTACCTGCAAAAGCAATTATGCACTATGATAATTCCTGCAAAACTATAATGCTATTCAAAAGGTTGTAAATTGAAAAGTAGCTCACACACATAATTAGTTCTTATTAATGAAGTTCAGTCCATGAGAGGATAAGTTTGAAGGTTTCCATCTGGTTTTGGAATTCAACTTTATTTACAAGAATAACAAGGAGGTGTATTAATCCTATTATGAGTTAGTCCCGCATTGATAAGAACTCTAATCCTATTAGGCATATTAGTCCCCATATGGAAAAGAAAAATGTAAGGAGGTGTGGCAGTCCCTATAAATAGAGTGGTGGTGCAGCTTTGTTTAATGTGTGAGAGTTTGAACACAAAGCTTTGTCAAGTTTGAGAGTTAGGAGACCAAGCTTTGTCTAGCGAGTGAGTTAAAGACTAAGCTTTGTCTAGTGTGTTAGCGAGTGCGAGGGCACCTTTGGGTGTATCAGGGTTTTGAGTTAGTTTTTGTGAGGGTTAGTGAGTGTGATTGTCATCATTTTTTTTATCGATAGTGGACTTTAGTTGGTGTTTCCCATGGATGTAGCCTTGAAGTTAGGCAAACTATGTTAAATTTTGTGTGATGTTTGCTATTTTATTCATTTATTGTTTTGTGCGTATATTACAACACTTATCATTGTCAAACAAATGTAGTTGTAAAACAGTAGCAAATAGTAAGAGAAGAAAACAAACTCAACTCCTACTTGCAATCACATTATCATAGTTCTAATAAAACCTTCCTCTTTTGACTCCTCCAACCTAGGTATAGAGGAGCCATCCAACGACATAATACATTTTTCAGCAACTGGAAAGAGACACAAACTGACAATTTCATCATGGAAACTGTATTTCCCAATCACATTGAGATGATAGAAAGCACTGTAAAGGGTTCAGCTTACCTCTTTTGCACGGATTAGAACATCACTAGCAGGCATCAACCCAGATGATGGGATACGAGGTTGTTGGATCATGGCTGAGAAAGAATTCAAGTGAACACTTGATATGACATTGGACAAGAAAGGGTAGAAGTGTAAAAAGACAAGAATGCAAACTAAAAAAGCCGACTACATCATACCCTTGGCATGCGGCATCATAAACCGTTTACCCTTAGTTCCAGCCGCAAGTAGTAGACAAGCCTGACCTATAGCAGCCCCAACAGCAACGGTATGTATCTGTGTAAACATGAACAGTTATATAGCAAGAACCTAAAACCAGGGAAAGTATTGAAATCAAATCTCTTAGTCCAACAAATAAGAGATGGATTTGGTTTCGATGGACTATTCAATAATATAACCATTTGGGACATCCAGCAAATACTTCTTATCCATCAGCTTTGTGTTGAAATAAAGTTTCTAACGTGCTGCAAGGGAAGGGGGCATCCTAGGCTGACAGAAATGAATATGAGGAGATGAACATGTTTAGACTATTATCATATTAACAATCCCAATCAAAATCACCATCTCATCCAACCACAGTTGTAACCAGTCCATTTGCGCCATATCATTACCACCTACATTGATCACCAGACATCAATACAGCAACAAACCAACTTTTCATCCAAATGGCCACCATTTCCACAGCCACACCTTCACTGCAATTGCCACTCTACAAATTGCTAAGCAACTCCACCACCAATGTTAAACCACAACAGCCACCACCAACATAATGCATTAATTAGTAGGAAGAGGACAATTTTCAAAAGTTCACCTCATTTTTTAATTGCATCATTGCATCGTAGATTGCGAAACCCTCTGTCTCCATCCCAACCTGAATGAAAAGCAATTTAACTCCACGAAGTTAAAGCATTGAAAATTTAAAATAAAATAAAATAATAATAACAATTGCAATTGCAATAACAATGGTATGGAGAGAGAGGAATTAGATTCAATAGCAAATAATTTTGAAAATTATACTTGAAGCAGCCAAAAAAAATCAATGTGAATATTTAATTGGAATTCTGTTCTTAAATTGTTTCTGAATTGTGACAAATAATTTCTGGTCAAATATCACATCACCTACAATATAAACTTTAGTTGGATATATCAATTATAAATTTAAGGGCAAATTACACTTTTCCACCCTAATCTTTCACCTTGATTGCACATAACCCCCTGAACTATTAGAACGCACAACTGGCCCCTCAAAGTTATAACTCTGTTTCAATGTCCCCCTGCCTAACTGAATTTTGAATTGAAAGATCAATTTCCCCTCTTTCCATCTGTTGGTTTTTGAGATTGACAAGAGGCAAATTCGTCTTTCAAAGCTACATTCCGTTGGAATTAAGTTAACGCCAAAATAGATGACAGGGGGGTTAAATGTGATGACATTAAAATTGGGAAGGGGGGGGGGGGGGTGGGAGGTGTTGATCATGGGTTTCAATCATTCAGGAGATTAAAGTGTAATTGGGGTGATAGTTTAGGGTGGAAGAGTGTAATTTGCCCTACGTTTAATTTGTAATAAAATAATAAAGAAGAATGAATTGATTTGTCCAAACTCACCAATTCAAACCTCAACTTACAGCAGTAACAAATTGGGTCACCCTAAAGTGACAAACCCATATTGCAAACAAGACTACTTCAAACTGACTGGGTTTAATCCATATTAGATTAGATCAATCAAAAATGGCTTACCCACAAACCTATCAAATATTACACACAATACCTAGCCTACTGCATATAGATCACATTTTATAGTGTCCTACAGTGAAATCAATGTGAAGCTTACTGTTTCACCATCATCACGAGTTGTTCCTGTAGAATTTAAATAAATATATACTGGTTCTTTGGGATCCAACCACTGCAGGTACATCAATTCTGCAACAATGAGCTCCGTCACAGCTGGCACCAACTGAGAGATACAAATAGTTAGATTGTCACACAGATTGCACATCAAATTGTAAGATAAAATTATTGTGAATTATCACCAGCAAATAAAGGAATCAAAATGCAAGAAAATTGACGCTGTGATTGTCCAAGAGACTTCAGAACCCAATTATCACTTCAAAATACTATCACTGCTTTTTATTTATTTATTTATTTATTTATTATTACAGCAATTGTATATCAAAGGCAATGATTCTGCAGTGATTATTATATGGAGTTAAAAGGGAACATAATTCACCGAGCAGACACCATGTCTGTGAAGTGAACAAATGAGTACGGATGATAATTGCAAAGAAATATCTCTGCATTGAATTTAAAATGCATAGCGAAAACATGGAACATGCAATCTTTTCTATCTGCATCAAGCAGTCATAAGTATCTGCCTACAGAATGGCCTAGAGTGGAAGAATTACAATAACAAGCAAGGGCCATGATTCTAAAAAGATAATCCTGAAGAAATCTTAGCTGACACTGATGGAATTGTTTGACAACCAATATGTATGAAACCAGCACTCCTAAATAACCACTTCATCCCACTACTAATGCCTTATGGTTTTCACAAGCTGAAATTATTTGAAAGCTTGGACACTAAAAGGTTATGATAGTTCTTCAGTTTCTTATTATGCAAGAGAAGGTGATTCCTTGTTTCACCCTTGCTAAGTTACAAGAGTTATAAGCTTGGTACCTTCCCCATAAAATTATGATTTCTTCCATGTCAACACTTTGGTTTAATTCAATTAGGTTTTGGTTTACTAGTCAAACTAGGAGTCATAGTACTAGTAGAAGTATTATTACTACTAGTACAAGAAATAGTCATTATATACATAGTCATTCAAACAAGCTAGAATATGGTTCCAGCTTGTTTGATGTAGTTAATTTGGCGGGAGCGTAATAATCGTACTTTTGAAGATATTGTGAGATCAATAGATCTTTTGAAGCCTATACTAGTTGGTACCTTATTTAAGTGGGGTGAAATTTTGGGTTTTACACAATGTATTTCCATTTCTGAATTTCTTCTTTCTATTCGTATTTCTTCCTGAGGTACTTGTATACGTTTTAAGTTCTAAGTGTTCACCATCGTGAACATGATGTCCTTTTTATGAAATATATCTTTGATTACCTATCAAAAAAATATATTTTTTGCTCAATGTATTCAAGGGAGGTAGAGAGTTGATTAATAAAATTATTGAGTGTTTGAGAAATAGGCACATTGGCCACCTCTCTAGTCTCTTCTCTTTCTTTTCTTCATTTTCTCTTTCTAAAGTTACCATTCACAGGTACGGTTCATACAGGCCCTGAACAGCCTAATGTCTCTCTAATTCTTCTTATTTCCTAACCCTAAGCCTACCACAAACACACATAGACAAACTCCTTCAAATTATCCTACATCAAATTGTATATGCTTTCAGAGCATTAAAATAAGTTCCCATTTTATGTATCTCATCCCAAAGGACTACACATTATAAGAAAGATGAACACATGTTGCCCACTCTACCCACCCACGAGAGGCTCACTTTAGGCTATTTTCACTGCAATAACAAACTTACTAAGAATAAAAATAAAAATAAAAATAAATACCCCCCACAAAAGAATTGAACAGATTTTACAAGAAAGAAAATTTGAAATGCTAGATTGAAGCACTTACAGGCATGCCAATGTAAACAATCCTCCCATTAAGAAGCAATGAAGGCAAGTCCGGTGGAGGTCTTCTTGGCCTTTGCTCATAGGAAACCGACCTTTCCACCTAATTCAAGCAAGAGGATATAATCATTTCACCAAATAAGTAAAAGTTTAAAAGAAAAACCAAAGGAATCAATTGATAAAAATTTAGAATATACAAAAACTTTAAACTCGGCTCATTAAGCACAAAATGAAAATTAAATCAAAGAAATGAGGTATCATACAGGCTGATAATTTGGAATTAATTCTCATAATTTTCAACACAATTCTACCTATCAAAAAATACATATAAGTTTCAACACAATTTTCCTTCAAATTCTTTCTTTTTTCCCACAACTTTTCTAGGAAAGGTTTTCTTGGAAAGAAAAAAATAACAATAACCTCACACACACTCAAAATCAATTTTTGAGTGGAGCTTTTCTATCAAAACCTAATCACACTTAAAACGAACCAGAAAATTCATCTACAAACCTTTTTCTACCCCAAAAACACTACTCAAACCTATCTAATCAAATATCTACCAATTAAAGCAAACCAGAATATTTATCCATCACTATTTTCCCACCAAAACTTGACCCAACAAACTCAATAAAATTTTACCCAACATGACAATCATTTCAAAGGAAAAGTAAGCAATTTAGCCCAACACACACACTCAGATACACAGTTACACAAACACATACATACTCTATATATGATTCAATCATCTCAAAAGAAACACAAAAAACCTGAAGCAAAACACACACACACACACACCTACTTCCATACACAAATGTATTCACACTTTCAATATTTTCAAGGCAAACAAAAACCAAAACACACACACCCACTTACATACAATAACAACACCAATCAAGCCTTAGTCCCAAAATTTTTGGGTTGGCTATGAATCATCAACAAACTAATAGGCTCGATCACATGTATTTTATTCCAAAATTCTATTCTATTCAAAGTCAATCAACATGTCTTTTAAAAAAGAAATCTACTAATATTACTTTACACCTTCCTCAACCTCTCTTTCAGATCCTTCGACTTGAATCAACTCAGTCTTCCTCACTAGTGCACATCCACTTACACAAAATACACAGACATATTCAAATACAACATATATAATTTCAATCATTTCAAGGCAAATACAATCAAACTAAGACCAAAAAACACACACCCACCCACATACATATAACCACATACATATAAAGCTCAATCATTTCATATCATACCAAAGCATGCTAAACAAAAACAAACAGAAACCCATATGCATAAACAAATATACCACCGTATACAAACACTAATACATAGTAATGAGAGAGAGAAATAGAGAGAGAGCTGACTTGGGCAGGTGTAGCCATGAGCTTAGGAGAGTCAAACAAATCCAAGTAAGGAGGAGTATCAGACTTGACAGGCTTGTGAAGAAACGTTTCTGGGGAGTTGGAAGCAGCAGAAGCGAGTTGGGAAAGAAACGGGTCCTTAGGGTTGAATGGAGGAATGGGGATTTTGGATTTGTTTTGGGCATTAATGGCACAAAGGGTAGTCCTCAAATTTCTGAAACTACCCTTTGTGCTTCTTCTTCTAAGGGATTGTGATGAGGAAGTTGAAGCTGAGGGAAGTGAAGAGGCCATTGGAAAGTGCAGAGGGGTGGTGGCCATGGTGTGTTTTCTTTTTTGGGTTTGTGTTTCTGTTTTTTGTGCGGTGAAAATCAGAAAAAATAATGGGGTTTTTTATTTTTCTGTTTTGAGAAGCAGAGAGAAATGGAGTGGTGGTGGGGAAGATTGTGGACAGTGGGTCGGATTGTGGATGGTCCGAATGGGTCAATCTAAACACACCATATACATGGATTATCAAATATCAAAAATAGTTTTTTTTTTTTTTTGGATAAGTATTTTTATATATGGTTTGATTATATTTTAGTTTTAAAAAATGCTATTTTAATTTTTTTAAACTATAAATAATAAATATATTAATTTAGTCGATTGATTTCAAGATAAAGTTTGGTTATAGCATATAGGGGTGTACAGTGAACTTGCCAAAACCGACTCAATCCAACTCAACCCATTAGGTTGAGTCGGTTTTTAAGGGTTGGTGGGTTAGGTTGGGTCATGAATTTTTTTTTTTTTACAATGGGTTGAATTGGGTTCGAGTCATGTGATTTACAAATTTGCCTAACCTAACCCCGACCCACCTATATTTAATATATTTTTAAATTTTAAAAAATATGTTATATAATTTTGTTATTTACTTTTTTGCCCCTCTTCCTAAATAAAACCCAAACCCTAAAATCTTCTCATATAGTTTTGTGTTTGCTTGATGTTATGATCATGATTATTTTGTTATAAATTTGCTCTTATTTGTGGTATTGTTGTTTTAATGCTTAATAATAATAATAATAATAACAATTATTTACAAAAACTATCTAACCCATAAATACAACCTTACCAAACCCAATTCACATGGGTTGGGTTGAATTTATTTTAATCTAACAAGGTGGGTTGGATTGAAAAAACTCTTCAACTCGACTTATGCACACCCTTAATAGCATAAGGCTATAACTCCGAATAAAAAAAAAATAAAACTGTTACATATTTTGAAAATCTAAATGTTGACTTGCATATTATTTTTTACTAAAAAAAATTGCATATTCTTTATGCTTTTAACTCACATTTCAAATTTCGTGTTAATTGGATGTTATTTACTATTCGATTCTTAAACTTATTTTTTATATATAATTTTAAACTACAAAACTTGAAATTTAAACTTGATTTTTGATCTTTTAAAAATTTCACAAGCATATAGAATATAAGAAGAAAATATGATCAAATCGTGAATTTATCAAAATGCATATCGAATAAAAATATATTAAATAGTATTGTAGGCTTAAGTTACAACCAAGTCTGTAGCTAAAGTGTTTTCTTTTATTTCAAATTTGTCAATTAAAAAAAATTATTTCATAGATTTATAATTATAATTGCACATCCAATAGCTCCCTCTTTTTGCAAAAATTAACATCTAAACACTATTTTAATATTAGAATTTAGGTACATTTTATTTTCGGTAATTTATTTGCAATAGTAGAAAAGTAAGACAAAAAAATACAATGAAAAAATTGCTAAATTTAAATTCTAGTTTATGTTGGATAAAAAGAATGATGGGCAAGATAACAATGAACTATATATGTTTGACATAAAAAAGCTGATTTGTATCTCTTTACTTCTTCCAAATATATATTACAATTATGGATGGTTGTACGTACAATGTTTTCTCTCTTTCTTTTTGATCTCCCCCCCCCCCCTCCCCAAATGCCTTCTCTCCTCCTTTTATATCATCTCCCTCCATTTCCCCATCTTTCACGTATGGATCAAATTGCTGATCAAGATCCTTGTCCCATTAGCCCCTTCCTAAAGTCTTCAGATAATAGCTGTAAGGCTAATCACCACTATTCAAATGTCATTTCCTCATTAATGCAGCCAGAGATTTAGGTATGGAGCATTCAATGCGGTGGTAGCATTTCTCTAAGATATTTCTCATTCGTTCTTCCTCTCTGTGCCCTTGTGAAATGTATTTTCATTCACAATACCTTCTAAAATATCATTCTAATCACCATGGCACACCACCTGACCTTCACTTCACACACCACTTGACCTTCACTTCACTTAACCGAGGAAATACACCTCCTCGGACTACTTGCGCTAACCTCCTTCACAACAGTTTGCTCATGGGCCTTTAAGTTTAATATCATTAATACTATTAAACCGTCCTCGGACAAGTAAGCACCCTCAGATTAGGCCCAGGCCCAAGAACATGCCCCGGACCTTAGCCTTCACAGGTACATATTATTTTCGGTAATTTATTTGCATAATGTAAGACAAAAAACTAAAAGCTAGTTTATTTATAAAAAGCTAAAAGTTAAATGTTTGAAATAAAGTTAAAAAAAAAAATTAAAAAAAAAAGCTTAAAACTGTAGTCAATAGGAAAATATTCATGGGATTTCTATATACCAAGTACATGAAAAAAGTGTTGGGGATATTACATAAAATAATAATGGAAGAACAAGGTTGACATAAAAGACAAATAAAAAATAGAAAACTTAGAGACACGATATCATTTTTTCTTAGACAATATTTGCCCGCACATTATTGTTACTAAAGGGTGTCGGGGACGTTTTGCGACAAGGGCCGAAAATACGAAGACGGCCCAAATCTCCCCTTGGGATCTTTAGAATTGTTTATTTATGGAGAATCAAGCCCAAAATTCACAATGTATAGAAAACAAAGGCTAATGGTGCTTTTACAAGAGAAAATCAAAATGCTAATAACAAAAGTGTAGAAAAAGTATAAAAGCATAAAAGGTCTGAAACTTCGACCCACAGTCACCGAGAAGAGGAAAATGAGAGAGGTCGTGAGGAAGAGAGGGAAGGTTACCCTATACCCATATTTCCATCCCTAAGATTCAGATTTGTGAGAATGTTTCCTAGCTCAGTGAGTTTTTACTCTCAAGTTTCAGCTCAATGAGGAAAACGTGGTTTAACAGGTCTGAAACTTCGACTCACAGTCACCGAGAAGAGGAAAATTAAAGAGGTCATGAGGAAGAGAGGGAATGTTCCCCTATACCCATATTTCCATTCCTAAGGTTCAGATTTGTGAGAATGTTGACTGGTTGAATGGGTTTTGATTCTGAAGTTTCAGCTCCCTAGGTAGAACGTGGTTTGATCGTCGCTCCTTTTTTTGGACTGATGAGAGAGTTTTATATAGAGTTTGAGGTGTTGCCCTTGACTGGTTTTTGAGTGGTAGAAGAGGCTTTTATCCCCTATGATACTATTTTGGTGTTTTGGCTTGGGTTGCTTTTGTTTAAGGAAGAGTTTTGTATGCTTTTAGCATGATTTTGGAAATAAAGTGAGTTTTCTTTAATTGGTTGCCTTTGATCAGAAATTTCAGACCATTAGGAGACTCACCTAAGTGAGGGCTAGCTGATGGAGTTGGCCAATGGGAGCCAACTATGTTTAAAGGAAAAAAAAAAGGTTTGGGCAGAAACTTTGGGCACAATCACCCAGAGCATAAAAGCTGTTTTGGGGTGGAAATTTTGGATACAAGACCTCCTCCATGAGCTTGAGGTACTACCAATGTCCCTTGCCCACTTGGTAGCACGCATGGGCTGGGCTTCATGCAAAAGGTCCGAAAGGAACTGACCCATACCCTCCAAACCACACTTCCTCAATTTCCCTCAATAAGTCGCATGGGCTTGGGCCATGCTTAAAAGAATAAAATAAAATATAATACATGAATTGAGCCCATAATGAAGTCGGGCTTGTAGAAAAATTGTGTCGCGAAAATAGGTATCAACAAAGGGTTATCGCAAATTTATCTTCAGGATACAATCAAGATGTTGGGTTTTATAAATAACAATTCTAGAGAGTCAAAATGTTTCATAAAATTGTTCACAAAGCTTGATACCTCTTCAAACATTCAGAACAATTAATAAAAAATTCTACAGAAAATCTTGTTTTACGACTTTCGATCGGTTGAAAGTTCTTTTTGATTGATCAAGTGCTCTTTTCAATCAATCAAACAAGAATCGAATAGCATTTGATTTATCCAAAGGCTCAAGGATTATTTTCTTACCATTTTGATCGATCAAGCCAAAGATTTGATTGATCGAAAATGTTTGATTTCAAACTTTTACTTAGAAAATTGCAAAACTTGTATTTTCACTTTATGAAAAAATATTCTCTAAACTCAAATATCATTATTACAACTTATTCATGTATATACCTATATATACGACAAAAAGCTCCTCCTTTAAGCATTAGGTTTAGGTATGCTGATTTTGGTTCCACAGGGAATGTGAGCTTATTCTACCAACTTGGCCGAAATATAGATTTCGATACCATTTTGTTTGCCTAGCTTGTATGCAAATGTTAAGTTGTTAAAGTTGTTTTTTTTTTTTTACTTTTGGTAAAAGTTGTTAATTCGTTTAGTTCGGCTAAAAAGCTATTTATACCTTTCAACTTTTCTAGATATATCCACTTCACTATAAAAACCAGCAATTTACACCCATTCCATTAACATTGGTTATAATTTTGCTATTTACCCTCTCAGTAGAGGGACATCAAATGAAATGAAAGGTAGTTTAAATTAATTACTTTTAACTTCATAAGTTTGACACCATGTTGTTATCTCTTGGATTTGGACATCCCTACTTAATTGAAGGAAAATTACAAAAAAGACTAGGGAATTGTTAATCACAAGTATTGTTCAAAGAAAACCAAGATGTTGTGAGAGGCTAATCATGAATTGAGATACAATTATTATTATCATCAATTTTATTTTTTTGGTGAGTTGCAAGAGGGACACATTGAGACCTGATATACTGATAAAATTTTCAAAGATCGGGATAACTTAGGCTAAGTAATCGAAAACTGAAGGAAGATTGTGCAAGAGAGAACAGAACTATACATCAGTAATGTAAACTCGTATTATTATCAGAAAGCCCAACAAATGTTACTCAAAAAATGAAAAAGAAAAAAAAAGGAGTAAAACAAATATTTTCTCCACAGGTATTACCATATCATCAAAATTTACATCAAAATAACATCTCACTGCACAACCTTAATGAGCTGACACAGCAGCAGCCTCTTTTTCACTGGAAATCAATAGCTCTGATTCAACTCCATCAGCCCTGAAAACCTTATTAGCAATCTTTGGCTCTGATTCAGCTCCATCAGCCCTGAAAACCTTAGCAATCTTTGGCTCTGATTCAGCTCCATCAGCCCTGAAATCCTTAGCAATCTTTGGCTCTGATTCAGCTCCATCAGCCCTGAAAACCTTAGCAATCTTTTCTGTAGGGACCAAGGGAAGGTATGAGGAAACCCTGTACCCCTTCTCTGCAGTGCTACGCACTGTTTGGTTATACTTCTCAGTGCAATAAGCTGCTCCTGGTACAACAACTTGAGCCACTTGGGGGAAGAGAGGGAGCTGATTGAGTTTGTGCCAAGCTGACTTTGCGCATTGCTCAGCCTTTGGTTCATACTTGAAGTATAGTTCCTTGGCAGTTGGCTCGTACTTGGTGTACACAGATTTGGCAAGTCCAGAGGCGGTGTCTACCACCCCAGCACGCTTAACTTCGGAGGCAACAGCTTGAGCAACCACTGGGGCTTTTTGAGCAGCTGAGAAGGCCTGGGAAGAAACCTGCTTAATGGTTGGGGGTACACGGCGGTCCAACCGAATCACAGACTCATCAACCTGCAATCAAGTGAGCAAGCAACAAATTACAAACGGTAAGCTCATCAAGGTTTTGTTAAGTATCAACCAAAAAAGAATTCTTAAGGAGGCAGCCGATAATTTATGATAAAGACTATTCCAGAACCAGTATAAATCATATAGTATCACATCCATGAAGATTAAAGATGAGATACATCTCCTACAATTTAACTGTTATGGGGCAAACTAAGAACTTCGATATCGCTCACCATTACTCTCTGCAAATTATTTAATAAATAGAAGTATATATTTGAGATAACAGCATTCTAAATTCAAATTGAGGATGTATAAGTGTGAACATCATGTCTTTCACTAAAAACAATCAGCATGGCCATTTCAGCACTGGGGCTCATATGAGCAGTACATGATAAGCAAATAAGCAAATTTGTTGGTACCCATTACAATCCTAATCACACTACATGATAGTAAGACGATAAATGATTCAGTAATCAATGATAATCCTAATTGCAGTCCATGCTATAATAAGATAACAACCGATTCAATGAGAATGGATTTAGGACTAAGACTCACCTTGCGGTCCACATACTTTAGGACCTCAATAGGGACATCATGGAACTTGTCATACACAGGTCCAACGACACCCTTCACCGTGCCTTCCACGGTCTCAACCCCAGGCTTCAGAGGACCAGACTTGTCCTTGGCATAAACATAAAGGTTGGTGAAGCACATTATGGTGTGAATTGCAGCCACCTGCACGAACTGCAGGTACTTCAGCCTTTGTTCCTCCTCAGTCTTCCACCCAAAACAAACAAAACAAAAAATCCCATGTCAGCCCTGTAATTCATCATTGTTATTTAATAACAAAATGGGGCAAATTATATAAATCTTAGTGGTTCTAATTTCATCAAAAACCCACACCATGTTCGAAAATTGTTGTAATTTAACGCCTCAACGAGTCTCTAATTTTTAGTATATTCTTGCCACCTTCCCGCATCTCCATCCATCCAAACATGATAAAAGACAAGCCAAAATTCAATAAACTGTGTTTGACTTTCACAGTTGCCAACATCGTAAACTGTGTTTGACTTTCACATGGACCCAATATTGATACCACTTTTATTAACACCAATCACAACCTGCTAACCCACTAACTCAGCAATCGTGAAAGAAATTGTGAAACTCATATGGCCTGACAATAGTTGGGGCACAAAATCCTTCATGTAAAAACAGCACCTTTGATTTTTTTCATAGTACAATTTTTCAAAACCTCAAAGGTATGATAAACTGTGTTTTACTTTCACAATTGCCATCATCATAAGCTGTGTTTAACTTTGACATGGACCCACTACTGTTACCGCTGTTATTAACACCAATCACAACCTGCGAACTCACTAACTCATTCAATCGTGAAAGGAATCCTTCATGTAAAAACTCCACCTTTTTTTCAACGTACAAATTTTTAAAACCTCAATTCTTCTGGGTACAAGTTACAATATTTTCAAACACTCCCTATTCTTAATTACTCTTAATTTGAATCAATTGCAAACTAAACCAGTATTCACGCAATACAAAATAACCTAAAACTTGATAATTTGCATAATCAATAATTTTATTGTTTTTCTATTATTTTATCAATTACAAATTCAATTCTAAACCAAAAACACATGAAAATTCAAAATCAAAATCCCAATTTCACAATTCTCTACCCCAAATAAATAAACAAAAATTTAGAATCAGAGGACCGTACCATCTCTTGCTGCTGCGGTTTTAAATCTCCTTCAGCCATGATCACAGTGATTGAATTAAAGAAACACTGAATCAAAGAAATTATCAAACAAACCGTGATTTTGCAATAGAACAAGATTGTGTGAGTTTGTTTGTTTGTTAAAGAGATAGAGATACGAGGTTGTTATTTATACGGAGAGAAGAGGCACGAATCTTGGTGCGAAACGAACGAATCGCACGGCTGAGATGGTATGGCGGTGACGCAACGCGGTCTGTGTTGGCTTAAGCGAAGGTGGGAACAAGTTAGCGTTGACCCTTAACTCCGTATTTTCTTTGTCTTTCTCCCAAAATTTACTTTGGGGTTAAGTTTTTAATGCACATGCAGACATGCACATTGCACTTTGCACACGCTCGGAATTGTTCTAGAATTTTAGTTTTTAAAGAGGAATGGAAAGAGTGAGGTAAGGGGATGTTTGGATAAATTGCGAATTACATCCTTTAAGAGTGTTTAAATTTTACATTTTGAAATTTCAAAATTTAGATTTTACTTAATTTAGATTTTACATATAAAGTTTTAGGATTTAAATTTTACACCCTAAAATTTGAAAGTGTTTAAATTTTACATTGAAATTTTAGAATTTGGATTTTACTTCATAAAATTCTATTATGTTTGCATTAATAGCCTCCATATTTTCTATTAAGGAGGTAAAATTCAAATTCTGAAAGTTTAGAATACAGAATCTAAACACCCTCAAACTTCAGAGGGTAAAATCTAAATTTTAAAAATTTAGGATATAAAATCTAAAATCCTCAAATTTCAATAGGTAAAACCCAAATTTTATTGAAATTTCACAGTATAAAATTCAAACATTATCAAATTTTAGGGTATAGTTTGTAATTTAGCCTCAACAAAATTTGTATGAATTAATTGAAAATGACAAAGATATTACCAATTTTGCAATTAAAATAACTTGCACTATGATGGCACCCATAATTAAATGATGAACGCGATCTGTGCCATTTTAACAATATAACAACGAACGCGAACTGTATACAAATAGGTTCTTTCTACTCATTAAAATAAAAAAAATTCTTGAAATACATGGTCATGTCAATACAACGACTTTGAGTTTCAGAAAAAGTATAGATAATATGTGTTGCAGAAATTAAGCAACACAACACCACAAATCATTAATTTATAAGATTTTTGTAATAAAATGTGTGAGACAATTTTTTCAGTGTGTGTTTTATTGTGGAGAATTTTAAAACTTGAGAGTTAAAAATAGTAAAGAGTTTAAATTATATGTATCAAATGTGCCCTAATGGTACTAATTAACTTGATTCATAAATTATATAACCCAACTAATAATTTCAAAAAAGCATTATATTATTGTTTTGGATTTAGATATGTTTACAATTTAATTCTATAATTTTTTTTTTTCATTTTAGTCTTAACTTTTTAAATTTTATTTATTTCGTCTACTCCTGTCCAACCTCACCATTTATTTTCCAAGACAATGTGGTTTTGATGAAATTAACGGTGGAAATTGGACAAAAGGACTACATAAAAATTTAATTTCAGTTGACGATAGATAGGAAAATAAATAAATAAAGAAAAAGATAGTTGTTAATAACCAAATTTATAAATTTGCTTGAAGATAGAAAATCTATATGTATATTAATAGATAAAGCTTAGAGAAAGTCCAATTAAAATTTCAAATTAGAATACAATTTTGCGTCATGTGTTCCAAATTATTTATTTTTAGATAGAGTTTTATACTTATATTTCCTAATTTTAGTATCAAATGTGAGACCACATTATAAATATTCATCTCAGTGAGCTATTGAGTTTAAAAATCAAAGAATCTAGAATAAATGAATTGTTAAAAAAAATTATTCACAATAACAAAAATTAAGAGGTAATAAAAAAATGAAAAATAAATAAATAAACATAGACAACTTACATTTTATATCTAATAATATTCTTACAAAACTTTATAAAGAATTAACAAAATATAAAAATATCTATCAATAGTATTTAAATTATATATATAGAAATTATACTATGTATCTTATTATAAATTTTTAAGTGTATATATGCATACGCATGAGATTACAAATTAGTAATGCCCTACACCATTAGACTGAAACCAAGTTCGCTCAATAACTCTTTTAGGCCAATCAACATAGACGTGGGATTGGGAAGCATTAAATCTTTGTTTAGTTGCAACCAATAGAAAAGAAGGGAAGAAAAATATATGAATAAGGGAAAGAGAGGTGCTATTAAATCATAGGTTGTTTTACTGTTGCCTAACACTAATTAGACCCCAACAATAACAACCAGAACAGGATTTGTTGTGAAAATGTTGTAAAAATGTTGTGGACATATCATTTCTCTAAGGGAAAAGAAAAGAAAGGAAAACACTTCTCTAATGTATATTTGGAAACAAGAAGAGAGAGAGAGAAAAAAAGAAGAAGAGAAGAATTACTGTGCTTTACTTAGTGATTTGTAAAGAGAAAAGAAATGATAATGTTTAGCTATAGAATTTGTTGTAATTTAAAGTTACAACATTATTCAATAAAATTAATATTATTACATATTTTGAAAATTTAACCATTAAATTGCATGTTCCATTAAAAAAATATTAAGTACAACTAATTTTGTAACTAAACTTTGTAAAAAAAAATAAGAAAGAAAGATATATGCTTTTTTTACTTCTATTCTCACCTGAATTTGAGAGTAATGAACTTAAAATCTTGAAAAAAAGATAAATTTCTTAACATGAAAAGTCAAGGTGTAAGTTTTAAAATTTTGTTATTTCTCTTTTCCCTTCAATTACGCCTAAATTGGGCAGATAGCTAAAAACGGGCCTAGCAAATTGTGTCCACATTTTTCTTTTCTCCCTTGTTAGCATCCAAATCAAAGAAATGACACGACTTCCTTTCGTTTCTCTTCTTTCATCTTTTTCCTCCCTTTCACCATTTTCCAAACATAGCGCAAATGTGCTTCCATGATTTACTATTGTTACCACATCCACAATTGTCATGTGGTTAAAAATCGAATAACTATATCTAAATGAAGTGCCACTAGGATTAAATATAAACCAAGCTACATGTCACAACAACTGTAACACATTGAATGCTTAAAACTATCTAGATTTATTTCCATAGAAAGAACGCCTCCTAATTTTAGTATAAGAGACACTTAGATTGACATCATACCGATGTACTCTAATTTTATTTTGGGTAAATTATAAATTACACCCTTAAAGTTTAGGGGTATTCAAATTTTATACCTTGAAATTTCAAATTTTGGATTTTACTCTTTAAAGTTTGAAATGTTTGAGTTTTATATCCTAACATTTAAGAATTTTGATTTTATCTTCTAAATTTTAGAGGTATTTGGATTTTACTCTTTAAAGTTTGGGAGTATTTGAATTTTACACCTTAAAATTTCAGAATTTAGAGGTGTACAATCTAAACATTTTTAAACTTTAAGGGCTAAAATTCAAATTCTGAAATGTCAGGGTATAAAATCTAAATACCCCCAATTTTAGAGGGTAAAATCTAAATTCTGAAATTTTATAGTGTAAAATCTAAACACCCTAAATTTTACGGCTGTAATTTGCAATATATCCTTTTATTTTTTTGGATATGTGTTTATCCTCTACGTCAGCCATACAATTGTATTGCTCCATCAATTCCCTTGGTAAAAAATGAAGTCCTAAAATTATGGGTAATATGAACTCATACACTTAAAATGGGAAGCTCTGTTCATTGTGTAGTTTATTTAATCATAGCGAAAAAAAGAAAAAGAAAAAAAAAATTTTATGAGAGAAAGAAGAAAAATTAAAAATTAAAATTCTGTTGTTAATATGAGCTATATGAATGGGTGATGTTTTTTTTTTTTTTTACTTGGTCTCCTTGTCTCTATTTATCGGTGGCTGTACATACATGACTAGCTAAAAATTAAATTTTAGAGATGAACATGTACTTTTTTTGTTGTTGGTACTTTCTTATTTTTGAACTCTTTAAATGATTCAAATTTTAATGTTGAACAATTTGTTTCAATTCAATTCCATTTTGTTGGCCACTTTCATCAGAGAAGTTGTTACAACTATCATTATCACTTCAAGCAAATGCAAATGCAAATGCAGATGCTAAACACACCAACTATAAGAGGAATAGTATTCTTGGAATGAAGAAGAGGCGGCAAACTCCTTCAGATATTAGTCCATTAGGTCAACCGGATCTTGCCTATGTTTGGGTGGGCCTATAATTGTATTGAGGGCCATGCAATTTGGGCACCATGCACAAGAATTACTGTTTAATACCAGAGCTAGAGCATGCATTGTAAATCACTATGGACCAAGGCCCAGCACCTCAAAAATTCTACTGGTTGTCATGAGAAACTCGAAAATAGTGCAATCTGACCTCAAAGAGACTGGTTGTGAAATCTTTACTTCTTGGGTTTGGCCATCCAATATTCTAGACTTCCAGTGCATTGGATCTGATATGAAAATGACACATGTCAAATTTGTATTCTGTTCTCAAATTATCTCATATTTGGTTCAATGAATTAACATTGAATGGAAGCCTTGTCATTTTTCTTTATAACTCTATGGACTCTATGGACCTGGAAAGGAATGGTGGTTGACCTTAAAGAGAATAATTGTGGAATCTTTACTTCTTCGATTTAGCTATCCAATGTTCTAGTGCAATCTAACCTCAAAGAGAGTGATTGTAGAATCTTTACTTTTTTTATTGTGGACTTTAGTGCAATCTGACCTCAAAAAAGGTAATTGCGGAATATTTACTCCTTTGATTTGGTCATCCAATGTTCTAGTGCATTGGACCTAATACAAAAATGACATGTCAAACTTCTATTATGTTCTCATATTATCTCATAGTTGGTTCAAGGAATTAACATTGCATGAAAGCCTTGCCATTTTTCTTTATAACTCTATGGACTCTATGGACCTGGAAAGGAATGGTGGTTGACCTCAAAGAGAGTAATTGTAGAATCTTTACTTCTTCGATTTGGTCATTCAATGATCTAGTGCAATCTAACGTCAAAGAGAGTGATTGTAGAATCTTTACTTCTTCGATTGTGGACTCTAGTGCAATCTGACCTCAAAGAGAGTAATTGTGGAATTTTTACTCCTTCGATCTGGCCATCCAATGTTCTAATTCACTGGACCTAAAAAATAACACATGTCAAACTTGTATTTTGTTATCATATTATCTTATATTTGGTTAAATGAATTAACATTGAATAGAAGCCTTGCCCCCTTTTTTTTCTCCTTTTTAACTCTATGGACCTAGAAAGGATGGACCTAGAAAGGAACGGTGATTGATAGATTATAAATAATCTTTATTAATTTGAAATTTGGAAATGGCCCACATTTAAGGACTCAACCTAGAAGGCTAGAACTATAGTCAGTCTGGTATTGCATTTGCCCTCCAAGAGCTGTTGCAAACCAAAAATTTCCACAACTCAGTTTGAAATCCTTCAAGGATTACGGATCTCTTACACATGTAAACGCAATGCTGGTCAATTAATAATCAATTTAACATACAATGTGTCATTTTTGGTTCACATTATTTGATGGACCTTTATTCCTTACCATTCATAAAGTCACCATCTTACACATAATAATAACCCACTTTCTCATTGTCACTGTTACTGGTTGAAAATAGTGAATCAAGATGTTACCTTAAGGATCTTCCAAATCTTTTACAAAAGAAGAAACAGATACCTATTCGTCAAAAAAAAAAAGATAGAGATACCTCAACAGATGAAAAAGGTTAATCATGGAGGGTCCCTTGTCCCTCGCATAAAATTGTGTATGTCATAGTGGACCACGCCATGGGTTATAAATTATAAAAATCTGGTGAAATTAGGGTGTCAAGGACCCCATCAGTAAAATCAACACCAAAGTGCACCAAGAAATTTTGAACTCTGACTCCATTAGATTATTGGGAAGTCTGAAACATGATCTACAGGGAACTCATGGCTCTGCAACTAGGCAATTGTTTTTGAATTATACAATCATAGACCTCACGTGGATGACTTAAATATGTCACAAATTTCAATTGGACAGCAAAAAAAGATTCTGCCTTAACCAGTTGGACTATGATAAATGCTATGCTATTGGTAGGTGGATTGAGCATCCATAGACTTTGGTTGGTGCACAGCGGTGATGGAGACACTTATAAAGTTTATTTTTCACCTTATTAATACAATTGGCGATGTCCAACTCATAGCTTTATTTTCTTGCTTCTTTCCTTGAGTTTCTAAAATGGTTCTATATGATCTTTTTTAGTGTCATTTGTGTTGTATTTGTCTCACCTACAATGTGAGATTCACAAATCACAACACATAAAAAGTACTAGATACCCTTCATTGCTATTGTACCAATCAAAATTAGAAGGTTGTATCTATTTACAATTGGCAATTCATAGTCAAAATACATCTTTCTAAATTAAGCGAAGTTCTGGATCTAACTTCACAAATAGAGGTGGAACACCACCAAACCAAATGATCATAGGCATTCATAGTCAAAAATTTAAACACAAATAATTGTCATATTCTTCCAGAATCTTTGCAATTGCTTTGTTTTCATGATGAAGTGAATTCCCTTCACTCAAAGCACGCTTGGCTTTGCTCTTAAGCTTTGTACTTAAGCTCAATTGCCTTAAACTTTGAAATATTATGCTCATTAGTCGAATAATATAATCGTTTCCTTGATCTATCATTATGAATGATTTATTATCAAGATAACAGGCGCTCTTAATTACCATTAAAGACATGAAGGGCACATACAAGATCAAGTTCTACATTAACTAAAGCATTAAAGTAGAGCATGAAATACCGAACACATGATACAAAAGAATGAAAAAAAAAAAAAGAGATGCAACAAATTATATGCCACTTAAGAAAATTTATTCACAAAAACAGTGCTCTCAAGAATTAAATTAATGCATAAACAAAATATTCAAGGGAGCTAATTGCTAATTGTTTAAATAACCTCTAAATTTTAAGTGGCAAACAACATGTACCCCTTCTTATCCCCTTTAACCCTTTTACCCTGTATCTTTGCCAAAGATTTCATATTCAAAAGATTTCATTGTGTTCACAAGATTTCAAATTTGCTGGCACGGTACCATTATGAATCATAATTTTGTACTACACAATAGAGACTAATAGTATTCTCAAGTATCTGGTTTGGTACCAAGTACTTTTGAAATAGCCTTCTATATTCTTTAATACACATCTTTTTTTTTGGTAGACTTTAATACACATCTTTGATGTCATGTCATTACAACTCATGGATTCTCTACTTTTTTCTGTGACTACTACTTTTCCTGCTACTTTATTTTCTTCATTTCTTTCCTACTCTTTTCTATGTTGCACCTTTTTCTTCCCTGAGGAAAAAGTAAAAAGAAAGCTAGCAATCAAATTTGAAAAAAAGAAGAGGGCTCCCAGACTATCAAAATCCCACCAAACACAAGTCCCAATAGAATTCAAAATTTGGTCCTAAATCATAATCATAAAAATAAAAAGAACAGAAGCCATATGAAGAGTAACAACCAAGAAGCTAGAAGACAATATTTTCAACAAATAATAGGTGAAAGGAAAGGGAAAACAAGTTAATAAAATTTTTTTAAAATTTTTTCTTAGAGCATTTTTATCAAACCTTTTAAATGCTAAAAATTTTATTTTTTTTAACATTTGAAAGGTTTAAGCCCCTCTATCAAACATTTCATATTGTAAAATTTTTGCAAATGATGAATAGTGCCATCTCATTTTTGAAATGGCACTATTCATCAATTGCAAAACTTTAAATTATTTTTTATTCAATGGGGCCCACAAAGGAGAGAGAGGAAAAATAAAAAAATTAATGAAAAATAATAAAGAAACAATATTTAAGTGAAATTGTAAAGAGTAAATGCTAAATTTTTTACAATGTTTGATAAAAATGCTCTTAAGGACCTTAAATTATGCCACATCAATACACACCTAATTCCTGAATAAACAGTAACTTCCTTTCTTTTTCTGCCAAGTACAATATACAAAAATAGTAAATAAATATCATGAACCCTTCTATAGAAAATAGTAATGTCGGTGAGAATAAACAATCCCAACAAATATAAAAACCAACTCAAATATTAACCAGAAACAAATATACAAAAAATCCAAATTATTCCAAAGAGCCAATGCATGACAAACAAAACCACAAACCATAATAAGTATAAATTACACTAAAATCACAAAGCCCAACATTTCAAAATCGATTACAGCTAAAGCCTAAAGCACAGATCTTTCATCCAAAATAACCAAATAAACAGAGGAAAAAAACAAAACCCATTAACCATTACACAAAAGCATGGACAAAAATAAAAATAAAATAAAAATCTAGATAGATCTTATGAGAAAGACTTGTACAGAGACATATTCCAAATATATAATAACAACAACAATATTTCCATCAACAATAACAACACATGTCAATAACAACAACAACAATAATGATCCATCACCACCAATCCCAATCTCTTTCGTTTTCTTCATGTATAACAATTAATCAAACCCCATCTTAAAAATAAAAATAAAAATATAAAACCAAAAAAAAAGAAATTAAACAAATTAACCCCTGCACCTTGTAATGGCACTGCAGCCACGGCTGTAAGGGTTGGACTGAGCGCCAGCTTGGCAGTTGTAGTAGGAGGTCCCACGCTTAGAGCAAGGCACAGTGTTCCTCTGAAGCGCACCGTAGCTGATGTAGCTGCTGGTGGCTAGAATGCGCCGGCTGATCTCAGAGTCCAGGTCAAACTCTTCCTCTCCTAACCCACCAGCGTTCATGCACTCAGCTATGGTGCCCTTGCAAGCTGATCTTGTTGTTGCTGTGGCTGTGGGTATCCAACCCAAGTGTGACCCACCACTTGCATGGACGGTGGATGATGAGCTGAGGATCAAGATCATCATGACCACTGCACAGATCCCAAGCATGGTTGATGATGAAGAATAGAAAAAGCTAGCCATTGTTTTTGATGAGCAAGAACAAGAATAAGCTTCTCTCTTCTTCTTTTTCTTTGTGGGGTTCTTGGGTTTTTCTTGGACTGGTTGCTTTCTCTCTCTCTTTCTCTCTTTCTTGTGGCTGCGTTATTCTATGGCTATTTCTTTTGTTGTTTTCTTATCAACTTGAGCTTTAGGACATCTAACTACAGATAGTTTGTGACGTTAAAGGGACTTATAACTGGCATTGAGTGAACAAATGGGATTGGTTTTAGCTGTTATTTACAGTTATGCCATTTGATTGTTTCAAAGACAAATAAAAGAAACCCTACAGTTTTTAAGAGCTTAATAAATTATTAAATCTTTTAATTTTAAAAGTAATGAATTACATAAGTTTTATTTAAGTGGAACTTCATTATATAATAATTAGCAATTTAATATAGGCTTAGGGTTTGCTTTGTTACATTTTTAGACCGTAGGGTTTAATTTGTTATTGTTAGATTGTTTAAACGTTGCTTGATTGATATTAACCAAATTAATCCAATTCAATCAATTATGATCTTGGGTTCAGGATCAACTAAACAATGCACATAACTAATATTGTAATAATGAGTAGTATAAAAACTAATGAGAAAGCAATATAATTACGAAAGAAAACCATCTAGGAATGCTTACCTTCAATGGAAGAATCCACTAATAAAATTGAAGTTTACAAATAGAATTACTTAATCCTAATTTGCTATCTCTAGTAAAACTTACTATTGTAAACCTATGAAACTTCAACCCAGTTGAACTCTTCCATATTGATTTTTTTTTTTTAACACAAATACTCCAAAATACCAACCTGAAGGTTCTCATGTCCTCAAAAAAAAAAAAAAAAATGAAGGTTCTCGTAGCAACAACTTGTTTGTGTGTAAGTTGTAGCAGTCTTCAACTGATCACCAAACTTAACATCTTTAGTGTATTTGGTGACAGAGAGATTCACTTGGCATATAACCCTGGGTGCATATCATAAGCATCAAACTTTCTCCTTAATCTCTTATAAAGTTAACTTAAGTGGTCCTTGATTATGTTGAATGTGTAGGGCACAATTCACAAATACTAAAGCCTAAGTTGATCACAGGCTTGAATTTAGAATTTCGTAATCCTGAGGTTTGATCAGTCAAGTAGTGTTAAGCAAGCAAGCGAGCTTAAGTGAAACTCAATTGGTCAATTGTATTCAAGCTAACAATAATTGCAATTTTCTTAAACAGTTTTGAAGCAATTTTTTTGGTCTTGATCTTTAGATACAACTCTTAGACACATAATAATTACATATTTACTTAAGAAACAAGTACAATTTGGACAATATTTTGACATGATTTACCAACACTAACAATAATTGACCCTAACAATTACTCTTCAAACTATAAGGTTTGATTTGCTATGCCCCTATGCACGATTTAAAATATTATTTTTACAATGGATGATGTGAGTGCATTTGGCTAGCTTATATTTTGATAATTTATTATTTGCTTAAATTAATTTACAAGTTGCCAAAATATAAGCTAGTTAAACACATGTAATAAAAGTGATATCAATAATATGTTTATCTAAAAATGATGTTACTTTAATAATAATTTATCACTTACAAAATGGTATGAAAATGTCAAGCAACTATTTTAAACCCTTTTACTCTGCTCAATGTGAAAAATGTGATCTTCAGAAAGCAGCCATTTAGCTAAATCTGTAGCTAAAGTTGAAAATGACTGATTTAAAATATGCAGTAGTGGAAGAATTATATTAACATAGTATGATGAGTGATGACTACTTCTTGGTGTTTACCTTCTAGAATTTGACCTTTTCACTTTAGTAAGTATTATTGGGAATGATTAATTTAAGCACTAGTGGTTTTCTTTGGGTGGAAAAATTGTGCTATATAGTTGGTAAAGTGGATAGTGGTAGTAGAACAAGTAATTTTCAAAAGGATACCAAATTTCAGCAATGATGTTGAAAGATGATCCAACATTGCATCTGGTTAATATTAGTCTTCGACAAAATTATTTAAAAGAGTGACAAATTAGCAATCTAATTAGTAAAATAGTTACAAATACCAAATAACCAGTGAGGTAGAATAGGAGGGCCTTCAAGAGAAAAGGCTAATTAAGGCATATACTAGTATAAAATAAGGTTTAGCATAGGCATACTAATTTATATTTTCTCAAAATTCCTGTTGTTAAGTGGAAATTTTTGTTTTACCATGAAAAAATTATAGGTTGAAGACTCACACCCCCTTACTTGTAAAAGCAAACAAAAAAAAGGGGTTTTCTTTTGATGTTTTCTTCAAAGACTCAAAAAAGAAAGAGTAGAAAATGGAAGCGGTTGGAAGAGAAGTTTCTAGTGACATAGATATAAAAATATTATTACTGTATTTGTGACTCTAAGATGTAAATAAAAGATACACACTACTAAAATTTTATGAGCAATTTATTATTTCATGCATTGACATTTTCTTTCCACACAATATAAAAATACCCAATTTCTTTCGGACCGAAACTAAAGACAATTTATGGGTGAAATGTGAATGATTTTCTAATAAGGTTAGGTAAATAGCATACAAAAAAATTCTATGAATTGAATTTTTCAAACCTTTCACATAATGTGAATGGCAACATTGCAGTTAAATTGAAGACCATATGCATTCTCATAATTGGACCAAGGCTTACATATATATATGGTTGACTGGTTGTCTCTTTCTTAAACATTAGGTATGAAAAGAGAAAAGGATAGTCAGAGAGAGAAAATAATTTTTTTTAAAAAATTAATAAAAAAAGAAGAAGAAAAAGGCAAAAACAAAGAAGAAGGAAGAGACGGCATCTAGGGTTTAGCCCTATTCTCAACTCCCAAGTCCGTCCAAGAATCTCTTAACCGAAACACGTTCTCTTTTCTCCTTACGTGGCCTAGTTAATCTATATTCCTTTAATTCCGTTAGCGTTAATTTATTTATACTTTTGTATTATCTCACTGTTTTTAACGGGAAAAAAAAAAAGGGATAAGATTTTGAATAGTACGCATTCGGCATTAATATTAATGCAGTATGATATATATTAATTTTTTTGTTAAAACAAACAAATGCACAGAAGAGAAAGAAAAATGAGTTCTAATATAAAAACACATTACAATTTTATTGAAAAATCATGGTAATTTTTAAGAAAAAATTAAGCAAATTATACTATACATAACACACTCTATTAAATAACGTAGGACAATTACTTAATATAGTATGATTTTATACATCTAATTTCCCTCAATTAGTGGGTTTTTTTTTTTTTTAATTTATTATTATTATTTGCTTACAACAAGTTTAACTCAGGGAGGTAGAATTTGAGATTCCTGTGATTTCTTTATAGAAGGACCAAACAATAAATTGTTATAAGATTTTTTACTAAAATAATTATTTTTAAAAGAAATAGAGTGGAGAAAGAAATTAAAATTGGATTTTTTTTTTGAGAAACAAAATTGGATATTTAAAATATAGTACCATAATAAATTATTATGTATTCCTAAAATTTAGATAATTGTTTTTATAGTAACTATGAAAATAAAGCCAATCACAGATATCATATGGATGATTTTTGTTTTTGTTTTTTTGAGTTTGACAACTCATAAGCTAAAAGCCACAAAAGAATGTTGATTAAGATAAGTCATTGAAAAGTAAGAAGAGTGACATGTTTGATGATTTTTTTTCCTTTTGAAGTCCTAATTTAATAGGCATTATTCCATGACAAGAGTCTTTTAGCTCAACCAATACTTTTTATGTTTTTAACGAAAGCATTTAGGGTTTAAATCTTCCACCCCCATTATAATTATTGAATTAATCCAAAAATAAAAATAAAACATTGCTCTACAAGTGAACATGCATAATTATAAAGAGAAGTGTCCTCCTTAAAAGTTTTGCTTCTTTAAAAAAATAATTGTTTTGCATTGTCTTTGCATGAAATTTTTAACATGCGTGTTAATAAGAATATAAATAACATGTAATTTAACAATTAAATTTTTAAAATATGTTAATTTTTTTTAGTAAGTTGTAGTTTTTAGCTGCTACAAGCCTACAACCAAGTTTATAATCAAATTTTATTTTTGGTACAAAATGTATAATTCATCTAATAATTTATCTTCTAATTAACATTGAAAATTGTATAGAGTCTAGTGCTTTAATTGGTACTTACTTGTTTTTCTAACAAAAATTTTTACAGATTAAATTTTCCTGTTACTCACTATAACATATTCTCCATGCAAATGAGAATTTATTATCTAAATAAAGTTAGTGCTTGAAGAGCAAATCAAATGAACAAGGCAACGGTTAGATAAAATTTTATTTAACGGTGTCAATGTAACGTGGACGACCGTCGCCGTTAAAACATGTGGGACCAATCACAGATCGCTAGGGCGGTGTTTGCGCGTCCCAAAACCTACCCTCCCTTCAATCCAGCTGTCTGTGACGCTCTTTTAGCAATTCTTTTTTCATATAAAAATGTTTACTTTACTTACTTTATTTATATAAAAATTATTATAAAGGAAAAAAAAAAAAAATCTCTTTTCTCGTGAATCTTCTCCCATCATTTTTCCCATCTTATAAAATTCTTAAAACCACAAACTGAAGTTGAGAATGGTATTTTTTTTTTCTTTTAAATTTATTTTGTTGAACTTATTTTTGGTCGAGGATATTTTGGCTTCTAGTTCTAGATATGGCCACCCATTCCTATTATGACATGTTTAAGGTAATTTAATTTATGCCTGTTATTAACAAGCTATGAACACCACATAACATTCTTTGGGCTCGTGATCGATGATTGCAATTTTTTTTTTTTTTTAATTGGTTGGAGCAACTTGCAAATGTTTGGTGTAAAAGGCTAATGTCATAGCAATTTCACACTTGCCTAACTAGTATGATTTGATATGTATATATTAAGGGCTTGTTTAGTAAGAGATTTTTAGTAAAGTTGTTTAAGTTTTGTGAAAATATGTATGAGTAAAAAAGTATTAAACACCATTATCAAATGGGGCACAAATTGGCATTAATTGGATTTTTATACAAAATTGGCGTTACTTCAATTGTAACTTACCATTTAATAAATTGTGAAAATAGTTTTTTCTTTAGCATTGCTTGTATTTGGTGCATGAACATGGAAATTTTAAGCAAAATGAGAAGATGATATGTAGCATAATTATTTTCATAAAAAAAGAACATTGCTAACTTGTCTTCAGTGATTATCTTAAACTTCTCTAACTTTAAGTGATGATTGAGGTATTACAAATTTTACTAGGTTAATTTTACTATATTTTCATAAAAAATATAAGACATAAAAATAATTAAGATTTTGTTGTTGTTGATATGAATCACAATAATTAATCATCATCACAAAAATTAGGTATAATTACTTAAGTATTGTATAAGTTTGCTAATTAATTTTAATCATGTGACAACATTGATCAATGCACTACCTTAACAATTTTATTCAGCCATGTGATTATTAACCAATATATATAATTGTTTTGATTGGAGAACCTCTAGCATAATGCCCAAAGAGTGATGACAATATTTTGTCATAATTGTTAGTGTTTTTGAGTGGAGTTGTGGTATACCTTTGTATTAGAATTTCTTTTCCTCTCTCTTATGTGTGTGTGTGTGTGTGTGTTAGAATCCCTTTTAAATTTCTAGGGCATATAAATTGGGGTTGAACCTTATAGATAGAGCATTTTCATCTTGTCTTTTAAAATAAAATGAAATGCAAAATACATAAGGATTTACAACAAAATGAGCTTTGCATCCAATCCTGCATTCCTGTAACGATTTCAAACATTGCTATAGTATGCATTTTTTCTTTTTCTTTTTTTATTCTTTCTCTTTCACCCAGTCTCTCTCTTAAACGCGCATTATCATTTTTTATTCTTTCCGTCACTCTCAAACACACGACCTGTGTTAGGTATAAAATATTATATTATTTTAATGTGGTGTATTATAAAATAAAGAATGAGATGTATGATGTGTGGTAAAAGTGGTTATGAAAAATAAAGTAGATATTTTGTGAGACATAATGAATTTTTTGAATAAGCGAATCTAAATGCACTTATGAGGTCTTTATCTATTTCTTGCCTTCCTCAATCTTTATCTGTTTCTTCTCTTTTCTTCCTCAATCTACTTAGGCAACATTTAAAAAGAAAAAGAAAAACATATCAGATTGTTACAGAGTACGGATTCATTAGATGCATGAATCATGCACATAAATAGGAAAAAGAAAAAACAATTGCGTGCCATCCCAACCTGGTATCCTTTTTTCTTCTCTTAAATAAAAGTTTTCTCTGGTTATAAAAAGAAGAAGAAGAAGAATATATGTCATTGATCATATGGATCGTAGGGGACTATAAACCTAAAACTATATTTAATTTGCATTAACTTCTTCAGAATAAGAAAGAAAAAGTGCTCAAATAATTGTTGGCCTAGCTAGGTGAGGGTTTTAATTTTGTTTTCCTCCTTTCCTAGGGGGTAGGGCGGCATCGTTGAACCAATACACACCTACTCTAAAGAATCAATCAAGTTTGGATAATATATAAATGAAACAAATGCCACGCTTCCAAGACATCCTGGCATGTAAGCATTGTTGAGGGATCATGCTAACCACGAATGTGAAAGAGTCAAGAATATATTAGATCCTATCAGAAAGAGAGAGAGAGAGATTGCACTGAAAATCCTGACTGTCTAGGGCATCAACGAGATGACAGGTCCTACTTGCAGATTTTCTCCACTTTAGAATCAACAAAATTGAATGATCCAACTTATTTAATGGCTAAAAAAAAAAAAAAACTCATTTTAACCCCATTTCCAGGTTTGAGGTTGAAGCTTATGAGCATGAGTTCTTCCCCTAGCCAATATGGCCCTTAAAATAATCCACCTTTTAAAGGGCTAAACTATAGTTTAATAAAAAGCAATTTGAGTGTTTCATGCACATATGGATTTGCAACCATCATGAGTTTAAAGGAAAATACTTAACGGCAATTAAAATTGATAATTATTCCTAGTAATTTCTGTAATATCTTTAACCTTTATACGTGTTAAAACTGTCATGATTCATATGAATCACAATCATTAATCATCATCACAAAACTTAGGCATAGTTACTTAGATATTGTATAGATTTTTCAATTAAATTTAATCATGTGGCAACATTGATCAATGCACTACCTCGACAATTATATTTAGACGTGTGATTATCAAGCAATATAGCTACATAGTTGATTTTGATTGGAGAACCTACGGTATAATGCCCAAGGAGTGATGGCAATGTTTTGTCAAAATTGTTTGTTAGCATTTTTTTTTTAAAAAAAACTTCTATATCATATAGCATGAAATTTCTAGGGCTTAAAAGTTGGGGTTGAACCTTATAGATAGAGCACTCTCATCCGGTCCTTTAAAACCAAATGAAATGTAAAATACATAAGGATTTTCATTAAAAAAAAAAAAAACAAAATGAGCTTTACATCTAGTCCTACATTCCTGTAACAATTTTAAACATTGCTACAATATGCATTTTTTTCTTTTTCTTTTTTAAATTTTTTCTCTTTCGCCCATTCTCTCTCTCTCAAATGCATATTATCATTTTTTTTCTTTCTCCGTCACTCTCAAACACTCGACCTATGTTAGGTATAAAATATTATAATATTTTAATGTGGTGTATTATAAAATAAAATATGAGATGTATGATGTGTTGTAAGAGTAGCTATGTAAAATAAATGAAGTAGCTATTTGGTGAGACAAAATGCTTCCCCCCACCCCCCCCAAAAGTGGATGATTTTGATTCGAGAACCTATGGTGTAATGCCCAAGGAGTGATGACAATGTTTTGTCATAATTTTTTGTTAGCATTTTTTTAATTTCTATATCATATAGTATGAAATTTCTAGGGCTTGAAAGTTGGGATTGAATCTTATAGATAGAGCACTCTCATTTGGTCCTTTAAAACCAAATGAAATGCAAAATACATAAGGATTTTCATTAAAACAACAAAATGAGCTTTACATCCGGTCCTGCATTCTTGTAACAATTTCAAACATTGCTATAGTATACATTTTTTTTTTATTCTTTCTCTTTCACCTAGTCTCTCTCTCAAACGCACATTATCAAATTTTTTTTTTTTGGGTCACTCTCAAACACGCGACTTGTGTTAGGTATAAAATATTATATTATTTTAATGTGGTGTATTATAAAATAAAGAATGAGATGTATGATGTGTTGTAAGAGTGGTTATGTAAAATAAATGAAGTAACTATTTGGTGAGAAAAAATACTTTTTTCCCCCCATAAGTGGATGATTTTGATTGGAGAACCTAGCTATGGTGTAATGCCCAAGGAGTGATGACAATGTTTTGTCATGATTTTTTGTTAGAATTTTTTTAACTTCTATATCATTTGGTATGAAATTTCTAGGGCTTGAAAGTTGGGGTTGAACCTTATAGATAGAGCACTCTCATTTGGTCCTTTAAAACCAAATGAAATGCAAAATACATAAGGATTTTCATTAAAAAAAAAAATAAAAAATAACAACAACAACAAAATGAGCTTTACATTTAGACCTGCATTCCTATAACAATTTTAAACATTGCTACAGTATGCATTTTTTTTAATTCTCTCGTTCACCCAGTCTCTCTCTCAAACATGCATTATCCTCTTTTTATTTTCTCTGTCAAACACACGACCTGTGTTAGGTATAAAATATTATATTATTTTAATGTGGTGTATTATAAAATAAAGAATGAGATGTATGATGTGTTGTAAGAGTGATTATATATATATATATATTAATAGACAAAGTTTAGAGAAAATTTAATTAGATTCTACAATTGAAGTCCAAAAAGTGATGACAATGTTTTGTCATAATCGTTTGTTAGCATTTCTTTTTTTAACTTCTATATCATTTAGTATGAAATTTTTAGGGCTCGAAAGTTGGGATTGAACCTTATAGATTAAGCACTCTCATCCGGTCCTTTAAAACCAAATGAAATGCAAAATACTTAAGGATTTTCATTATATAAAAAAAAAAAAAAAAAACAAAATGAAATTACATCCGGTCCTGCATTCCTGTAACAATTTTAAACATTGCTACAGACTACAGTGTGCATTTTTTTTTATTCTTTCTCTTTCACCTAGTCTCTCTCTCAAACGCGGATTATCATTTTTTTATTTTCTCCGTCACTCTCAAACACACGACCTGTGTTAGGTATAGAATATTATATTATTTTAATGTGGCGTATTATAAAATAAAGAATGAGATGTATGATGTGTTGTAAGAGTGGTTATGTAAAATAAATGAAGTAACTATTTGGTGAGACAAAATACTTTTTTTCCCCCACAAGTGGATGATTTTGATTGGAGAACCTATGGTGTAATGCCTAAGGAGTGATGACAATGTTTTGTCATAATTATGACAATGTTTTGTCATGATTGTTTGTTAGCATTTTTTTAACTTCTATATCATTTAGTATGAAATTTCTAGGGTTGAAAGTTGGGGTTGAACCTTATAGATAGAGCACTCTCATTTGGTCCTTTAAAACCAAATGAAATGCAAAATACATAAGGATTTTCATTAAAAAAAGAAAAAAAACAACAAAATGAGCTTTACATTCAGACCTGCATTCCTATAACAATTTTAAACATTGCTATAGTATGCATTTCTTTTAATTCTTTCTCTTTCACCCAGTCTCTCTCTCAAATGCGCATTATCCTCTTTTTATTTTCTCTGTCACCCTCAAACACACAACCTGTGTTAGGTATAAAATATTATATTATTTTAATGTGGTGTATTATAAAATAAAGAATGAGATGTATGATGTGTTGTAAGAGTGATCTCTCTCTCTCTCTCTCTCTCTCTCTCTCTCTCTCTCTCTATATATATATATATTAATAGGCAAAGTTTAGAGAAAATTTAATTAGATTCTACAATTGAAGTGCAAGGAGTGATGACAATGTTTTGTTGTAATTGTTTGTTAGCATTTTTTTTTTTTTTTTTTTTTAACTTCTATATCATTTAGTATGAAATTTCTAGGGCTTGAAAGTTGGGATTGAACCTTATAGATAGAGCACTCTCATCCGGTCCTTTAAAACCAAATGAAATGCAAAATACATAAAGACTTTCATTAAAACAAAAACAAAAACAAAAACAAAAACAAAAACAAAAACAACAACAAAATGAGCTTTACATTCAGTCCTGTATTCCTATAACAATTTTTAAACATTGCTACAGTATGCATTTCTTTTTTATTTTTTATTCTTTCTCTTTCGCCCAGTCCCTCTCTCAAATGCACATTATCCTTTTTTTATTTACTCCATCACTCTCAAACACACGACCTGTGTTAGGTATAAAATATTATATTATTTTAATGTGGTGTATTATATAATATATATATATATATATATATTCATAGGCAAAACTTAGAGAAAATTTAATTAGATTCAACAATTAAAGTCCAATTTTGCGCCATGTATCCTAAATTATTTTTTTTAAAGAGAGTTTTATTTTTTAATTTTGGAATCAAATGTGGGACCAAATCATAAATATCTATCTAAGTGAGTTATTGCATGCAAAAACCAAAGATTATAGAATAAATGAATAGAAAAAAAAATTAAAAATGGACAATTTACATTTTTTACCTAATAATATTCTTACAAGATTTTTTAAAGAGTTAAAAAAATATAAAAATGACTATCAATAATATTTAAATTATATATGTAAGAATTATACTATGCATCTTAATGTATATCTTTTAAGTATATCCATGCATATGCATAGGGTTACAAGTTACTGTAAAATAAATGAAGTAGCTATTTGGTGAGACAAAAAATGCTTCTTTTTTTCTTTTTTTTTTTTCCCACGAGTGGATGAAAATGCTCTTATGAGATCTTTATTAGGGTTGGCCCAACAAATTTGAAGGCCTAAGGCGATATATTTAAATAAGACATTTATGTTATCACTTAAATAATATTTAACTTTTTCTCAAAAAAAAAAAAAAACTAGTATCTAATATCATAATTTTTTTTATAACAAAAATCTACTCCATTTATTTTGTAATATGCTTTTTTTTTTTGGGAAAAATGCTAAAGCTATAACACATTTTACTAAAAAAAAACTTTCAAACGATGTAAAAATTAATGCAATTAGTGACACTTTAAGAAGATAATAACAAGTATTTGAATGAATGATGTTAGAGATATTATAAATTTTATTACATGAGGCTTACAAAAATGTATCATTAATCACAAAAAATAATTCAAAAATGTATTTAATAGGTTATTGACGTTCACATATCATATTAACTGTCAAATCAATTTGTAAAGTTTTCAAGTAAAATTAATAATACTTCTAGCATTTTTCTATTTAAATTATTTCTTACGATTAGTGACACATATATTTGTAAGGAAAAATGCTAGAGGTACAAATTCTTTTACAAAAACTTTTACAAACTGATGATGTGGTAAATGATTATAGATAAATAAAAAAGTGATGTTATCGGTGGGCCCAGATAAGAACCAGTAAGAAGTTGGCCACAACAACAGTTTTTAAAAATGTTGTAAAATAGTTTGTAACAATAGTATTACCCTATTTGTAAGATTCATGTATTTAAAGTTGTATTATCTTTAATATTACTTAATTCTTTGGAACTTCTTAAAAGTAGAGAAAAATTATAAAACTATTTTTTTTTTCTATAGGTCCGATTTTTTTTTTTTTGTTTAAATATATCAACTTTTGCCCCAAATTTTGGGGCTTTCTTCTAGTATGGGCCCCTAGGCGGTGGCCTTAGTGGCCTAGGCCTAGGGCTGGCCCTGATCTTTATCTATTTATTTTCTTCCTCCATTTACCTAGACAAACTTATAAAGAAAAGGAAAAACATATCAGACTGTTACAGAGTATTAGATGCATGAGTCATGCACTTAAATCTGTCATCCCTTCCTGATGTATTTTTTCCTTCTCTTCAATCAAAGTTTTATCTATTTATAAGAAGAAGAAGAAGAATTTATGTGATTGACATGGATCAAAGGGGAATATAAACCTAAAACTATATTTAATTTGCGTCAACTCCTTCAGAAGAAGAAAGAAAAAGTTCTCAATTAATTGTTGGCCTAGGTGAGAGTTTTAATTATTTTTGTTTTGCTCCTTTCCTTCGGGGTAGGGCGGCATCGTTGAACCAATACATGTACACCTACTCTTAAAGAATGAATCAAATTTGGATAATATAGAAATGACACAGTTCTAAGACATCCTGGCATGTAAGCATTGTTGAGGGATCATGCTAACCACGAATGTGAAAGACTCAAGATAGAATTAGATCCTATCACAGAGAGAGAGAGAGAGAGAGAGAGAGAGCACAGAAAATCCTGACTGTCTAGGGCACCAACGAGATGATGACAGGTCCTACTTGTAGATTTTCTCCACTTTAGAATCAACAAAATTCAATGATCCAACTTATTTAATGGCTAAAAGAAAAAACTCATTGTAACCTGATCATTACCTGGGAAAAAAGTACTCATCAATATGTTCAGGATTAACTGATTAAAAGTAATTTGGGGTTGAAGCTTATGATCATGAGGTCTTCCCCTATCCAATATGGCCCTTAAAATAATCCACCTTTTAAAGGACTAAACTATAGTTTAATAAAAAGCAATTTGAGTGTTTCATGTAAGGATTTGCAACCATCATGAGTTTAAAGGAAAATACTAAAAGGTAAAATTGATAATTATTCCTATTAATTTCTGTAATACCTTTAACCTTTATACATGTTAAAACTATCTTGACTATCCAATATCTTTCTACAAATAGCAAGTGAATGTCAGTTATTACGGAGAAAATAGGCTTTTGCCTTTTCTTTTTTTTTTTTTTTTTATTTTAATATCTAACAGTTTGCTCTATTTTTGAAACTATTTAAGAAAATGCTTCTGTTTTGAAACTCAATTTTTAAAAAATCAAATTTCAATTTAAAACTCAATTTTTAGACAATCAAGTTATAGCGAACTGAAAATTAATTTTTTTTTGAACTCAAGTTCCTTGAAAAAATTCAAGCAGAATTCGAGTTCCATGAACTCTAGTACTTCACATGAAACTCGAGTTCCAAATTTTATTTTTCTAAGTCCACGTTTGCTATAACTCAATGTTTCAAAAATCGAGTTATACATTTGAAATTTGATTTTTAGAAAATCGAGTTTCAAAATAAGGATATTTTCCTAATTAGTTTTAGACATGAGATATTTTGTTAGAAAGTTTGTGAGAAATGGGTAAAAACCCATTTTGGCCTAGCTATTACAGTGAACAAAGGTTGAGAGTACTTTGATAGTTTGATGTGAATTCCAAATTAAGACATGAATATTTCACTACAAGATAACATGATTGAGCTAGGTATCAAATTATTCGATTCAAATTATCAATGCATCATCAATAATATGATTCGATTCACATGATTATAACAAGAAACAACTGCGCGATCGTGATAGATCACCCCCCGTGAGTTTTTTTCTTTCAGCCACCTACCAGTCCCATTACATCTGGAAGGTTGGCTTTTTGGTACAGTATTTATCCACTACTTAGGCTTAGAAAAAAAAAAAAAAAAGCCACTACTTGAAAAATTTCCTGACTGCATTTCATTAAAGAGTAAGACACACAATTTAGCATGCTGCAATACTTACAAAATGAATTAATCTGATCCACATATATATGTTTACTTAGCTTGCCCTTAAATGTATACTGTTAATTTGCAACATTGTGAACCCCTTTAGCCAGTTTTACTCTCTAATTAAACTGATATATAATTTATTCTATAATGAAAACACTAGAGATTAACTTATTCGAAAGCAACACATATTTTCAACAACCCTCTCAGATGTTTGATGTAGGATATTTTCAACAACCTTCTCAGATGTTTGATGTAGGATCTACCTTGTATTGGATTGCATTCAGTTTAAAACCTGAGTGTGGACAACAAGTTTAGAAGGGCACAAAATGCTGCTCGTCTTTAAGACAGATTTACCATGGCCATTGTTCCTCATATATAGACTATGGTATAGTGGTGTTTACAAAACAGACAGTTCATTCTCATCCCCATTATCATCTCAGCATCTACCTAGTTACTAAGACGATGTTACTTAATTTCTGTTTTTATATGATCTTACCTTTTTCTCAAAAAAAGGAAAAAAAAAAAAAAGAGAAAGAAAAAAAAAAAGATGATGTTGTGAAACTGGCCCATTTGAAAGCAACCAATTGTAGATGAAGAAATAAATGTAAAACTATTAGCTCTCTTGCTATCCTCGGGGTTCTCAATATGATCCTTTTCTATAGGGTGTTGTTAGAGGACAAGGCCCACAAACTTCATTTTCCAGAAAATTTAAATCCGCGTACAGCCCAGAAATGCAGCCCAAAGAACTCAGCCTGCGAGCGTGCCCATACAAAGAGATCAGACCAACAGGAGGAGATGGGCAAACCCAAAACTTACTGACATGGACAAAAAGGCTCAACAATAGATCAAGCCAACAATCCAAAAATTCGGCCCAGGTTGCCCACAAAGTCAGCACTGAAGAACATCAAAGATACTTTAAAATAAAAAAAAGAGCTAAATTTTAGTTTAGATTGATATATTTTTTTTAAATTTCTTTTCGTAATATACCTTTACAATGTAATTATGCTACCTTAACTTTGGCTGCAAAAGAGAAAAATGAGGTCATTGTTTGATTAAAAAAATGCCTTTATTTTTTTTTCTCCACTGTACAACATGATTTTTCATAAATAAAGTTTACTATGTTATAAAAAAGAAAAAAAACTTTTAACCAAAATTAGATGCACTTAAAAATAGTGCCAAACTTTGGCCCGTAGAATTAATACCAACCAAGCAAGGGTCTACAACTAAATCAAAAGATGAGATTAAATAAATTCCTTCTACATTATGTGGACAAAGCCCACACAAAAGAGGAGACAGAGAAGGAAAATAAAAAGGAGAGGTAGATTGGACGGCAAAAATGGCCATTCCACGTCTTCTCGGACACTAAAAAATCTCACAAATGAGCTTGGAACACTTAAGAGTAGGGATGTTCACAAAACTACTTAGATTGCATGATTGTACTTAAATCAACCAAAATGCCCTAAAAATAGAGTAACTGTACAGCAGATGGAGGTAAAAAAAAAAAAAAAAAAAAACCCACATTGCACCATGTGGTGCAATCACTGTTTTAAAAACCATGTGGTGCAATACAGTCTGAAAACCGGTTTAGCGTTAAAACCGAGAAACCGGTCAATAACCGGGAAAAACCGGTAAAAAACCGAAAATTTTGAAAAATCCGGTTTGATCTACGGTTCGGTTTTTAAAACCATGGGTGCAATACAGTCTGAGGTTTAGCGTTAAGAGAAGAGTGCAAAACCGCATAGCAGCGCATGCACACACGCACACACACATTTTTTTTTAATAATTATATTAACTATATATTATATGAACTATGTGTTTCAAACTGATTATATATATATTAAAACCACGACATACAGTTTTAAGGTTTTTAGAAAACCACAAAAAAATTGCCCTGCACTACACATATTAATATATAAATTTTATTTTATATATAATATAATTTTTTTAAATATTTAACATATAATAGATATATTAAATAGATATTTAGCATAGATTAAATATATTTACTATATATTTAACATATATGAAAACCGGTTAAACTATACTGCACTATACAGCATAGTACAGTGCTAAATATGACCCAAAATTACACCGAACCTCAACGTGAACACCCCTACCTATGAGTTTATTGGACCCATAATTGATGCCATGTGTAATACAAAGCATATTTGCTGTGTAATAATTCTTACCCGACACTACATTTCCATTCCACCAGGCAAGAAACAATCACCATTAATGCAAGATTACCTTGATCCCTTAAAGTCAGAAAATTGAGAAGGCAGTTTTCCTTTTGGGGGATGTATTTTTTATGGCGCACAGTCAACTAGATTGCTATTCCTAGAGAAAAACCAACAGATAGCTAAATGCAACGATTGCTAATACTCAATAGTCATAACTTACTTTCCTCCCATTAAGTTGGTTTTGATTAACTCCAACATCATTATAAAAACAAGGAGGACTCCAACATGAGGGTGGGGGATGAGATTAACTTCAAACCAGAAAATACAGCCCACACACTCACACTTAAAAAAACTAATTCACTTATGTTTCCTGGTATATTAAATTAAATTAAAATTATGAGTTTTTTAGGCTAACATCTAATTCTCTGAAGTTGTGAGGATTGTTTGGCAAGCTTTTTCTCTCCTCTTTTGCAAGTTCGCCTTCCTTATCAGTTGTGTGAACGATAGTCGTGGATTTAGCTCCTCCAACTAGACATGGGACATCAAGGAAGCCCAATCAATTTTTGACACTAGGCAAGTGAGAAAAAGACCCCAAACGGTTGGTAGCTGGTATAACCTAGTCAAGAATATCCAATTATAATTACTGGTCAATATGTGTCCAGGACATATCCTAGAAGTATTTTCTCTTTAGTACCTAGTAAAATTTTAAGATCTTGGGTCAGTTCGGTTTGGTTGGTAAGAGCTATTATGGTACGTAGCTACTTTTCTGATCCTACTGCCACTTGGCCATAAGAGCTAAAGAGACAGACTGAGCACTCTCGTCGCTATTGAACAGTACAGAATTCTATACATTATTTCAGCATCCAGCAATGGCTTTGTTCCTGAAAGATGAATCCAAACTGTCGAAGAAGGCTGCAGGGTACAGCATACTATGATAAGTCTGACCAATGAGATTTTGTTCAAATGGCCCTTCCTATTTCCACAAGAGTGGATGGAGGGCCACCTCATGGGGGTGCATGTAAAGCTTACCAAAAATAATAAAGAAAAAACAGACAACAGATTTAAGTAGGGATGGCAATGGGGCGGGGCGAGGCCGAAGGATGGGATCTTTGCCCCCGCCCCGTACAGATTTTTCTTGCCCCATCCCTGCCCCGCCCCGCATGACGGGAAAAATTTCTTGCCCCATCCCCACCGCTTAAGGCCCTGCGAAGACCCGTGAAGCCCCACCCTACATAGTAAAGCTTTATTTCTTTTTAATTTTCCCTACAACTATTACCATTTTTTCAAATAAAATGACATGTTTCAATATTAAAAATATACTTGAAATTATAAATAAATTTATCCTATCAAATCAAGCTAATTTTTAGCAAAAACTAAATAATATTATCTAAATGTTTAATAAGACAATGTCACAAAAAAAACTCATAGTATGACACAATAAAATAATCCAAACTCCTAATAAGATGATGATATTGGTACCTTACTTCCAACTTTGCTAGAGAGAAAAAAGAGGTAGAGTCACGTTAGGTAGAATAAAATAAGATTATTATATTTTTGTTTAAATAGTAGAGTTTTAGAGTATGAAAAAATTACAACTTAACCCTTATTAACGCGGGGCGGGGCGACGCGGGGCGGGGCGGGGCGGGTCTAAAAAGTGTAAACCCATCCCCGCCCCGTCCTGTGGTGCGGGTCTAATATCTTACCCCATCCCCGCCTCATCACCTTTGCGGGGCGGGGAAAACCCGCACGGGGCGAAGCGGGGAGGGGCGGGTCAAGCGGGGCGGGGAAAAATTGCCATTTATAGATTTAAGGCTGAAGATCTATACATAAAAACTTGAATTGATAGCATACTGAAGAAACGTTAAGAATTAGGATACATATTATAATCTGTAGGCTCATTTTCCCTATCAGATGCAGCTTTGAAATTTTCATTCTGCTAATTCTCTGATTTCTCTCTGTTCAATGGCTTTCAGATTTCTTTCCCCTTGAACCTGCCTTTCTTCAGTACCACTACCACTTTATGTTGCGCTTCCTGCACATCAGTAACCAAGAGCTTGAATTCAGAACATATTCCCTTATCATCATTGAAATAAATGAATAGATACCAGAAAGTTCAGGCCAAATTCTGGTGTGATCAGATGGATGCTTAGAAACATTTGGTCTACACTTTCATTTCACGTCGAGCTTAGGAGTTTTGAAACCGTCTCTGTCCCATGCTTATCCTGGCCATGTGTTGTGGTAGCATGGTTGCAAGTACGAATGTAGCATCAAAGTTTGAGCTGGACCCATCATCTAAACTAATTATAGATGCCATGAAATAAGCCTGTTTCCAGGATACATGTTTTTCAAGATGCAAGTCAGATTTTAGGTAGCACAATACTTTCATCCAAAATGGTAAGCAAGACAGACAAAATCCATTACATTTGGTTACAGTACTATTTTTCTATGGATTGTCCAAAAACATTAAGACAACTAGTTAATTGATCCTAAGATTTGAAGTATAAATAACTTCCTTGTGGCAATTCATTTGCAACTTGCTGATTATCCAATTGATTAATGGAATAATAGAATAAGAGATGAGCAGCTAGATGATCACACCTAATAAATTAAAGGATGGACAGTGTTGAGATGCATTGATGACCATAGATATGGATTTCTGATGTGATACAATTGCATTGAGTCAACAAAACTACTCAAATGATACGACTTCCTTTCCAATTCTATTAAAAATCTATGTATCACCAATGCATAAACTTGTACAAACACCAAATTGACTCGTCTCACTTCTGTCTTGAGCAATATGTTCTATCAAACTCATTGTAAACATGATGTTTTATTGATATGAACTTTCAAGTAAGTCCAACCAATACCAAGTTGCAAAGGGGTCTATTTGTGACTTGTCATTAAAGCTAATCAATAAATATGTATAAAAGAAGAAACCTCATGTGAGAGACCATGAGATATTTCCATGTAGCACTTTGATAGAGTAATTTTTCATTTAGCATTCCACCTCACCTTCTTTGCACTCTTCTCTGCAAAATGGCCTAAAGTCCTGAGAGCCCACACAATCCTGTACTTGCAAGCTGAAGCTAGCATTTGACCTTGAAGTTTATTAGATGAGGAACTCTTTGTTTAATCTCTTTTGTTTGTCTTACTCTAGTTTTTCAAAATGCAGTTTTGGATTAAAGCATAACTAGAGTGCTACAAAATTCAGTAGTAACTTATTAACAACCACAAAAATGCCTTAATTCCAAAACTTTAAGATTACATTAATCCTTAAGATATTGGGATCGGTTACATGTTAAGGACACCTCAACTTGTAGTTATATTTAGATCCTTCTATAATAAAAATTATTAAATTTAATTTTGGCCTTCGATCTTACACACACACACATTTTTTTGGGCCATCTTTGAATAAAATATATAAAATATAAAATATACAGCACAATGCTGGAAGCCCTGACACAGGCGGAAGGCTAACAGGAAGCTGAAGGCATCATATAAGAAAACTAACACTTGAGATGATATCTCTAAGTCAATATTTCATCAGTTGATCTAAGGCTTTGCAAGGTCAATTTCTGACTCAAATTCCATAGAAGTTCAGTAAGATTTTAGGTTCCAAAAGGCTTGGATTACCATTCCTTGAATTCTTTCTCGTCAAATGCCACCTCTACAGGGTCTCCTCTTGTGGGTATACTGCAAAAACTCTTCTGTTGGATCTATCCACAGTTGAAAATTGAGGCATTTATATTTTTATTTGTGATAATTTTGTAGCAAGTTTATGTAACTTCTAAGTTCAATAACTTTTCCTCCTGTTTCACTAGTAGCGCCAGAAGTTAAGAATGATTACCTCATAAAGCTGCAATTGCTCAAGGAAGGCACTGAAATTTTAAGGCTTCAAAGCATTTTCCTTATGTTTTCTCTTTCATTTTCCCGAGAACCAAATGGATTTTTTATGTTTCTAGAACCTAGATCGTGTTCTTGTGCTTTGCAATGTAGGGTAACTTGTGGTTTAATTTGATTTCATTTATTTATTTTCCAGATTGATCAAGGCTTATTATACTTGTTTTGACTTGATTTTTTTACAAATTAGGGATTTGTTTTTTTTATTTTTTTAATTTTTATATAAGATAGAAATTCTACTCAGGCCTAATCTAAGTGTATATATGTGTGAAACACCTTCCTGGAGACTTGAACCCCGGTCCTTGCTCCTCACACCTCACAAGCACTTATACTAATAGAGTGAACATAATGCCAAGGGTGCCAGTGGTGCAAATTAGGGGTTTAAAATGATGTTCTATGGCTTTTTCTTTCAATGTTCCATGGCTTTGACTATTGAGAACTTATTCAAAAACAGTCATCTAAATATTTTTTATAATGCCTTGATTACAATGAATGGTATACCAAGGCTTCTCAAGTACAAGCCAACAATTTCCCTAACCTCTTCTCTAACTAACTGCCATCTGGCATCCAAAAGCTTGCTAACACCCTAACTATCTCTAATTAAGCCCATGCTACTCCAACTATGCACATGGGAAAATTAACTAACTAGTTAAATGCTTTCTCATCACAAAGCAGCACTGGCACACTTTGAAACTTGCATAAACCTGCACAGGTGCACTTATCTAAACCTAGTATACCACCTTCAGATCTGCTAACACTGTTGGGTAGCATAGGAAGTAGCATGCAGCAGCACAACGACCAACAGCAAAGGAAGAGGCAGCAAACTGCAGGAATCAAGCACACAGGCACAAATACACCGCAGGGCAGGCAACAAGCACAATCATAGCTGATATTGAGGTTCTTAACATACCTTCCCCCTTCAAAACACCCTTCCCACAAGGTGTGGGATTGGTTCTGTAGCTTGTAAATAACCTCCCAAGTAGCATCATCTGTGGACCCTCCCTGCCACTGCACCAACACCTAAGTAGCCACTATTCCTTAACTCTATGGTCACTCTTGCAAAACAACCACCATTTCAGGAGAGAGCTGACCTCCATTGTCTACAGGAGGCAGAGTAGGAATGGATAGTGTTATGTCCCAACTTTGGCTTGAGGCAAGGTTCATGGAATACAAGATGAATCCATGAATCTTGTGGGAAGTCAAGCTTACAAGTCACTTCCGCAATTCTTAGAATGATCTAAGAAGGTCAAATTCCTTGGGGATAGCTTCCAATGCCCTTTTACACCCAATGATTTCTATTTGTATGGCTGCAACATCCAATACACCCAATCACCCACAACAAAGGTCCTGTCATGTCTTCTTGCAGCTTCATCCTTTCTTGTGAAGCCATTAGATTATGTGGCTTAAGAACAGCTAGAACCTACTCTCTATTCTTCAAATATGAGTCCACAACTTCTAGGTTATTGCCAGGAATGTAGTCTACCAACCTTGGACAAGGGAACCCATACAATGCTTCAAATGGAGTTAGCTTGGTAGTTGTATGGAAGTTTTTGAACCAAAACCCACCATTCTGCCCACCTCTTAGATCTGTCACAAGCAAAAGCCCTAAGTACTGCTCCAACTCTTATTATCAACTTCTGTTTGGTAATTTGTTTGGGGGTGATATGAGGAAGACATTGCTAAAGCAGTACCCTACAGCCTAAGAAACTCATCCCAAAATGCTGTTGTGAACACTCACAATTGTGGATGGCACAACATGCAAGTTGAACAAATGCTGCATGAATAGAGACGCTGCTTAGGCTGCAAAATATGGATGTGCGAAGGAAATGAAGTGCAAATACTTGGTGAGTCTGTCAACTACCACAAGAACAACATATGATCCTGTGACTTTGGTAGTCCATCAATGAAATCCATGCTGATATCTGTCCAAGGCCTAATTGGAATAGGCAAGGGCTGTGATAATCCAGCGGCAGTAGAGGTCTCAGTTTTGACCCTATGACAGACTTCGCACTCGTTGATTGCCTGTTTAAATCCTTTTTCATGTCCTCCCAATAGAAATTTTGTTTGGCTCTGTGCAAGGATTTCAAGTAACTAGAGTGACCAGCCAAGGGACTACTGTGAACATGGTTGAGTATCATTGGTTTTAAGCGAGAGTCTTGACCAATATGCTCTTGTAGAGCAGCAACCCATTCTGCAGCACATGATACATGCATTTTCTTGGATGCTATACATGGACAATCTGTGAACTTTCCAAAACCACAATCAGATATATATTATATTATATCTTGAATATGAATAGATATCGTTTATGCATATCTCATTGGTTTTTCCCCCTCTCTACCTACAAAAATATTATTTGGTTGATGGTGGATACCCCTTAATGAAAGGATATTTGACACCTTACAAGGGGGAAGAAATTTATTTGTGGAGACTACGCATGATGAGAAGATGAAATTTATTCATGACAACAGAGCTCATTTTATTTGCAGGTTATAAACAATATTTTTATTAATTCTATTTTGGAGTTAGAATGGATATTGTGGGTTTTGAAAAATTTAATGTATTCCTTTTTTATTCATTGTAATGTATTCTCTCTCATAATTAGTATTATTTTTATTCATTTAAGAAATTGACAAGGTAACCTTAACAAGTCCATTTTGGTAATTTGCACCCAAAACAGCAATTTTACACCAAAAATCACAGTTTTTTAAAACACACATTTTCAAACAGCTAACCCAAACGAACACTACAACTATTACTTGGTCAACTTGTCACAATTTCCTTTTTCTCTTAGACAGAAAGGTAGTATTATAAGGAGATTATAACCTTTCGATTTCTCCAGAAATGACATACCTTTGATAATAGTGTAATCATCTTATTTTCTTTGGGCACCATACACGAATACTCTAGTAAGGCTTAGTATGTCAAGATAATCACCCATCTTTCTTGCTTCTTCATCATAAGCTCTTGAAGGCAATTTCTCTTCATTCATAGAATGCAGATTTGTACCAACCATTGACTCTGGAAGCTTTCCTGCAAAGTTTGCCTCTGCACAAAGTTTAACACAACTGATTGCCACAGAATATGTGACTCCTCCAAACCATGTCTGTGATACGAGAAGGTAACATCCTACAGCACCAGAGAAAAGTTACTGTTAATTTTATTCAATTAGTTAATTTGAGGGGGAAAAAATCATGCAGCTAGCTAATAGCAGATATTATGCTCCCAAATCAATGATCTAGTCATCTCATCTGATTTTAACGGCCTCTGGATGGCCAATGGCATAAAAAAGTTGAAAAAGAAAAGTTGGACAATCACTATAAATCCAAACCTACCAAGGTGGAAAGATCAATAATTGATCAAATACCAAGAAAGCTCATGATCTTGGATATCCCAATCATTGTTATAATTATTGTTCTTTACAATTAGCAGGTGATATCTTGGATTTGCTATGTTACTTTTGAGAGAGAGAGAGAGAGAGAGAGAGAGAGAGAGAGAGAAATCAAACCTAAAGTTTTGTTTGGCAGATGGAGTTGAAAAGATGAGGATGGAGAATTAAAAGAAAAAGATATGTTGGTTGGACATGGGGATAAATTTGTAAAGAAATTCTTCAATTGATAAGATCATCCAGTACTGGTTTTTTTTTTTTTTTTTTTAATAGAAAGCAGCCTATGGACAATTTACAACCGTAGGTCAGTTGGAACATGTGTAATTTTTAGCCATCAATTGAACTATGATGCAGCAAGCCACAACAAATTAGATAAATTTGTAAAGAACTAATGGGATCTTCAACTAATAAGATCATCCAATAATTTTACTTTTGAATAGAAAGCAGCCAATGGACAATTTACAAGCAGAGGTCAGTTGGAACATATTTGTAATTATGAACCATAAATTAACCATGATGCAGCAAGCTGCAAAACAATTTGTTACAACTATAGTACATTACTGATCAATAAATATGTAATCTAGAAAAAGAATGAAATGTTTACACAAATATTGTAACCTGATCCAGCCAATGAATTGGGCCAAAAACAGGCCATATTACCAATATTTAGGCAAGATGCAAAGGAATTTGAAAAAATTCATCAATTAAACATCATGCAGTCAAGAGGAAACCCAATGAAATCTGACTGTAGTTGAGATCTCTATGCTTAATGGCATTTTTCCAGCTTACCAAGAGCACACGTAATGTTTACATATTTATATTCATAACTACATGCATATCTATGTGAGGTATGAAGGCCATGTTTCTCTACTTATTAAAACTACCCTGTTCATGTAATTCCATGGTACCTTAATGCATCTCACTACTTTGATGAGATAAACACACTTTTTTTCTGGTGTGTGTATGTGTGTGTTGCTGAGATTGAAATCAAAATGCTCACTTGAACAAGCATCAACTAACCTTATGACCTTCAATTCAAGGGAGATGCAGGGCAACAATCTTCAACTGTATCTTAAAGCAAATTTTGCTTACTTCCCTTGATCCAATATTTTCTTATGTAAAGTGGAAAAGGATAGCACAACAAAAGAAATGCATTCACGGAAAGCCAATGACGGACGCATGTGAGGAAAGGATGACCAAAATTTTTATTAAGATGATGCAATCACATGATGTGAATTTTACTAATTCTCAAAAAAAAAAAAAATGATGTGAATTTTACAGAAACTAACATCTAATGATTTTAATCCTAATATGTATGATCATGTGAATTAATCCATATCATCAAAAATCACATTTTCATCCGATTCTTTATATGAAACTAAATCAGGCCTAGAAATATACCTGCATGCATGGCTTCTTTCAAGTGATTTGATGGTAAATTTCCTTCAATAATGTAGACTATTTTTCTGTTTCTTTCTCCTTGGATCAATAGACAAATCTTCCACTTTCGAGGGAATTGTGCTTGCGGTGTTGTGAAGATAATTGTATCGTTTGTAGTGTTTGAAAGATGATTGCAGTGCTTGTAGTGTATGAAAGATGATTGCTGTAAGTATTATTATGATTGTGTGGTAGCGCTATCAGGTATGTACACCCTATGGAGTAGATAGAGAAAGCATGAATTTATTATCATGCAACATTCCAAATGCTCAAATAAAGGAAACTACATAAAAGTGATAACAAGAAAGAAATGATGGTAAAAACAATACTTTTTACTACCAATTCTTTTTAATCTTACTTCTCTGTTTATTTTTTTCCTACTTTGGGGCTGGCCTGCCAGGCGAGGAGTAGTACTGTGCAGCTTAGTCAAAGCTTACTTACAAAGCCTTTTTCAATATGATGTTTAGTCCAAGCAAACATCACATCAGTAGTAACTTTTTCCTTAATGTACTTTTGTAGATAGGAAAAGCAGCAAAACAAATTTATTTCATATGCGTTTCTAACAATTTCATGAAAACAAAGTCTCAATTTTAATAGGTGTATATAACCACAACAATAACACACGGATATATACCAGTGTAGCTTGATTTTGGAGAGTCTGTACGCTTGATGAAACAATATTGGCAGCCTACATATCCAGTCATAAAAGCAACCCGTTAGTGTCTAATCAGTAACATAGTTGCAAAAACATGTGAATATTAGTGAAAATGGATGATGTACAACAAAGAATTGTTCGGATTACATCAGGGAGCTCTAAACATTATAGCATTTCCTACATCTATTTCCTCAAGGTTGGGCAAGAAAGTAAATCTAAAGAGGGCTTTTAAAACATATAATTTAACATGTAAAAAGGTACATTCCTTTTGGTGCGATTCATTTTGTGTGACACAATAACTTGCAGGCATGTTTACAAGGTTGTATGGAAAAGGAACTCCCCATTTACTTTTGAAAGAGAGTGTCCAATTCAAAGTGAAGATTTAGTATTTAATGAATTTAAGGGTGAACATGATCCCACCTTATTAAAATCAGTTCTCATTCCTTATTTGGTGGAATGCAATTTTAAATGATATAACACTATATAGAAGCTTACATTTCTGAAAACTAAATTTCAACCATGACATGGATCCTCTCCATTGCAGGCAAACCACATAAAATGTTGTAATTATTGTTATGATTGTGTGCAATTACTATCAGGTGTGAATTTATAGATATGAGCACCAAATGGAGTAGATAAAGAAAGTATGAATTTATTATCATGAAACAATCCATGGCTCAAATAAAGGTAACCATATAAAAGTGAGAACAAGATATATTATAAATTATTATAGTTACATCTTGGACTATATCATGTAGCAGAGGAAGAGAACTAATGTGGTTCCTTATATGACACAATAATAAAAAGTACAAATTTCCATTTGAAATTGTAAATTTTATGTTCTTAATATACATTCATGTTCAAGAAGTGTGAATGAATTTAACAGGAGGAATAGCAGAATCTGGATACAAATTGCATCAGTTAGTGTGATCCTTGCAGAATCCTTAATCTGGTTTTTCATTGTTGCAAGCTGAATCTGGCAGCATGCGATGCAAACCAGATAGAAACCTTTTGAGGTTGTTATTTAATTCATCCTTTGAATTAATGTAAACAACACTTCATTAAGCAACGACAAAATTTCAGGCATGACAAAGAATTATTAAATTCATCAGTTATCATGACCAACGGAGTGGTTCAATCTAATGGTTTGATGTTGTTAAGAGACAAAAATGTATTAGAAACGTAAATATAGGTCAATACCATTAGTGTGATAATATAACTTGAAAATATGTGGCAGAACAAGTATAACAAGCACTTATCATCAAAGTTCAAGAATGAAAACTTGTCAATGATTGAGCATCTGAATTTGGTAAGCTTATATGGATATCAAGATCATGGAAACAAGCAAATCATTCTGGTTGAATACATCAACAAAGGAACACTTGGGGAACATGTAGATGGTAAGTCAAGCAACTATAATTTATAAATCTGACGGTGTGTTTGGGTGAAGAATTTGCTAATTACATAAAAATTAGCAAATGGAGGGATTTTAAATCCCATCATTTGAAATCCTAGGAATCCAAAGTTTCATTGTTTGGATAGAATGATAGTATTCTGAGTTTCTTCCACTTTAGAAATTTTATATATTTAGCTTTCTTCTTTCTAGCTAGAAAATCTGATAACACAGCATCCAACTTCACAACCTTCAAGTTCAACACCTTCTTTTTCTTTTCTTTTTTTCCTTCTTCGTTTTTTCTTCTTCTTTTTTTTTTTGTTCTTTGTTTTTTGTTTTTTTTTTTTTTTTTTTGAATCACTAAGAATATTGTACTCAAAATGATCTTCCAGACCCTAAACCAATACAAACTAAAGGAAACCTCTACACCATCAACTCCAAGAACTATATTTGTAGCTAGAAGACTGTAATCAAAGAACATTATAATAATTCAGAAGGAATAACAAAAGAGAATAAAGGAAAATCTTGTATAAGTAACCATGGAAATTGTAAGGGCACAAATCACGTTGGAATAAGGTTGCACTTTCGGAACCAACCTAATGAGCCCAAAACAATAAATTTATAGAGAATGTGCTTCTAATCTAGGTTTATAGACAGCAGATAACACAGAAGGATAAATTCAATCACAGAATTCATGCATTCTATTCTTATATGGGTGAAAGCTGTTTCATACATTGATGCAGAGGACTATTTTTGGCCTCTTCTTACAATTTCTCTCTCTCTCCCTCTCTCTCTCTCTCTCTCGTGTGTCCTCCTCCTTTTTTCTTCTTCCTTCGCCTTTAATAGGCCTACATCTTTTTCTCCTTTCTTCCACGTGTAGTCCAGATGCTCTTTTTTAGATACTTGTCCCATCATTCCTTCTTACCAAAGTCTCTGGCGGTAAGTGTTAAGTTGAACTCCAATGCTCAGGCGTCACTTCTTCATTAATGCGGCCAGAGAGGTAGGTATGGAGCCTTCAATGCGGTGGTAGCAGCTTTATCCTTGATGTTTGTCTGTCACTTCCCTTTATCCCCTATTCTCTTTTTCTCAGTTTTTGCATCCCAGGTCTTTAGTATGGATGCCCTTGAACCGCTAAATCACTCGTCTCGTCCTCGGCAACATGCTACCGAGGACTTGGCCATCATCGGACGTCACGTTTCGTGGTGTTCTGCTCATGCATGGCACATTTCTTTGTCACGTGACTTCATAGGCGGGACTTATCACGTTCTCGGACCATTCATGGTATTGGGTTGGACTTTCCTCCTTGTGAAAGCCTTTGAGCCGGCCCAATACGTATCTTGGACCCATTGGCACTACAGAAATCATTTTCTAATTTATAATGTTATAATTAAACCTATTAAAAGATTATAAACATACTTCATTTAATAATAACAACTTCTAATCAATAATAAATAAGCATAACCAACAATCTACAAAAACGTAATTAAAGACAATATTTTATACATAAAAAATACAACCTTAGAAATCAAAACCTATTAAAAAAATCATAAACAATATAATAAACAATATTGGCTTCCAATCTATAAATAAAGGGTCTTGTTAACGGGTGTTGTGCAGCCCCGTTAATGTGGTATAAAATTACAATAAAATACTCATGTTTTATGGGGAGTAGGAAAAAGCTGAATATGTGTTAGGCGTGCGTCAGCTTTCATAGAAAAATCAAGTTATTTTGCAACTAGACCAAAGTGCCATTTTATTTTTTCCAATACCTTCATCTAACTGATTAGCTTTATGCCTTTATCTTTGGAGTCACAAACTTTTATTTTTTTGTCCTTATATAGGAATAGAGATTCCCGTTTCTTTTTCTTTTTTTTTTTAAAGGGTAATGCTAGGCTTCCATTATTTTTAAAGCAAAAATATAATGAAAACAGTTTTTTCATAACAAATTTTATAATATTTTTAAAGTGGTTAATTAGATGTGACAAATTCAATTATTCATGAAATTGAAAAGAAAAAAAAGGAATATATATATATATATATATAAAGTATATTACAAAACAAAAATGAAAAACTTTTGTTATATGTTGGGAATAGTAAATATTAAAAGCAAAAAAATAAGATTGTTTGTATAATATTTTTAGGCTAAAATGCAAAACTCATCCTTTAAATTTCTCTAGAATTCATTTCAGTCCTCTAACTTTCTTTTCTTTCATTTCAATTCTCTAAATTTCAAATTTATTCAATTGAAAACTTTCCATCAAATTTTGTTAAAATTTTTTGAAAAAATAAATCTGGAAAATATTCTTCATCATTAATTCAATTGAATTTTTTTAATTTAAAAAATTTGAACAAAAAATTAAAAAATTGGAAAATTAACCACAACATATAACAAAAGTTGATGAAAAAGTTATAATTGAATAAACTTGAAACTTAAAAGACTAAAATGAACGAAAGCAAAATTAAAGGATTGAAATGAATTTCGGTGAAACATAGAGGGTAAGTTTTATATTTTATCCTTTTTTTTAATATGAAGAGGGGCAATTCTATCGAAGTTATAGAAATATTAAAAAAGTCAAGGAGTTCACCCTTAGACAAAGAAAATATTCAATTCACATTCAAATTAGTATAACAAATTCAAGTAGTATTTTATTTTATTTTCTCTTTTTATGAATATAGGCATGCAAAGTTTTTGGGTACTTGGCCATTCCCTCAAATATGGGTGAGGCAGGCTAAAGGGTTAAGGGGGACGATTCCTAACCCCACACCCTTAAGGGTCCGTTTAGTTGGAAGGATGGAAAAGTGGGAGGATAGAAAATGGAGAGAGGATAAAAAAGTAAGAGGATAGAAAAACTTTTGTTTTCTCTCATATATGTTTGGTTGGGAGGATTAAAAAGTGGAGAGATGTAAAACTATGAAAAATTAAGTTGATTTAAATTTACAATTATATCCCTATTAAATATAACAAAAGAAAACACAATTTTTTATACACTTATTTATTTAAAAAATTATATATGAACACTTCACTTTTTTTTTTTTTTTAAGTTCTTATTTTAAAAGGCAGAAGCCGGATCCAAAATTGGTGAAAAAAAAAAAGAACAAGAAGGTAAATTATGGCCTCCCCTTGTGGCATCACTATCGGTTGTCCATTTGGATGATACTATGGAATAAATTGATAAAAAAAAAAAAAAAGATAGAGGACAAAAGGTGAGATAAGCGCGCGCTCATGCACACAAACACATAAAAAACCCCCCAAACAACAAAGTGAATGAAAAGTGAATAGAAGAAATAGAAATTAAAAAAAAAAACATGAAAAAAAAATTATGAACAACGTGAACCAAAAAAATAAGAAAATATTATTAAGTTGGTTGAAACAAAGTCAAATGCCAACGATTACCTAAGATTTCCATGTTTAACATTACAAAAAGCGGGGAAAAATGTAATTGATTGGGTTGAAATAAAACCCACCAAGTTTTCTCTTAAAATTGGAGAGATAGGATTTTGGTGGGCCAAGGGAGAAAACACGTGGGCCCTACCAAAATTTCCTTTCACTCTCCCTCCTAATCAAACACCTCTCTCACCTATTTTTTTTTTTCCATCCTCCGTATTTCACCTCCAACCAACGAGACCTAAAAGCCTTTTTTTCAACCAAAAAACTGATCACAATCATCTTCCAAACTTAGAATAAATACTCACCATTAGCCCACAAAAGGGGGATCACGTTTTTCTCTTAGACTTGAAACTTTGACACAAAATCCCAGTTAGCTAACAAGAATATTTACGATTCCAAAGCCTAGGGGTGGAAGTACTAGTACAAAGGAACTTTCCCTCTTTTCCTCACTACCTCTCTTAGTTTGCTCTTCTTAGTATCAGTGGGTCGAAATTTTGGACTTGTGTATATTTTCTAAACTTTCTTGTATTTTTAGTTTATTCTAATTTCTCTTTCCACAAAACACCATTAGCCTTTGTTTGCTATACATTGTGAATTTTGGGCTTAACTCTCTACAAAGATTAAGTGCCCATTTGGGGTGCAATTATAAACCAGCTTATTGCTTATTTTCCCTAATATTTTATGGGTCCCACGTGAGTCACAATAGGGGAGAGGGGATTTAAACCCCAAATGTCATGGACATAATAGGAAATGTTGTCAAAGTCGGAGTCCTATATAGGATTATGGGAGGTCGGTGGACTCATGGTTAATAAGATTATACATTTTTTAGAAAAACAAAAAACACACTAGTAATGACTTTGCTTGTTAAATTATCACATAAATTATGAGTTTATTCATTAAAAAACCAAAGATTTGTATAAATAATATTTAATTCCTATTCCATCAATTGATGCATCTATCCTAACAAAACAAATAGTAAATTTGAATGCTTATTTTATAGTGACACACAATAGCTAAGCTCAAAAGAATGTTGTGGAAGGAAACCTAGTTTCGAACCCCAATCAGGTATTGTTCTCTTCGGAATTAGTGACACGGGGCGCAGGCCTAATCCTCAAGGTTTTGCTCAATCTTATATCAGGGAGAGACGCCTTCCACCCTTACCTTATAAGCACTTGGACTAAGGAAGGGTGTACCATAGTGTGTGTGATCCAAAGCAACCCTCCATATTTTTAAGTTTATTTTGATACCCTTATTTTAATTTTAAGTTTGATTTATTTTTGAGAATTAGTTTTGATGAATCTAGAAATTTGGAATATATTTAGGCATATTATGTGAATTGCAATAATATATATTGACAAAAGAGTGCTTAAATAGTTGATGGAATTCTTGTTCATAAAAAAAAAAACAAAAATGGAATTCTAAACTTTACAAGAGATTAAATATATAAGGATAACCACCCGACCTAATCCAACCAGAGCCATGTATGTTAATAAGAAATTAAATATATAAGTTTATTTTGATTTTTTTTATTATTATGCCACTAATTTTATCTATGTATTCTTATTTTTTCTAGATATTTTTTTTAATGTTCCATCTCATGAATATTTGAATTTAGGAGTCTTATTTCTTTTTTAAAAAGTTATTTTTTGGAGGCTAAAGCATAATTGTGAGGGCAGAAGTGTCAGAGTATGTCTTTGGGCCTTAGGTCTGATCCGAGAGTATTAACTTGTCCGATAATGGTTCAGCGACAACAAGGGTATCGAACTTAAAAGCACACAAGCCAACTGTTGTGGTAGAGGCTGGTTAGAATGGTCCGAGGAGGGATATATCTTCGGCTAACTGAGGTGAAGATCATATGATATGCCATGATGCTTAAGAGGAATCTAGAAAGCTTAATGAGTGAAGATATACTCCAGAGGAATACAAAATGGAAGAATGAATGAGAAATATCCTACAGAAAGCTGTTACCACCGCATTAAAGATTTCGCACCTATCCCTCTGGCCGCATTAATGAGGAAGTGACATCTGAGATGATGGTGATCAGCCTTACAACTATTGGGTGAAGATTTCAAGAGGACAGTGGATGGGAAAGGTATTTGTATTGATGATTTGATCCATTCGAGAACGAAAGAGAAGAAGAATATAAAGGGAGAGGAGAAGGGAAGAACAGGGGAGACAGGATCATCAACTGTAATTTGTCTTTAAGAAAAAAGGGGAATCAATACAGATAATCCTCGACTTACGTCCAAGGAGAGTTTATGTTACATTGAAGGTTCTTTGCTTGTGATTTGTGGACCTAGCTCATCGTCTTTGTTTTTCAACGTCCAAAGCAACCTAGGTTTTAAACCCACACTCTACAAATTTCATTATATTAGGCTTTTTGGGCCTGATCCTATCATACATTTGGGTCCAGGCCTGAATTGTGTCGTTACAATTGGCGTCATCTGTGGGGATCTTGAGTTTTAGGAAGTGAGACATCATGGGAGGCTCAGGTCCACACCATGCAGAATCCATAGGGTCCTAGCATGAGGATCACTTCTCGCAGTTAGAGCGGGAAAGAGATCGAGAAGGTGGTGTGCATACAGAACATATGCGAGGGAGGAGTCATGCACGGGCTGGAAGTGGAACTTCCCACGAAGAAAATGCTAAGGCCATGCAGAAGGAGATTGACCATCTGAAGAAGAAGTTGCGTCGAGAGAAGCGAAGGCATATTCCCTCTTTTTCAGACCCTTCTTTTGAGGACTCTCGTAGTAATAACTATAGCCCCAGGTTAAGAACTACTCTTAGTGAGTCTCCCTCTTACGAGGAGGATTATTTTCATGGCCCTAAGGGTAAAAAGATTTCTTTCAGGGGCTTGGAAAATGATGCTTTGAGCAAGGCGCTCCACCAAATCTCCAAATCACCTTTCACTCGTAGGATTAAGAAGGGGAAGCTTCCAAGACGGTTTACCTAACCAACTTTCACCATTTATAATGGACGAACGGATGGACCCGGTGGCACATGTGAGTCATTTCAATCAGAGAATGGCGGTACACTCTAAGAATGAGACTTTAATGTGTAAAGTCTTCCCCTCTAGCTTGGGACCTGTCGCGATGAGATGGTTCAATGGCTTGAAGGTAGGCTCTGTTGATTCCTTCATGGAGCTCACTAGGGCATTTGGTTCTCGTTTCATCACCTGCAGTAGAGTTCCTCGGCCTTTAGATTCATTGTTATCCATGGCTATGAGAGAGGGGGAGACTCTCAAGACGTACTTCGACAAGTACTGGGAGATGTTCAATGAGATTGATGGGGATTTCGACGATGTTTCCATAAGGACTTTCAAGGTTAGCCTTCCAAATGAGCATAATTTGAGAAAATCTTTGACCAAAAAGCATGTTAGAAGTGTACGTCGGCTCATGGATCGCATTGATGAGTACAAACGGGTTGAGGAAGATCAACAATAAGGAAAGGGGAAAGCAAAGGTTATCCCTCAGGAGAGGAGGGATTTCAGGTCGGACAGATACAATAACAACAGGCCGAGGAGAGATTTTGTTGGACAATCTGGTCCAGCCTCTTCTCAGGTAGTTAGTACTGTGTTTCGTGAACTCGTGCAACAAGTGTTTGAAAAAATCCGTCATGAACCATATTTTTAGTGGCCTAGCAAGATGAAAGGGGATCCCATGAAGCGTAATTAGAACCTTTATTGCCAGTATCATTAGGAGAGAGGTCATACAACGAAAAATTGTAGGAATTTATGGAATTATTTGGAGCAATTAATGAAGGGGGGAAAGTTGAAGCAATTCTTATATCGGCCTGACGGGCAGGGAGAGCATCCTGGTCCGGCAAATCAAGGTAACAATGTTAAGACCTCCTTTGGGGACGATTAATGTCATTTTTGTTGCTCTTGGGAGGACTGGTTCTTGTCCTTCCAAAGTGATGTCTGCGGCGCGAGCTTTTGTCGAAAATTCTAGCTCAGAGCTGAAGAGGATTAAGGGTAACATATCTCCAATTTTAGGCTTCTTAGAAGAGGACAAGGTGGGAACCATCCAACCACACGATGATGCCTTGGTTATCATGCTGAGGACAGGGGGCTATGATGTGAAGAGGGTAATGATCGATCAGGGAAGTGGTGCAGACATTATGTATCCTGATCTGTTTAGGGGGTTGAACTTAAAGCTGGAGGATCTTTTGGCTTATGATTCGCCTCTAATAAGCTTCGAAGGGAAGGTCGTCATGCTAAAAGGGCAGATTAGACTGCCTGTGCAGTCAGGTTCAGCAGTGGTGGAAGTGGATTTTATTGTGGTTGACGCCTACTCTCCCTATTACGACCATTGTTGCGAGACCGTGGCTGCATGCTCTGGGTGCTGTCTCCTAAACTTTCCACGTCAAGGTGAAGTTCCCATTTGGCGGTCAGGTTGAAGAGATTATTGGGAGTCAGTCTGTGGCCAGACAGTGCATCGCAGCCGCAGTTTTGCATCAACCGGAGCCAAAGTTCTCGGCCTTAGCTACAATTATCCCATAGCAATCAACATCTTTTGCCACAATTGGGGGGGTAGTGGTAGAAGAGCCCGTGTGTGAGGAATTGGATAAAGTTCTTATAAATAGTGCCCCTAAAAAGTTCTTCCAGGTAGGGGTCCAATTGCCACCCCAGGAGAGGGAGAAGTTGATTATGTTCTTGAAAAGAAACCTTGACGTGTTCGCATGGGATGCTTATGAGGTTCCTGGGGTTGACCCGAGTTTCATTTGTCATCATCTGTATGTCAGTCCGACTATAGTGCCGAAGAGGCAACCACCTCGGCGTTCTTCTAAGGAACATTCCGAGGCTGTTAGAGAGGAGGTTATTAGACTTAAGAGGGCTGGGGCTATCAAGAAAGTGTTTTATCCTGAATGACTAGCACACACAGTTGTGGTGAAGAAAAAAACTGGAAAGTGGAGGGTATGTGTGGATTTTAACGGACCTAAATAGGGCTTGTCCCAAGGATTCCTTCTCAATGTCTCATATAGATCAGCTGGTGGACGCTGCTGTTGGTTATCCTCGGATGAGTTTCCTGGATGCCTTTCAGGGGTACCATTAAATACCTTTAGCTTTGGAGGATTAGGAGAAAACGACTTTTGTCACTCCCACGGGCAATTATAATTACAAGGTAATGCCTTTTGGCTTGAAAATTTCTGGGGCTACCTATCAAAGGATGATGACTAGGATATTCGAGGCTCAATTAGGAAAAACTGTTGAAATGTATGTGGATGACATGGTTGTAAAAATTAAGGCTATATTTATGCATGTGGCCGATTTAAGTGACACTTTTCAAATGTTAAGGAGGCATAAATTACGTCTCAATGCCTCTAAGTGCTCTTTTGATGTGGGGTTTGGTAAGTTTTTGGGCTACATGCTCACTCATAGAGGAATCGAAGCCAACCCCGCCCAAATCACAGCAATCCGTAGCTTACAACCTCCTCGGAATCCAAAGGAGGTTCAGAAGCTGACCGGGATGGCGGCTGCTCTCAATAGGTTTATTTCTCGATTCGCGGATAAGTGCCGACCCTTTTTCCAATTGTTAAATAAGTGGAAGGGATTTGAATAGACTGAGAAGTGTTCTTTAGCTTTTCAACAGCTAAAGGAGTATCTCTCTCGACCACCCGTTATGTCTCTCCCAGACGCGGATGAAATTTTGTTTGCAAATATAGCCGTGGCTGTTCATGCCGTCAGTTTGGTTCTAATACGGGATGCCAATGGTATACAGAAACCAGTTTACTATGTGAGTAAGTCTCTACAAGAAGCTGAGGTGCAGTATCTACCGTTGGAAAAAGCGATTCTAGCCATGGTGCATGCTATGCGCAGGCTTCTACACTATTTCCAATCTCATACGGTTATTATGCAAACTCAGCTCCCCCTTAAGTCCGTGTTGCAGAGTGCTGATTACTCAAGCAGAATTGCCAAATGGGGAACTATCTTGGGAGCCTTTGACATCAAATATATGTCTCATACCTCTGTGAAGGGGGAAGTCCTTGCTGACTTTATGGCGGAGTTTGCTGAGCCTTCAGTAAAAGAGAATCCTAAGGGGGAGGAGGTGGTAGCTTGGGAGGATGCTGAGATCTAGCAGCGCGCCTCTTGGTAACTTGCACGCCTCTCTTGGCAAAAAGTGACGTTAGGCTTGACATATCTTCTTCTTCTTCCTCGAAACTATTGTCCACTCGGGCAACTATCAAGCCTTTAATACCAGAACTCCTGTCCAAGTTGCTTTCTTCGTCCGAGATGTCGACGATATGGCTTTTCGAAGGTCTCTCTGCTTCCTCTAAGCGGAATCAATCTATTTCCTTGCCAAGAGACGGGGGTGAGTCTGTGGTTTCTGCTTGGACAGCTTTTGTCTTAATTTTCACTAGAAGAGAGGTAACTTTGGGTGGGCATGCGTAGAGGATGACAGATGAGTCGTTCGATAGATCGAATGGAACAAGGAAATCGAGCTTTGAGACATCTATCCTTCTACGTCTTTTATCACCCGCGATGATTGCGTTGCCGACTTCCTGGTAGACGTTGGACAGAGGGTCGTATCCCAATATGAGATGAGCAGTCCTCACTTGTAAAACCCGGATCATTGGATTTGCATCTCACCGTTGAATGTGGGCGACAAGGAGTTACTTGGAGCAATTAATGAGGGCGTTGTAGGTTACGAGGCATTAGGTGCCATTTTAGAAGGTGCAAGTGGATTTCTCACGTGCAGCGGTTTGGGAGGCGTGTGGAGGCTGTGGTTTTGAGTCAAAATTTCGTTTTTCTCCTCGGATTAGAGTAACTAATATTTTAAGGGGTTATTGTGAGTGCAGAAGTGTCAGAGTATGTCTTTGGGCCTTAGGCCTAATCCGAGAGTATTAACTTGTCTGAGGATGGTTCAGCGACAACAAGGATATCGAACTTAAAAGCCTATAAGCCAACTGTTGTAGTAGAGGCTGGTTAGAATGGTCCGAGGAGGGATATATCATCGGCTAATTGAGGTGAAAATCATATGATACGCCATGATGCTTAGGAGGAATCTAGAAAGCTTAATGAGTGAAGATATACTCTAGAGGAATATAAAAAGGAAGAACGAATGGGAAATATCTCGCAGAAAGCTGTTACCACTGCATTAAAGACTTCGCACCTACCCTTCTGCCCGCATTAATGAGGAAGTGACATTTGAGATGTTGGTGATCAGTCTTACAGTTATTGGAGGAAGATTTCAAGAGGGCGGTGGATGGGAAAGGTATCTGCATTGATGATTTGATCCATTTGAGAACGAAGGAGAAGAAGAATATAAAGAGAGAGAGGAAGGGAAGAACAGGAGAGACAGGGTCATCAACTGTAATTTGTCTTTAAGAAAAAAATGGAATCAATACAGATAATTCTTGGCTTACGTCCGAGGAGAGTTTATGTTACATTAAAGGTTCTTTGCTTGTGATTTATGGACCTAATCCATCGTCTTTAATTTTCAACGTCCAAAGCAACCTAGGTTTCAAACTCACACTCTACAAATTTAATTGTATTAGGCTTTTTGGGCTTGATCCCATCATACATTTAGGTCCAGGCTTGAATTGTGTTCTTACAATAATAATAATAATAATAATAATAATAATAAATAAATAAATAAATAAATAACAAATAGTTGACATTACCTTCCTATTTGCACCTGACACACATGTTGTAGCTGTGTAGGAAAGGGAAAAAAAAAATCTAAAGATAAGGATGAATAATAATAATAATAATAAAAATAAATAAATAAAATAACAAATGGTTGATATTACCTTTGTATTTGGTCTAACACACATGTTGTAGCTGCGTAGGAAAGGGGGGGAAAAATCTAAAGATAAGGATGAATGAAGAAACCAAAGGATGGGGGAGAGATAAAAAAGAGATGGTAAAAATGGTTGAAAATGTATTTAATTAAAAGCGTGTAACATTTGTTGTTTTCTTTGCCAGCTGACACACATCATTAAGGTGGTGTTGTTTTTCTTGATTTCCCAATTATAGTAGGGTTATTTTAGTAAACACATGTTGGCTTAACAGGTGCTGTCCATTATTATTTGATGGGTAGCTTGAATGGTAAGGCTTCCAAATTTCGTATTTTTTCTTTTGCCCTTGGCAATCAAATGGGGGATTCATCTGCCATCAATCACAGGTGCTGTCCATTATTATTTGTTTTCCCTTTTTAGAGTACATAATTCTTGGTTTTGAAAATTTTTGTTGTCTAATTAAATGGCTAATGAAAAAGGGATAAACAAAACAAATTAATCAAGATTCTAATTGGAGCTACACATGGCTATAGGGGAACTTAGCCACATAAGTATTTTGGGTCTAACCCAAATTAACAAGCTCCTTAAAATATGTCTTTTTCTGGTAACATAATGTTCAATTTGGGTTTACCCACGTTCATCAAAAAAAAAAAAAAAAAAAAAAAGAAAAGAAAAGAAAAAAGGGTTTACCCACAACATCACACGATTTATCAGCTCCCAAAATTTGCAATTTTCTCCCAAAATCCTTTTTTTTTTTTTTTTTTTTTTCCGAATAGCACTTAGCTCTCAGTCCAACTCACAAAAAAAAAAAAAAAAAACTACTAGCAATGAAAATTAAGCATTAATAATAATAAAAAGGAACTCAGGAGGTTAGTCGAGTTGGTTAGGTTCTCGATTTTAAGGTACTTATACTGAGCTTAACTAAATGTACTCTTTAATTCGAGTTCTGCTATCTATACTTTGAAAAGAATTTCATAAACTAGTACTTTACCCTTTGGAAAACCCATTTGGTGTGAACAGTAAAAACACGTCTTTGTCAACTCCCACCGACAGACATCCCACGTGAAAACGCGATTTCTCAATAAAATAAAATAAAAAAGAAAAAAAAGAAAAAGAAAAAGGAAAACGCGCATAAATACCAAAGCACTACATCAGAGTTCTCACCCAACCAATTCCAACGATTTCTTGAATTCATTTGATCACAAAACACCTCCTCCTACCCCATTGAACTGGACTTGATGGCTAACCCAAATAGACCTGTTTATTGGGCTGTGGGTGCACCTCCCTGCAACTGCCGCGACTGCGCTCCACCTGCTCGTCGTGCAAATCCCTGCAACTGCCGCGACTGCGCTCCACCTGCTCGTCGTGCTAATCCCTGCAACTGCCGCGACTGCGCTCCACCTGCTCGTCGTGCTAATGGCGGATATCAGAATCGTCGTAACATTCCTGGAAGAATGGCTCAAGCTATGGCCATAGGTGCGTATGGGGCTGAAATCACTAATAATGTGGTGAACATATGTGGGGATATGGCTCAAATGTTTAATAGTCAGTGATGGTGATGGTTTTGATTCCTAAATCTAGTCCTAGGGTTTGTTTTTATGTTTTGGTTGTATGAATGTCTTTCTTCTGACTGTATCTGTCTGGATGCAGACAGAGGAGAAACTTCTCTCTTTACTGTTCCTCATCTAAAACCTACACAGTAGGTCTAGATGTTCGAACTTTGTATTTTCTTTTCAAAACTATGCAATTTGATTGTTGGTTATGAATATGGAAGTATGGTTTTGTGTTTCTAAATTCTGTGTAGAGATCTATTGGGCTCTAGTGGGTTTTGCTCAAATATGGCTCAGATTCGGTGGAAATCTCATGAGTTTTGCTCAAATCTGGCGAAACTGCGATCTGTTTTGCACAAATCCGGCGACGATTTGGTTTTTTTGCTCAGATCTAGTCAGTTTTGCGAAAATCCGGCGTCGATTTGGTGTTTTTCTCTCAGATTCGACGAAAAATTTGAGGAAAAATACAGATCGCCGCCAAAAGGGAACTCCGGCGGCATCGTCGCTGGCTTCGACAGATCCGACTGCCGATCAAACAAATCCGACCCATTGAATTTTGCGGTCGGCGGCGGGTTTTCTCACCGGAAATCCGATGTTATCGGGTCGGTTGCGGGTTGGGCACAAACCCGACCCGGACCGCCCCCCCCACCCCCCCCGCCCACCCCCCCCTAAGATTTATCTTTTAATTTGTGTTTTGGCCTTTGAAGAAAACTTATTTTATTAGGAGAAAATTCAGGCCGCCTCAACAACTTTAGGTGAAAATGTGCCTTTTTATAACTTTAAGTAGGACTTTTTTTTATATTTGGATCAATAAATTAGTGTCACTGTAATATAAGTTGATATAATATATATTAAATTATTAATTAATACAATAATTTATTATAATACGAATGAGTGGACATAATACCTATCAAATTATTAATTAGTATAATAATTTATAATAACGAATAAAGTGGGAAATCGTGTTAAGATAAAAACTAAAAAATAAAAAAAAGTGAGAAACCGTGGTCTTAAAAATTATAACCGTGGGCTGCACTGTGCAGTTGCGCAAGCCTGTGCTGCTGTGCCCCTGTGCAGATGTGAGAGGGCCAGGCGTCCCGCCTGTACTCCTATCATTCATTCTATGGCTAAGTTTTAAAGCAACAAACGTGTCCTATCATAGCACTAGAGCATAAAAGGGTCCAATTAGGACTTAAGAGAGGGGCTGAGGGGCAGATAAGGGATGGGCCCTGTCATAGCAAAAAACGTGTCCCATGATGGGACTCCCATCAAACAATTGTGCAGTGAAATAAATTTTTTTTTTAAAAAAATCTCTTAAAAAAGAAGCCTCGTCATCTTTATTTTTGGAAATTTTTGGAAAGACTGGGAGGGGAAGAGGGTTACCTCTGGGACACTGGGGATTTGCACGCATTTTCAAGTTTAATTATTTAGAAAGAGTTCACACTGTTTATTATGGATGTTCTCAAAAAAATTTCTGATATTGAATCCCTGTTATGTGAAGGGAAATGATGCTAACAACTTCATATGGAAGAGATATTGACTTTTGTTGGCTTGATTCTGGGGATTTGTTTTCCTTTTCAATTTGTTGTTGTGGTAATTGCTCTCAATTTAGGACTTAATTTTAGGGTTTAAATTTTATAAGGATTGCGTGTAAAACCTCATATCTATACCCTTCAATTATAACTTTTACGCTCTGTTTGTTTTACTGGAAAACTTTGTAAAGATAATTTTTCACATTTTTTAATGTTTGGTAGCACAAAAAAATACTGGTCAACAGAAAACTATCTTTAGTCAATGAAAAATCCTAATAAATATAAAGCTTGTTTTTTATAAGTTTTTCAAAAAAAATTTTTGGAAAACAATCTCTATCTCACAGTACACTCTCTCACTCTTTCTCTCTTCCTTTTTCTTTTCCTTTTCTCACATCTTCCCTATCACTAACTCTGGCCTCTCCTCTTCCATAGATCTCTCTCCCTCACTCTCTCTCCATATTTCTTTTCCCCTTTATAACACAGTTCTCTGAGTAATTTTTTTTCCCTATTGCTCAATAATTATTTCCTTCCTCTCTACCAACTTGCAAAAGAGAACATATTTGTAGAGGGAATTATTTCATTACTCTCTACCAAAATCTCAATTCTTTACTTTGAATTTCAAACTTAATTTTATTTTTTTTCTAAGAAATTTTTGGTTTGAAAGATTACAAGTGGCAGTTTTTTTGGCACATAAAAGTGCTAAAAAAATAAAAATTAAAAAAGAAGAAAGAATGAATGAATGAAGTAAAAAACGAAAATTTTAAACACAATGCCTATATGGCTCTAAATTGCTTTTACATAAGATAATTTTTTTCGTTGATAGATACATTATGTAGATACTATGTAGTGATGATATATTATGTAGATACATTATATGAATACATAATTTTGAGTAATATTAAAGACTTGTAGTTGACCATAGTAGACAATTAGTATACCAGCAAAAAGAGTAAACAATTAAAAATTATTATTATTTGTACTTATTAAAGATGTATTTCCCTATCAATTTTATGTATATAGACAAATGGTTGATATATATATATACACGTGTGTGTGGACGTTTTTGTCCATATATATGAACAAGATGAGTGGTAAAAATCATGAAAATTTGACAACTAATTTTGATTGTATCTATTGTCAAAATTTTAGTATGAAAATGAAATTCATTCTTGGTTTTTTATTATTATTTATATTGATTACATTAGTTGGTTTACACAATACACATGTTTTAAATTACACAAGAAATATAAAAAATAAAAATAAAAATTTATATACCAAACACCAGAAAACATTCTCAAGCTCATTTTCGAAGTCGTTACCAAATACTGGAAAATGATATAGTTTTCTAGAAAATGCTCTTTGAAAAATGAACAATTTTTCAGAAAACGTTGATGCTGAAACAAACAGAGCGTTAGTATTTTTAAGTGAAAAATTAGGTAATACACATTAAAAATACTATCACTGCTGGAAAGAAAAAAAAAAACTCCGATATCCACCATTGCCATGCACCACCACTACCACTGCTGGTATTTTTTTCTGTAATTTGTAGCTTCTATAGTTTCAAAAATAAATGTGACAAATGTGGTTTGGTTTAAGGAGATTAAAAGCTCAACAACTTCAGGTGGGATACGGATAACAGAGGTTAGTCAAATTAAGTATCAATTTTAAATTGAAGAATCGGTTATGACAAGTAATTAATTGACCGTATATTGCCTGGAGCTTACCCATCAAAGCAAGTCAAAATCAACTTAATTTTGAACAAACAAACAACACCGTCGAGGGAACATAATTTAGTACACACGTCTTTGTCATATTGAATATTGTGAAGGTGACTTTGGGGATTAGGTTTTGTGAGAGCGCCTTTGCTGATTGAGCCATATGCTAATCAATGATAACTTTATCTACCCAAACATTTTCAAACTTAACAATTGAGCCGTATGCTAATCAATGATATCTGATGATGCCAAAAATTTTTAGTAAGCAATGCGGTTCACATGTGTCCTTGATAAAAGCTCTGTACAACACAAAAGTTGAAGATCTTAGGAGTACTGGTGTGGTACTAGCCAAAAACCCTCCGATGGTCAAGTTAAAGAAATCTCTTATTCACAACTCTAGAGTGCCAGAGCTAAGGTGAATTATGCATACCTTGATTTGTGAAGGTCTTGAGATATTTATAGTAGAGTAGGGTTGACCTCTGTGCCTTGGTAAAGAAGTTCATTCCTTATAGGAGAGAACCTCCTTAATTCGCGTATCTCATGGAGTATTTTTCTTGTAGAAGTCTTCTTGATTAGGGTTAAGCCTGAAGTACAAGATGTTCTCTTACATACGCATGCGTGGAGATCGAGTAGGGCCATGTCAAATTTGTCGGAGGTTTGCTTATCCCCTTCAACTTATCCTTGTCAGCCTCTTGCGTCGTCGACAAGGTAGGGTCGTTAGCTTTTGGTGTGGAGACGTAGACATTACGCTACCGTTGTCTCTTATGATCAATGCTGAAGACCTTGCATGACCATCTTTGACCTTGTCATGGGTTAGCATTAATATTACAAATTTGCCCTTATCAGCTGCCCCCTACTCCATAGCCTCGTCAGTTTTAGTTAACGGATTGTGGAGTTAAACCCGTAGCTTTGATCATTAACTGTTCAAAGAAGAGACAGGTCACTTATGGCGTTTCCTTGAGCAACCTTAATTAAATGCTGGAACATGTGGCGCGAGCTGATTGGGTCCGCTTCTAGACAAGTTTGTCGCTTCATCTTCTGTGCATTTTTTTCCTATATATATCCCAGTTCTTCCTTCATTTTCTACATTTTGACCCTTGCTGATTGTTGAGGGGAAAATTTCGATGTTCCCAAGTAGAATATGGGGTAGCCAAGCCGAAACTCAACGATGGACCCTTGAAATAAAGCCCAAAGGCTTTCGGTGTCGTATAAGCCCGCCCAAACAAGAGATGGAGGCTGCACCCTAACAAGAACACAACAAAAAAGCACAATAAACTTGTTATTGTTGTTAGTTTGTTATATTATTAGTAATTTTTATAGCATCATAGTTCAAATCAGTCCTCTAGCGGTAAAGGTGAAATTTCACTTAAAAATCCAGAAGTTAATGATTAAATAAATTTATGAAGGTATTCAATCCTTGGAGTCCTTGTGTGTCTCAGTTAGGGGAATTTATAGTACTTTTAGCGATCATTACATCAATGTTAGGGAAAAAACCAATCGTTATAAATACATTATATCATTCATCATAACAATAATAAATAAAGATTAAAGGCTTCATAGTTACAAATAAAAGAAGAAAAATAGGATGGAATGAAGGAAGAGAAAGATCCCCAGCTCAGTGTAGCAAGTATTAAACTAAAATTTTGGTGAGTGTATAATTATAAGGCATGAATGAGGTGGGCTATTTTGAATGAGTGAGATGAGATTAACATCAAGATCAAGGCTTTTTGTGAGTGGTCTGTTTATGACTAGTTGAGAGACATTTATGGGCTGTGTTTGTGTGAAAAAGGGAAGAGAACATCTGAGATTAGATGATTGTAGGCTAAGTATAATGAGTGGTGAGCTTGAGGGAGGCTAAACCATGAGCAAGATAGCAAACAAACCCGAAATTTCAGAGAGGGTAGTGTGAGAGACCGCGCCCCCGACCCGTTTTATTATAATGAGTTGTGTTGAGCCAAACCCACGTGAATGGGTGGAGTCGTGTTATTGTCTCTCAAAATGAAGGGTTTTACAATGGAGTCGCCACTTATTTAATTATTGGAAAAATAAGAAAACCAAAAATTGAAAAATGCATCATTTTATTAATTTTCAATTGAATTTACATTGGTCATAGGAAAATTACATGGCTTTGGTCCTAGATACAATCTAAGAAAAAGTACATGGCTTTGTTTCCTAGTTACAATCTAAAAATTGAAAATTACATGGACAAGTATTTGATCTACTAACCCTTGATCTAAGTTCGGAGGCTATGTTACAAGATGGGAAGGTGTTAGGCACCCACCTTGCCCGGTGAAACCGGTCTTTTAGACTATGGTGGCCAACATTTATATCATATCATCCAATATGTCAATCAATTTACATGATGAATTTAAGGTGTGTGCATGTGATGAACCCTAATTCAATTTATTAAGCATGGCATTTGGATTGAAAAAAATGAATTCTAGTGAACGTGTGTGGATGGTGATACCCTAGATTCAAAGATTTGAAAGAATTATGAAATAAACATGTTTTTCATATTTTTGATGTGAATTTAAGATTAAAACTAGTGTTATGCATGAACATGTGATGAACAACCAAGAACATGTGAAGAACACATAATAACATTTAAGAACATTCGAAAATATTCAAGGAAATTTAAATAGTTACTATCATGCTTTAATCCTAAATTTTTATCATGGCAACACAAAAAATAAGTTAGGAAAAGGAATTATACCTTCATGCAAGATCAATATGGTGGATGAGGAGACTCTTGAGAGAGGTGTTATTGGTGGAGGAAAAGAAGAGTTAGGAGAGGAAGAGTGAGTCTCACTCAATATTTTGAGTCTCAAGAAGACCAAAACATGACAAGACTACTCAACTTCCTAGAACTCAAGAGAGGAGAAGAGAGGGGAGTTTTTCTCCCTCCCCTGGAATGAAGGAGAGGGGGGTTTATATAGTGGTGGTGGAGGAAATATGAATAGAAGGCCATTAATGAGGGTTGACAAAGAATCATGAACCTAGACCTCATGTTAGCCTTTGGGGAGATTTGGTGCATTAAATGGAAAGATTGGTGGGAGTAAGGAGCAAGGCAAAATTCGGTTTTCCCGTAGCTGCTGTAACAGTTTGTAGAGCCAATTTTGAAAAATCATATCTGACTCAATTCTGATCGGAATTGTCTCGTTCTTGTGCTCAAATTGAAGCCCCGGATGTCTAGTTTCTGGGAAAATTAACCTCATTCACAGATTCAAAATATTCTGAGAGATATCAATGAAATAGTGAGCAGAGGTCATTTCTTAGAAACATGGTTTCAGCACAATTAACATTAATAGGTCCAAAATTAGTTTCCAATTAACATTAATAGGCTCCAATCACTCCCATTTCAGACATAATTAGTTCCAAATTTACCCTAATTAAAAGATAATTGCACAAATTACTCATTGAATAATTAATGTTTAATTATCTAATTAATTAGGTGTATGCAACCTTACCAGAAAATGTAGTCCTAACCAATCAAATTATGACACATCATTAATTTCAAATTGATTATAATTATAACCAATTGGAATCAATTGTCCATAATCACATAAGGTCAGACTCAATTTGTGATAGTGCATCTCGGCCATTAAAACTTGATTTGATGATAACTTTCAATCTGATGGTCCGATTAGGGCTTATGACTAATCGATTTGATCGTTACAACATCAAGATCATTTTGGTAAAATGAGATTAAGGATCTAATGACCAAAATTAAGATGCATATTTCCAAGGTGAAATTACCCTTTTACCCTCTAAGTGAGGTTAAATGCGGGTTGCAAAATGCGGTGTCAACAGGTAGCTGCCCTCTTTTTGGGCTGAGTGCTTATACTTTTATAATGGAGTTTAGAGAAGTATTAATTAACAAGAATCCAAAAAAAAAAATGTAAGCCTCATTCAGGGGAGCCTTGATAGCTGAATTAATAGCTTGAATTTGGTCTAAAAATGGGAGATTTGCTTTTGGGGCTATTTTGCTTTTTTGGGCAATGTCACACATGGGTAGTATTTAGGGTAATCTTGCATTAAATGCTAAGATTGCTGAGATTGTGTTCAGCCAATGGGATTAAGCAAGTATTAAGGAAGAATCCTAGTGCTGTAACTGAGATTTGGTCTCTAGGAAGTAGGATTCAACACCCCAAGCCAGGTGTCAAAGTTTAAGTCCACTTCAAAGAGTTCCGCTAGATAGTTCTGCTGGAGATCCCTTTATGCCCTCCAAACTACATGTTCCCAATTTTTCTCTTTTAGGATTCATGGGATTAGTACATGAATCATGTCTTGAACGTTTTTGACATTTATAGCATCAATTTGTTGAAGTTTGGATAATTTGGTTTCAGCTCCCCTTCCGCTGGAGGTGCAGTCTTGAGGAAGATGATGGAGTCCCATCATCCTTTATACTTTAGCTGATGTTACAAGCCTTGGGTACTGTTTACGTTAGGTAGAGAGTGACGACAATCGATGGGACCGCCCCTAGTTCATCCTTAAGGACTTGGTTCTCTTGTTGTAGTCTCTAGTTGTTTTTTGGTTAAGGATGAACAAGGGCTGGTTGCCCTCTCTCAAGCCTCTTGCTGGGGACTTTTTAGGCTGGAACTTTGCTCAATTTCAGCACTTTTAGTTGGGCCACATGATCCTTTCTTTGCTAGGGCTTATTCCCTACTCCATGAGATTCTTGGCCCTACAAAATGGGCATTAAAGACATGCTTTGCCATGGGTTTTTTTACTCCTCATGGGCTTTAGTTGTTAGTAGAAATAAAATGAATCCATGAGCTTTAATAAATATTTATGATAGATTTTGGGTATTAATTTCTATGGGCTTTAAATAACAACTTGTATAGTTTCTCATAATTTTGCTATGGATTACTTTGTAAATGATATTTTCTTTGGGGCTTTTTAAATAGTGACCTCCAATATTTTTCTTGAGAATAATATTTATCATGAGTTTTAAATAAATATGGTAACAACCACTATAATGGAATAATGTTATGTTCTCATGAGTTTCTCTATAGATAATCATAATGGACATGTAGGATGAATAATTACCATAAGTTTCAGTGATAAATATTATGAATGTTGTGATGTAATATAGATAGTGAACATAAGTTCATAACATGAAATAAATAAATGTCATGGGTCTAATAATGACTTTCCATGGGCTTTTTATAAGATGATTGCCATGGGTTTTGAGAATAGATAATTCATAAATTTCATGAGCTTGTAATATTATAGTAATAGGTTTAAGAATCTAAAGTATTGTTCATTATTGTAGAATAATTATGATATAGTATTTTGCCAAGTATTAATAACCTTGAGATTTTGATAGAATAGTGCCAAGTAGTTAGCTTGAGCTTTTAATAGTGCCAATGAGAATTGAGCTTTGATGTTGCCAATGAGAATTGGGTTTTAAATATTGCTAGCAAGAACTGGGCTTTGATATTGCCAATGAGAATTAAGCTTTGATGTTACCAATGAAAATTGGGTTTTGGATATTGTCATGAGTTTAAATCATGAACTTTGATTATGGATTTGAATTCCATTGATAAAATTTTTTTTCCATGGACTTGAATCATGAGCCTTTCGAATTTTGCCAAGCATAAGTATTCTTGGGCTTTAAATAGAAAATGATGTGTGTATTGGGTTCATAGGGCCGGTTTTGGGCTTAGCTAAATAATGATAATAAAATTGGATAAAATATGAGTTTTTGGGCTTTTTGCGATAGTTTGTATTATGACCCAATTTAGATAGTGAGATATGAAATATTTATGATTAATGGAATAATAGAGCAAAGATATTTGGGAAAACCCAATAACTTGTTAGTGGTATAAATAGGTGGTACTCAAATAGAATTAGGTGTAAAAAAAAAAAGTATCTTAACACTGATCTTGAGAGAAAGAGCTTGTCACCTTTTGAACTCTTTACCTCCACCAGCCTGTTGATCTCGTCAACGTTATTGTTGTCATCTTTCAAGGACCGTCCTCTTTTCCAAGGAATCACTTATTTGTAAGTTCTCTCTTCTTTTATCCCTTATTTTTATTTTTCTAGTTAATAGTGAGGCCGTCAACTTAGGTTTTTAGAATGAATCCGTCGCTTGTAGGTAGTTAGATGTCTATAAAGGCGATGAGTGAATAGTCGTCGATCTGCGAGAGAGCGGGCTACGACAAGGTCTTTCAATCAGGTCGTGAACCTGAGGATGGCTTCTCCTGGTCGTCAGAGAGGGAAATGTCAGCCCAATCTCCTGACGAGGAAGTGGAGAGTTGTGGGGGAGGAGAAAAGGAAGAAGTAGTGAGTGATGATGAGGATGAGGGTGATGAAGGGGAAGAGGAGAGAGATGGTGACGGGGATGAAAATGACGGTGATGAAGAAGCCTTAGAGAGTACTTGGGGGGGCCTTGAAGATGACCGTCCTTTTATCCTCCCCAAGTCCTGGGCCGTCAATGACTTCCTGCTGACGATGTCGGACAAGGTTTTCAAAAATTTACATGACCGTTACCAAATTCTAGACGACATTCCTATCCGTCTTCCTGAGAAGTTTGAGAGGTGTTATTCAAGAAAGATCGTGGACGTCGGCATGTACGACGCCATGTTTGCAGCAGGATTGAGGTTGCCATTGATGACACTTCATCATCGGTTGGCTAATTTCTTGGGTTTGATTGTCAGCTAAATTGCCCCCAATGCTTGGAGAATATTCATTGGGGCTGAGATTTTGTGGAGTCGTCTAAGTGGCGAGAACTGTCAACTAACTTTTGACGAGTTCTTCTAGTGCTACTGACCCCAACATATTGTCTCGTCTTAAGGGACATACCAATTCTGGACTTGATCCCTAATAGCACTTCTGGTAACATAATATGTCTTTTTTTGGTAACATAATGTTCAATTTGGGTTTACCCACAACATCACACGATTTATCAGCTCCCACAATTTGCAATTTTCTCCAAATCCATTTAACCAGTCCATTTTAATTTCCAAATAGCACTCAGCTCCCAGTCCAACTCACAAAAAGAAAACTACTAGCAAAAAGAAAACTACTAACAATAATAAAAAGGAAAAGAGTGGAGTTGAGGCTGATGGCACTAATTTCTAGGCTGTGTCGAATGCGTGTATCTTTCCCTGAAATCCCTACTAGAACCTCACATAAACACTCCCTCTCTCTCACTCACACACACACTAACAGACATCCCACATGAAAACACGGCCTGTGCTGCTGTGCGCCTTTGCAGTACAGATGTGAGATGTCCAGGCGTTCAGCCTGTACTCCTATCGTCTATGGCTAAGTTTTAACTTTTAAAGGAAAAATGGTGTCCTATCATAGCACTATAGCAGAAAACGTGTCCTATGATGGGACTCCCATCAAACAATCGAGCAGTGAAATAAACTAAAAATATATATAATTTAAGTTAAATAAATAGGACCCTCATCATCTTCATTTTCAGAAAGATAGAGGAGAAGAAGGTTACCTGTGGGAGACTGGGGATTTGCACACATTTAATCTTTTTGCAAATTTAATTATTTAGAAAGAGTTCACACTGTTTATTCATTCTGTTTATTATGGATGTTCTCAAATAAATTTCTGATATTGAATCCCTGTTATGTGAAGGGAAATGATGCTAACAATTTCATATGGAAGAGATATTGACTTTTGTTGGCTTGATTCTGGGGATTTGTTTTCCTTTTCAATTTAGGATTTAATTTTAGGGTTTAAATTTTATAAGGATTCTGTGTAAGACCTCATATCTATACCCTTCGATTATAACTCTTCTAGTATTTTTAAGTGAAAAATTAGGTAATACACATTAAAAATACTATCACTGCTGGAAAAGAAAAAAAAAACTCCGATATTCTCCATTACCGTGCACCACCACTACCACTGCTGGTATTTCTTTCTGTAATTTGTAGCATCTATAGTTTCAAAAATAAATTTGACAAATGTGATTAAAAGCTTGTAAGTTTGGACAGATTAAGTTGTTATATGTATTGGATTTGCACTAGGTTTTCGGGTGGGAGTGTCGATTGTGGAACGTGGTGATCTTGGACTTGGTTGATGGGTGAAGAAAAGGCTCTACAATTTTGATTTTTTTTTTTTTTTTTTTTTTTCATGTTGGTTGAGCAGCTTGAGCTCCAGTGGAACAATGGTGGATATCTTGCACTAGATTTTAAGGGTAAATTTTACCATGGTTAATGCCACTAAACTTTAGTTGTGTTTGATAAAAAAAAGAATACTTGGTAGAATTTAAAGTCCTTATTACCCAAAAAATAAAAACTAAAAGAATTTAATTAAATAACTCGTTCACATTGGCCGCCTTCATTAATGTAGAGGTGACTTAATTTTAGACTTTTCTTCTTGTTTTGGACACATACTAAGTTTATGTAATATAATATATAGCATACTAATATTGTCTTTAAAAAGTAAGAAATAGACCAATAAGCTACAAAAAGCCAAGTTAGCTTGAGCTTAATTGGACTCGAGTTGATGAGCTCCTTTGTTTGGATAGAATTAATTTGCTCGCAATACACATCGACTATCTAGTATGACCCAAATTCTAGAATAAACATCATCTGTCTATTCCACTACTTTATTCCCAAGAAAAAGACCTAAGCTCCCTTTTTTCTTGTGTCTTTTTCAAATTAACATTTGGTGAGTTCACTGGGATTTGATGTGCATGATGATATCACTTGAACATGGAAAGCTTATCTCTTTGCCATCTCAACTCTGATCAAGTTGGACCATGACCAATCGGTTTCTTGTACTCCCTCAATTCCGAAGAGGTAGAAGGAGTTTCCTATCATATGGCTGTTGCAGTGGCAGCTATGTACATACAGCCACTCAGTTCAGCGACTACAACTGAAATCGTTAGTCGTTTGCTGATGCATATGAGTCTAACCCTAGACGCTTACCGCAATCATAAAAGAAATGTCTAACCTAAATAATATAACTACCAGTCATTGTTGTGCGGAAATTAATATTATTTTATTTGTGTTTTTTTTTTTTTAATTTTGGATCGTTGTTTTATTATTCTTTGGATCGTTATTTAATTTGTGTTTTTTTAGGTTATAAAACGACTTCATTCATTGAACAGTGCAGTAGAAATAATAGGTAGGATACGGATAGCAGAGGTTAGTCAAATTAAGTATCAATTTTAAATTGAAGAATCGGTTTTGGCAAGTAATTAATTGACGGAGAAAGTTTCTCTCCAATCTGGATTGGAGGAACTCTCTCCAAACCATGCTGTGTCATTATCAGATAATGACACCTGTCCCTACCCACATTCAAAAAAAAACTCCCGTTAGTCACTCCCGTTAGCCACTCTCCCGTTAATGGACTGTGTTACATTTCCCTCTTTTGTTTATTTTCAACAGTGCAATTATTTCCCACCATAACCAAAACGAAAAGCTCAGTCCCTAACCACTCCAGTCACTCACACTCTCTGTTTCCTTCCTTCAGCCCTATACAGCTCAAATCCCTTATCCATCTCTCTCATTCGTTCTTTTCCCTTTCTCTCTTCAATTGATCTCAGCCGCACTCAACCAATGCTCCCTCCGCCTGTCCCCCCCGATCTTTCCATCGTTGCCGATTCCGATAGTCCCACCCATCCACCACTCTTCGCCATTCCACCCATCCAATCCCTTCCCTCTTAGTTGGCGCCACTCCCTCCAAACCTCTCTCATTCTGCCGTTCCCACCCCCTTCCCCCTTCTCTCTCACTGCCTTCCCCATCCCCCACCCAACTTGTCGCCGCCGAGAACCACTTCTCCATACCCTTCTTTTTGTGGCAATGTCAGTGATGAAGACAATTGTGTTCGCGGTGATCTCTGTGATGAAGACAAAGATGATTCCTTTGGTGGTAATCTCTGTGACGAACACAAAGACGATTCCTTTCGCAATAATCTCTATGATGAAAACAGAGACGACTGCTCAACCTTTTTCAAGGTTTGTTTTCCTTTAGCAGATTTGAGATTTTTATGCATTGGTTTGTTATTTCTATTGTTGTTCATTGTTTGTGATTGATTTTCAAAGTTTGAATATTGGAGCTTGCCTGATCTTAGTTGAGTTTTGTAGCTTCGGATTCTAGTGGATTTTCAAAGTTTGCTCTTGGGTTTTTTCTTGATTCTTGTGGATTTTCTTTTTAAAGAATTTTTTGGAGGAAACTGTTTAAAAGGGAAATTTTTTTGAGGTTTTGTTTGTTTGGATTGGAATCTTTGTAACAATGGAAGGAAAATTAAGGCTTTTTTTTGGGTTGAAAAAAATTAGCTACAGTTTTACTTAGGTTCTTGTAAAAACTGAGAAATCTAAATAGAATTGAGAGGATTTCATTAATTGAGAGAGAATTACAAGAATTGGGAAAAGAATGAATGAAATCAATACATAAGGTGCTCTGTTTTATATACACAGAAAAATATAACTAACTCCCTAAAGGTGCTCTGTTGCACTGCTTGCTGCCCTCGTGGCTTGACCAGTGCATCTACCATCAGCACCTGCTGCACTGCCTGCTACTCTTGTGGCTTGGCTAGTGCATCTCTCATCAGCAGCTGCTGCACCACTTGCTACCTCTGTGGCTTAGGTTATGCAACTCTGCTGTGGGATGTTGCTTGCACTTTTAACAGTTCACTAATTAAATCCAACTATTTAGGGGCAAATACATAGTTAAATTTAATTGGAGAACATAAGGTACAACATTGAACTAAGTGTATCTAAGTTTTGTTCTTTTTTGTAACTGGGTATCTAGAAAACAAAAGTATGTACTTACTAAAACAGGTACTGATTTCAGCTTAGATTTGAGGCTTTCTTTGTTATTTGGAGTTATGTTAACTATATGAAAATGTTAGTTTTGTATCTTTGTTGAAGTATTTGTTTCTTTTACTTAATCTGCTAAGGAAATTAAACCTTTTTAGGTGGGACATGATAATTTCTTCCCAACCATCATTGTCAAATTCTAAGTAAAATTTATATGGAGTTGATAGAAAAGAAAACCATATCAAGAAATGAACTTTGATATTTATCAGTCACACTATTTTGCAATTTTTCTCATGTCATTGATTTGTTGTTGTGCATCAGTTCATTTATATGTTTTTATTTATTTTTTTTCATATGCAAATTTATTTTCCTAATTTGCTTACCCTTTTTTTTTTAATTATTCAAAAGGAGGCTCAAGTAGTACCTACTCATGGAAGCCCAAAAAATTCAAGCACTGCAATAGATGCTCCAAAAATTGGCATGAAATTTGATTGTGATGATAGTGCATATGAATTTTACAAAGATTATGCCCACCAAATTGGCTTCAGTGTACGGAAACAATTTATAAAGAGAGGAAATATGGGACAAGTCATAAGGAGAACATTTTGTTGCTCAAAAGAGGGTGAACGAGGTGTTGACAAACGCCAAGAATAGGTACATTTTCATCGCCCAATCTCACGAGTAGGTTGTTTAGCACAAATGACATGTCAACTTCAAAAAGATGGTATGTTAGAAGTTGTTTCCTTTCATGAACAACATAATCATGAGTTTGCTCCTTCACCAATGAAACATATGTTAAGGTCAAAAAGAAAAATTGCACCTGCTCAAAAAGCTATTGCAAATGATGCAGAGAAGTCTGGAATATCAATAAAACAAACTATAGATTTATTGAGCATGCAAGTTGGTGGTCATGAAAATCTTGGTTTTTTGGATTATGACTATAAAAATCATGTGCATCGTGAGAGGAGAAAGGCTTTGAAGAAAGGTGATGCTCATGCTGTGATGGAATACTTTCATCATATGCAATTAGAAGATCCATCTTACTTTTATTCAGTACAAGTTGATGATGATGGTCTAATATTAAACATATTTTGGGCTGATGCTAGATCAATAGTTGATTATGGTCACTTTGGAGATGTTTTGTGTTTTGATACAACTTATTGGACAAATCAATATGATCGACCCTTTGCTCCGTTCATCGGGGTTAATCATCACAAACAAACAATAATCTTTGGTGCAGCTTTACTTTATGATGAAACCATAGAGTCATTTAAGTGGTTGTTTAAAACTTTTTTGAGTGCAATGTCAGGGAAGCAGCCAAGAACTATACTTACAGATCAGTCTGCTGCAATGGCTAAGGCAATTGCAGAGGTATTTGTTGAATCGAATCATCGTTTATGTGTATGGCATATTTATCAAAATGCTGCTAAGAAACTAAGTCATGTATTTCATTCATCAAAGCAATTTGCATCTGGTTTGGGCAATTGTATGTATGATTATGAAGATGAAGATGAATGGCTAGTTGCATGGAATAATATGCTTGAGAAATATAATCTTACTAATAATAAATGGTTGTGTGGGATATTTGATCTAAAAGAAAAATGGGCCATGGTATATGGTCGACATATGTTTACTGCTGATATGAAAAGCACCCAACGCAGTGAGTCAATGAACAATGTGTTGAAAAAATACTTGAAATCGAAATACAATCTTTTGCCTTTTTTGGGACATTACACAAGAGTTTTGGCTGATAGGAGACGTCAAGAATTACAAGCTGAGTTCAAAATGAGGCAGACAATACTGGTTTTACAACTTGATGTAGAGATATTGAGACATGCTGTAAAGTTGTACACCCCCAAAATGTTCAAAATGTTTCAAGATGAATATATGAAGATGGGGGATTGTACAATTTTCAAGGTTAGTAAATCTGATACTACCATTGAATACAAAGTTAAATATTGGCAAAAAAACTCAAGAGCACCTGGTTAAATATGAAGTCTCAACAACTAATGTTCAGTGTAGTTGCATGAAGTTTAGCTTTGTAGGAATTCTCTGTGTCCATGCTTTGAAGGTTCTTGACAAGAAAAACATTAAGATACTTCCAACTCATTATATACTGAAAAGATGGACACAAGATGCAAAGGTTGGTTCTATCAAGAGCTATCATGGTGTTGATATTAAAGGTAATGTTCAAGAGTCATTGGGAAAGCATTACTCTCATTTATGTCACAATTTTCGTGAAGTTTCCATACTTGCAGCAGAGTCTGAGATAATGTATAATTATGCCAAAAAATGTTCTGACACATTATTGAAGGATTTGCAGGAAATGAGGAAAAAATGTTGTTCCTTTAGCATGGAGGATCAGACAGAGGTCCATGATGAAGTTGTTCTTGGGGATGTTTTACAAGGTGATAATGGATGCCAATCCCATGAGGGCATAACTTTTCAAAATATACGTGGGATTAAAACAAAACCTACTGTTGGACGTCCAAAATCAAGGTTGAAAGGTGTGTTAGAACGGCCAAGAAATCCTAAATCTCAAAGAAAAAAGGCATGTGAGTCAAGAGACTTAAGACAAGATCAATCACTTGGATGCCAAAATAAAGTAAGATATGCTACATTGCACTATAATATATGAATCTATATGTCTATAAATTTATTTTAAGTTTATGTGACAATTATTCTTTCCACATGTTATAGGCCAATTCCTCAGTTGACATTAATTCTCTTGAAGAACATAGTAATCTTGAACAAGTTTCACAGTTGGTGGATAATTTCACTCAGGTATGTATCTTTGGGTTTACATCCTCCCTTTATACGTGGTTCATTGATTTGAGTACTTATTTTGTATCTGCATCTTTTCATTATGACTGGAATCTATATAATATACATTAATTAATAGGACTGCCTTTGACGTTGGGTGGAATCCATAGGTGTAATGAAGTTGAATTTTCTTAAAAGTTTTGTTCAAATGGATTGAATTGGTACCTTAAATAAAAGTGCCTTTGACTGCAATCTTTGTAAATATAATCTTAATTTCATTCAATTGAATTGGTACCTTAAATAAAGTGATATGTTTTTTATTCCTAATCATTACTTTTTAGATGATTTTGACACATATGGTATTTGGGAATTACTTTATTGGGGTTGAGAATTATGTAGGATTGTGTGAATTGGTTGAATTATGTTCTGTAAATGGCCTTTTGGGCTTAATTTTTTTAAATCTTTTTGGGGTTGATGTGTTTTTGGAAATAGTACAAAAACCCATATAGTTTTTTAGCTTATGCTTTTTATTCAAGTGATTAGTTGATGAATTGTAGTGCTTAATCTGTATTATTAGGATTTCAAATGTTCTGGTTTCAGCTCATTATTGCTGTGAAACTTGTTTGATAGTTGAGATACTTGTTTGTACAAGGTTGGATTCTTTACTTGATTATGGGTATTTTGTGTTTCTTGGGTGTCAAATTATGGGATTGTTTCAAGTGAACGGCTTGGAATAGGTTTTGGGGGAAATTTTAAAAAGTTGGCATTGGATTAACTTTGATGGAGCATGCATGACAAGTTGCTTAATTGGAAATTTAGAAACTAAATTATGATAGAATATTAACAAAAGAAAGTAACTTTGGATATAATAAAAGACAGCTTATTTATCAATAAGTGTGCAAGCAGACAGCTTTTTAATCGTAGTTATTTATTTGTTTAATATTGTTGTTGAAGTTATTTGGTTGTATATGAAATGCAGTAAATCTGAAAGTTAAAATCGGTCACATACGACGATGCTGGTTGTGTTTGGAAGGTTATTGTTAATCTGAAGCCTTTCCATAGTATCTGCATCTTTTCATTATGACCGCAATCTATATAATATACATTAATTAATAGGAGTGCCTTTGACGTTGGGTGGAATCCATAGGTGTAATGAAGTTGAATTTTCTTAAAAGTTTTGTTCAAATGGATCTCAGTTCACTCTTCTTTTGGCTCTTTAATGTCTTTCCTAGGTCTTGTAGCTGTTTTTATCCTTAAATATTGAGTTGTAATTAATATTTTTTGCAGGTGTTGTTTTTATCCTTAAACGTCACAAGTTTTGTTGCTCTTTGCTAAATATTTTTTGTTACTTATGGTAATATAATATTTTTTAGTCTTTTGAATTTTATGCAGATGAGCCTCGTATACTAGAAATTTGTGAGGTTATGAGCTAAATTCTTATTAAATCTTTAAGAATGATCATTTTCTATCCCATATAATTGTGGTCCTGCCCCTACCACCACCTCCATCCCAACTAAAAAAAAGCAGTAGCTTTTGCATGCTTCATTGGGTATTTTTTCTTTTCATTAATTGACTGATGTAAATTTGTTAAAATGTAAAATGTAGGAATTTGCCTTTTGTAGTCATTTGGTTGGACAAGACTATGTTGTTAGACAAATTGTTGAGACAAATCAGGTATGCATATTCCTTGTGATTTTTGCTACAACTTGATTTATTTTTTTCATACATATATTTATATTTGATGGCATATTTGCAGGATTCAGTAACTCCTGATGATAATTTGTAATCCTTGAAGAGTATCATGTTGGAGACTTTTTGAATTATATTTTTGCAGAGCACGTCTTACTTGGCAAGCTAGTCAATATTTTTGGACAATTTTTTGCACAGCTAATGGACAATATATGGGACATACAAATGACAGCTAGTGGACAACAACATATTGGACAATTTGTTGGAAATAATATCTAACAATTTTTGTAACTAATGAAGCTACTCAAACATGTTAGATTCTATATTTGCATGTTTAAGTAGCTTCTAGTTAGGCACTAATGATATATGTAAAATGACATATTTTTAAATGCAATGGAAATGTACATTTTTATATGTTAAGATCCATATGTGCATAACTGCATATCATGTAATGAAGTTGAGGCAATATCTCCCACTTGTAGCATAATTCACTGTTAATAGAGGTGAAAAATTGAGGCAAATATCTCCCACTTTTCAACAATGATATTTGTATTATGGCTTAAGTTGTGCTCATCTCTAAGAATATCAGCTAACACAAATTCCATATACAAAGTCCAATGGAAATTTTCTTTTTTGGTTAAAAGACAATAACATTAAACTAAAAAGCTATATCCAGTTCAGTACAAAGTTTGTTAAAAAATACGCCATTACAGTCATCCTCCAAAGCCTTAGCTAAGTCCACAAGTGGACTTGTAAACAAAGTGAAATCTAGTTCTTGGTCAGCACCTATTGTAGCCATCAAATCAGCGCCTATTCTAACTCAACAATAAGGCAGGGTATATTCATGCTACAACACAACATAAGACCATCCCTAAGCCCCCAAAGTTCAGCAGCAAAGCTGTTAGTTGCTCCAACGTGTCTTGTGAATCATGCAACCCAATTTCCATGCTCATCCCTAATTACACCTCCACATCTAGCCCGCTCCATACAGCCTATAGACGATCCATTAGTGTTCAACTTCTTCCACCTTGCTGGAGGTTTCTCCCAACTGATTCTTTTGCTAGTTTTGCAGACTAGATTTCATGTTGAAGTCACACAATACATAAACTCCAATGTTTGGTTGTAGATCTCCATAGGCAGATTTGGATTTGGATTTTTCCTGTTGAAGACGTATGAATTTCTGCTCTTCCATATACTCCACACAGCAAAGTTGAAATAACTTTTGTCTTCTCCTCCATTTTCAGTTCTTGGTTTTCTTTTCATTTTCCTGCTTAACCTTGCTTACATCCGTCCTCCCATTCCCTATATGTTGAAATAATCATGATAAAAAAAAAATTAATAATCTTATAGATGCAAGCATTACATAATATGACATATATGATAAAAAAGAATAAATATAACAAGACCAATGGTGAATACAGTTTTCAAAATACAAAGTACAAGACTTCACAAATTGCCGGAAAAAGGATTAGGAATTTCAACTAAGCCATCCAAACATAACAGCCTATTGCATTTTGGTTCCCCATTCAATCATTGCATAGAAAATGCGTAATGCATTTACATATAATACAAAAAAATATATATATATATATATATTATCAAACTACTAATTAACACATCACAATTTTAATGCCTACCCACAAACTATGAAAATCCACATATTACTTAAGCATGAGTTTGAACTTTGAAACCATTCCCCTAAGTCTGCTCTGAATTATGCAATAACAGGGAGTATTGGCTAATTGTTTCTGTTTTAACACAAGTCTGTAATGGCCTTTCAATTTTCCTGTCAATTTTTTATTTTCATTCTCATTATGTTCTTTGTAATCCCAGATAGAAAGTGTTTTTTTTTTTTAATAACATTTATCATTCTTCTTACCACTTCTCAAGGCACTCATAGCAATATCGTTTTCTATTACAATTGGAATAGCAGATAACAACGCTCTTATCATTCCGTTGACATTGATGACACATCAGACTCTCTTTCTTGTTTTGGGAAGGCTTATCCTGCAATGCATTGCCAATAAGCTTGTTCAAATGGAACACAATTCATTTGTTGGCCATTAAAAACAAACAGGGCATAAAAATTCACTATTACGATTTCAATTGATACAGGAAACGCAAAGCAAACAGCAACTCAAATAGTTTGAACTAGACCTCACTTCTGCTGGACTTTTAAAAATAAATAAATTCAATCCCATTGCGTTTGGAGGTCGAAGACACATCTTTCAATTTTTTCCTTCGGTTCACATGATAGAGCTATTTTCCCCAGATAGTTGCATTATCATAATACAATAATCTCAAAACATCTATGCATTTCATTTTTATTTTTAACAATGAGAGTCAGACACACACACACACACAATATGATTTTTTATATAATTGAAAGAATAAAAATGTGTGCAATGCAAAGGTTTTTACCATAGCATTAGGTGAAGGTGCTGAGGTCGATTGTCCTTCACCGGAATCAACTCTGTCTATGTTATTATAACACGCAGATTGTTCCATCACCTTTTTCTTCTTCTTTCTCTCAGTGGTATCGCTATGAGTCTGATTTCTCTTTTTCTGATTATTTTGTATCTGTTGAGCCAAATGCTTGTCGCAGTAGGACTTTCCAGGCGATGCCTTTTCACTGCACCGCCACCTGTTGGGTCCAGCGCTTCGCCTACATCGTCGATCCTCCTCCCCCATCAAGATTCAGGATATTCATTTATTTTTCGATCGTTGGAGTCAGAGAATATATATGGAAAATTATTCAGCTTTGCTCAGACTCAGATAAATAGTCTAAATTAGTTAAAGGAATTAAGGAAGGGTGAGGGATTGCCACAAAAGGAAGGGTTTGGAGGGGTGGTTCTCAGCGGCGACAGTATGGGTGAGGGATGGGAACGGCAGAATGAGGGATTCGATGGGTAGAATGGTGGAGATGGTGGATGGGTGGGATCGTCGAAGACAGGTGACAAATCGGGGAGACCGGCGGAGGTAGCGTCACACAGGGATTGCCACAAAAAGAAGGGTTTGGAGGGGTGGTTCTCAGCGGGGTGAGGGATGGGAACAGCAGAATGAGGGATTCGATGGGTAGAATGGTGGAGATGGTGGATGGGTGGGATCGTCGAAGACAGGTGACAAATCGGGGAGACCGGCGGAGGTAGCGTCACACAGGGATTGCCACAAAAAGAAGGGTTTGGAGGGGTGGTTCTCAGCGGGGTGAGGGATGGGAACAGCAGAATGAGGGATTCGATGGGTAGAATGGTGGAGATGGTGGATGGGTGGGATCGTCGGAGACAAGTGACAAATCGGGGGGACCGGCGGAGGTAGCGATGGGGAACCGATTGGGTCTGGAACAAAACAGAGAGATGGGGAATCGATTGCGTTGAAGGAGAGAGAGAAAGGACTGATCGTTTAGTTGACGGTGGTGAGATTCAAAGCCATATGTGGTCTAGTGGCTACCTGTCCCTCAAAAAGCTTGAAGTTTACCGTGAAGAGATATAGGTGATGGTGGTGAGAAATTATTAAAAATTGACTAACGGGAGTGACTAACGGGAGTTATTTCTTGAATTTGAGTGTTAGTGGGTAGGGACAGGTGTCATTATCTGATAATGACACAGCATGGTTTGGAGAGAGTTCCTCCAATCCAGATTGGAGAGAAACTTTCTCGCTTGGTGTTGGCTTTGTGCACATGAATTATGGACTTGCAGCATGTAAGACCGGGAATGATCCTCAAAGGAACGAATAAAAAAGGCAACATGTCATATCAATGTGAAGTTTTAAGAATATTTTTATTTTTTAGTGAATCGGTTCAAAACTTTGTTTAAATTCTTGACCAAAAAAAAAAAATAGAGTTAAGTGAATAAATGGATAGAGTCCTATGGCTCCAATTATAGGTAAAAACCAAGTTCAACTTTTTGATAGTTAAATAAGTATATGGAGTTAAAGTATTTGAACTTTAAATATTTTGGAGATATCATCAATACCAACTGTTTGGGTTATAATGTTCTGGACACCAAGTTCAACTAGGTTTTGGTATTGGTACAACGTGACCCAATATTAAAGTTCAAATACAATATATAGGGTTGTCCTCTATTTTTTAAAGAAATAAGTATTTGAGGATTAGGTTTTGTGAGAGTACCTTTGCTGATCTAGCCTTATGCTAATCAATGATAACTTTATCTACCCAAACATTTTCAAACTTAACAATTGAGCCATATGCTAATCAATGATATCTATGTTATACATGTCAAAACCAATAAAATAGTCTTAAGAAGCATAAGGAAAATAATAGACACACAACACACACGGACAGATAGGGAGGGAGCATGTCGGTTGTGCTATAACCTATAGCTAGAATATTGGAATTCTTGGAGATGTCAAGGTCAAGCATATATACCAATTAATAAAAAGCAATACAACTGGTCACTTTCGAACTTAAAGCAAGTATTTTATGTTGGACTATACAAAATTATCAATGGATCATGACTTTGAGTAAACGGTTTCACATGCTAGTGAGAGGGAGAGAGAGAGTGTGTGTGGAAAGCAATTTATCAAACAAGGAAAAACCTTCACATTCCAGTAAATGACCGTCAATCATGCAAGAAAACAGAGAGAGAGAGAGAGAGAGAGAGAGTGTGTGTGGAAAGCAATTTATCAAACAAGGAAAAACCTTCACATTCCAGTAAATGACCGTCAATCATGCAAGAAAACAGAGACAGAGAGAGAGAGAGAGAGAGTGTGTGTGGAAAGCAATTTATCAAACAAGGAAAAACCTTCACATTCCAGTAAATGACCGTCAATCATGCAAGAAAACAGAGAGAGAGAGAGAGAGAGAGAGAGAGATTCTCATTTCCTCACGTGAGCCGCCAGCATTCTTAGACTTTCGTGACAAATTGTACCGATGAATAATCATCATCATGCAAGAAATTGAATAGGTGTGAACAAGTAGATCAATTTTTCCACGCCCCAAGCAGCACTCCAAGAAAATGTGCGATCATGAAAAAGTACGGAAATTAAGGACAAATCTTTTATCTCTTTTCTTTTGTGTTAAGATAAGATGAGGCTTTCATCTTAAAAAAAAAAAAGATAAGATGGGGCTAGGAGTCTAGGTGTTGAAAAGCAGATGAATTTTTCCAGGCCCGACCAGGACTGAATAAAGTAGTCTTTGAAGAAATTGTTACCCCCCATTTATCAATTTTGCATCTGAACTCCGAAGGACAGTGAGAATCCTCGTCAGCACTTACAATTGAGGAACCAAATAAAACTGCCGACAGACCAAAATAATCAATCGTTGCATTAAAGTTGGATTCCTTCATCCACCCTTTCCACTCTATCTAACCTAACCTAAACTTAATTCTCTCAAAATAACAAAGCCAAATTTCACGTAATAATTAAGTCAGTGATGTATAGTACATTTTGAAATTAAATAAAGCAGATAAGTGATTCTCAAAATAAAAATAAAAATAATAATAATAATAAAGCAGATAAGACGCACAAGTCATCACAATGTCCCGTGGGCCTGAGTGCTCCTATGCACTGGATGGAGCCACAGAGGCCGCAACCAAGAATAAGATGCACTTTCACACCTAAAAGTTTATGAGTGATATACAGCTCCTTTTGAAATAAAATAAAGCATATGAGATTTTAAAAATGAACATGTAACACACTCCAAAAGTAAACTCAAAGTAGTTATAGTAAACTCACATGTCTCCAAAAGTATCCAAAGCAAGTTGAACTTGGTTTTTACCTATAATTGGAGCCATAGGACTAGACATGGTAAAACGGGTCAAAATTTTCTGACCCGACCCGACCCGACCCGAAAAATACTCGGCCCGAACCCGTTTTTTTTACCCGAAACAAAAACGGGTTGACCCGTGACCCGACCTGAGGTTTTCGTATTTTTTGCGGGTCAACCCGACCCGACCCGCAACCCGACCCAAACCCGAATCACTTTTTTAAAACTTTTTTTTTTTTTTTGTAAAAAAAAATTAAAATTAAGACAATAGTAGTTTAATTGTTTATTATGAACTTTAAAGAAACAATTGATACATTTACATATGCAAATTTATTGAAAGATAAAAGGTTGAGCATTCTATAATGAGTAAAAAAATTTTAATATTAAATAACAAAGTACATGCGAAGGTAATATGATTACAGTAGAGTTAAAAATATAGATTTAAAATTGTAGACATGTGTGAGAAACATTTACAAGTGTAAAAATAGTAAAGCCAAAGTATCAAATTAGCATAAATTATGAATGCTTAGACTCATTTTTTAACAATTTATGTCCAAAATAAATGGCTTTTCAAAATAAACTATGATATTTCCTATAGTGTGTGTTGCTCAACAATGATATGATATTCATAAAGGAGACTATGTATAAATAAGTAAGCAATCCAATTTTAATGTATATCTCAAATTGAAATAGAGCGCCAACCACAATTGATAATAGAATATAAAATTAATTTTCAAGATTGTAAATTTCTTGTATGTTTTTATTCTTTATCAAATGAGTTATCCAATAAGTCATTTGTAATTTTGTTTTATATTTTGGAATGTTATTATTGTGTAGAAATAAAACATGTGTATTTGTTTTACTTATGTTTGTGTTATTTTGTTTTAAATAGCAATGTTAGGATTTGTATAATTTTGAAATTATTGAATAAGTATTAATAAGTTTAACTGAATTCATTCTTGATATAAGTGGTAAAGTCAAAATAATGCATTTTACATAAAATAATTTGTTGCATAACTTTTCAAATGACAAATACATGTTGTTTTATTTATAAAAAAATTAAAAATAAAAATTTAAAAAATTTAAAAAAAATCATGTAAAAAATACGGGTCAATAGGGGTCAACCCGACCCGACCCGCAACCCGATTGACCCGAACCCATTTTTAACCCGCTTAAGATGACCCGTTTTTGACCCGTGACCCGTTTGACCCGCAACCCGATTGACCCAACCTGAACCCGACCCGACCCGCCCGTTTTGCCATGTCTACATAGCACTCTATCCATTTATTCACTTAACTCAAATTTTTTTTTTTTGGTCAAGAATTTAAACAAAGTTATGTATTTTTTTTTTGCCCATGTTATGTATTTGACTTTGAGATGGCTCCGCCCGCCATCTCCGCAATCTTATGTTTTTGATGATTTGCATTCACATTATAAAATTAGAAATGGTGATCTCCTTACCTATAAGAATGGGTCCCATTAACTACTACTATTGATGGTGATTCAAAGTCATTAATCGAAAATGGATCAAATGCTGTAACTTAATTGGGGAGGTTGGTGCTTAGGATTCCTTCTATCTTCTTTTAAGTGGTGTTTATTACAAACGTACTTGCATGTAACAATATACAGAAATAAAATTTGCATTGAAAAGGTCATGATTCCCGAGTGAGTGGTGTTTGTTACACTTGATCACAGTCTTGCACATCACTGTACGCACAAGCAAAGTTTACATTAAAATCGTTGAAAATCATAAGTTCAAGTCATAATTTTATTGCAAATTTTGTGTATATTCAATTTGTGTGCCAAAAGAGTATGTAACAACAGTTACCCATCTTCTTTTATTTTGTTTGGGTAAATACTCAATAGGGGATGGCCGGATGGGAACCAGGTAGCTTACATCCTCCCTAGTACCTAGTGTTGTAACTTATAAGGGCTTTTAGTTGTGCGTATCTATATGGTGTGGAATGTTTTATGTTTGTCAATTGTCATTTCCTTTTCGCAAAACAAACCCCCCACCAACCCCCCCCCCCCCCCCCCCCCCCCCCCCCCCCAAAAAAAAAAAAAAAAAAAAAAAGAAAAAAAAAAGCCTTATGAACGATGCACTCTCAAGCTCTTATATATCAGAGGTGGAACCAATATTTCATCTTTAAGAATCATAGTATAAACAACGAAATTTCACCATTTATTAACAAGAATTAGGCAGAGATTGATAAACTAATAAATGAAAAATAAAGTTTGTATCTCCTCACTGTTAACATAATCAAATGAAAGAATATATATATATATATATATGTATGTATGTATGTATGTATAAGAAACATAGTGCAAAATGATAAAATTGATGACAATGACGATGATAAATTTTTTTTACTTTATGTAATGCAAAACCAATTAATTTGAGATGAAAATAATGCATTCACCGTTTCACTTTGACTTTATCAAAAATACTCATAATTATGTTTTACTCAGTAAAAATGCATAAAAAAATGATTTTCAAAATATAAAGCTGAAGTAAATAACTTAATCACAGGTTGTTGGTTCCCCAACTTTACTAGGTGCTTGTTAGGCATTATTACTGCAAAATTAACGAATGTGATTATGGTTGGCGAGATTGGGAGTCAATCAAACCTTTGATTTTGTATTGTAGCACTTGTTAGGTTATCTTTCAAATCTGAATGACGTGTTATGTAATAAACTTTGGCTGCATTTGTTTTGGTTTCAAATGATTTCAAGAAATCTTTTTACATCTTTCCGTGTGTTTGATTGCGCATGGAAAATATAATTTTCCGGAAAATCATTTACTTTGACCGTAAAATAACGCTTTTGACCCGGAAAATGATTTACGTTTCTATTTTACCTTTAAATCAATTTCTGAACTCACAAACACCCAAAGAGATGGAGAGAGAAAGAGTGAGAAGAGAGAGTAGAGGAGGCGCCGGCGAGATCGTGCCGGCGACATCGCCGATCTGATTTGCTTTCAAGAAGGCATTAGCGAGATCAAGCCTTCGCCATCGTCGATCTGCTTCACGCCGCCTCAACGCTCAAACCCATCTCCGATGAACCCAGTCTAATCGTGTTCGCCTTCACCTCCGTCGCGCAATCTCGCCTCAACATCGAACCCAGTCGCCTCTCTCTCTCTCTCTCTCTCTCTCTCTTCGTTCTTCTTTGATCGGATTTGATGAATTTTTTTTTTTTTTTTTTGGTTTTGTTTCTTTTGTGTTTATGTATTGAGAAATGATATTATATATTTGTTTGAAAGCTGAGAATATGTGAGAAAATGTGAGCAACAAGTTGAAAATGTGTTTTCTATAGTATTTTCAAGGACACAACCAAACACTAAAAAATATTTTTCAAAATATTTTTTTAAATACCACAAAACACTAAAAACTATTTTCCTTTCCTAAGAAATATTTTATACTCAAACAAATGCAGCCTTTGTCCCAAAACTCTTTGGTTATTGATGCATTTCCTTTCTACCCAAAAAAAAAAAAAAAAAAAAGTTGAAATTGTGAATTATATTTGCAATTCTCTCTTCTTCTTTTTTGGGTGTGCCTGAGTATGTAATGCTCATGTCATTTTCTTTTCTTCTTTAAGCCGGTAATACTCTATTAATTGTGAATATTTTCTTTGCCTTCTTAAAATAAAATAAATAAATAAATTGTTGGGTAATATAATTGAAAACACACATCCCCGAAGAAATCTTTTTATTAATTAATTTTGGCTTTTCAAAACTCAAATGGAGGAAACATTGGCCGTGTCTACCATGCATAACTTTTAAAAATTGGCAACACGCCAACACATGATATATGTGTTTGCATGATCTTTATATTATTCAACTTTCTTAATCCAATAAGACATCCTAACATGTCCAACTTTTATAATAATAATAATAAGAAGAAGAAGAAGAAGAAGAATCATCATCCTTGCTTACCCACCAAGTTTTTATCTAACCTCATAAAAGTAAACCCATTAGAATATTATCATAGGATTTTTCTTGAGGATGACAAAATTAAGAAACAAGTTTGGAAGAAGAAATTAAAATCATTGCAGGCCCACAAATGGCAATTAATGGTCATCATATTTGTTCTCACTTGTTTGTATACCATTTCTGTGATAAGACTATAAAAGTATGACAAAGAAGAAAAAAAAAAGGGCAGTACGAACTCAAAAAAAAAAAAGAATTGCAATTACATTTGTAAAGTCATTGGCAAAAAAAAAGAATATATGTAAAAGGTTTTAAATAATAAATAAAGAAAGAGAAATAAAATTGCTATTAATTAAGTGAATGAGGTGTAAGTCAATTAGAATTTAATGCTATTTTTTTAACCATTAAATCAATTACAAATTTACGGTCTACAAATAGTGCAACTCTTGTTAAGTTACACTAAGTGTAACTTGAATCCATCTCATATATATATATATATATATATATATATATATATATATAGTACGGTGGTGATGACAGAACAGACACTTCATTCTCATTCCATCATCATCATCATCATCATGTACCATGTTACTAATAAGATGATGTTTGTGAAACTGGTCCATTTGAAAGCAACCAATCGTAGATTTAGAAATATTAGTCATATTCAGGAACAGGAACATACGTAAAAACAGATCACAAGGCCCACAAGCTTCATATTCTAGAAAATTAAGCCCATAAACCCTGAATTCAGCCCAAAGAACTTACGGCCCGCGAGCATGCCCACACAATGATACCATATCAGTTTGGGCAAAGTTTGGTCCCACGTGACCAGTCCAAAGCCCACTGACATAGACAACAAAGCTCAGAAACAGATCAATTCAATAGCCCATAAATTCGGCACAAAATAAGCATTTTGAGCAAATTTAAATTGGGTACACAAAGACAACCCAAAAGGCCATTAATATATATATATATATATATATATATTATTCATTACTCTTTGGGAGTATTTTATATTTTATCTTATTTATTTAAAGGACGATGAATTAATAAAGAATTGCTGAATTAAGATTCTGAGCAAAGGCTAAGAATACCGCACGGTGTAATTAGAAATTGTTCCTTTGAAACTGAATTTTAAAAAGTGAAAATATCAAAAGTCAAAGTGCAAAAGTTAAAAAATAAAAAGTTAAAAATGAATCAATGAAAATGATTAATGGTTTTAATTACAAACACTATCTAAGAATTTTTAGAGCATCTTAATCCAAGGCCACAATAGCTGACAGATTGACACACCCCAAAATCACACGTTACAACCATCCATTATGGGAAAAAGGTCACCTGGAAAACTATGCTAGTCTCTCTTTGAACATGAAAATGATATTAGCAAGTGATCACTTGCTAATTTACCTATGATCCTATGATGGAATTATTAAACAACTATATGAACCTATGATCCGACACTCTAGCCTTAGCAACAATAGTGAACATCTGGTATTCATCGAAAGCATAAGATATGCACCCTAGAAAAAGACTAGGGTTCTTCACAGGCCAATTCACATTCTTTTATTTGGTCTTCCATACATTCAATTTACCACTGGAAACAAAAGGGAAAAAAAAGACTTGCTTATATTAATTGGAAAGAATAACTACAAATGAGTACCGGATTAGAAGAATTATGCTAAGACACAGTGCAGCGATGAACTTGCGCAATATTTTGTCATGTGAATTTTCCATATAATTCAAATGCTACCTCATTGTTATTGTTATTTATTTATTTATCAAAGAAAATTCAAAGATATATACAAAGATTTGGTGAAAGAATAAAAGGAGGTATATTGTGATAAAATAAATTCAAGAACTTATTGGAAATTTGGAGAGACAAGTTAGTGCGGGTGTATATTAAAGTTCAGGATAAAAGCTATTTATTATACACATACATACTGTTACAATAAAACAATTAAAATTGTGACTTATTTTAGTTGTTTTATCATGTGTGTATAATAAAGTGTATGTAATAAACACTACTCAATAGATTAAACCTTAATCTCTGTTCTACCTCCGCTTCAAAAAAAAAAATCTCTCTTCTACCTCAATAGCAACATCGTCAACAACTATGGGTCCAACTCTATGCATGTGAGTGATGTACATTAATTGTTTGTTTTGACCAACATTTGGCATGGGTCAATGCATTGTTAAGACAATTGAAGCACAAATTTAATATCTGAACTTTCAATATTAAGTTTCTCAAAACAAAAGAACTTTCAATATTATCCATGTCCAATCTAGCCCAAAATTTATCCAATTTCCATGTTTTTTTTTGTGTGTTCCCAAAAAAAGAGGGAAACTCTCGAAAAGGTTTAGACAAATCAGCCCATTTTTTTTAATATATATGAATGGGTGATATATTAGAACAATTACTTTCAATACAAACGATTCCTACCAAAATAATGGTTAAACTGTCAAGCCAATGAACGAACAAAAAATTCGGGCCACTATGAAAGAAATACCAGATTAGCAAAAACACTCAATTAAAACAACAGAAACAATTGGTGTTTCAAAAAAAAAAACCACATGGTTTTCTTTGAACCGTCTAATTTTTTAATCTTAAGTAATTTTGATTAAAGGACCATACTTTTCTTAAATTTTACATTGTAAGGACACAAAGTTGGCCTTAGGCCCAAATGCGTGACTGGCCGGCCCAAGTGGCCTACACAATAGAATTTATAGAGAGTGGACTGAAAGCCTAGACTTCTTGAGGCTCTAGAAAGCTATGGAGTAAAGGCCAAGTTCGTTTCTGGCATGCAGAGAGTTAATGGAGCAGCCCTTCTTCTCCTCGGACGTGGGTCGAGGTGCTGATCCTCTGAATTCCCTTCTGGTGTCTAGGAAGGGAAAAAGAGAGAGAGTCTTCTTCATCCAGGGAGGAAGTCTGCCTCCTCTTCTTGTGGTATCTCCTCTTCTATTTGTACTTCCCATTCCTGGTTCCCATCTGTCTTTTCCCTGAAAACGCTCCCCAATGCCTCTAAGGCTGTCCACCGTCCTCCCAGAAGTCATTTCTCTATTAATGCGGCCAAGCGGGTAGGTGAAAGGCCTTTAATGCGGTGGCAGTAGCTTTACGCAGTGCACGTCACCCTTGTCCCTATCCTCGGCGTCTCATTAAGGCCTGGGACGACTCGCTGAGCTTTAGGAGCTCTTCCCCCGACATCGTACTACCCTCTCCTGTTCCTGACCCTCATGTCCGAGGAGACACCCTCCTCGGATCCTCGTCCAACAGGTTGGCGGTCTGGTCGGTGGGCCTTTGGGCCCCAGTTTTAGGAGGCTCGACACCCGTCTCACGGCCCCTTTAGTGGAGCCCACGTTCTCGGACCAGGCCCTAGGCTCATACGGCGTCTTGACGCTTTTACCCCCCACACACATATTTATTTACGGATTTTTTTTACGTCTTTTAATTTTAAACTTGAAATAAGTAGTGAAAAGAAGAATTCGAGTGTTATTTTTTAGTCATTTTTAAATATAAACACATTAAATTATATTTTTGAATAAAATTTCTGAATATTCTATTAATTTGTATATTTATTTAAACACAGATTTATCATGGTCACTATTCCTTGTATAGAGTCAGGTGGTGTTGACAGAACAGAGTTCATTCTCATCCCTATCATCATCTGCATGTACGCAGTTATTAAGATGATGTTATGAAACTGGCCCATTTGAAAGCAACCAATTGTAGAAATATTGGTCATACCAGGAGTAGGAACATATGTAGAAATAACCCAATTTACTAGATTGGTGTTAGTGTACAATTTTTGCACATCTTTGGGCCTATGAAAGTTCTCGTTTCAAAAAATGGAGCAAATTCAAAACCCATAACCCACGAAATGCAGCCCAAAGAACTCAAGGCCTGCGAGTATGCCATACAAAGAGGTCATATCAGTGGAAGGAGATGGGCTAATTTTGGTCCCAAGTGATCAACCCAAAAGCTTACTGACATGGACAATAAGGCTCACCTATGGATCAAGTCAAAAGGCCATATATTGGGCCGAAGATGCAAACTCTATGAGCATTTTGAGCACATTTAAAAATTGGGTCCACAAAGACAACCCAAAAAGCCATTAATATGGCCCACGATCAACACATAGGAATGGTTAGATTGAGCTCCATAAAGCCAGCAGCGCAGCAAATCAATACAGCCAGGCAACTAATGAACAGTGGCCCATTTGAGCCCACGGTATCGATATCAACTACGCAAGGGTCCAGTACTAAATCAAAAGCTGATATTAAAGTAAATTCCTTCATTGTAATATGGACCAAGCCCACACATAACAGAAAAAGAGCCCGCAAAGGAAAAATAGGTCGGAGAAAAAAAAGGGTCATTAGCATGCATCCACTTGGGCCCACTTAAAGATCTTACAAATGAGCTTGGAACACTAGTGATTGTAAGATTATTTATTGGACCCATAATTGATACCATGTGTTAAGTGTTGGAACTCTTTTTTTTTTTTTTTTTTTTGAGAAACACACACACACACACACATATATATATATATGGAAGAAGGGGAATGAGATAAGAGAATACACTCACCTGCTAACTCTAAAACTGCATGCAAGTGTTGGAACTCATAAAAAAAAAAAAAAAAAATTACTTTGTTATAAGTCTTACCCGATAGTGTTTTTTCTTTCCATTCAATTTGACAAGAAACAATTACCATTAATGCAAGATTACCATGATCCCTTAAAATCAACAAATTGAAAAGGGAGTTTTTCTTTTGGGTAGCATTTTTATGGAGCTCAATCAACTAGGTTGCTATTCTAGGGGAAAAGCCAAAACCAATTCATCCTTCCCAAGATCAACGAAGCTTAATGCAATGAGTTTTTCATACCCAAATAGTCATAATTGATTTTCTCCCAACTTAATGAATTCGCATCAGACAAGCCATATGCTATATATTTTAACAAAAAATTTACTAAATGAACCCAAAAGCAACTCACATCATATGCCTATACCTATATAACCATTACGAATAAAAGACAAATAGTTTGTAGGCACATTTAATTACATAATAATAATAATAAAAAAAAAGAGTGTTTTGATATAAACTCAAATTCTTACTTTTAAAAAAACTAATATTAACTTAAACTAAAATCAAATGAGAGAGAGAGAGAGAGAGAGAGAGAGAGAGAGAGAGAGAGAGAGAGAGAGAGAGAGTTTCTGAATAGATGAAAGAAGAGTAAAAAAAAGGGAGATGAATGGTTGGAGGAATGTATAAGTTAAATGGGAAATAAGGGGAAGGGTAAGGGTTCGAGGAAGAGTATATGGTAAGATGCAAAATAATGGGAAGAAGGCAAGTCAAAAAAGAGAGGAAAGTGTTTGAGGAATAGCAACACTAAAGTGCAGAATGTGAGAGCCGAAAATTGAAGGAATAATGAATTTGAAATTGGTGATTAATGTGGCATGAGTGACAGAAGGTTTAATAGAAATAATTTATTTCTAAATTGGTTGGGAGGAAAATTACTCAAACCCATTCACTTGTACTTGTAGTTGTGTGATTTTTTAAAAAACATGTTACTTATTTGAATAGTTCAATAAATCATTATGTAATGGGAAGAGCTTTGTGTTTTTTTTTTTTATTTTTTTTTATTATTAAGTAAGAGAGGGAGATTTGAACTTTGACAGTGTTTGTTAAAAACATTAAGAATTGTTAATCTTCTATTTTTGTGTATTAATAAACCAAATTACGAAAAATTTTATAGGAAAATAAAAAAGTAATTTTAACTTTGCCCGCGTGTATATATATACAATTTTTTTTCCACACAATAAGATAAAATTTTAATGAGGCAAGAATGGCGCTGTAAACCTTTGATTCGCTTTACAGTGTCCACGGACAATGTGGTATTTGATCTGAGATCAAAAAATGAAAACAAATTTGATAGTTGATCCTCATGGGGGCGTGTGCCTCTAAGCTTGATCGTTTAAGGTTCTTCCCTATAATGGTCTCTAAAACACTAGAAGTCCATGGTCCATTTCTCCCTTTACTGTCCAAATAAAGATGACTAAATTTCCTCTGAGATATATTCGGATATTCCTCATTGTCATTGCACTTTCCCAGAAGCACCATATAATAAAACTAATTATATATGATAATAACAAGTCAATGTTTTTTTGTGAAACTACTAACAAGTCAATGTTCACATTATCACTAAGTCAAGGTTTCGTCGGTTGGACTACGGCTTTGCCGGGTCAATTTATATGTCTCAAAATGCCATTAAAGTTCAGATAGATAAGGTTTGTACCCTCAATCTCTCATCAAATGGGGGTATATCTTCATTGTGAGTATACTGCAAAAACTCTTCCGTGTCATTGAGGCGTTAATATCTTATATTATTTGTGTTATTAACAACTCTTCCTGTTGTTTCAGCTTGCAGCGTCAGAGGGTAAGGAGTGGGGACGATTACCTCGTAATCAAGGCTGGGTTAAAATACAGCTGAACGCGCTTTCACGTTCTTTTTTTTTTTTTTTTTTTTTTTGCTGCTGCACGCCTTGGGGGACAAATTTTACTGTTTATAAACAGTAACATGAACAGTAACCATATTTTGTTGACTTTTCAGCTTTTTATCATATTTGTAGGTCCCGTTACTGTTCACAAGACCTACAAACTTTACTTTTCAGATAATTTTTTTATTAAAAATAGGTCTTGCAGTACTATTCACACATTTAAAAATTATTTCGCTACAGTGTTTTCAGCTTTCAGTTTTCAACAAAACGCTCTATCTAAACGGACCCTAAAGCTGCTATTTATTAGCGAAAGCGGTACGTACGTTCTTTAGACTTTAGGACATTTTTCCCTTTCTTTTTGTTCTATTTTTCATTTTCACAAGAACTAAACGGATCGAAACATGTGTCTAGAACCTGCTAGACCCTGTTTCACTCCATTTTCATGAGACATCCTAAAACTCCATGAATCAATAATGTAGTGGATTAAATGTCTTCCCTCTTAATTTATCTGTAGTTTGATTTTGACCAAACTTGATTAATGTTTAGGGGTTTAAAATGTTGATGGTTTAATACAATATGTTGGAATCAAACTTGTTAATAATCTAGGTCTATTTTGATTTGGAAAGGGAACAAGTTATTTTGATACCAATTAATTTAATATATTATTTTGGGATTCTCATTTTTTTAAGTATGTATGTATATATATATATATATATATATATATTTCTATGTTTTTAAATATAGAAGTTGAAACATCATGTTTTATAAATCATCTTTAATTTTAATTTTTCTGTATTAACCATAACACTTGAAAATTTCCCGATACAATTAGTACATGATGATATTTATTTGGTATGTTTTAGGGGTACTTATATTGATTTAGTGGTTGACGCTGCATAATATTTGCAATTTTGGTAAGAATTGCTATTTTTGATTCTCAATGTTATGACCTTATAATCTTCTAGGTATCCAAGTTTAAATATGAATGGTAGAGCTTTATTATTGATGGTGCTAAAAAGCCATATTGCTATTTTTAACACCACCAACTACAAAATTGGAGCTTTATTAGTGGAGCCAAAACCAAAAATTATGGCGTCTCAACAACCGTGCACAGCCAAAGATGGCTATGCACTATAGCTCAAAGGTTAAAAAAAAATTATTATTTCTCTCTCTTACTTTTCCCTCTTTCTCTTTCTTCTCCCACTTTTTCTTTTCCTTCTCTCTAGTTTATCTTTCTCTCTTTGTTTTTTTCTTTCTTTCTTTCTCTGGTTCATCCCCTTGCTCTTTTCTTTTTCTTTCTTCACCAGTTCTTTCTTCTTCTTTTTTTCTTTCCTTCTCTCACTTCTCTTTCCTATTTTCTCTATATCTCCATCTCCGTGGGTTTGGTGAATTTTGGCTGTGGTAGTGATTGATTTTGGGTTTGAGTTTCTTGGATTTTGGTGGTGGGTTTCTTAGATTTTGTGGTGGTGGGTTTGGCCGTGGGTTTGGTGGTAGTGATTGATTTTGGGTGTCGGTTTCTTGGATTTGGTGGTGGTGGGTGGTGGCAGAGTTGGGTTTTGTGGTTAGGTTGTGGTGGGTGGTGTCAAAGGCTTTGTATCTGAGAAGAGAGCGACGAAGATGAAGAGAGAGAAAGAGATAAGGAAGAATAAAAAATATATATTTAAATGAAGTAGCTAAAAAAATAAAATCATTGATGTTGGGTGTGTTATGAAATGTGTTGGGAAATTTAGACTCCAGTTGATAAAATTAAAAAGTTTTAAACTCAAGTTGTTAATTAGATTTATTAGGATTAAACTTTGTTAAAACAAACAAACATTAATATCATGTCAAAATCATGCACAATGAAAAAGTAAGTAAGACAAGATATGATGACACAAGAAAACCAATGAAATAAACTAGTTTCACAGTAAAAAACCTGGGTAGAGGGATTAAACCTTCCTGAAATGAAATCCACTATAATAAAGAGAAATTTTAAATCTAGTACAAAACATTTGTCCCTACACTTTACAATCTTTATAGATGAACTTACAGTAGAAACCTTTTATCGTTTCAAAAACTCTGAACTCTTTAAAATATGAACGTTACCAATGATGCACGGATCCCAGTACGTGACTAACTCTTTTGCACAAATCTCAGAACGTGACTAATGCCAGCAACTTAAAGAAGATATTATTGGCTGCAAAGTTTTTCACTTCATCAATAATGAAGATCAAGAAGTACTTGGTTACAAAACCCTATGGCGCAAAAGGCGCAGTAATTTCTTGCAAAGAGAATAAGGCACTCGGTCACTTTTTGCATGTGTTCTCTTATGTGATAGCCTCTAAAATAAGTTTTAGATATGTCTAAGGCTATGATAAAAGAAACCTTACACATACTGTAGAAGACTAAATTTCTTGGTTCGAAATTAATCAAACAAGTAAAATAGTTTCTCAAATGCGAATTTGTATTTGATGAATGTGTGGTACAATTCTCTGTAATTACAAAGAGTGATCCTCTGATTCGATTTCCTTAAAAGATTTGTGGTATGATTTTGATTCGAATACCAAATACCCTTCAATTTGGCTGAAGGATGGATCGAAGATTTGTAGAACAGAATTACAATGAATTTCTGGCTATGAACTTGTTAGAAATTCTTCGTTCTTCACGTTCTTCGTGTTCTTCGTGCGTTCTTCGTCTTTAAAGGTTTATGGTGGAAGTTCTTCGGGGCCTTGGAGGCTTGAATCCATAGAGCTTTGTTGATTTGTGATTTGTCGAGGTTTCTGAAGGTTTTCGAGCTTGATTTTAGTGACCTATGAGATCTAGGAGGGTGGTTTGGATGATTTTGTTTCGAATGTTCGTCGTATTCAAAGGTTGAAGTTCTTGAAGTTCTTGGAGGCTTTAAGGCTTGATTCCAGCAGAGTTTCAATACTTCTGAATGCTTCTTTGATGCAGCTTGTGCTCTAGATAGCTTGGTGTGTCCAAATGCCTTAGGAAGGCTTCTATTTATAGGAGTTTGGAGATAGGTGAGCGACACATGGCGGAGTCTGATTGGTGACACATGCCACAGCTTGATTGGTCCGCTCGTGTCATCGCTTACACAGCCGGATTGCTTGAGTCATCACTTACACAGCCGGATTTGCTTGCATCATCGCTTACACGTGCCTCCATGTGATTAGCATTTTGCATGTTTTTCCTGTTCCTATCTTAATGAAATTTAGCAAATTTTTAGTAGCAGTATATGATACTTTGTAATTAGCCATACCTTGTGGACTTAGTGGCATGACGTGTCAGCTTGTGATAGGCCAGAAATTTTCCCTCTCTACACATACACATTAGCTTGGACTGAAAATTAGATTTGGAAATTCTGGTCTAGCTTCTGCCCAACTTCTGTCGAGCTTTAATGAACAGCTTTTCTTTACTTTTTTCTTGGTCCAAGCTTCATAACTTCAATATTTGGCTTGAACAACATGTTTTTTGAAGTTTTAAACCATCCTAGATTTACTCAATTACAAATAAAGTGCATTTTGTCAAAGGATTAGCCAATTACGTAAAATATGTTCTTAGCAACCTCCTCCTTTGGAAATCCATGACAAACCACAACAAAACAACTAATCATGAGAGAAGTCTTAAATTACTTAACACATAACCACTTGTTGTATTACAAAATTAATCTATCCCTACTACAAACTCTTGAAAAACTTTGCAAGAAAAGAGTTCACAGCATGATAGACTTTCATAACCTATCTTTTTGAAACACTTAAACAAAACTCATCAAGGCATCATGTGTGAAATAGATGGGTACATAAAGAAACGTGTGTATAAAAAGAGAAAAAAAACAACACATGTAAAGATAGGTGAAGAAAACATATATCATCATATATATATATCAAAGATAAGCACAATATATGTAAAAATGGTCACAAGACTGGTGTACAAGAAGCTAAAAGAAGCTCCCAAAACAACAAGGAGGTAAACACTCCCCCTAACAAGATGAAACACAACTCCCCTTTACAAAGACATGTATTTCTCCCCCTAGCATATAGAATCTTAAAAAGAAACCACATATTCTCCCCCCTTTTGTTATGGTTGACAAAGGGTATAAGAAACTATAAAACTTCATCCGAGAAACATAAAGATGATCAAAGATGATCAAGGGGGCAAAAGGAACCCATAAAAATGCATGAATGTAATGAAACAAGATGCTATGAATGACAAGATAAGAGAAAGATGCAAAACATGTAAAAAACAATGCATGCCAGAGGGTGTCAACAGATTGAGAAGCTGTCGAGTTGCTATCAAGCAAAAACCAATCTCAATGGATCGAGAAGCTATTGAGACAAATCCTAGACAGCTCGATGGATCCAATATGCGATAAGATCTGTCAAGAAAAGAAGTCTAAGAGGGTCAATACATAAGAAGCTACTCAATCAAAGATCCAATCAACATGTTAAGCTTTCAAAAACATCTCTCAACAAGAAAAATGCAAAGCATTCATAGATCCAAAGCGCGCGTGCGCACACGCACACATACACACACTAAACAAGTCTAACTAATTTTATATTTTAAAAACAAGTTACGATAGTTTAATGAGTATATATTAACACATGTATCTCTTGTGATGGCCGAATTATATTATACCTGCACATGTATCAAGAGTAGCAAATAGTATGTGTGTTGTGTGTGAAAACATAGTAAGAGTGCATAAGTGTCTCATATTATGACAATTTGAGATATGAGAATATCAAATACACTCACACACAATCATACCTGCTTTATGGAGACTATCACCTTCGAGGTACATTCTATAACTCTTACATTTCCTAGAAACACGCTTGCAACCATATTTAAAAGCATTTTGATTCTTTTTGCTTTTGAATTTCATTGCATATTTTTCTTTTTCTTATTGAGCATAGCATGCATGGATATATAAGAGAGATAAAAGAAATACCCAATTATGTAAAGCTTAAACATCACAATTTTGCTATGCCGAAACATACAGATGTTTATGATTGACAGACTTTAGTGGTGAGATGGTTATTTATGTCTTTTTCTTAGAATTTATTTAGTCATTCTCGTCAAAAAGAATGATATGAGTGTTAAGTACAAGAAATTATTTAATCGTACTCATCACAAATACGAGCTACAAAACTCACTTACTTAGTTGTGTATTGAAATGCTCATCTAAGTTACAAAAGATACAAAGTTTAGAAGACTTTGTTTCAATGATTATTCAAGGTATACAAGTACTGATATAACAAATACACACTGTTTTTGTATTTTTATGATTTTTCTCTTTTTATTTTGAAAAACAAACAAAATAAAGACTGAAAAACAAACAAAATAAAGACTAAACAACCAAACAAAAACAGACAAACAACATGAAAGCATGATTCCAAAAGCAGATAAAAAATCAAGTAAGGAGAGTTTTACTTTAGATAGAAAGAATTAAAGTAGAGGACAAACAGAAAAGAAAATTAAGTCTTAGGATCTTTTCTCACCCACACAGCGCGAGTCTTTGGCCGTGAAGATGAAAATGTAAGTATCCTCGTATGTCTACTAAAGGACATAGAAGAATTAGAATTCTTCTGAAATTGAGACAAAAAGCTCAAGACTTTTAATAACTCTCCAAACAGATGTGTAGTACCTTGAGAAGAAACTTGTGACCATTTGGACACTTGCTTTTGAGGATACAACTCAAAGCAATCAGGACGAATGTGTCCAGAAATACCACAATGGTGACAAACATGAGCAGTTTTAGGACAACTAGACTTCCTAGAGTGTAGTCTAACAAAGAATTTAGAATTATACAAATCAGTTTTGGATTTCATACTTTTATCACCTTTCTCAGATTGAGGCACAAAGACAGTTTGTGATCCAGAAGCCGTGGAAGAGGAAGGATTGGAAGAAATAGCATATTCTAAGCCAGTCTTATTAGAATTAGGCTTTTGAGTACTGAATACCTCATCAAACTTTGAACTAGACATTCTCTCTATTTGAGTTCTAGCTTGACTAAGCTCAACCTCGAGATTCTTGACATTCTCTTCTAATGAGGTGTTCTCCACAACAAGAGTCTCAACTAACATTTTAATCTCATCTAGTTTGACTAACAGTTCAGTTTTTGCAGTTTTTACCTCATTAAGCTCCTTTCTACAAAGATGAGAAATATTTTCAGATTTTATAAATTCAGTGCATAGCTTATCATAGGCTTCTTGAAGGGTCAACTTCTTGGGTTCTTCATCATCAAAAGAATCCTCACTGTCACAATCACCTTCCACAATCACCTTATCAATTGTGGTAGCAAAAGTCATAAAGTGACCACATTCATCCACATACTCATCAGAAGAGTCATTCTAAGTATCACTTAAGGTCGCAACCAACCCTTCACCTTTTGAATTTTTGGTCTTTTCTTTCATGAGATAGTTTGGACACTTTATCCTCATATGACCAAAACCTTTGCACTCATGGCATTAGATAAGGGGTTTCTCATTCTTGCCTTTCCTTGAGGATTTAGATTTCCTAGGAGGTTTATCATTATCTTTTTTCCTATATTGAAGAAGCTTGATATCCCATTAGCTATGAAGGTTAGATCATCATCCTCATCCTCATCTTCATCTTCATCTTCATCTTCATCTTCATCTTCATCTTCGCTTCCATCTTCATCTTCAGAGTCATCAATCTCTTTCTCTATACCCTTAAAAGCCAAGTTTTTACTCTTTTCATCTTTTCCTACTAAACCTAATCTCATCTCATAGGTTTGAAAGTTCCCTACAAGCTTAGTCAAAGGAATTTGATAAATGTCATTCACTTCTTCAATGACAATGATCTTGGCATGGAATCTTTTAAGTAAGGACCTAAGGATTTTCCTAAAAATTTTGGGTTCCGCATTAGATTCTCTAAGATCAAAGGCAGAATTCACAATATCCTTATGTTTAGCATAAAACTCATCAAAGGTCTCATCCTCCTCCATCCTTATTTCTTCAAAACTACTAGTGAGTTTTTGAAATTTCACAGTCTTTACTACCTTGGTACTTTCATAGGTGCCTTCAAGAATGATCCATGCTTCCTTGGCAACTTTCGTGGATGATATTTTTTTGAATTCTTCATTGGTCACCCCAAAAAACAAAGCATTCAAGGCTCTACTGTTGAAATTTGCCGCTTTGATTGTTGCTACATCCCAAGCCACCGGTGTTTCCTTTGGCTTAATCCAGCCAATTTCAATAGCTTGCCATACTTTTTCACCTAGAACCTACAAAATAACTTTCATACAAACTTTCCAGTACGCATAATTAGTGTCATCAAATAAAGGAGGAATCAAAAGAGATTTTCCACAATCCATGACAATGGGGGTCAATGATCTCAGGAAATTAATTCAATTAGAGTGTACACGCTCTAATACTACTTATTGGGAAATTTAGACCTCGGTTGTAGAATTAACAAGTTTTAAACCCAAGTTGTTAATTAGATTTATTATGAATAAACCTTGTTAAAATAAGCAAACATCAATATCATGTCAAAATCATGCACAACAGAAAAGTAAATAAGACAAGATATGATGACCTAGAAAAACCAATGAAACAAATTAGTTTCACAGTAAAAATCCTAGGGGGAACCTTCTTGAAAAGCAATCCGCTATAATAAAAAAAAAAAGTTTCAGATCTAATATAAAACCTTTATCCTTAGACTCTATAATCTCCGTAGATGAACTTACAGCAGAAACCTTTTACCACTTTAGAACCTCTAAACTCTTCAATATATGAACGTCAGAAATGATACATGAATCCCAGTATGTGACTAATTCTTTTGTACGAATTCTAATATGTGACTAATTCTAGCAACTTGAAGAAGATGTTATTGGCTGCAAAGTTCTTCATTTCATCAACAATGAAGATTAAGAAGTACTTGCTTACAAAACCCTAAGGCATAAAAGACGCAACAACTTCTTGCAAAGAGAATAAGGCACTTGGTCACTTTTTGCATGTGTTCTTTATGTATTCTCTTATGTGACGACCTCTAAAATAAGCATTATTTATGTCTAGAGTTGTGAGAAAAGAAACCCTACACATACACATCAACTTGGGCCGAAAATCAGATTTGAAAATTCTGATTTCGTAAATCTCGTCAGATTTTCTGTCGAGATTCTATCCAGCTTCTGTTGAGCTTTAATAAACAACTTTTCTTCACTTGTTTATTGGTCCAATCTTCATGGTTTTAATACTTGGCTTGAACAACATGTTTCTTGAAGTCTTAAACTATCTTAGTTCTATCCAATTACAAGTAAAGTGCATTTTGTCAAAGGATTAGCTAATTACATAAAATATGTCCTTAACAAAATGGTAAGTTAAAATAGATAAAGTGATTTTTTGTGGTGCCAAATGCTAAAAATTTGGCTCCACCAAAGTGGATGTTCTGCGTTTGGGGTTTGGAATACCAAAAAATAAAAAATAAAAAATAAAAATAAAAATAAAAATTGAAAATTTTAAACATGTCTCAAACCCACCAAGTTATCTTACTATGAGTTGAGTTGAGTAAACACTCTTAGAGAAACATATTTACCTATTATTAAATAATATTAAAAGAGAAACATATTTACTTTTAAATTTTAAATATATAAATAGGTTGCTTTTAATTAGTATTTAAGATTTAAAACTCAAATCCTTCGTCAACCCAAGGCGTTTAAAATTTGAATCCAAACCCATTTGGAAAATCTCACTCAAGTGTTAGGTTGGATCCAAAGACCCATTAGAGCCTATCTAGTACAACTTATTATTATTATTTTTTTTTTTTTTTTTGAGAGAGTTTTAACCTTCGTCTGCTCCTGATAATAGATCTTTATCATCAGACCAAGACACCAATCAGTTTTTAGTGTAGGCGGGGATTGAACTCCAAGTCTCTTATACAATTATCAGAGACTTTACTAGTCGAGCTAACTGATACTCACTATTTTTTTTCCCTTAATTTTTGAACAATGGGCTAATTAAAATAGTTGTACTAAAAAAATAATGAGATTTAGAAAGCTTTACATTGAAAAAGATATGTCTCAAAATGGAAATACTTTTAAGTTCTAAGTTAATTGCTTTTGGGTTGCTTGTCGCCTGTTGAGTTGGGAGACAACACTTGATTAGTGGTCTTCTAACACTCCATTTTGGGGGAGGTTCAAAATGTATGGAATGAAAAACATTATTTTAAAATATTTATTTCATTCTCTTATTTGAAAGTTTAAGTAGGAAGAAATAAAATGGGTAGGACCATAAGAGGGAGTACTCATTCCTCCATACCCTCTTAAAACTCAAAACCTCAAAATTTTGCTACCCCAAGATTTGGAAGGAATCAAAGAGAATTAAGTTTAATTAATTTTTCACAAAAACTCTCCAAATACCTCTATACATTCGTACACTTATTTTAAAATAGGGATATCATAGTAATGCTATTATAAAATTATTTGTTCCATTCTTTCTAATATTATTCCAAAACAAGGATATTTATATTTCATTCATTTTCAATAGAGATAGACCTAGCTAGTTAGGTGAGGGCCCAAAAGGGTCTCGGCCCTCCTTGCCCTATATGGGGAAAAAGAGACTATATGTTATTTTCTATTAATTTATATTTGAGTTGTCTCTTCCAAAACTCTTGTCCTCCTTCCTCTACAGTCTAATATTGATTTTATTATAAAAGTATTTACATTAGTTGTTGTAAAATAGTATAAGATCCCATATTTGCCTAATCAACTACAAAATACATTCACATCAGTTTATGTATTATTGTGTAAAATACATTTTTGTTACAGCAAATATAAATTTACATTGTTTTTTTTTAATTTTTTTTTTATTTTTTTAATTTTTTTTATTATACAAGATAGAATTCCTACTCTAACTTAATCTAAGTGTATATGTGTGTGAAGCTCCCTCCTGGAGACTTGAACCCTGGCTCTTACCCCCCACACCTCACTAGCATTTATACTAGTGGAGTGACCACCGCACCAAGGGTGCGCGCGATGGTATATTGTTATTATAACTATGCAAATAAATATTTTAGTAATTCCTTATATTGAGACAATAGTTTTTGGTTGATAAAGTGAGAAATATGATTTGACATAATAATAAAATGTTAGGACATATGTAGTTCAAGTGGTTGTTAACATATGTCGCTACTTTATGTAATTGGCTTATCCTTAGACAAAATGCACTTTACTTATAATTGGGTAGATTTAGGATGTGTTTAACACTTCAAGGAACAGTGTTTCAAGATTCAGTGTTGAAGTCATCAAAGTCTGTCCAAGAAACAAGCAAGGAAGTACAAGTTACTAAAGCTCGACACCTATCTGGACACATGCATCTATCGAGCTTTAAGAAGCTGTTTTAGCCCGAGCCTCCACAGCTTCTCGACATATCCTCGACACCTCTATCTGTCGAGATTTAAAGAAAACAGATTTTCAGTTCTGTTTTAAGTCCAATTCGTGAATGTGTCTTTGGGACTTATTTTCTCCTAACCCTAGACATATAAAAGGATTGTTTTAAGGGCCGTCAACGATATACAAGTTGCACAAGTATTGAGCAATCCTTGTTCATGCAATTTGTGATTAAAGACAAAATTCGTGCCTTAGTTCATCTCTGATGATTTGAAGAACTTTGCAGCCAACAACTCTCTCTCTCTAGTTGGTGTTTGAAGTCGCGTACTGGGATCTGCGCATCTAGTTAGTCACGTACTTGGGAGCCGTGCATTGAAAGGAGAAACTGTCACTACAGAGCAAGTCCAATTGGGTGTTGGGGTAAGGGTTCAACTGTAGGTTGGTAAGGTACTTAGGATTCATTGCTTGTAATCGCTTGCTGTGATAATAGTAGAGTTTCGGGAGTGGTGACCTTAAATCACCCGGTGGGGTTTTTGCCGTCAGGTTTTCCCCATTCGTAAACAAATCACTGTATCTTTTATTTTCCGCTGCATAACTTAGTTTTAGTGATTTGTTTGTGCTTCCACGTGATATTGCATGTTAATTTGATTAATTAATAACTAGGCTAATTAATCAATCTAATTTATCACAATGGGTTAACGCGTTTGTGGCCTGACAAGTGGTATCAGAGCAAGCATACTCTGATTAGGGTTTAATCTTTGTGTGTGATCCATTGACCCCTACTGTCATGGATAGATGTCAATCTCTAATTATACCTCCATTATTTGATGGCACTAACTATGCATACTGGAAAGTACGCGTGAGAGCTTTCTTGCAGTCTTTAGATGAGAAAGTGTGGCAAGCTGTGGAGATAGGCTAGACCAAGCCTATAGAAGCGTCGGCCGACTGGGATGATGCCAAGATCAAGGCGGCAAACTTCAACAGCAGAGCATTGAATGCCCTATTCAGTGCAGTCACCAATGAGGAGTTCAAGAAAATTTCCTCAACAGAAACTGTTAAGGAAGCATGGACTATTCTCTAGACAACCTATAAGGGAACTAAGGCTGTCAAAGATTCAAAGCTACAGAGGCTCACCACAAGTTTTGAAAAAATTAAGATGGAGGAGGATGAGTCATTTGGTGAGTTCTATGCCAAGCTCAAAGACATAGTGAACTCAGCTTTCAATCTTGGGGAAACCATTCCTGAACCCAAGATAGTGAGGAAAATGCTCAGATCGCTGCCCGAGAGATTCCATGTTAAGATCACGGCGATTGAGGAATCAAAGGATATTGACAGAATTCCTTTGACTGAGCTGGTTGGAAACTTGCAAACCTACAAGTTAGGGCTGACTAGGTTAGGCAAGTCAAGCAAGGGCAAGGGTAAGGGCAAGGGCAAGAGCATGGCTCTAAAGGCCAAGAGCAGTGACACAGATGATTCTTCAGATGATGAAGATTCTAAAATGAAGTCCTACATCACAAGGCAATTCAAGAAATTCATGAAGAATGCAAATGGAAAGGGCTTCAACAAAGACCGTAGACAATCCAGTTCTTCACAATTCAAGAATTCTGATAAAGGGAAGAAGGATGTCAAGGATGGCGGTCAGTACACTGTTCCCGCTTGGCCAAAATGCTTTGGGTGTCAAGGCTTCGGACACATGAAACAAGAGTGTCCTACGTACCTTAAGAGTATAGGGAAGAGCAAGGCACTTGCTGTTACCTTAAGCGACATGGAGCCCGAGGACGATTCTGAAGATGAAGACGACGAAATCTTGAATGCCTTCACTGCCACTGTTAATCCTACTGATGGAGTTACTGAAGAAGTGGATGAAGAGAAGGAATTGGTGGACACCAAGTGTGAGACTATGGATGATCAAGATGATATCCATACCGCTTATGAGAAGCTGTACAGGCTTTCTGAGAAGCATGAGAAGCTATATAGGCTGGCCACCAAGAAGCTCAGTGATGTGGAACTCGACCGTAAGGAGCTGTCCACTAAGGTTGATGAAGCAAATCAGACAATTGGAGCACTGAGGTTCGAAAACAATTTCTTGGCTGAGAGGACCAAGAAGCTTGAAGCGGAGCTGTTTCAAGCCAGAGCACAATTGGAAAGGACATCAAGTGCAAAGCTGGATGAGATGCTAAGTGCTCAGAAATCTTCTTCAGATCGTACTGGATTGGGGTATGAATTCTCTTTCTCTAATACTCCTTCTGCTAGTACCACTGTTTTTGTTTCACCTGCTAATAACATTAAAACTGAGGATAAAAATGTTAAAACTGATTTAGCTAGTGAGAACGTAGATAAGGGCAAGTCCATCCTAGGAGCACCCCCTAAAGTTGAGAAAAGGGAAACTAGAAACCCTAGGACTAAGAAGGCTATCTCTCAAAAGCCCAAACAAAAGAAGCCACATCTCTGTTATCATTGTGGTGTTGCCGGTCGTACTCGAACAAATTGCTACAAGTGGCTAGCCACTCAACAGAGCAATGGTATGATAGCATCTGAGAGCCAGAATCAGCTTCAGATTTCTCTCGCTCCCCTTGGAGACATTCTTAAAGCCCTCATGCTTCTTTCGAACTTGAACGGTTTAAACTCTTCCCCATCTTCACCGGTTCAAGGGTTGGTTAAAAGGAAAAGTTCTTCCAAGGTGTGGAAGGCAAAGGGATCTAAGTGATAGCAGTCACTTCTTCTTCTCACCTCCCGTTTTTTTTGTGTGTTGCATTTTTTGTGTGTTTCTTTACTGCTTTGAGTCAGTCTAGTTTTATGCATTGTTTTGCTTTCTTTAACTTGTTTTTGTTTGTGTGTTTTCAGTTTTGTGTTTTATTTTTGCTTTTCTGATAAAAATAAAAAAAAAATTGAAAAATTGAAAAATACAAAAACAGTGTGTGTTTGTGTGCATTGGTTCATGTGAACTTTTAAAATGGCCATTGAAACAGAGTTTTTTAAATTTTGTATCACCTGTAGCTTAGATGAGCATTCTTCTGCACAACTAAGCAAGTGAGTTTTGTAGCTCTTTGTTTGTGATGAGTAAGGTTAAGTGATCTCTTCTTCTTAACACTCGTATCACTTTTTTTGACAGGTTAAACTAGAAAATCCTGAGAGAAAGGTATAAATAACCATCTCACCACTGTTACTCGCCAATCATGATATGACATATGTATGCTTCGGCATAGCAAAAGTGCAATGTCAAAAGCTTAACATAGTTGGGTATTTCTTTTCTCTCTTGTATGCCCATGCATGATATGCTTGATAAAAGAAAATATGCAAAGAAATAAAAAGCAAAAAGATAAAAAATGCTTTAATATATGGTTGCAAGCGTGTTTTTTAGGAGATGTGGGAATTATAGAATGTACCTCGAAGGTGATAGTCCCCATCAAACAGTTATGATTGTGTGTGAGTTAAAGTGATTTTCTCATATCTCAAATCGTCATAACATTGAGACACTTATGTAATCTTGCGATGTTTTCACACACAACACGCAATATTCTTTGCTATTCTTGATACATGTGCAGGTACAATGTGATTTGGCCATCACAAGGTTTACATGCGTTAATGTATGCTCATTAAACTGTCTTAACTCATTTTTGAAATATAAAATTGGTTAGACTTGTTTAGTGTATGTGTGCGTGTTTTGGGAATTATGTGCTAAATTTTTCTTGTTGAGAGATGTTTTTGAGAGCTAAATGTGTTGCTTGGATCTTTCGTTGAGTTGCATGCATGATTGCATTCATGTCTGTGTTTTTCCTCTTTTGAAAAACTATTTTTAAAGGCATCTCGACACCTCCTCGACACCTCTCGATACCTAGCTGTCTGTCGAGCTTCTTAGACTTTTTCTAAACGCAGTCTCGACACATCCTCGACACCTGGTGGATCGATCGAGAATCTTTCTGTCTGCTCGATAGCTTCTCGATTGATCGAGGTTCCTTCATATTTGATCCTTCTTCCTCGACACATGACCTCGATAGCTGCATCTGTCGACGTGCATTTTCTCGACACCTATCTCGATAGCTGTCTCGATACCTCTCGATACCTGTAGCTGTCGAGAATTACTGAAGCTCTATAAATAGATTCTGTCGTGATTTTCTGTCATTTCGCTCGATCTCTCTCATTCGATAGCTCGTGATTTCCCTCCCAAAACCTTTCTCACTCTCTCCAAACCTTTTCCTAAGGCTGACTCAAGTATTTTTCTTGATCTTCCTCACTTGGTAAGCATCTTTTCACTCATTATTCATGCATTTCATGTTTTAAAACCCTAGGTTTTGAGATTTTTGAAAATTTTGGGGTTTTTCAAAATTGTTGAGATTTTCATGAAATTTTTATGAAATTTTTGGGTTGGTTTTATAGATTTAATCTTTAAAACTATTTGCATTGCATCACATTAACATTCTAATTGTATTTTCATGTATTTAGATGTGTGCAAACCTGTTGTATGCTGTTAGGTTTGGATTGGGCTGAGCCCATGATTTTTTTTTTTCTGTTGCATGTCACATGTTCATGCATTTTCCATGCATATGTTCTTTCTTTTCAATATTTTTCTTCCAATATTGAACTGCTTGGGACTTTTCTGTTTGTTTCTTCTTCTTCCCCCTCTCTATGTCTGCGTTAGTAGTGTCTATGGCACCTAAACGTAAGTCCATTCCATCCCAGAACCCTCTGCGTTCTAAGGGATCGTCTTCTTCGGATTCTACTCCTGTTTCTATCCGGTTCCGTGATGAGAAAGCCCATAAGGACTTCTCGGAGAATTTCTCTAAACGAGGTGTTCATTCGGAACGCCACGTTGTCCTGGCAGACTTTGCCGACACCGACCTACCCGATGTCATTCACAGTCGGGGTTGGGAGTCACTGTGTGACATCCCGGTCACATGTCCACTCGTGTTGATACAGGAGTTTTACTCCAACATCCACGGGATCGATTCTTCAGTACCTCTCTTCTACTCTTGCGTTCGAGGTACGCGCTTTGCTGTCACTCCTGAGTTAGTCTTCGAGGTGCTTCATGTTCCTAGGGTGGATCATCCTGATTACGTGAGCATCTATGGACAGTGTCCAAAGATGAGATGATCTCGGCGTTCTGTGAGCGTCCTTCCTCTTGGGGAGATCATCAGTATACACCATGTCGGCCTTTTGCTAAAGGTCCTCGTTTCCTTAACATGGTGATGACTTTTGTTTTGCACCCACTGTCTCACTATAACTCTATCACAAAGCCTCGTGCTCGGTTTTTGTTATCCCTCCTAGAGGATCTTTCTATAGACTTTCCTTCACACTTTATTTTCTCCACCATAGATGTCTATAGAGATAAGACCACCCGTGATAAGCTCATTTTCCCTTCCGCTATCATGAGGATTTTTCGCCGTTTTTCCATCCCATTCCCTTCGTTCGATCCTTACCATGTCATGTTTGCCATAGACGCCGCTACCATTAGACGCCGCTGCTGCTACCATTAGACGCCGCTACCGTAAAACGTAACGAGGCACAGTTTCAATCGAGACAGTCTAATGGCGCTACTCCTTCCTCCCGTCCGACTACCACCAGATCAGCTCGATCGACATCTGCTTCTTCTTCGAGTGACGTCACCTTAGGAGACATCATGGCGCAGTTTCAGCGCATGGATGCTCGCTTCGATACACTCTCCACGGAGTTGTATCAGGTGAACGTTCGTGTTGGTCGCATCGCCAGGCGACAGGTGACCTTGGGCGGTTTTGCTCCAGAGGCTTCTCCTCCACCACCTCATGTTTCCTCTGAGACTGAGGCTGATGATGACAGTGATGACGACGATGCTTCTGAGGATGATGATGATGGAAATGCGAGCTCTTCTGACGAGATGTCTTCTTGAGACTCTATCTTTTGTCACTCGTGACAAAAATGGGGAGTAGATTTGGTATGAGAGTAGTCATACTTAGGGGGAGAGCTAGCATAGGACATTTTTGTTAGGGGGAGTGTGGATTGAGGGATGTAGTGAGGATCATATGTATTCTTTTTCTTTTCTATCTTTTTAGAGATACATTGATCATGTATTGACATACATTGTACTTATTTCTTGATATATATGATGATGTATGTTCTTCTTTCACTTACCTTTCCATGTATTGTTTCTTTTTAGTCTCTATACACATGTTTCTTTACTTGTACGCAATCTATTATTTCTGCTTCACACAAAGATGCCTTGATGTGTTTTGTTTATAAGTGTTTCAGAAATACATGTTGTCAAAGTCTACTTGCCATAAACTCTCTTCTTGCAAATTTTTTCAAGAGTTTGTGTTAGGATAGATTTTATTGTATGTAACATTTGAAATATGAGTTAAAGTATTTTATGACTTCTCTCATATCTTCATTTGTTTGTTGTGGTTTTGTCACGGATTGCCAAAGGGGGAGATTGTTAGGACATATGTAGTTCAAGTGGTTGTTAACATATGTCGCTATTTTATGTAATTAACTTATCCTTAGACAAAACGCACTTTACTTGTAATTGGGTAGATTTAGGATGTGTTTAACACTTCAAGGAACAGTGTTTCAAGATTCAGTGTTGAAGTCATCAAAGTCTGTCCAAGAAACAAGCAAGGAAGTGCAAGTTACTAAAGCTTGACACCTATATCGACACATGCATCTATTGAGCTTTAAGAAGCTGTTTTAGCCCGAGCCTTAACAGCTTCTCGACAGATCCTCGACACCTCTATCTGTCGAGATTTAAAGAAAACAGATTTTCAGTTCTGTTTTAAGTCCAATCCGTGAATGTGTCTTTGAGACTTCTTTTCTCCTAACCCTAGACATATAAAAGGATTGTTTTAAGGGCCGTCAAAGAGATGCAAGTTGCACAAGTATTGAGCAATCCTTGTTCATGCAATTTGTGATCAAAGACAAAGTTCGTGCCCTAGTTCATCTCTGATGATTTGAAGAACTTTGCAGCCAACAACTTTCTCTCTCTCTAGTTGGTGTTTGAAATCGCATACTGGGATCCGCGCATCTGGTTAGTCACGTACTTGGGAGCCGTGCATTGAAAGGAGAAACTGTCACTACAGAGCAAGTCCAATTGGGTATTGAGGTAAGGGTTCAACTGTAGGTTGGTAAGGTACTTGGGATTCCTTGCTTGTAATCGCTTGCTGTGATAATAGTGGAGTTTCGGGAGTGGTGACCTTAAATTACTCGGTGGGGTTTTTGCCGTCAGGTTTTCCCCATTCGTAAACAAATCACCGTGTCTTTTATTTTCCACTGCATAACTTAGTTTTGGTGATTTGTTTGTGCTGCCATGTGATATTGCATGTTAATTTGATTAATTAATAACTAGGCTAATTAATCAATCTAATTTATCACAAGGGGTCAACGCGTTTGTGGCCTGACATAAAAAATTGATAAGGAAATAATTAATGAAATGTATTGTAAAATAGATAATTTGACGTTAGAGGTTTTGAAAAGTGAGCATATAAAATAGAAAAAGTACATTCTTATGCTAAAGTAGATAGAAATATTTGTACTAGCTGATGTGAATGCTCTAATATAGTAAGAAATAATGATTTTTTGTTTCTTTGTCTTTGTTAGCAGATAATTGTATTGTAAACAATGAATTTTTGTATTTATTTTTGTTAATAGTTTGTTAATGCTAAATGGATACCTATTTAGAATTTTATTATTATTTTGTTGCTTATACGCCAGCCTCCTTAACCCAAAATCCTAGGTCTGTCTTTAATTTTCATTATTTTATTTTAAAAAAATTACTTAATAGACAAAATTTAGCTACAAAATTGGTTGTAGTTTAGAATTACAATTTTACTCAGTAAAATAAATATTATTATATATTTTGAAATCTACTCATTAAATTGTATGTTCTTTACACTCTTACTATACAAGTCAAATTTTGTGTCAATCAGAAATTATTTATTATATGATCTATAATCTTATATTTTATGCATAATTTTAAATTGCAAAAACTTTTAATTTAAATAATTTATTGATAACATAGTTATTGATCTTTAATTTTCTAGAAATCTTGCAAGCATGGAGGATATAAGAAGAAGATGCAATCTAATGGTAGATTTGTCAAAATTCACCACCTATAAAAAGAAATTAAGTAAGGTTGTAGTAGTAGGTCATAACCAATTTTGTAACTAAACTTTGTTCTTACTTAATTTAATTCAATTCATTTTTTTTTATTATTGTTAAAATACATTCTATTCTATTCTATTCTATTAATTTTTAATTATTATTATTATTATTATTATTTTTTTTAATGATGCACTCATTCCTTTATTTTCTGAGCTCACAAAAACGAAGTATAAAAATCATGGATACCCGACGTCAGGGGAAAAAAAAAAAAAAAACAAAAAACTGGCTTTTGGGCTTCACTGTGGTATGGTTCGCACTTATCAGTGTTTAACCTTAGATGAGTTTGAATTTTACCGATGGGACAATAGTTTTAATGGGCTTCTGGGCCTCATTATTAAACACTACTTATGAAACAGTACTTAATAGAGGGACGGTCAAATTAAAAATGGGCCTGTCTTGGTAGGATATAGCTTTTTTTTTTTTGTTTTTTTTTTTGGAGTGATTGACTTATGCATGGTTGCATAAAATCCATGATTATTACCTCGTTTCATAACCTAATTAATCCTGCATAGTTTACAATTATATACTTAGAAAACAAAAAAGCTGGAAACTTGTCAGGTAAGTAATATCCAAACTTTTCCCAAAGATTGAAAGATAATTTTCTTGAATCACAACTGGCAATAGTCACGATACAGAATGAACATTACTGATTCTCTCTCTCTCTCTCTCTCTCTCTCTAGTCTATAGTCTACTACTTGTCTCTCTCATGCAGTTTATTATAATGATTCAAAGCTGGTGGGTAAGACTATTTAGCTGGTGATTGGCACATGTCAGACCTCTTGATCTTTGGGACCGTTCGATCGGAAGATTGTAGATACTGAGTTTTGAAGCTGCATGCTTGCTACTGTGCGTAAGATAGCTAGGCCTCGCGGTGACTCATCATCAGCTAGGATATGCGCATTCTAGCATACTTGGTGTCGAAGATTGTAATTCCAGGTGGGAGTGGTGATACAAACCACTATTTTTATTATTTACATTCTTTGCCTTCAGTACTTATTGATTCCGAAAATTTCATCAAAATATTCTGGCATCCTCTAATATCACATTCTCATATAGTATTGTCACTTCATTTTGACTAAGCCCACCACATTCACAACACAACACACAAATAGGGTGAAACTTCTAGTATTGATAGACTTATTGGTTTGCATTACTTATAGCCCTTAAATATTTTTTTTGAGTTTTAAATTATGGTTTTTTTATTAAATAAATTAAAGAATGCAATAAATATTATTTTTATATGCTTTAATATATACAATTTATTATAAAATAAATATGAAAATAATAAAACCAATGGAAAACTTTTGTTTTGTTTAATTATGGATGACAAAATAGAAAGTGTCACAAATTTTTAATAATAAGAATCATAGAATATTTTCTTCTAAAATACGAAAAAGTCCATTCATTCCTATATTACTAACTCTCTAAATTCTTCTTAAAAAAAAAAAAAAATACTAGCCCTCTAAATACAAAATAAAAAAAAATTTACATATATATTTTTGGCCGTATGCTTTAAATACTCCTAAATTAATGAGTTATATATAACAAAAAATAAATAAATGTTAAAAGAAAAAGAAAAATGATCCTTTAATTGAGTTTGTACATATATGAAGGAGGGCAGACAGGTATATATTTAAAATAAAGGGAGTGGGGAGAAATATGCAGAGAGAACCCTTTGCCCATCTTTCATCACTTTTTTGATAATTTTTTTTATAATGAATCATTCATAATAAATTATATCAACATTTGTGAAAAAAATTATGAAAAATAATGTTTTCTTAAAGCAAGAATTTCTTTTTCTTTCATACCCAACGTTTCATATAGTAATAGTAATTAATTAAGGCTGCCTTTTCATCATCACCTCGTTTCGAATGTGGACAATTTCTGCATTTTGGCCTTCATGACACATTAACCCCAGTTTCAAGTGGCACAGCAAGAAAAACTTTCCAAAGGTAGGCAATGTTTGACTGTTTGTATAATGATATGACAAATTTTATGGTTAAGAACTTAATTGAGTAATAATCTATATTAAGAATTCATACTCTACTCATATATCGACCAAAAAAAAAAAACACACACACACACACACACAACATAATTACTATTTATCAAATTTTTGGCCTTTCATGACACATTAACCCCAGTTTCAAGTGGCACAGCAAGAAAAACTTTCCAAAGGTAGGCAATGTTTGAATGTTTGTATAACGATTTGACAAATTTTATGGTTAAGAACTGTAAGGGCACAAATTTCACTGATATCTAAGTTATACTTTCGAACTAGATCAATGAACTCTAAACAATGAATTTATAGAGAGTGAGCTTCTAATCTAGGGTTTTGAGCGGTAGATCACACATGAATTGGATTGAGTTACGGAACATCAACGTCCATTGCAGATATGGATGGAATCTGACTTGATATATTAATGCCGAGGACCATACTTCGCCTTTTTTTTTCTTCCCAAGTTTTTCCCTCTCGCCTTTTATAGATCTGCCTCCTTTTCTCCTCCTTTCCACGTGTAGTCCAGGTGCCCTCTTTTTTTGGATACTTGTCCCATCATCCTTCCTTACTAAAGTCTCTGGCGGTGAGTGTAAGGTTGAACTTCACGTTCAGGCGTCACTTCTTCATTAATGCGGCCAGGGAGATAGGTAGGGAGCTTTTAATGCGGTGGTAGCAGCTTTTTCTCTGATATTTGTCTATCAATTTCCTTTCTTCTTTATCCTCATTCTCTTAGTTATCGTATATAAGGTCCTTAGTATAAGAGCCCTTGAACTGCCAGATTAGTAATACTGTCCTCGGCAGCAGGCTGGCGAGGACAAAATCATCCTCGGACGTCATGTCTCGTGGTGTTCTGCTCATGTATGGCACCTTCCTTTGTCACGTGGCACCGTAGGCTAGGGTTATTATGTCCTCGGACCATTTCATGTCATCGGCTTGGACTTTCCTCTTTACGGGAGCCTTTGGGCTGGCCCAATACGTGCTTTGGGCCCATGGGCACTACAAGAACTTAATTGAATAATAATCTATATATTAAGAATTCATACTCTACTCATATATTGACCAAAAACAAAAACACAACATAATTACTAGGTATCAAATAAATGTAAATATTTTTACTTAAAAATGTAAACTTATCATTTAATAAATTCGAATAAGTATTTTTGTATTTTCTAAGTTGAGGTATATGAATTTGTATATAAATATAACTATCACATAATTAGAGTATAATTAGGACACTTGGCATGGAATTAGAATGTATAAAAGAATTTTTAAAAAAAGACCTGGCAGCAAATAATAAGGAATTAAAATGATACTTGGTACAAAATTAGAGTATAATTAAAATCTAATTTGAATTCTTGATTGAACTTTCACTTTAACATATTATATATGATTTTTGTGTTATGATATATCTATTATTTAGATTTATTTTAATGAGAAGATGGAAAGATTTTTTATTAAATATAAATGATGAAATACTTTTTAAGTGAGATAAAGAGAAAAATAAAAAAAATGTATATAGATTTCTTAAATTTTAGCAAGATAAACACTTTTTTAAAAGGAAAATAAATTTTCGTTCAATAAATTTTATTTTGTATATATTTTTGGTTGTTACATAACACATAAGTATAGTATTATATATATATATATATATATATATATATATATATATATTTCTTGGGCTTCATTCAATTGCCTAAATTGCTTAATGTATAAGTTAAGCCGACCCAGGTTATAACCTAACAAAAACATATCAAGATTCATTTTTAACCAGCGTTTTAGCCTATAGAAAGATGACACGCAATAGCAACTAACTGTGGTTTAGTTCCCAGAGTTTCACAACTCACAAGTCACAAGAACCCACTGCATGTACAAATACCCCAACTCCTCCATCGGAGCTCTCACCAACCAATTGCAACGATTTCTTGAATTCATTTGATCACAAAAACACCTCCTTCTCCATTTCCATCGCATCTTTTCATCTTTTAAGTTTTCTTTGATCTAAATATTCAACTGGACTTGATGGCTTACCCAACTAGACCTTGTCATGGGGCTGTGGGTGCATATTATCACCCACCTGCACCGGCTCATGGCAGATATCCACCTCCACCTACAGCGGCTTATGCAAGTGTGTACCCACCTGCACCTCTTTATGGTGGTGGATACCCACCTGCTCATGCTTATGGTGGGTACCCATCTGCCCCGGCCTTTGGCAGATATCCACCTCCACCTGCACCTCTTTATGGCGGTGGATATCCACCTGCTCATGCTCATGGTGGATACCCACCTGCTCATGCTTATGGTGGGTACCCACCTGCGCCGGCTTATGGCGGGTATCAGAATCGTCCTATCATTCATGGAATTGTGGCGGCTGGGATTGACGCGATTGCCATGGCTGTGTTAAGGGATGTATTCGCTAATAGTTTTTTTGGTGATGGTGGTAGTTTCAATTCCTGAATCTAGTCCTTGGGTTGTTTTATGTTTCGGATTCAGAAAGTGGAAAGGGTGTGATATTTTATATATGTTTTATGCTTAAAAAGAAAGGGTTTGTTTTTATGTTTCGATTGTATATATGTATGTCTTTCTTATGATTGTATCGGTTTGGATGGAGACAGAGCTTCCCTCTTTACCGTTCCCCATCTAAAACCTACATGTTAGGTCTAGAAGTTCAAACTTTGTATAGTATTTTCTTTTCAAAAGTATGTAATTTGATTGTTGGTTATGAATATAGAAGTATAGTTTTGTGTTTGTAACTTCTGTTCCCAAGATTGTTATTTGATCTATAGTTATAAAAATAGAAATATGGGTTTGTGTAGATATATTGGGCTCTAAAGGTGTCTTTAGGATGTTGTATTTGAGAAACAGGATACCATTCAGCTTCTCTAAAGGTAAGATTCATCTTTTAATTTGTGTTTTGGCCTTTGAAGAAAACTTATTTTATTAGGAGAAAAGAAGAAGAAGAAGAAGAAGAAGAAGAAGAATATGGGGATTTGCAACATTTTATTCTTTTTGCTAATTTAATTATTTAGAAAGAGTTCACACTGTTTATTCATTCTGTTTATTATGGGTGTTCTCAAATAAATTTCTGATATTAATATTGAATCCCTGTTATGTGAAGGGAAATGATGCTAACAATTTCATATGGAAGAGATATTGACTTTTGTTGGCTTGATTCTGGGGATTTGTTTTTCTTTTCCTTTTGTTGTTGTTGTGGTAATATTGCTATCAATTTAGGATTTAATTTTAGGGTTTAAATTTCATAAGGACTCAGTGTAAAACTTCATATCTATACGCTTTGATCAACTATAACTCATCTAGTATTTTTAAGTGAAAAATTTGGTAATGCACATTAAAAATACTACCGCTGCTGAAAAAAAAAAAAACCTCCGATATCCACCATTGCCATGCACCACCACTACCGCTGCTGGTATTTCTTTCTGTAATTTGTAGCTTCCATAGTTTCAAAAATAAATGTGACAAATGTGATTTGGTTTAAGGAGATTAAAAGCTTGTAAGTTTGGACAAATTAAGTTGTTATATATATTGGATTTGCACTAGGTTTTTGGGTGGGAGTGTGGAACGTGGTGATCTTGGTTGATGGGTGAAGAAAAGGGTCTTCAAGTTTTTTTTTTTTATGTTCGTTGAGCTCCGGCGGAACAATGGTGGATATCTTGCACTAGATTTTAAGGGTAAAAAAGAGCGAAGAAAAATCCTGTTTTTACTTTTTACCATGGTACCATTAAACTTTGGTTGTGTTTAATAAAAAATGAATACTTGCTTGGACTCGAGTTGAGCTGCTTTGTTTGGATAGAATTAATTTGCACGCAACACACATTAACTATCTGGTTTGACCTAAGAAAAATCATCTGTCAGTTCTACTTTATTCCCAAGAAAAATACCTAAGCTCCCTTTTTTCTTGTGTCTTTTTCAAATTATATTTGGTCATGATCGTTCACTCGGATTTGATGTGCATGATGATGTCACTTGAACATGGAAAACTTATCTCTTTGCCATCTCAACTCTGATCAAGTTGGACTATGACCAATAGGTTTCTTGTACTCCCTCAGTTCCGACGAGGCAGGAGGAGGTCCCTATCCTATGGCTGTTGCAGTGGCAGCTACGTACACTCAGTTCAGCGACTACAACTGATCGTCGTTAGTCGTTTGCTGATGCATATGAGTCTAACCCTAGATGCTCACCGCAATCAAAAAAGAAATGTCAAACCTAAATAATACAACTAATAGTCAACGTTGTGCCGAAACTAATATTATTTTATTTTATTTGTGTTTTTTTAGGTTATAAAACGACTTCATTCATTGAACAGTACAGTAGAAATAATAGGTGGGATACGAATAACACAGGTTAGTCAAATTAAGTATCAATTTTAAATTGAAGAATCGGTTATTACAAGTAATTAATTGACCATATATAGCCTGGAGCTTACCCATCAAAGCAAGTTAATATCAACTTAATTTGAACAAACAAACAAAACCGTTGAGGGAACATAATTTATTATACAAGTCTTTGTCATATTAAATTGCTAAGGTGACTTTTGTCTAATTCTAGTACTATTCGGAGACCATGTCCCCACTTGGTGTTGGCTTTGTGCACATGAATTAAGGACTTGCAAACCAAGTTCAACTTTTTGATAGTAAAATAGGTATAACGAGATAGGAGGGTTGGATATATCAGAGGTGCCAACCGATTGAGTGAGAATGTTCTTGGCACCAAGTTCAACTAGGTTTTGGTTTTGGTACATCGATCACCGCACAATTATTAATTCAATGTTGTAATATTAAATTTCAAATGCAATTTTTTTTTTTTAAAGTGATAAGTATTTGAGGTTTAGGTTTTGCGAGAGTGTTTTTGGGCTACAATTGTAATATCTTATTTGATAGTAAAACTTTTTCTCTATCTTCACTTGTGAATGCAGACACATTATCAAACCAAGTAAATTTTCAATGTCTATTTTTCTTTTCTCTCTTCTTTGATAATCTTCTATAAACAAATTATTTCAAAAGTCTTTTATATATATTATATTGATTGTAATCCTCACCTCATACATATGTTGTGAACATGTAAAATGGAATATAGAAGAAGCCTTATCATGGCTCTTATAAAATAGCATATATTTTTATTTCACTCTAAACAAAGATCGATACTCCCTTAATTAGTTCTCCTCATTGCCAAGCGCAATTGTCCAACAACTTTATCTACCCAAACATTTTCAAGGTTAATAATTGAGCCATATGCAAACAAAGATAACTATACTTATACAAGTCAAAACCAATAAAATAGTCTTAAGAAACATAAGGAAAATAGAGAATAGAGAATTCCCCTAAAAATAATTAGTTCAAGAAGGTTATATTAATTCTGTTGCTTAATATATAGTACATAAATAATTATAAGCATATCAAGAATCTAATTCATGATTCACCTTCATTTCTCATTAAATTAATTGAAAAGCTTGCCTTAAACTTCTAATAAGAATAGCACTCATAACTTCCCCCCCCCCCCCCCCCCTCTAGGTTGAATATAATTCAAGGAACCACATAATAGAATCAAAATTAACACAACATTAAATAGTTGGAGTTTTCGAACTCTCAGTTTAACGTTTTATAGGATTACCACACAGAGGAAAATAGAAGAAATCTCTTTTAAACTAAAACTTCTATATTACCTTAATGGATCTTCTTTGAAAACCACATCCCATTTGGTTCACTTGGCAGAAACAATCATCGTTATATATATATATATATATATATTCTGCTTCTCATTCCGGCCACTTGAGTTTAAAACAAATTAACTTGTTTGTTGATAAGCATTCCCAGCTCTTGCAATGCTACATATATACATATATATATATATATATATATATATATGAATCAAAAACTAATATCAAGAAGGGAAAAAAATTATATATACTTTATGATATATAAAGGTGTAAGGTCCAAATTTTCTCAATGGTCCTAAGCTCAAACTACAATCCTAGATGGCTAAGGCCCACTACGAATCTTGGCCCAAAACAATAAAATTTTGTAGAGGTGGAAACACACAACAGAGAAATATACTGGCCCCGAGGACTCTTATGGTACTATTTCCTTTCAATTCAAGCTCTTATCTCTCTACTCTCTTCGGCAGTACTTGTCTCTTCTTTTCTTTTCTTTTTCTTTTTTCTTTTTTCCCCACCTACTCTCCATCTTTTCTCCTCCTATTTATACACTTTGTTTTTATCATCCCGGCCCTTCATCTCCTTTCTCTTCCTCTTTGTTTTGGTGACACTTGTGGTCTCTTTTGCAGAGAATAATGATGGTGAAATATCTAGAGATCCCCTTCACTGTTCAGGTCACTTCCTTATTAATGTTAAGAGTAAAGCTGTCGTTTCCTTATTTATTACGGTGAGGAAGTCTTATCTCCTGCATTCAATGCTTCCAGATATTTGTGGAGGCTTGCGATGACTGTTCACAGATCCTCGGGTCCTCGGCCCCCGACCTAAGTGGGATTTCATTTAAGTTGTTTAATGATCCTCGGGTCCGTTATTCTCGGATCCTCGGGTCCTCACAATAGCCCCTTAAAACTTGTACTATTGATTCCAGATCAAAGGATAAGTTTTAATTCATTTAAACCGGTTATGACTTACCAGTTAATTTCCCACGTGGGGGTGTCTTTTCGAATACTAAAGCACGTCCCTGACGCTTCGGTATCCGCAATTTGCCATATATGGTGTCAGGCGGCTCCATGTTTGCCCACGTTCTACGGTGTGATGGAAAACGTACGGTGTTGATTTACTTTTACTGAGCGGGAAAATACGCGCGCCCCTTTTTTTACCACTATATATACAAGACTTTAGGCTGGCTGTGGTTCATTTTTACATTCTGAAGAAAAGAACTCCCGAGGAGCGAACTGAGGGTTTCTAAGAGGTGTGTTAGCTTTCTCACTAGCTTGCCCTTGTCACTCATTTTATTGCTATTAATTTTTTATTTCTTACACGGTTCAATGGGTAGATACGCTAAGTTAGTCGATACTGACGAGGCCAAAGCCAAATTTAAAGCCCAATATAGGATTCCCGACAATGTTGACATCAAACACTGTGAGGAAGGGGAATGGCTTCTATCATCCCGACCCCCCGAGTCCGTAATAATTCCGATGATTGCTTTCATCGAGGGTGGGATGGAAATTCCTATGGGTAGAGTAACCCGGGATTTTCTCTTAAATTTTAGATTGACCCCATACCAATGTTCTAGTAACGTCCTTAGGATTTTGGGGTGTGTAGATGCTTTAAACCGGAAAATGGGGACCAACTTGACATGGCACGATGTCAATTGGATATATAGATGCCAAAAGGGGGAGAAGACCAAATTTTACATGAGATGTAGGGTCCCTTTCGTTAGGCTAATTTCCTGTTTACCCGATTCAAGCAAGGGCATGGATGAAGACTTTCTCATCGTGTCCGGGAATTGGCACAACGGGTTGCATTGCCCTACTAAAGAGGGGGAACCAGGTAGTACTCCCGATAGTACAGAAACTAAACCGTTAGGTTTTCTCTCCCCTTTTTTTTTTTTTGCATACCCACACTGGCTTTCTTACTGACAAAGCTTGTTCCTCATGATAGACGAATATCACACCACACCCGCCAAACACTTAGTGAACTTTGAGGACCTGAACCGCATTCTCAGGTCAGAGATTTTTCTCCATACGGACGGACAGCTGAGAGCAGCTCACGTGATCCTCGGCTATAAGCCATCTACTAAGTGTTTCCAAAGTCCGAAGAACGTCATCAGGGCTAAGGATCTTCGTCTGGCAAAAATAGACATTGCCGTGCCGGGATTTTTGCTGGACACCCCCCTCCTCCTGGTGTGCAAGAAGCCCAGCTCTCGGCATCCTTGACAGCTCAACTTGTCCGTCCTTGGGCATCCACCGTTATTGCTGAAGAGAAGGTTAGGGAGGAGTCCTCTGAACCTCAGCAGGTTGAGGTGCGCGACAAGGACTTTGAGGTTTTCTACCGACCAGACGCTCCCAGCACTACCGCGCCGTCTTCCTCTGGCACAATGGGATACCAGGAAAAAGAGCCTGACCTGCTCGCTCTGTTATAATCTCATGCTAGGGGTTCTACTCCAGCTGTTACTGTTCCTCCTCGGCCCATTACGCCTGCAATTTCTCAATCGGCACATGCCGATGGTGCTGAGAAGAAGAGGAAAAAGGGACAGGGTAGTAAACTCTCTATCGAGCCCGAGGAGGGGGAGATGACCGAACCTCCCGCCAAGGAGGCCCGATCGGGCAAAAGCCATTCTAAAAAATCAACATACACAGGGACGTCTAAGGAGACGGGAGTCGACCAAACCAAAAGGGCTTCTGTTTGGCGTCCCACTTTCGCGCTCAGTTCAGGCAGCCCCGTTCTTGACGACGCCAACCTAAGAGACCCGCAGAAAGGGAGCTCAAGGCTAGTTACCGAGTGTCTGGAGAAGGCTTTGTGCCTTCCCGAGGACATGGCGGAGCTGCGATCTCTCCGAAAGAGGGAGGTCTTTTTATCGTTGAAGCAAGATTTAGCAAAGGTATTATACCCTTCCTCCTTAACCAAACATTCCCTTGTTTTGTAACTGTCATTTGCCCATTCATTTTTAACTCGTGCTCTTTGTAGGCCGTCCAAGCATCCTTCATGGCTGAAGAATGGGTCGATCACTATCTGGACCTGACCCGGAAAGCTGAACATAACACCGAGGTTGCTGTCAAGGCTCAATTTGAGGCCGAGCAGAAGCTAAAGGACGTTATGGGCAAGCTTTCCGAGGTAGAGAAAGCACACAAAAATGCTGAATCTGCCCTCAAGAGCTTTGAGAAACAAGCCGCCGTTGCCTTAGAGGCGCAGAAGAATGCCCAAAACCGCCTCGCATTGTCGGTAGTTGAGCTAAAACAAGTACAAAAACGGTTGGAGGCAATGGAACAAGAGAAAGTCGAAACAGAGCAAGCTACTTATGACGCTGGGATGAATAAAGCAGCGGAGAGCCTTACAGCCCAACTTCGGGGGGTTGCCCGTACTTTTTGCTCGGAGGTTTGGGGGTACGCCTTAGACGTGGCGGGAGTTTCTGCTGATTCGGAGCTTCGTGACCCGAACAGTATACTTTATCCTCCTGCGCTGCAACTGGCGCCTCCCCCTCCCCCCATGCCTCCTGTGGACCCTAGTCCTACTCGTTCCCCTCCAGTTTTGCCTTCGAATCAAGATCCTCAGCCTACCTCTCCAAAAGGCCAAAGTAAAGATCAAGCCCCACCGTCCCAATCCATCGTGATTGCTGTGGAGGACGAGGAAGAGGAGGCCGAGGTTGCGCTAACAAAGAGGAAGAAAAAAGACAAGCTGAAAGAGAAGGAAGCGAGGGAGCATGAAGACAAATAATTCACTGTTTGAAAGGCTTGTCCTAGGCTTTTGTAATATTTTGTAGTATGACAGCCGTTTTGTCTTTAATTTTGTTTTGAAGAAGAAGCCCCAGACTGGCGTTAGTTGTACCCAACGAACTTTGATACTTAGCCTTAATAACATTCTTGATTACTTTTAGTTATTGTTTACTTTATATTCTTATAACTGCTCTTTAATATCACCATCTCTTCCTTTCTTATGGTCCTGATCTAATTCGTGCAAATTTCTTTCTATGTTCAAGTCATTGTCAATATAACTTGTTGATGCTCATTACGTTGACGACTCGCATCATCCTCTTAAAACTTGATTCTATCATTACTACGGAACTTAGATCGCGCTTGTGCTAAATTTAATATATCACTTAGACCATTCCATGGTCGCTCTAATTTCCCTTAAGCTTGAGGTCCGAATAGCCAAGGAATAACCTGGATTAAGTTTAGCACCCGGAGAATTTTACCACGATGTCAACTTTCTCTGGGCCTGCGACCCGAGGAGCCAGGCAAGTCCTTGGTTCAGTTTAACACTTGAAAAATTTTGCTGTGATGTTAATTTTCCCTAGGCTCGTGGCCCGAGAAGCCAGGCAAGTCTTAGGTTCAGTTTAACACTCAAAGAATTTTGCCACGGTGTTAATTTTCCCTAGGCTTGTGACCCGAGGAGCCAGGCAAGTCCTAGGTTCAGTTTAACACTCAAAGAATTTTGCCACGATGTTAATTTTCCCTAGGCTTGTGACCCGAGAAGCCAGGCAAGTCCTAGGTTCAGTTTAACACTCAAAGAATTTTGCCACGATGTTAATTTTCCCTACGCTTGTGACTCGAGGAGCTAGGCAAGTCTAGGTTCAGTTTAACACTCAAAGAATTTTGCCACGATGTTAATTTTCCCTAGGCTTGTGACCCGAGGAGCCAGGCAAGTCTTAGGTTCAGTTTAACACTCAAAGAATTTTGTTACCCATCCCACAAACACAAATAAAAAGTAATCAATATGTATCCTACTTAACAAAAATGGCCAATTTTTCATTACTAGTAATAATAACGCCGCAAGTTATTTACATTCCACGGACGAGGCACTACTTTCTCATCCAGATCTTCCAGGCGGTAAGCCCCGATACCTGCGACAGACGTAATTCTATATGGTCCTTCCCAATTTGGCCCTAGCTTTCCCCACGCTGGGTTTCTCGCTGTCCCAACTACCTTTTTTAATACCAGGTCCCCTGGCACTAAGGGTCTAGGCTTCACTGCCTTATCATATGTTTGTTTAAGCTTCTGCTGATATCTGGCCAACCTCACACTGACTATTTCCCTCTTTTCTTGAATGGTGTCTAGGCTATCTCGCAACGAACTGTTATTCTCTTCCTCACCGTACTGCTCTGACCTTAACGTTGGTAGGACGGATTCCAGAGGGATGATTGCCTCCATTCCATATGTCGTTGAAAAAGGGGTCTCCCTCGTCGACCTCCGGGGTGTAGTGCAATAAGTCCATAGCACATGAGGCAATTCTTCCACCCACTTGCCTTTGGCATCATCCAGTCTTTTCTTTATCCCAGCCAGGATGACCTTGTTAGTAGCCTCTGCCTGACCATTCCCTTGCGGGTATGCCGGCATTGAATACCCGTTCCTAATACCCATAGTCCCGTAGTATCTTCAGAAGGCTTTGCTGTCGAACTGAAGTCGGTTATCCGATATCAACGTATGTGGGATTCCAAACCTGGTCACTATGTTCTTCCACACAAACCTTTTTGCGTCTACATCTCTGATGTTAGCCAGTGGTTCTGCCTCCACCCACTTAGTAAAATAATCCGTCCCGACGAGGAGCCGTCTTCGGTTCTCGGTCGCCCGAGGAAAAGGCCCCACGATATCCAAACCCTACTGAGCAAAAGGCCATGGACTGGAAAGTGGGTTCAAAACCCCACCTGGTTGGTGCATATTCGGGGCATACCGCTAGCACTGGTCGCATTTTTTAACGTAGTCCTGGGAGTTTTTTTGCATATTTGGCCACCAGTATCCCTGGGTCAAAGCCTGGTGAGCTAAGGATCTTCCCCTAGTATGGCTTCCACACATACCCTCGTGCAATTCTTCTAAGATGGACTCAATAGCCTCCGGGTGCACACACAAAAGGTACGGTCCCGAGAAAGAGCGTTTATACAACTTTTGCTCCTTGGACAGCCAGTATCGGGGAGTAGCCCGTCGCACCTTTTCCGCCTCCACTTTGTCTTCGGGCAACACTTCTTGCCTCAAGTAGGTCACAATGGGGTCCATCCAACTTGGTCCCGCGTGAATATGTTGAACTCCCACAACCGGGGTGGCAGCTAGGCTGGAGGTCATCATATCTTCCACTAGGATTACCCGAGGAAGCTTGTGCCCCAAAGATGTGGCCAACATGGCCAGCGAATCGGCGTGGGCATTCAACTCTCGAGGGATTTGCTCGACCGAAACAGTTTTAAACAAGCACAACACAGCCTTCACCTTCTCAAGGTATTTTTGCATTCTTTCATCCCGAGCCTCAAAATCTCCATTGATGTGCCCGACGATCAACCAGGAGTCACAAAAAAACTTCACCACCTCGACTCCCAAGTGTTTGGCTAACTAAGCACCAGCTAGGACAGCCTCATACTCGGCCTCGTTATTAGTGGCTACGAACCCTATCCTCAATGATCTTTCCATAACCAATTTTTCAGGGGTGACCATCACTATACCCACACCAGCGCCCTTTCGGTTGGATGCTCCATCAGTATAAACTTCCCACGGGGGAGTTGGTTTGGGTTCTGCCGCCGTAACTGTTAGGACCATACTCTCCGGCTGTAGGCCGGCATCCGTAAATTCGGCCACAAAGTCAGCAAAGACTTGTTCTTTGATAGCGGTGCGAGGCATATATTTGACGTCGTACGCCCCCAATCTTGTTCCCCACTTGGCGACCCGACCCGTGTAGTCTGACTTTCTCATAAAAGCTTGCAGCGGCAGTTGAGTGAGCACAATCACGGTATGAGCTTGGAAATAATGGGGGAGTTTTCTTGTAGCATGTACAATAGCCAGAATCGCTTTCTCCAGGGGCAAGTAGTGCATTTTCGCTTCTTGCAAGGACTTACTAATATAATACACAGGTTTTTGAGCTCCATCCGCATTGCGCACCAAGACTAAGCTGACCGCGTATTCCATGACTGCCAAGTAGGCATATAACACCTCCCCCTTCTCGGGCCGAGACAATATTGGCGGGCTAGCAAGATATTGCTTCAAATCGGCAAAGGCACGGACACAGTCATCTGTCCACTGAAAGTCTTTCCACTTGTGCAAGAGTTGATAAAATGGCCTGCATCTATCCAAGGACCGAGAAATGAACCTATTTAGGGCTGCCGCCATCCCGGTCAACTTCTGCACCTCTTTGGGATTCCGGGGTGGATGCAAGCTTATAATGGCCTTGATTTGGTCGGGGTTAACTTCAATCCCTCGGTGCGTGATCATATACCCGAGAAACTTTCCCGAGCTGACACCGAAAGAACATTTAGTGGCATTCAGGCGTAGCTGATGCTTTCTCAACACTGAAAAAGTTTCCCTCAAATCATCCAAGTGGTCCTCTACCCTTTTACTCTTTATTACCATATCGTCGATATAGGCTTCCATATTTCGTCCCAACTGTCCTTCAAACATTCGGGTCACCATCCTTTGGTACGTAAATCCTGCATTCTTGAGACCAAAATGCATTACCCGATAATGATAGTTACCGCTAGGAGCTCGAAAGGCTGTCTTTTCTTGGTCGGACAATGACATAGGAATCTGGTGATAACCCTGGAACGCATCCAAGAAACTCATCCGAGGATGCCCTACGGTAGCATCGACTAACTGGTCAATCCTGGGATGGGGAAAGGGTCCTTTGAACATACCTTGTTCAGGTCGGTAAAATCTACACATATTCGCCACTTGCCGTTTTTCTTTTTTACCACCACCGTGTTAGCGAGCCACTCCGGGTAGAAAATTTCTTTAATGGCTCCCGCCAATTTTAGTTGGTTTACCTCTTCCCTCACAGCCTCGGCATGCTCACAGGACATCCGCCGAGAAGGTTGTTTTCGGGGGATGGCCTTGGGGTCAACGTTTAGACGATGGCAAATGAAGTCTGGATCAATTCCTGGAACCTCGTAGGTTGTCCAAGCGAAGACATCAATATTGGTTTTTAAGAATTCCATTAACTTGGCTTTCTCAGTGTCGGTAACTGAGATCCCACGTGAAAATGCTTCCCTTCCTCTCCTATTAAGATTTCTTGGAGGTCCTCGGTGGAATCCTTAGCTCCTGAAGGGTTTTCTATCCCGACGAGGTTCTTTGATTGCTACAAGGTCTTCCGACCTGCCTCTTCCTCCCTACTTCCTGACATCTTGGTAATTGCCATCACAAGGCACTGCCTCGCTATTAACTAATTACCTAACAATACTCCTACCTGTCCACCCGTGGAGTATTTAACCCTTACATGCAAAGTAGACGATACCGCGCCCATAGCATGAAGCCATGGTCTAGCCAATATTGCAGTGTAGGTCGAATAGGCCTTGATAACTATAAAATGAACCTGTATCTCCTCGTCCCCTACCCGAACGGGTAAACTAACCATTCCTTGGGGGACTACAGTCTTCCCATCAAAGCCAACTAGTGGAGAATCATATGTCTTGAGGTCCTCGGCTTTCAATCCCAAGCCATTGAACAAATCGGGATACATAATCTCAGCCCAACTTCCTTCATCCACCAAGACTCGCTTGACATCAAATCCACCAATTCTAACAGTGACTACCAAGGCATCGTCGTGCGGCTGAATGGTTCCCTCTTTATCTTCCTCGGAGAATCCCAAGGTAGGAATTGGGGCCAACCTCATCTTTTTACTGACGTAGTTATGCAAATACTCGGCGCCACCTTCCAAACTATTCTGCACGGACATGACCCGAAAAGGGGCTACGCATTTTCCCATTGGCTTGGCTAAGATTACATTGATAGTTCCCAAAGTTGGCCGAGCAACATTATCGGGTCGGGCCCCTCCATTACGTTGCACTTGTCCTCCTGGCTGTACTAAGAAGTGATTGATCTTTCCCGCCCTAGCCAATTGGTTCAAATGATCGCGCAACGTCCTACACTGCTCCGTGGTATGCCCTTTATCCTGGTGGTAGTGACAGTGAAGGCTCTGGTTTCTCTGGGACGAGTCTCCATTCATCCTATTAGGCCAACGGAAATAGGGTTCGTTCTGTATTTTTTCCAATATTTGATACACCGGCTCTTTGAATAAGGCATTAACCATGGGCGTCCTAGGTACATGTGGATGACCCACAAAGTCTCTCCTGGGTTATTTGCCCTGGAAGCCCCCTCCCCTCGAATCCTTCTTCTCGGGAAACACTCTTGCCTTACCCTTACTTTGCATCTAATCTTCCTCTATCCGTTTATACTTATCGATACGATCCATAAGTTGGCGCATATTCACCGCCATTTTCATCACCAGAGATTTTCTCAAACCATGCTCTGTCGGGAGTCCCACCTTGAAGGTCCTCATCGCGACCTCTTCCACGTCGCCATCAATCTCGTTGTATGTCTCCCAGTACCTATCTGAATACGTTCTAAGAGTCTCGCCTTCTCTCATGGCCATCGACAACAGCGTATCTAAAGGCTTTGGTACCCTGCTACATGTTATAAACTGTGCGCCAAACGCCTTCGTTAATTCCTCAAAAGATCCTAATGATCCCTCTTTCAAAGCGTCAAACCATCTCATGACCACCGGTCCTAAACTGGACGGGAATACCTTACACATCAGCGCCTCATTGCGCGAATGAACCGCCATCTTTTGGTTAAAGTGGCTCACGTGTTCCACGGGGTCAGTCCTACCATTGTAAATGGCAAAGGTGGGCTGTGAAAACCTATGGGGCAACTTTGCCCTGTTTATCCATTTCGCGAATGGGGATTTGGAAATCTGTCTCAAGGCTTTACTCATAGCGTCATTCCCCGTGCCCTGATATGACCACCCCCCGACATGCTTATTCCCATCACCCTTAACCCGGCCAGATGTGCTTGTACTAGGGTAAGACTTATCCGTAGAGGATTTAGACCCTCGGCCATCGCCTTCTTCCTCATCGGCCTCAGAACCATCGATAGACTGAGAGGAGGAACTTCGCCTAGCCTTTCGCTTTCGTTTTAACTTTCTCCGTAAACGCTCTATCTCTGATTGTATTCTTCGCACTTCATCATCACGAGAGGTTCGGTCTCCAGTAGATGATAGGCTTCTCCGTGCTTGTCTACCAGGATGCGACTCCACTACCACACTTGGCGTACCATTCCTCCGGCGATTTTCATTCTGCGAACCTAGTGACTCCTCCCTGTCTTGATTTGCACTTACCATTTGTCCTCCAGACAGCACGCTCTACTTTGTTGTTCCCACAGACGGCGCCAATTGTAAGGTCCAAATTTTCTCAATGGTCCTAAGCTCAAACTACAATCCTAGATGGCTAAGGCCCACTACGAATCTTGGCCCAAAACAATAAAATTTTGTAGAGGTAGAAACACACAACAGAGAAATATACTGGCCCCGAGGACTCTTATGGTACCATTTCCTTTCAATTCAAGCTCTTATCTCTCTACTCTCTTCGGCAGTACTTTTCTCTTCTTTTCTTTTCTTTTTCTTTTTTCTTTTTTCCCCCCCTACTCTCCATCTTTCCTCCTCCTATTTATACACTTTGTTCTTATCATCCCGGCCCTTCATCTCCTTTCTCTTCCTCTTTGTTTTGGTGACACTTGTAGTCTCTTTTGCAGAGAATAATGATGGTAAAATATCTAGAGATCCCCTTCACTGTTCAGGTTACTTCCTTATTAATGTTGAGAGTAAAGCTGTCGTTTCCTTATTTATTATGGTCAGGAAGTCTTATCTCCTGCATTCAATGCTTCCAGATATTTGTGGAGGCTTGCGATGACTGTTCACAGATCCTCGGGTCCTCGGCCCCCGACCTAAGTGGGATTTCATTTAAGTTGTTTAATGATCCTCGGGTCCGTTATCCTCGGATCCTCGGGTCCTCATAAAAGGGTAAAAGAATACGTTGATGGGTCAATTTAATCTACAAAAAATGATGGAAAAATTTAAGAAAGACGGTAAATTAAAACCTAGGTTTACTGTAAAATTTAAGAGAGTGTTATATAAAGGGTTGCCAGTTGAAGAAGCATCACTTTAACTGTAAAATTTAATTAGTAGGATTTATAATGAATGTGAGATAGAGTACTATATCATCGTATTTAGAGCACACATACTAACTACTCCCAAATAATTAAGAAATGATAGCCATTTATTGATTTTTTTTTTTTTGGGAAGATAGCCATTAATTTACTGACTAATTAGCATGTATTAATATATATATATATATATATATATATATTTGATAATTAAAATAGAGGAGGAATTAAAAATTTGAACCTTGAATGTATTACTAAGGACAGTCAAGTGTACCACTGCGCATCCTTAGCACGGTGTTCACTCTAAAAGTATAAATGCTTGTGGGGTGTGGAGGGGCAAGGGCCGGGGTTCAAGTTTTCAAGAGGAAGTTTCACACACATATAAACTTAGATTATGTTAGAATGGAAATTATATCTTGTATTAAAAAAAAAAAAAAAAAAAAAGAAGAGTCAAGTGTAAATTAGTGAAATTGCAAGTTTCTTGAAAAATATTAATTAATATGGTCATGCATTGGTAAATGAACATATATATCATGATAGTAAAAATGCAAAACTGACCATTTAACTTTCATCGTTTTTCTTTTCAGTCCTCTAACTTTCATTTTTGTCAATTCAGTCCTATAACTTTCAATTTTTGTTAGTTTAGGGCTCCGTTACAACTCAGTTAGTGGCTGCTGTTAGAATTATTGAAACGGCGCAGTTTTGCATTTTTTTTTTTATAAATTCGAAATTAAAAGAAAATAAGAAAATTTTGAAAGAAAAAAAAATTAAGGAGCTTGCAGTTCCAGGAGGAATAGGAAGAAGAGGGAGAAGGATTTTGTTCCCAAATTTTGAATGGTTTATTAGCCTTTACTTTTCTTTCTCTTTTTTTTATCCTTGGCAACTTTACACTAACGCCGCCATTATTGTTGTTCTCACTCCTCAACGGCGAGCAATTCACCTTCCTCTCGTCGATTCTCAATCCCTTCGGTCCAATCGGAGCCTTACACGCCACTCTCCTCGTTCTCAAATTCCACGGTCTCACTTCCGCCGCCGATGACGGCAGAGCCAATTTCTCTCCAATTTCCGTTTCATCATCTTCCTCTTCGATTTCCTCCTCTTGTTCTTGTTCTTGTTCTTTTTCTTCTTCTTCTTTCCTAAAATTCGCATCTTTCATCTTATCCATCGCAGTTTTCAAATCAAACAACAACTTCTCTCTCTCTGCATCGATCCCTTTGTTTTCGATTCCCGATTTCCAATCCTTCTTCCTTTTCCTCTCCGATTTCTTTCGTTGAGTCCCTGTAGAAGAGCTCTCCGCTATCGTGGCTGGAGATCGCCGATCCACCATCGCCTTTGTTGGAACTTCACCACCGCCATTCGGACCTGGCTTCATGCACCTCAAATACCTTTGGTTCCCCCACTTCAAACATGGCAGAGTGAAATTGTGCAAAGCCTTCGATCTCTCTGGTCCCATCGCCATGCTCATACCCTTGTTCTCTTCCACTACAACCATCAATCGAAGAAAGACCCCTCAAACTTCAAAACCAGCTCGCTTTTTTCAAATCCTCTCTCTCCAATGACGTCGTTCCTTCTTTTTCTTTTTCTTTTCAGATTTTTTTTTTTAATTCTAAATTTATTAAAAAAAAAAAGAAAGCAAAATGGTGTTATTTTAGGAGTTCTAACGGCAACCACTAACTGAGTTATAATGGAACTCTAAATTGACAAAAATTGAAAGTTAGAGGATTGAATTGACAAAACTAAAAGTTAGAGGACTGAAATGAAAAATAGTAAAAGTTAGAAGGTCAGTTTTACTTTTTTACCTAATTTTTATAAATTGTACGTGTATATGCATTGCATGATCCGATTTTAGCTTGTATTCAACCAAACGTGCTTGGTGGTTTGCAATCCAAATGGAATCATTGAAGTCATTTTTGTCATTTTGATGCGAATTATGTCTCCATTAAGAGACTTAATGCAATCCATATAGGGTTTATTTCAATTATTAATTACTCTTTAGTTTATAATATATGTTATTATTTACTTAAAGGATGCTACATAAACTAAACTACAAACTTATTAAATTCTGTTTCTCAAAAAAGAAAAAAAAAAAATACTAAATTCTAACTGTGAGCATGTGGAATCATTGGAGCTTTTTAGGTTTTAACCTTTTTTGTTTTTGTTTTTGTCTTTTTTTTCTTTCTTTATTAAAAGGTTTGACTAAATCATTATATCAGAAAGCAATTGTTTATTTTTTTGGACGGAGGACCCATTGATATATAGCATTCATGTTACACGTAATCCTTCCACGTCATCCTACAATTCCAGTGAAGTCAGCTACATAGGTAACAATATCACACCTACATTGTCAATTACTCAGGCACTTACATCATCAAGAAGCTTCACACTACACACTTTGCTTATTTATTTATCCCTTAATTTCCGGATTAAGATAAATGCAATAGCTAAGATTACTGTATTGTGTAACTAGTAATTACCCTTTAAAATGAGAGAATTTAAAAAAATAAATAAAAAGTAAAAAAATAAAAAATTGAAAATAATTTAATATCATTAAAGATTTTAAAAACTCTATCTAAATTTTGAAGTATCTTTTAATTCAAAATTTTTTTTGACATAATTCTCCGTATAAAAAGGTTGTCTGGACCTATGACCCGATTGACACGTTATTTATTTATTTATCAAAGAAGGTTCAAAGATAAATACAAAGTTTTGGTAAAAGAATAAAAGGAGCCAGGAGGTATATTGTGATAAAAAAAGATTCATGAAATTGGATTCGGGTGAGACTTGATGTTTAAAGAGACAAGTGGGGTATTAAAAACTTAAAATTTAAACTCATCTAAGTTCTTCCATTGTTATTGAAATAGCAATAGTGTAAACAACTGTGGTTCTGATTATGGGTGTGAATTGTGGTTTGATTCTGCTGACATTTGGTATGGGTCATGTATTTTTGAAACAAATCACTTACAAGTCTCACATAAGGTATTAAGGTTTGGACAAATTGGCCAAATTATTTTTTAATATTTAAATGAGTGATAATATTAGAAAAAGAGCTTAACTTCCTTGCAAGACAAGTTTTATTTATATATCTATTTTGGGGGGGTCAAATAGGTGGGTGCCAATCATGTTAAAATTCTGTTGCTCTAGACAAGCAGTCGTAAGCGAACTGCAAACACACAATTCCTATAGACATAGTTATTAGATATGAACCGAAACGAATGTTAAATTGTCAAACTAATGAACCGAACATAATTTTGAGCCAGAAAATATTAAAGCTGTTACAAATTTTACTGTATAAAATTTATAAACTGATGTAACAATGATTGTAATTAGTTTTAGACTTCAATCATCGCATTAGTGAATGTTTGAATTGTTTTGTCATGATTGGTGACTCATTAACTTATAATTAAGCACAATATAGTAAAAGTTCTAGTTCCCATAGGTCATTGCAGTGCTCTTTTGGGCCTCTTTGAAAGAAATACCATATTAACAAAAACACTTGAATAAAATTGCACAGTTTTATTCATGTCATCTAATTTTTTTTTTTAGAGAAAAGAGCGGTTTAAGTTTTTAATCTTAAGTAATTTTGATCAAATAATCATACTTTTCTTCAATTTTGCACATTTATTTATGAGATTTTTCTTTAGGTCTATTAATTTTTAAATTAAAATAAGTCGTGAAAAGAAAAATTCAAGTGTCTTGCTTTGTATTCATTTTTATGTATATACACATTAAATTTAATCTGTGTGGGGCAAAAAATTAGCACAAAGGCCCAAGGTCGAAGGACTTGGGCTTTGGGGCAAAGCCCACTACAATTAATTGTTTAGAAATGGGTGGAGTGGATCAACACGTGGGCTCCTTGACTCACTAGCTAAAGTTGATAAAAATGACCAAGAACAACAAATAGAGAATTGAGTGAAAGGGTGTGTATTGATGTTTTCTCGATCAGTAGAGAAAAGTTTTGATACACCTTTAAATAGTACAAGTTTATGTGATTTCTCCCTAATTCTAGATCTCCATCATTGTTCAATGGGGCCTCCCCTCATTTTATAGCAATTTTCCCTTCATTCTAGCCTTCCACTTGGAAGGTGGTGAATCTCTCCCAGATACTTGTCTCATCCCTCCTTTGGGGGAATTGCAGGGTGAGCTACAAATTATCCAAGCATTATTTAGGTGTTACATTCTTCATTAAATGCGATAGTCTTAGTTGGTGCAGTACATTTAATGCAGAAGTGATGAAAGCTTCCTCAACACGCCTCCGTTTCTCTCCCTTCCAGTACCTTCCATGACTATCCACCTTGGTCCAAATTCCTAGGTTGGGGTATAGCTCATCTCTCTTTCCTCGGAGCATGAGGGGCCCTCGCCTGGGCCTCCTCCCTTGGCTAGGCCGACACTCTCTTATTTACCCATTGGGTCCATATCGCCCTCAAGCGTGGCCCAGTAGTGGTGCTGCCCTCGGACCCCTTACACAATCTTTGAATAAATTTTTTGAACAATAATATTCTATTAATTTTAATGTTTTTTATACTCACATAAACACAAATTTATATATATATATATATATATATATTACAGTGGTGTTGATAGAACAGACAGTTCATTCTCATTCCCATCATCATGTACTATATTACTAATAAGATGATGTTGTGAAACTGACAATTTGAAAGCAACCAATTATAGATTTAGAAATGATAGTCATATTCAGGAATAGGAACATACGTAAAAAGTAATCCAATTTACTAGTTCTCCCACTAACCTCGGGGCTTCTTAAGTATGGTCCTTTTTTTATAGGGTGGTGTTTGAGGGACAATTTTACAAATCTCTGGGGCTATGAATATTCTTGTTTGGAAATGGAAACAACACAGAAGCAGATCCCAAGGCTGACGAGCTTCATATTCTAGCAAATTAAGCCCATAAACCCCGAAATCAGCCCAAATAACTCACGGCCCGCGATCATGCCCATACAATGATAGCATTTCACTATATCAACTGGAAAGATTGGGCAAATTTTGGTCCCACGTGACCAGTCCAAAGCCCACTGATATAGACAACAAAGCTCAGAAACAGATCAATTCAATAGCCCATAAATTCTGCACAATATATTTTGAGCAACAACATGAAAGGCCACCTAATGAAGAGTGGCCAACTTGGGCCCACCGAAAATATACCAACCAAGCAAGGGTCCAAGCCAAATCGAAAGCCAGATTAAATATAGGAAAGGAACTAGTAAAGACAATTAAAAAAAAAAAAAAGTGAATTGGAGAGCAAAAAAGTTCTAATTTGCATCCACTTTTTTTTTTTTTTTTGGCCGAATGAAAAAAAGTAGTCTCAGGTGTGAATTCATCGATTTCATGTTAGGTACGACAATAAATAATATCATATATACCACCAGAGCCTTATTATAGTTATTACTCAAACCGCTCATCAAGTAAAACAATTCTAGAATTCCAATGTACAAGTTTTCCAAACTCATTTATGAGGTTTTTTTTTTTTTTTTTAAATAATTTTTAAATTATGGCCAAGTGGTGCTTACCATTAGTGTAAGAATTCATAAAAACAAAACATATCTGCTGTGTTATAAATCTTACTTGACGCCACCTTTGGAAAGTTTTTGTTCAATATGTATAAGTATAACCCAGTCAAGAGAATCCAATTATAATTATTGGTCAATATGTATTAGGACATATGCATGAAGTTTTTGTTCTTAGTACCTAGTAAAATTTAAGATCTTTGGTGAGTTTGGCGTGGTTAGCATTTTCTTTAGTTGGCAAGAGCTATTATGCTACGTAGCAGTTTTTCTGACCCTACTGCCACTTGGCAAGTAGAGCTAAAGAGACAGACTTTAGCTAAATTTTTTGTATTCTTTGTTCTCTATTAATAAAATTCTTTACTGATTCATCAAAGAAAAAGAAAAAGAAAAAGAAAAAAACCCTCAGATTAACTGCATTATGTAGTCATTCTTAATATAAAATTTTGCATTATAAATTTTGGCTCTCAATTTCTTGAAATTGTTGGAGCAGTCATGCTTCCTTTGAAAGACCTGTGAACTATTGGGGTCTTCTGTCTTCTATCTTCTTTTGCATCTATCTTATTGAGCAACCAATCTTCTTGCTCCTATAATTCTCTTGGTTGCCCTTACCGCAAGGAATTAAGACTCAAGGGTCATGGAGTCCACATCAACAATGACACATTTTGTACCCACTAGATAAATTAGGAACAAAGAAGTACTTTGAAAAAAATTGCATCCTAGAATCATTATTGAGGTTACAAAGAAGGTGATTGGTATAAAAATCTATGAGAAAATCTAGATCTCGTTCCCTAATGTAAAATTTTAAGATTTCCAATAAGTCAATCTTCCCATCTTCGATTAGAATTTTGTAACTTCGATGTTAAGTATGAGTAAAAATGGAACACAAACCATTATACAGATATCCAACCCTTGTCTTCACAATTCATAATATGGTTAAAAATCCAAATTTTTTCACTTATGCTCCAGCATCATCAATCTTATTCTCATTGTTCACTAAAAGAATCAAATAACTAGCGCTGCTATATGCATATACAACAAATTAGGCAGTGTGCGTAGACTGCCTTGACTCCTTCTGTTGTGTACTGAAGAATAAATGCTAAGGTTTGTAGTGAGAAAAAATGCTCCAATATGGGTACTCTGTATTGACCTTTTACATTGTTAAATCTGAGGCCATGGAGAGCAGTGTCAAATGAGAAAGATGAACTGGATGAGTTTGAAAATACATGTGGGTTGTGAAGTAGGAGAATTTTAAGTGGGGCAAAAAAAAAATGAGGCCCTGATACTATTGTAATTAGTAAGGGTTTATTAGCTATAACATATGAATGACAGATGTACAAAATTTATTTTGTGAGAATTGTATCAAATGATAATTTTTATTTTTATTTTTTTGGTCTCATCATGAGAGTCACTCTCATGTAAGTAAGTGTACATACTTTAAAAACAATCACACTAAAGCAGTACCGTATTCTGCAATTGACCAAATGCCTAAGACTAACGATGTTGTTACATTATAGAGCCCAATGAAACGTTGTCGTCATGATAAGGAATAATCATAGGTAAGTCACGTGTTCATCACATGCTTCAGTTATGTAAGGATTAGTTTAGACCAGTTGTCTATCTTGATTGGCTGCGACAGATGATTAATGAGTTTATTGTAACAGAGCATCAGATATGGTAAATTTGTAATTATGCTCTCTGTTTTTTATCAATGAGAAAACCCATTTTATTTTTTTTGGTAAATCAATCTTTTTATATTCTATCATAAGGTAAAATTTTGAAGCACAATATTAATAACAGTTCAATTCAAATTACAATTTACTCACCTGGTTCGGTTGAAATTTAAGTTACTACATGTGATTTAAAATTTAATACTTTACTTATTTGAAGTTAGCTTAATTAGAGTTTTGTAACCAACTTTTGTTAAAAACAAGATTAAATATGCAATTCTACTTCATTTTAATGTCTCTCTTCTCAAAAAACAAAAAAGACATAAACATACAAAATTAAATAAGATAAAAAAACAATCCAGCAAAATACTTGCATTATGAGATTTCAAATCATAGGTAGACAATTTGAATTTCAGTCAAATTTCAAGTGAGTAAAGTGTCAAATTTCAAATCACAAGTAGACAACTTAAATTTTGATCAAACCATGGATGAATAAATTGTAATTTGCCAAAAATATCAAAATGGGTAATGGATAGCACTGATATTCAATGAAACAAATATTCTCTTTCAGATATTACTTACTAGCTTGTAACTCTATGTATATGCATGGATACACTTAAAGATATATAATAAGGTGCATAATATAATTTAAATACTATTGATAGTTATTTTTATATTTTATTAACTCTTTAAAAATTTTTGTAAAAATATTATTAGGTATGTTATGTAAATTGTCCATATTTCTTTTATTTTTTATTATTGTGAAACACTTTTTATTTTTATTTTTTACAATTCATTTATTCTATATTTTTTGGTTTTGTACTTAATAATTAATTTGAATGAATATTTATGATGTGGTCTCATATTTGATTCTAAAATTAAGAAATAGAAATCTTTAAGAAAAAAATAATTTAGAACATGTAAGAGCACAAATCAAGCTTTGTGTTGAATTAAACCTCCGGATCAAGCCTATGAGCCCTAAACAATGAATTTATAGAGAGCAGGATTCTAATCTAGGGGTTTGGGCTGTAGATAACATAAAGGATCGGTTCAATCACAGAATATATGCGTACTTATCTAAAGTGGACGAAATATTTCTTCGTATATTACTGCTGAGGATAACTGTTTGAGTTCTTTTTTTTTTTCTTTCTCTCTCTCTCTCTCTCTCTCTCTCCTTTTATAGGCCTCACTCTCTCCTCCTTCCTCCTTCCACGTGTAATCCAAGTGTTTCCTTTTTAGATACTTGTCCCATCATTCCCCCTTACTCAAATCTCTGGCGGTGAAGGTAGGACTGAATTTCAATGTTCAGATGTCACTTCTTCATTAATGCGGCCAGGGGGTAGGTATAATGCTTTCAATGCGGTGGCAGTAGCCTTTTCTCTGATATTTACCCATCAACTTACTGTGTCTCTTATCCCCACTTTCTTAGTCATTCGTATATAAGGTTCTTAATGCGGGAGTCTTTGAATCACCAGGCCATTAATACTGTCCTCGGCAACCAGCTGCCGAGGATAATATCATCCTCGGACGTTGTGTCCTGTGGTGCTATGCTCATGCATGGCAACTCCCTTTGTCACGTGGCATCGCAGAAAGGAATTATTATGTCCTCGGACCATCCTGAGCTGTTAGGTTGGACTTTTTTCTTTATGGGGGCTTTTGGGCCGGCCCAATACGTGATTTGGGGCCCATGGGCACCACAGAACACATAGTGCAAAATTGAAACTCTAATTTAGAATTTTAATTTAAATTTTTCTCAGTTTCACCTATTATTATATATATAGATATATAGATTACTCTAAAATTTAATTGTAAATAACCTTAGCACATTAATTATCTAAAAACATAAAGTTTTCTTAGCACAAAATAAGCCCTAGCTCTTACTGCCACTTTGATTCCAGTGTGTATAAGGAACAAGTGCTCACAGTTTCCACATAAATGGGCACGATGCCAAAGAATGAGGAATAAATATTCTTAAAGCCAATATAACAATTAACAATAGAAATGAGAAGGAAGAATAATTAATTAATTATTTTTTTGAATTATATGTTGAAATTGTGAATTTTAATGATAAATAACTTATAAATTAAAACCCAAAATTTGAATGTAGAATACAAAGATTAAAACCACAAATAAAAGTAAAGTTTAAGAAAAATTTAAATTAGTGTGATAAATGAGAAAGATTGTAGAATAGGATAAATATTATGAATATTGTTTCAGGACCCATTTTGGTTTGTCCTTTAGAATAGAATGTTTAAGTATCAGTCTATTTCAATGTATCATTACATACTGTTTTGAGTTTATTGCTATTTTATATAATATATATATTATTGATGATAAAAAAAATTGATATATATATATATATATATTCATAGCATATAATAGGTAATCTTTAAGCCCAATGATGTGTTTGGATACTGCTTATTTTGTTGAAAACTGAAAATATTATAACAAAATTATTTTTAAATATGTGAATAGTATCACGAGACTTATTTTTAATGAAAGTTTTGTTGAACAGTGCACGAGACCCACTAGAAAAGCCACCATAGTCACAAAACACTCAAAAAAAGAAGGAAACGCAGATGTAGACGCTCCTCTATAGACGCATTAGTTCAATTATTTATAGAATATAATAAGAGTAGTAATATAAAGAAAAAAAAATGAACCTACATGTTAATGTTAGTCATGTAAAGGCAACTATAGAACAGTGAAAGGGGTTTAAATTACCGTTTTAGAATTACTATTATATATATATATATATAAATTAGTATTATTATTTTACCAATTGCTAATATAGAGACAAGTGAAATAAAATAAAAGAATGTGGTTTAAAAAGAAATTCATAATAGAGGGAATTAGATATGTTATTTTAAAATATATTTAAATTTGGGTTTTTTTTTGTTTTTCTTTTTTTTTTTGTTTTTGTTTTTATAAATAGTGAATATGTTGGGATACTTAAGAATCATGAAGCTTCAAGGAAGCTCCACTCTCAATCTCCCACCAAGCACCAACCACCCACGTGCATTGGACTCATACATATCAGTATATCACATTCCGAAAGCTATTTTTTTCAAAGCCTCATAAAAGTCTCACACACTCACTTTTTCTCTCTGGAAGTGGCAGAGACACAAGCTTTAAGAAGTGAGTTTCAATGGCAGCACTTGAGCTTTGTTTACAATGACTTGAATTTCTGTTTTTTTTTTTTTTTTTTTTTTCGACCTGATGTGAATCTTATGTTTCTTCTTCTTCTTTGATCTGATGTGAACTGTGAAGCGAACCCAAAGTACATGCCAGCCGAATCTTTAATTTCGGCCGGTATTTGCCGAAACACACCGGCACGACCGAAACACCGGAAACTGGCCGGAATGGGATTCATAACATTGGGATATATATATATATATATATATATATATATATGAGAGAGCAAAAAGTATATAAAAATTAGGACAGAGAGAGATTTGCTTTTTGATTTTGATTGGAAAAGAGAGGTATTATAATTTATAAGGGAATTGAAGGGTCAAGGACCGAGAGGCGTTGTTCATTTGGGAAAGGCAGCTCTGTTTTGTAATTTTTTGTTTTTGTTTTAGAAGTGTGGTCCAAACCCCATGTTCCCATGCAATGAAATATAATTCTTGAATTTATTCATCATCCAAGAACACACGCAAGAGAAAAAGAGATGCACGAGAATGGAGTATCCAATCAGTAAGGTATCGCAACCTTTAAGCAAACAAGACAAGAAAGTAATGCTTGAATTTACTCAGCGAAATGTTTTGCACAGAGAGAGAGAGAAAGAGATCGCTTGAAGCATAGGAAAATTTCCTTTATTCCGTCCGTCCCAATCACAACCATCTGTCGCTTTTTCTTTAAGTATATTCAAATTTATAAACTCCATCTTCTCCTTCATAGCCATTCGTTAGTTCATCTCTCACTTGTCCTCTCATAAAAGAGAAATGGCTGAGTCTATTGTATGCGGTGTGGCTGAAAGACTTGGCAACTTGCTCAGGCAAGAGTCAAACTTCTTGTCCGGGGTGAGTGACCAAGTTGAGCTGCTACAAACTGAGCTCAAACTGACGAAAAGCTTACTAAAGGATGCAGATGCGAGGCAGGATGAATCAGAGGTTTTAAGGTTGTGGGTTGCTGAAGTAAGAGATCTTGCTTATGATGCCGAAGATATCATCGCAACATATGCCCTTAAATTTGCATACAGAAAGGGGTGCACTTGCATCTTGTATGAAGGAAATACAGTGCACAAGGTTGGGTCACAGATTGTAGATATCAAGGCGAAGATTTCTGTTTTAATAACGAGTTTTCGAGACTATGGCATAAGAGACTCTATAATACAAGGAGGCGGATCATTCAGTTCCTGGAATGAGAGGGAACGAGAGCAAAGGCAAACATTTTCTCATCTTGAACGTCATAGCGTTGTTGGGTTTGATGATGATGTGAATGAATTGGTGGAGTTTTTGCTGAAAGAAGGAGAAGGCAATACTAGGGTTGCTTCCATATGTGGTATGGGTGTTCTGGGAAAGACCACTCTCGCCGAGATGGTTTATAATCACCACGAAGTCAAGCAACACTATGACTGCTTCGCTTGGGTATATATCTCACAGCAATGTCAAAGAAGACTTGTTTGGGAAGGAATTCTATTTAGCCTTCAGTCTCTATCGAAAGAGCAAAGGGATGGGCTTCGACAGTTGACAGATGCAGAGCTCGCTGATAAGCTTGTTCAAGTTCAAAAAGAGCAGAAGTGTTTGGTGGTTTTAGATGATATTTGGAATGTTGAGGATTGGAACAATTTACGTGGAGGCTTTCCCAGGAATGATAGTAACAGTAAAATACTGCTTACCTCTCGCAATAAACAAGTGCCTCTGCACATAGATCCCGGAAGTTTACTTTATGTACTACAATGTCTAAATGATGAAAAGAGTTGGGAATTGTTTGAGAAGATAGCTTGGAGAGAAGGTACAAATACTATCAAATCCTTTTTTTTTTTTAATATTTATTTGTCTTTATTGGTAATTAGCTTGAATGATTTTTTATTTTCTCTTTTGAAATTAATTTGAAGAAGTAAAAGAGTAAAGGAAGGTCTTACAGCTGTAAAACATATTCAGTGCGAATGACTTCTATTACCCATATGAAACACAAATTTTTTTCCTAATATATATATGAAACACAATTAAAAAATAGAACAATTTAGAGGACAGAATAAGTAATCAGTTTTAAATAATAGATTTATCTAGAAGTAAATTTAAATTTGTCAGATATTACAAGAAAAGATATAATTTCAATATGAATAATAAAATATGAAGAAATATTTCTTTAAAATTTTTGACCAAGTATACATAAATGCCGGTTAAATAATTTTATCTTATTTAAAATCATTTTGGTCCAAAAACTATTTTTAACAATAGACTTAATGGATATAGACTCATTAAAAGCTATTGGACAAGTTAAGAGTCTCATATCTCAATTCTCAACTAGCATTTATGATATTTTTAACAAGGGCATTTTCTATTACATATTGTCGTATTACACACAAAGTACATGCATTTTAGTTTTTTAATTGAAATTGTGACTTCAAGACATGGTTTCTGTTCAAAAAATAATAATTGAGTATGCTGTGTGTGCAACAATATTTCTACACTAACAATTAGTCTTTTAAGAAATATATCCATGGTTGAAATGGTTTGGTTCATGTAATTTTATATGGCATGGTAATATTAGATTTTTGGAATCTTATGATCTGTTTAGATGGAGGGGGGAAGGAGGAGGAGTAGAGTAGAGTTGATTAAAAATAAACTAATTTTGTGCTAAATATATTCTACTCTACTTTACTCCCCCTCCCTCCCCCTCAATCTAAATGGACCATTAGATTCACAAAATCTAATTATAACAATATAAACATTAGAGTAATTGGTTTCTTAGTTACATTTCCATCACATATCAATAGTGTAACATTATTTTGTTTGGTTGGTTCCTTATCTTCCATACAATCATTGCAATTTTCACAATAAATTTCCAATTCATTTGAAATAATTGAACATAATTATTTTTTTCATAAAAAATCACAAAATGACTAAACAAAATTTTATTTTACTTTTTTCTGTTAGAGTATGTGTTTCAAACTCTTAACTATGCTTGTATCCCACATTGGTTAGAGATGAGTTCTCATATAAGTTTATAAAGCATAGAACCTCTTAAATGGTAGATTGAAAGAAAATGGGCTAAGAGTTAGAGTTAGGCATGGGTTGGACTTTAGCTTGTCTCCATCTCTCTTGGGCCTCATTCTTTTTTCTTTTCTTTTCCATTAGCCCATTTTATTTCTGCCCGTTGGGCATTAAATTTACAGCCCGTTAGGGCATTTATTGTGCTACTCATTGGTGCAGCCCAGCCTTCCCTTCATTTAGTTTATAAACTCTACAAAACACACTATTCATTACATCTTTCTCTTCTCATTTTTCTCCAGCTGTAGCTCTTTGCCTCTCTGTTCTGTTCTGTTTTTTTTTTCTGCACAGAAAATTTTTTGCTGCACAGAAATTTTCTGCAAAAAAAAAAAAAAAAAAAAATCAGCTTCATTTTTTTTTTTTTTTAAAGAAAGGAAAGGCAAGTAAGGTTGTTCCTAGTTCTTCTTGCTTGAGTGTGTGATCAACTTGAAGAAATTACTATAATCTAATCTTGGGGGGTTGTTCGGCCAAGAAAGCCATTCACACCGAGTTCCACTCTGGGTGGCACGAATCAACCTTTAAAGACAACGCATTTTGCGTAATTTTATAGTTTGTGAAATCTTTTTAACTCTATCTATTTATTTTTGTCATTGCTAAATTTGTAGGGTTTGTATTGTTGAATCAAAACTTGTTTATTTAGCCATATTTCCAACATCCTCCACTTTCTCACCAACTAAACAACTCAAATCCACCAAAAATAAACAAATTCATTTCACACTTTTCTACACTTTCTCACCAGCTAAACAATTACACTCCACTGTATTTACGATCAAATAACAACAAAATAATTGAACAAAATTCTATTTCACGTTTTCACACTTACCAACCAAACAGCATATACACATTTTTCTCTTCAATTTGTGACTCTTTTTCTCTCCCTTCTCCTTCTCTCTAAACTCTAGTTAGCCTTACTCAAGCTTTGAACCTCCATAGCAAAATCTCTTGAGTTCACGACGAAAAAACCACACCTACCTCCGCATAAAAATGTTAATGCCAAAGGCCAAGTCATCAAGAGGTCACTTGCCTATAGTCTCCGAGTACGTGAATCCAGAGCGTCTCTGATAGTGTTGTGATTGGCTTAAAGTGCGTTGTTAGAGCCTGTGCTAGCCTCTGTGCGCCAACCCGAGACTCTCGGTTTTGCCACATTTAAAACCTATACTGACCAATACACCAACAAAACCGCACCAAGCTGACCATGAAAGCCATGGGTCGGTGTCGTCAAAACAGAGAACAAACATGAACTATATAAGTTTTGAAATATCAAAATAAACCCAAGCGAAAAAGAGTAGGTTGCAATGGTGAGTCCTTGCATGTTAATCACTGAGCTACTATACACTTACATAGTATACTTTATATATATATATATATATATATATATATATATATATATTGGTCGGTTTCAGTTTGGATCAAAACAAATTTCACTAAAATTGAGACTGAACCGAAAATTTTGGTTTTTTAATTTCCAAACCAAACCGGACCGAATTAGGGAAAAAAAAAACCAAATAAAAGAGTTCGGTTTATCAGTTTTTGTTGGTCCATTCTGGTTTTTTATTTCAACCCTACACAAGTGTTCCAAGCTCATTGTTATTCTTTAAATGGAATCAAATTGACGTGGAATGATTCCTTTTAGCCCTTCAATCCACTATTCCCTAATTTCCCCTTTGCTGGTTGACTCCCTTTAGTGAGCTTGATTCACACTTAAATCTAAACTTCTTGGATTTTAGTTGGTTGTTGTTGACTTTTGTGGGCTTGGCAAGGCTGAGTCAATAGAATAGCCTGGTCACCTCGCTGCTTATGCTAATGGGCTTTGGAGTTGATATTTTAGAGTTTATTTAGGCTTTGTTGATTCAACCCAAACACGTGGACCATGGTTTATGATTTTGTCAGTCTTGACTTTAGCTACTCCCTGTTTAGTAGCAAGTGTTGTTATCATGGTGAGGCCAAGCCTAATTAATTTCAGGTGCCCAAACATTTCGGCCACATGGGTTGTGGCCATTCCTGGGTTCTTGTGGTCCAAACTCAGGCCAATTTTATGCCTTTATTAACATGGGTGATGGTCCAATTTGAGTGGGTCATGGGCTGGAAACTTGGTCCTTTTGCTTACCACCCTTGGGAGTTTTTATAGTGGGCTGCTAGCTTGGGCAATTGTGGGCTTTGTTCCAAGGTTCATAGATTCTTTCAAATATTCATTCTCATGGGTCATGGGCTGTATTTTCCATGATTCCATCAATTATTTGTAGGCTTTCAAGTCGTAAAATATAAGTTTCTCAAAAAAAAAAAAAAATTGTAAAATATAATTGTTTGATGTTATTGTTGTGGTTGTCGGTCAAGAATAAATAATATTATTTTGTTTTTACTTTGCAGACTCTAATGCCAAATCTAGGATGAAAGATTTAGGGAAGCAAATGATTGATATTGTGGAGGTTTACCGTCACTGATCATCATACTTGGAGGCCTTTTAGCTACAAAGCAGGCACAGAAAGAGTGGGAGGAAGTGCTTAGACACGTCAAATCATACCTTCATGGAGAACAAAATTTACAGATCAATATGATTTTAGCTTTAAGTTATAATGATTTACCTTGCCACTTGAAGCCATGCTTTCTATATTTAGCTCATTTCCCAGAGGATTATGAGATACCAACAAAAGAATTGTTTCGAATGTGGATGGGAGAAGGTTTTCTATCACAAATTCAGCACGGAGGAGGAAGAGAGGATTCAATGGAAGATGTGGGAGAACGATATTTAAGGGAGCTAGTGCAGAGGTCCATGGTTCACGTGGAGAAGAGGGGCTCCCTTGGAATGATCAAAACTTTTCGAATCCATGATATCATGCGAGACTTTTGCATATCAAAAGCTGAAAAGGAAAATTTTATCTATATCACCAATATTCTTTCCATGAAACAGTGTGGAGTGCAAATTGGTAAAGTTCGAAGACTTGCTATCATTCTAGAATCAGGTGATAATTCTATTAAGGGAATTAAATTCAATGAATATCCTTACCTTAGATCTCTTCTCCACCTTCTTCATCGGCATGATGAACCTTATTTTAAAGGGTTTTGTTTCAAGAAATTCAAGTTGATTAGAGTAATACATTTGGAAAATTTTGAAAAGCACAGCAGAAAATTAATCAGAGACATTGGATGTCTCATCCACTTAAGATATTTATCTCTCAAAGATAGCAACATAAACAAGGTGTCATCATCTATTGGCAATTTGAGGTGCTTGGAGACACTAGATTTGCGGATATTACACCATTCAAGAGTGCCAAATGTGTTTAAGTATATGAAACAGTTAAAACATCTCTATTTACCCAACGATTATAATGTACATGGTAAGTTGGAACTGGGTAATCTTTGTTATTTGCAGACATTGGTGAATGTTCAACCCAATACCATCCAAATTCCCACATCATTCCAACTTAACCGTCTTTGGGTTCTTAAAGTGAGGACTAATACACGAGCCCAGGATAAAATACAAATACTAATAAGTCTGATATCAAGGTGTCCACATGTAGAAAAGCTAAATATATTAAACTCCATAAAAAAGAAGCTTCCAGAAGCTCACCAATTCTCTCAAAATCTTGCCAAGTTGACCTTATTCAAGACTAGGCTTGAGGAAGACCAAATGGCGACGTTAGAGAAGTTGCCCAACTTTAAAATCCTTAGCCTTCTGTATGAAGCTTTCGAGGGGAAGAATATGGTTTGTTCAGAAAGAGGATTTCCTCTGCTTCAATCTCTTTTCATTTCTGAATTGTTTCAACTAGAGGAGTGGAGGGTGGAGGAAGGATCCATGCACAATCTCTGTCATTTGGAAGTTGTCTGTTGCCCTAGATTGAAGACGATTCCTGATGGATTGAGGTTCGTCACAACCCTCCAGAAATTGGAGATCAAAAGCATGCAAAAGTCATTTAAAGATAAGCTTGACAAAGGAGGACCGGATTTTGACAAAGTCAAACATGTTTCTTCCCTTGCATTTCAAAACTGTGGCAGAGAATGATAATCTTTAGCTAAACAAGGTACGTCAATGAATTCTTGCACTTGCATTTTTGATAAATTTTATGATACTTCTTTTCTTCTAAATCCCTCTCTCCAATTAATTCAAAATTTCCCCGATAATATTGAGCAAATATTTCCCTAATGTAATGGTTATTTCATCCTTAAATTCACTTTAAACAAACGATACTTCTCAAGTTCTTCTCATTGCCAAGCGAAATTGTCCAACAATTTTATCTTCCCACGCATTTTCAAGCTTAGTAATTGAGCCATATGCTAAACAAAGATAACTATACTTATACATGTCAAAACCAGTGAAATAGTCTTAAGAAACATAAGGAACATAGAGAATAAAGAGTTCCAATAAAAATAATTAGTCCAAGAAGGTTGATTTAAATCTGTTGCTTAATAGTACATAAATAGTTATAAGTATATCAAGAATCCAATTCAAGACTCACCCTCATTTCTCAAACAATTGATATGCCTGCCTTAAACTTCTAATAAGAATAGCACTCATATGCCCCCCCCCCCCTCTCTCCCTCTCTCTCTCTCTCTCAAGGTTGAATATAATTCAAAGAATCACACGATAGAATCAAAATCAACACAACGTTAAATGATTAAATAGTTGGAATTTTCTTTTATCAAAAAAAGGAAAAAAAAAACATAGGCAAGAGTTCTATTAACTGGGGTTCCAATCAGAGAGCAAGCGGTTCTTGCTATTCATATAGGAGTTGGTGTCAACCTCCGCAAGCCCAAAATACATAACCTGCAGAGAGGCCTAGCTGTTCTCTGCATCACAAAGTTAACAATAGCCAAGAGGTCTGAGCGTTAATATAAAAATGGTACATGGCCATTGAACTAGAAATTTTTCTGGCTTATAATTAGATGCTGAAAATTATAAGAACTAACTCCTTAAAACATATTTAACAAAAATGCCCTTCATATTTTAATGGTTCGTTTGAATTGATGGAAAGTAGAGTAGAGTTGGCATATTTTTTTTTTAGAGTGGTTTTTTTTTTTTTTTTGAGAAACCCTTTAGAGTGGTTGGCATATGCATGAACGCATAATCCATCATTTTCATGTCCTAATTAAGCTTTCCTTTTCATTGATTAACCTGTTTCATATCTTAATCCAGCATAGTTTGCAAAATAATTTTTTTGCTGAACATAGTTTACAAAATAATTAAAAGACGGAAAATTGTTTGGTAATTAAAAAAAAAAAAAAAAAAAACTTTCTTAATTCACAACTGACAAAATTAAAACTTTTTGTCTCTTATTATCATTCAAACCTGGTGGGCATTTTAATTTGCACCTACGTACGTACGTTGCCATGACATGATCATTGATGTCCCAAGAAATTTTATTGCTATGGAATGTTCTCTAAATCGCAGAGTGACTCAGCAACAGCTAGGATATGCGCACTCTAGCATACTTGTTGTTGAAGATTAGTAATAATACCAGTATGTGGTGATACAAACCTTATTTTACTTCTATTCTTCACATTGTTGCCTTTACATTGTTGCCTTTACATTGTTTGCCTTCAGTACTTTTACACTTAAATTAAAACATGATTCTAACTTTATTTAATTATTAAATAGTATGTATTTTTTTTCTTACATAATACAATTTCATAAAGTCGGTTTTATATATTTTGAGGCAAATATTTTCTTTCTTTCTCATGTGTAACTATTCTTTAAAATATTTTTATAAAATTTTAAATAACTAAAGGTTTTTTTTATTAAATAAATTAAAGATTACAATAAATATTATTTTTATATGCTTTAATTGTACAATGTAAGATAGATATGAAAAAAAAAAAAAAAAAAAAAAACAGATGGAAGGCATGTTTAAATATATAGTCAAGTAAAGTATGTTTGATATAAACTCAAACTTTGATTTGCCCTGGGTTTCCAGGTGGGAGTGTGGAACATGGTGATCTTGGTTGATGGGTGAAGAAAAGGGTCTTCAAGTTTTTTTTATTTTTAATATTTTGGTTGTAAAGGTAAAGATACCAATAACTACCAAGCACAAACATAGTGAAGCACTATTAGGTATGCGGACAGAGCTGGAGCTCCGGTGGAGCAGTGGTGGATATCTTGCACCAGATTTAAGGGTAAAAAAGATAGGAGAAAAATCTTGTTTTACCATGGTTAATATCAGTAAACTATGGTTGTGTTTAATAAAAAAGAATACCTGTAGAATTTAAGGGCCAGTTTGGTAAAGGAATTTCAATAATATTGTTTTGTATTTTTTTGAAATACGTGTGAGTGAAAAAGTGTGCGAAAATGCGGATAATGTTGTTTAAAAACTGAAAATATATGTTTAAGATGGTCTACCAAATGGAGCCTAAGTTACTTAATTTGGAACTTTTCTTCTTGTTTTGGACGTAAACTAGCTGAGTTTATCTAATATAAAAATATATATATATATATATATTAATATTGTCTTTAAAAAGTAAGAAATAGACTATATATGCATGCAATACACATTGACTGACCTAAAGTATTGTTTCTTTTAATTATTTAGGAGATTGTCCCAAAGCCAATGGATGTTGCAAAATAAAATCAAGGAGTGAAGCTAATTTAGACATATCGTCTTACTAGTTTGGAGAAAAAAAAAATTTAAGGATAAAAAATCATAAAATTTTTAATTTTATATAAAATAATTATGTTTTTTGCAAATCAAGGTGGTTCGGTGAGAAGCATATTAAAGTTTAAACCTTAACCTCTCTTCTATTTGTATAGCAATAGCATCTCAACAACTGTGGCTATTATGCGTGTGAGTGATGTAAATTGTTCGATTTGGCCTACATTTGGTATGGATCAATGTTTTGTTGATGAAACAAATCCCAAATTCAATATTTCTAAACTTAAGTAGCTGAAATCTCGTAAGTTCTAGAGTCCATGCGGGTAACTTTCAATCTAACCTAACCCGACCCGTATCCTGCTTAGTCTTAGACTCCTTGCTACTTTAGACAAGCCAGCACCTCTTTCTTTTTTTGTTTTTTTAAATGTGAATGAGTGATATTATTAGAACAAGAACTTCAATACAAACAGTTTCGGGTGGGGGGCAAGGCGGGTTAAATTCACAACATGGGGACTAGGGGTAGGTGCCTATCCAGTTAAAAGTATTTTGGTCAAGACAAAATGTTGTAAACCAACTACAAACACACCATCCCAATAGACCATAGTTATTAGAACCGTACCTAACCAATGGTTAAACTGTCAACCAATGAGCTGAACAAAAATTTGGGCTACTACTAAAGATATACCAGATTAGCAAAAATAATCAATTAAAATGAGAAAAACCGGATGTTTAAAAAAAAAAAAAAAAAAGCCGTACGATTTTATTCGAACTGTCCTTTTTTTTTTTTTTTTAATCTCAAGTAATTTTGATCAAATAACTGTACTTCCTTTAATTTTGCACATATATTTATGAATTTTTTTCTTTACGTCTTTTAATTTTAAAAATTGAAAAAAGTCGTGAAAAGAAAATTCACATGTCCTATTTTTTGGGTTATTTTTATGTATAAATACACATTCAGTTCTATCTTTGAATAAAATTTTTGAACAATAATATTCTATTAATATTAATATTTGTTATACTCGCATAAACACAGATTTATTATGGCCACCATATCTCGTATATAGTGCGGTAGTGTTGATAGGACAAACAATTTATTCTCGTCCTCATCATCATCTCTACTTCTACCTAGTTGCAAAGATGCTGATGTGAAACTAGCACATTTCAAAGCAACCAATTGTAGAAATATTAGTCGTATAAAGGAGTACGAACACACGTAAAACTCACTCACTCAATTTACGAGCTCTTTTAATGACCTAGGGATTCTTAAGTATGATCCTTTTCCATAGGGTGGTGGTGTTAAGGGACAATTTTTGCACAAAAACTCTTTCAAAAATTGGACCTAGCCTACTGACACCAGAAACATAAGCATCATATTCTAGCAAATTCAAGCCTATAACCCATTGAATGCAGCCCAAATAACTCACAGCCCATAAGCATGCTTATTAAAAGAGAGACAAGCAGGAGGAGATGGGCTAATTTTGGTCCCACGTGAGCAGCCCAAAGCCCACTGATGGATCAAGTCAATAGCCCATACATTGGGCCGAAAATGCTAGCTAAAATGGCATTTTGAGCAACTTAAATTGGGTCCACAAACACAACCATGAAGGCCATTAATACGGCCCACGTGCTTGGCAAAACAACACAAAGGAATGGCAGGATTGAAGTCCACAAAGTCTGCAGTGAAGCACATAATTGAGACCAAGAGCAATATTTAGGGCATTGCACTTAATGTAATATTTATGAATAGTTTAGATTGATAGTTGCAAAAAAAAAAAAAAAATCAATCTCAACTATTAATTAAAAAAGGTTAAGAAAAAATTTATGAGAAATAAAAAGTAAAAGTTGAAAAAGTAAAATGCGAAAAAACTTTGTGAGACAAAGTTGGTAAATTGCACTCGGTGTAATACCTTAGGTGTTGATCCTAATCCCATCAATATAGGCTGATGATGCCGACAATCGTCAATGAGTCACACGGTCCTTACGTACTACCGATAGAGAACTTGCACAACATAAAAACTGAAGATCTTAAGAGGAGTACTGGTGTGGTACCGGCCAAATACCCTTCGACGATCAAGTTAGAGAAATCTTTTGTTCACAGCTCCAGAGTGTCAGAGCTGGGATGAATTATGTGTACCTTGATTTATGAGGGTTTTGGGATATTTATAGTAGTATAGGGTTGACATCCGTGCCTTGGCCAAGAGGTTCTTTCCTTTTAGGAGAGAACCTTTTGGATTCTGCGTATCTCTTAGAGTTCTTTTCCTTGTAAGAGTCTTCTTGATTATGGTTAAGTGTGCAGCGCAAGAAGTCTCCTTATAGACGTATGTGTGGAGATCAAGCAAGGTCATAACAGACTAGATGGAGGTTCGCTTACCCTCTTCAGCTTGTTCTCGTCAACTTAAGGTGTTGTCTCTTTGTTAGGGTTGTCAGCTTATGGAATTGTCCCTTTGTCAGGGTTGTCAGCTTCGTTATCAAGCTGTAGACTTCATGACATAGTCGTTTGTGGCAAGCGACGTCGATGGGATTATTGGGTTTGTCGCTTTTTTCTCGTCACGGTTTAATTATAAAATTATCCTTATCACAGGCCATTAATGAAGAGAGGCCAACTTGAGCTAGCAGAATTGATACCAAGTAAGGAATGGTCCACTACTGATCAAAAGCTAAAATTAAATAAATTCCTTCATTAAAATGTAGACCAAGCCCATACACAAAAGAAAATGAGAAATGAATTGGAGAGTAAAAAGGGTCATTAGCATGCATCCACTTGGGCCACTTAAAGATCTCACAAATGGTCTTAGAACACCTGCGACTGTGAGATTATTGGACCTATGATTGATGTAATGTGTAAGTTTAGGAACTCAAAATCAAAAAATGCAAGTGATAGGGGTGGATGTCTCCTCAGGGTGGATGTCCCCTCCAATGGGACCCACAGATCAAAGACTCGTAGGTTGAGTTCTTAACATCCCGACGAGTCAGTTATCCACTCTTCTTAAGAGGGCCTGTTGGGCAACTACTCATGTGATTGACAAACACTTGAGTACTCCCCACTCACATACCAGCGGGTGATCATAGACGCACACTAACGGAAGGAGGTAGACGCATACAGATGGGTGAAAGTAGGAATATCGACGGTTGAACTAATTGGGTCGCATAAGCCTCTACGTGTTCCTCACTCATAAACTCCTACATGGAAACAACTTGTACACCATGCCTATAGACCCTGCCTTATGTTCATATCTTCCCAATATGGGAAGGAAAGCCCTAAAATCTTAGAGCCTTAACTCTAAAATCTTCTCTACAAGGAAAACTCCTATATTCAGGGGATCTTAGTTAGCTCCCTACCACTATATAAGCATTAGACCTCCTTTCCTCCAAAGGTATGTGAAATCTTCTAGCTCTCACATTGTTGAGTTCCTAGAGATTCTATTATCACTTATTTAATTTTTGGAGGGTCTTTGGCCGACACTCCACCGGTGCTCTCTGTTAATTTTTGGTTTTCTTATTTTTCAGGTACCCCCATTGTAGTGAGTGTGGACGATTAACTCATTGATGATTTTTGAGCATCATCAGCAAGATTAAAAAGGGAGTTTCTCTTTTGGGTTAGCATTTTTTATGGAGCCTAATCAACTAAGTTGTTATTCTAGGTAAAAAGCCAACACCAATTCATCCTTCTTAGGATGAACATAACTCAATGCAATGACTGTTAATATACCTAATAGTCATAATTGATTTTCTCTTTATTCAATGGGCTTTGAGTGACTCCATTATCATTATAAAAACGAAGAGGGCTTTAAAGGGTGAAGGGATGAGATTAATTCCAGACCAGAAAATGCAACACATACACACACACTTGAAAACACATTCATTTATGTTTGTTAGTACATCAGGTTGAATTCAGCAAATATGTAATGCATCATTGTGAGTTTTTAATTACACAAGTTGGAGTGTCCTTTTTTTCCTTCAACTCATTACACCTATACCCCCCCCCTTCTCTTTTTAGGCAGCATCTAATTCTCTCTAGCCGTGAGGTTTGTTTAGCCTTTTCCTTCCTTCTTTTGCAGGTTTGGCTATTGCATAATTGGAAGACACAATATTTGCCTTTCTCATCATTTGTGTGGATGTGAGAAATGGATTCATCTCCCTAAACTAAACTTAGGCCATTAAGGAAGCCCAATCAAATTTTGCAACGCAAACAAGTGAGGAAAAGATTCCAAATAGGTGGTAGCTAGCTTAACCCAATCAAGAGAATCCAATTATAATTAATCGTCTATATGAATCATGACATATGCAAGAAGTTTTTATTCTTAGTACCTAGTAAATGTTTGGAGGAAGAGTAACACTAACACTTTGTTTGGTTTGGAGGGATTTGGGAAGAAAAGAAAAGAAAAGAAAAGGAAGGAAAGGAAATAAATTCCTTTGTTTGGTTAGGAAGAATTGGTGTGAAGGAAAGGAAAATAAAGGAAATAAATTTCTTGTTGGCCCACTATATTCTTTCCTCCCAAATTGGGCGGAAAACGAGAGTAGGGATGAAAATTTTGCCTCGTCCCTCCCTACTTCACCTCGTGCTAGTTTTTTTAGACCCGCACCGCGGGACGAGCAGGGGCGGAGATGGGTTTATATTTTTTAGACCCACCCTACCCCATCCCTGCCCCATCCCGTGTTAATAAAGGTTAAATTGTAAATTTTTTATACCCTAAAACCTTACTATTTAAACAAATATATCATTATTTTATTTTATTCTACCCAATGTGGCTCTCTATCTCTTTTTTCTCTCTAGCAAAGTTGAAAATATGGTACCAATTTTAATGTTTTCTTTTGTCTTTATTAGAGATAAATTTATATATTATTGAATCATTGATTCCATTCAAGCGTCTTTCTCAACATAGATTTCATCATGAACATAATAGAATGTTTTCTATTTTTATGAGGTGCTGGTCTGAATGTTTGTCTTTGTGTCATTGTGTGTGGGTGTGTGGCTGTTATGAGGTACAAGTCTGACAGTGCATACACACCCAAAAAAAAACATACAAATATAGGATTTTTAGTATGACCCAAAAACTGATTTGTTCTATTTTTAAGGAATTTATTGTGTTTATGACAAGTCGATGGCTAAAACAATTTTTTTTAAACAAATTCAGTTTTCAATGCATTGATTCAAGATTTTATGGCGGTTTGAAAAAGCCAAGGAAGCAAAGTTTAGTGTATTGATCAGGCTATGGATCCAGAAGGCCTTCAAATCTCGAAAAAAAAAAAGAATGGATAATTACTTTGTTTTGAAAAAAAAAAAGAGAACAAAACAATTAGATTTTTGTTGTAATATTATCTTGTTAAACACTTACACTATATTATTTAGTTTTTGCTAAAAATTAGTTTGATTTGATGGGATAAATTTATTTATAATTTCAAGTATATTTTTATTATTGAAAAATGTAATTTCATTTGAAAAAATTGTAATAATTGTAAGGCAAATTAATAAGAAATAAAATTTTATGGTGGGGCAGGGCTTTGCAGGGCCTTAAGGGGTAGAAATAGGGCAAGAAAAAACCATGCGACCCATCTTCTAGCCTCGCCCTGCCCCATTGCAATCTCTAGGAGAGAGAAGAGAGTACTTATGGTGGGACCCACTAATAAGGTGTGTTTTCCTTCATTTTTCCCTTACAAACCAAATAAGGGAAAGGAAAAAAATTTATCCTTTCTTTTCACTCGCCTTTCCCCTCTCTTCCCCTCTTTCCCTTCCCTTCTTTCCCACTTTGTTTCACCAAACAAAGTGTAAGATGCAAAATAAAGGGGAGAAGAAAAGCCAAAAATAAAAGCAAAGGGTAGGTGACTGATGTGGGCCATGTGGCACAATAGGAAAAGTGAAGATTGTAAGAGCTCAAAATTGAAAAAGAAATGATTAATTCAAAATAGGTGACTAACATGGCACAATAAAACATTAGAAGAAAATTAATTGCTAATTCTCTATTATTATACATACATACATATATTGAGAAGAATATTATCATATATGGCATAACTTTCCATTTTTGAATAGAAATATTATTTAAAAACCAGTTTAGAGGAAAATTCCTTTAATCCATCCCCGTATACTTTTTATTAGTCGCATGATTTTTTAAATAAGTTATGTGATTTGTTAAAATGTGGATGGTTCTATAAATCACAATGTAATAAGTTGGAGGAGAACTTTGACATTTTGTCATATACATTTTAAGTGGGGGAAGGAAATTCAAACTTTAGAAGTGTCGTTAGAAACACCATAAATTTGTTATTCTCTTTGTTTCTATATTTCTATGTATAGTATAGTATAGATTAGTATTTTTCACACAAAACTAGACAAGTTTTTAATAGACTATTAGTCAAGAATGCCGGTGCAAATCTTTTCATTCGCTTTACAGTGTCCAAGGACAGTGTGGTTTTATTTTAATGAAGCATGGACAGTGTAGACTCGTAGTTGCACTTTTATATACAACTTAGTTTGATATTTAATTGATCCTCATGGGGCATGTGCCTGCTCCAAGCTTGATCGTTTGGGGTCTTTTCCTAGACTGTATGTAAAACACTAGGTTGATCTAATAAGTGGTTTCCTATGAGTTATATTCGGATATTCCTCATTGTGATTGCATTATTGCAAGGTCCTGGAAGCATCATATATAATTTTTTTTTTATGAATTTTCCTGGAAGCGTCATATAATAAAACTATAATCAGAAATGATAAGAACAAGTCTATTTTCTTTATAAACACTGATAAGAACAAGTCAATGTTATTTATAAGTCAATGTTTCATAAGTTGGACTAAGTCTTTGCCAGGTCAATTTATATGTCTGAAAATGCCATTAAAGTTCAGAAAGATGGATTTCAATTTATACTTTCATACCTTCAATAGTTCAATTCTTTCTCATCAAATGTTACATATACGGTGTCTTCATTGTGAGTATTCTGCAAAAACTCCTCTGTGGTATTGAAGTTATATTTTTTATATATCAACAACTTTTTCTCCTGTTTCATTTGCAGCGTCAGAGGGTAAGGAGAGTAAGGAAGATTACCTTATGAAGCTGCTATTTATTAGCGAAAGCGGTACGTTGTTTAGCATTTAGAGCATTATTCCTTTTTGTTTTCTCTTTCATTTTCAAAAGAACCAAACAGATCGAAACATGTGTCTTGAACTGCTAGATCATGTTCCAATGCTCGAAAATTGCAAAAATTTTCTGTGTTTTAGGGTCACAAGTGGTTTGATATATATATATATATATATATATATATATTGCTGAAACATGTGGTTTGATTTGATTTGTTGATTTTAATCAAGATTGATTAAGGTTTAGGGGTTTAAAATTTTGACAATTTAATTAAATATGCTGGATTCAAAATTATCAATAACCTGAGGCCATTTGTCGTAATTTATAACACATTTAAAATTTTTTTTCCTTGTATCAGCCAGCTGTTCGAAAGGCCTTTATACAACTATACATGCTTGTATTTATTTGATACGTTTTGGGCGTATTTAGATAAGTTTAGTGATCGATATGATACAATATTTACAATTTTAATAGGAATAGCTATTATTGATACTCAATATTATAACATTTATCCATGTACAAGTTTTAAAAAAGGGAGGGTTTATTATAAATGGCCTATTACACACTTCATCTGCATATTTCAGTTTTTGAACTAAAATCAATTTCGGTTCAAAAAACAAGTTGTATATATGATATGTGCATTAACAATTATCCTTAATCAAAATGGTATACACAAATTACACTTATTTGGAGGATTAGTGATACTCTAAAATCATAAATATCATGTCAGAAAAAAAAGAAAAAAAAAAAAAGAAGAAGCTGGCTTTTGGGCTTCACTGAGCTATGGTTCTCACTTCTCATCTAACTTTATGAGGTTTAATCGATGGGATAATAGTTTTAATGGGCTCTAAGCTGTTCTCGTCTTTGTTAGTTTGCTTCTGGGCCTCATTTTAGAACACGCCCATGAAATGATATTTACAAGAGGGTCGGTTAAATTAAAAGATGGGCCTGTTTTGATAGGTTGAAACTGTAGGTGTTGGGTCGTGATAATTTTTTATACATTTACAAATATATGAAAATAGTTAACAATTAAATAATAATTAAAATTATATTATTTGAGTTGATTAGATAGAATTATTTTCTTTTATAATCTTATAAAAATTAGATTCATAAATCTTGATCATTTAAAATTATGTATAAACTCTACTATAAAATTGATTATTCCAATTGTCAATCACTTACAAATAATAACACATTTTATGACCTTATCTATAAATTTATGTGTTGGTGATAGCAATTCAAAGCCATATTCTTTCATGCACAAAGTTATTTCACAGTGCCATCTTCAACAAAGTGCAGACAAAGTCATTTATTTTGTTTGGTTATATATCTTATCTTCTAATTTGTTTATCAGGATTAAGTCTCCATTAATTTATGTATCTTATGTTATAATTTGTTTATCAAGATTAAAGCTCCATTAGTTTCCAAAGGAAAATTTATGTGATAAATTTTTCTACACAATTGTTTGCTTCTGCCATGTAAAAAAATTATTTTCCCCCCAAAGCTCGTTGAATGGACATTTATTTTGAACTTGGCTTAGGTCTAGTATACTGGACCGATTGAAATGATAACATATAGTCAAAAGTAGACACGCGTTACCATTCTATTACTATTCTAACGGGTCCATTACATTAGATCCAAGCTTTATCTATTTATTTTGGACCAAATGCTTTATAGGATCATCATTTTTTGAAAGATATTCTTGTACTTTTGTCTCAAAAAAAAAAAAAAAAAAAACCTTCTTATAGATCTTTTACTTGCTACATTTCCACCCATAAATCCAAACATACAAGTGAAGATGGCTTCTCTTTATGCTGGATTAGAGCATTAGCAGTGGTGGTACAAAAAATTTAGCAATTTGACACCACAAAAAGCTACTATATTTATTTTACCACCTCACTTTACAAAACATTTAACATCATGAGTGGCTTTATTTTAACATTCAACATAATAAAATAATATATTTACAACCACAACCACAACCACCACCACCACCAACACAATAAAAAAAAATTATAACTTTTTATAATTTTTTTTTTTACCATCTTAACTATAATGCATAGCTATCTTTGGTTGTACGTTGTAGCTCAATAACCAATTTTTTTGGCTTTTCCTTTACCATTACTGCATGCTTTTTAGTATTAGTAGTACTAAAAATAGAAATATGGCTTTTTAGCACCACCAATGCTAATGGTCTTATGTAAAAATGGATTGGACTTTCTCTAATTCTCTCTAGATATATAATTCTAGGGAAAGATACTAAAAACTCAACCTTAGACGAGGCACATACCCTATGACAGTCACAATTGAAACTTTGTTGCACAAAATGTGCAACTCCATCCATGGGTTTAGCTTCACCTTAAGTGTGCAATAAACCCTATCACAGTCAATATGTAAAGCGAAGCAAAGGTTAAAAAACACAATCCTTAATTTCTTCATCTGTAATTAAAAAAATTATCTTATTTAGTCGGAAAAAATACAAATAAAAATATAATTCATTAATTTGCAAAGCATTAATTGGCTAGGGACATTCACAAAACGCAGGGAACAAAAGCATACAAACACATACAGACAATGAAATACAACTAAATATTGAAAGTAATGGTAGGCTCATTTTCCCTCTAGCTTATAGAATTAGAGAACAAAATTTAAACTGTTTATCTCTCTACCTGTGTAGCTGATCAGGACGCAGCACGCTACTTGGCGTGGAATATTTGACCCTCTCTCTCTCTCTCTCTCTCTCTCTCTCTCTCTCTCTCTCTCTCTCTCTCTCTCTCTCTATTTTTGTTTTATATTTCGTTGACTTGTATGCTCATGCACGAACGCATAATCCATCATTTTCATATCGTGATCCAGCATAATTTACAATTACTTAAAAAAGTTTTCAAACCGACCAGAATCTTAACATGTAATCACACACGTAAGCCTGCAGTACGTGGGCATGATGCAAGAAATAATATGAGTTCTATCTTCTAGTACCACAAATAAACTCAACTTTTATCATAATTCTCAGATAAATTGTAACTGTTTGATTAACTATATGTTATTTTCACATAATCTCACAATTTTTTCTCCCTCAATCATAATATATCAATCACATAGAGAGTTGCGGCAAGGATTGTCATTTTTTTTGTGGCACTAGATTTTTTGGATTATGGAATGTTCTTAGTGACTCAGCAACAGCTAGGATTTGCCCACTGTAGCATACTTGGTGTGGAAGATTAGTGATCCTAGCTGTGTGTAGAGTGATACAATTACAAACCTTTTATTTCTGTTCTTTACATTGTTTTCTTCATCAAAATGTTGGTATCCTACTCTATCACATAGAATTGTCACTTCATCTTGACTGAGCCCACCACAACCCAAAACACAAAAATAAGGGGTAGAATCTGGGAATTTTGGTGAATTTTTTTAGTATTAATAAGACTTACTGGTTTGCATTACCTATATATGTGGGTCCATTATTTATACCCAATAGTGAAATTAGAAAGATTTTTAAGGAGCTAAGCCAAATATATTAATATTTTTATAAAAAAATTCACACATAAATAAAAAAAAAATGCCTTTAACATGATTTATTAATGTTATATATTATTTTTTCTTACATAAGAAAATTTCATAATGTTGGCTTTCTATAATTGGAGGCAAATATATTCTTTCATTTAGTCTGTGTGTTATTTCTTACATAGTCTTTAAATATCTTAAATCAAGGGTTTTTTTATTAAATTAATTAAATATTACATATTAGAATATAACAATAGGCTTAAAAAACATAAATGTATATAATATAAAAAAATAGTATTTTTCGTGCCCTAATATATAAAATGTATTATAAAAGAAATATAATAATGAAACAAACTAAATGAAAAATTTTGTTCTGTTTTATGGATATGATAAAGTAAAATATAGCATAAAATTATAACCATAAAAATTATAGTATGTTTTCTTCTAATACATTAATATATATATATATATATATATATATATATATATATCTGTGTGTGTGTATTCACTCCATTAAAAAATTTTTAAAAAAAAGAAAGAATGAAAGATTTATTTATATAGGGTAATTAGAAGGACACTTTTGGTATGAATTTCGATTGCAATTAGAATTTAATTTAAATTCTTAATTAAGCTTCTACTTTAATATTATATATATAAGATTTTTTTTTTGTATTTATATATCAATTATTTAATTTTTTATGAGAAGATGAAAATAATTTTTAAAAAATAAATGATGAAAGACTTTTCTAAGTGAAATAAAGAGAAAAAAAATATAAATTTATTAAATGTTAGTCAGAAAAATAATTTTTCAAAAGAAAAAGTATAATATTTTAGGATTAAGAGGATGGATTGGATTTTTTTGAACCTCATCTAATTGCATGCTTAAGTTTGAAGTGACCGTGGTTATAATAAAAAAGTCATATCATTATACTTAGTTAAGGGAAAGAGTAGTACACGCAATAGTTAGGGCACAAAGTGAACCGTGGTCATGCTCTCAGACTCTCACTGCCACTGTGTCTGTATGTGAGCTTCTATTTCTATACATATAACCTCCACCAGAACGCTTACCCCACCAAGTCCAACGAGTTAAAATACCTCTTCCTCCACCATTTCCATCAAATCCTCTTCAAAATTTCTTCGATCTAAATCTTCAAGATGAGCCACCGCACTTTGGATATCTCTAGCATTTCAGCCAAGGACTTGAAGTTGAAGAAAGTGAGTTGTTTCTCCAACAAGATGGGCTTGTATGCCACTGTTTCTATTGACGGTTCCAGCAACTCCTCTGAGCAAAAGACACCGATTGACAAAAACGGAGGCAGCAATCCCATATGGAACTCTCCCATGAAGTTCACCATCAACGATGTTGCTGCGGCCCAGCAGACCGTTGTGGTGAAGCTCAAGGCCGAGAGGATCATCCGAGACAAGGTTATTGGCCGAGTCTGTGTGCCCATGAAGGAACTGCTGGATAATTATGGTGATTCAGAGGGTGAAAATCATATAAGCTATACTGTTGTTACCCCCACTGGGAAGGCCAAGGGGGTACTGGACCTTCGGTTGAAACTTGGGGAGCTGGTAAATTATCCAACTGGACCTGGTCATGGGGTTGTGGATGTATATCAACACCCACCTACACCTGCTTATGGCGGGTACCCACCACCTGCACCTGCTTATGGCGGCGGATGCCCGCCTGCTCTGGCTTATGGTGGTGGGTACCCGCCTGCACCAGCTTATGGGGGAGCTTATGTTCCTGCACCTGGATATGGTCCATATATGCCATACACTGTTCAGGCTGCACCGGTGCAGCAGCCACAGCAACGTGTCATTCCTGGCCTTGTGGCGGCCGGGGTTGAGGCGGTGATCTTTGGTGCAGTCAAGGGCTTAGTCACCAATACCTTTTTTGGTGATGGTAATGGTTTCAATTTTTGAATCTAGTCTCTACGGTTGTTTTATGTTTCATGTTAAAAAAATGGGGAAGGGGTTGCGGGTGATGTTTTATGTATCGGGCTAAAATAAAAGTTTGTGTTTATATTTCTGTTTTATATATGCTTGTTTTGTACCTTGAATTTCCAAAGATTTTAATACATTATGGCAGCTTTCCTCTCTACTCTTCCTTATCCAAAAACCAACAAATCAAGTCTAGGTGAAGCTAAAATTAAACTTTTTAATTTCTATTCGAAGTATATGTTATTTGATTGTTGGGTTTGAAATAGAAGTACGGTTTTGTGTTTGTAATTTCTGTTCCGAAGGTTGGTTTTTGATAGCTGGTTATGGAAATATTTGTATGGGGGTTTGTGCAGTGAAATATTAGGCTAAAGGTGTCTTTGGGGTGTTATATTTGAGAAACAGATACCCTTCAGCTTAATCTAACAAAAAAGATTCATCTTTGTAATAATTTGTGTTTTAGCCTGAAAAAAACCTACTTCTGGATATTGAATCCTCTGATATGTGCAGGGAAATGATGCTAACCATTTCATATAGAAGAGATATTGGACTTTTGTAGGTTTGACGTTGGGGATTTGTTTTCCTTTTCCATTTTCTTGGTGTAATGCGATTTTGAGATTTTTGTGAGTTAGATTTAAAAAAAAAAAAAATTGTATTAAGTGTCAATTTAGGATTTAGTTTTAGGTTTTAAAACCTTATATCTATACCCTCTAATTATAACTAGCCACATCAAGTATATATTTTTAGAAAATTTCTAGATACTCTTGGAGTGTAGATAAGTGGTGCTCACTCATCTCACATTTATAATTTATGATAAACTCTACTATAAATTTACTGAGTGGATCTTACCATGAATGTAAGAAGAGATAGCACTATTTTTCGTACTCTAAAAGTACTTCAGAATTACTTTATATTTTTAAGTGAAAATGTAGGTAATATGACATTTAACTTGATCCTAATTTAGCCCAACTAACCTGGTGAAACAAGGTTCCATTAAAGGGCTTTTGGGGGGGGGGGGGGGGGGGGGGGGGAATAAGGGGGTGAAGATATCCACCCACTACCACGGTTGGATTTTTTTTCCTGTAATTTGTAGCTTCTAAATTATTAAGTAAAAAAGTTAACAGATGTTTTAAAAGGATTGGTTTAAGAAGTATTTTTAAAAACTTTTTATAAGAAAAGAAAAAATAATTGACTTTTTAATAACTTTTTTATATTTTCTATAAAAGTGGTATATATTAAAACTTTTTAAAAATTGTCCATCGATAAATGTCCTAAATGCATCCCTTAATATAAACCCAAATATTAAAAAGTAAATGTGACAAATGTGATTTGGTTAGGGCTTTTGAAAGCCTATTAGCTTGGACAAAGATGTTTATGGATTTGCACTGGGTTTGGGGGTGAGTGTGGAACGTGGTGAAAGAAAATTAGAAAAAGGGTTTCGAGGTTTTTATTTTTATTTTTTATTTTTATTAATGTTGGTTGTAAAGGTAAAGATAGCAAACACAAACAAAGTGAAGCAATAGGTGGTCGAACAATGGTGGATATCTTGCACTATATTTATAAAAAAAAATAAAACAGAATTAAGAAGAGGAAATTCTTTTTTTACCATGGATTTTTTTTTTTTTTTTTGGTATGTGAAAATGTTTTACCATGGTTTATACTTTATACCACTCAACGAGGGTTATGTTTAATATGCGATTTATCGATTCTGTGATTTTTAAAATATGATGAGTAGAAAGTAGAATTGCAAGCGGACTTTTTAATTAATTATAGGGCTGTAGAGAGGGAAAATTCCCGGCCTATCACAAGCTGACACGCTATGCCACCAAGTCCACAAAGTATGGCTAATTACAAAGCATCATGTACTACTACTAGAAATTTACCAAATTCCATTAAGGTAAAAACATGAAAAACATGCAAAATGCTAATCCCATGTAGGCCCGTGTAAGCGATGATGCAAGCAAGTCGGTGCATGTAAGCATTGACCCAAGCAATCCGGTGCGTGTAAGCAATGACACAAGCGGACCAATCAAGCTGTGACATGTGTCACTAATCAGACTCTGCCACATATCACTTACCTACCCCCAAACTCTTATAAATAGAAGCCTTCCTAAGGCATTTGAAGACACGAAGACATCTAGGGAAGAACCGAGAAGAAATCTTGAGTTCAGAAATATTGAAGCTCTACTAGAATCAAGCCCTAAAGCCTCCAGGAACTTCAAAAACTTCAACTTCGAATTTAAAGAACATTCGAAGAGAAATCATCCAAATCATCTTCCTAGATCTCAAAGGTCACTGAAATCAAGCTCAAAAGCCTCCAAAAACCTCAACAAACCACAAATCAGCGAAGCTCTACGGATTCAAGCCTCCAAAACCCCGAAGAACTTCCACTATAATCTTTCAAATATGAAGAACATTCGAAGAGGAATCATCCAAATCATATTCCTAGATCTCAAAGTTCATTGGAATTAAGCTCAAAAGCCTCCAGAAACCTCATAAACCACAAATTAGCGAAACTCTACGAATTCAAACCTCTAAAGCCCCGAAGAACTTCCACCACAAACCTTTGAAAACGAAGAACACGAAGAACGTGAAAAACAAAGAACACGAAGAACGTGAAAAACAAAGAATTTCTAATAAGCTCATAGCCCGAGATTCATTGTAATTCTATTTCAAAGGTTTTCGATCCATCCTTCAGCCAAATTGAAGGATATTTTGTGTTCGAATCAAAATCACATCACCACAATTCCAATCAACAAATCTTTCAAGGAGATCGAATCAGATGATCATTCTTTTGTAATTACAGAGAATTATACCACACATTCATTAATACAAATTCGCATTTGTGAAACTATTTTACTTGTTCTATTTATTTCGAACCGAGAAATTTAGTCGTCCACAAATTTTGGCACGCCCAGTGGGACCTCTCTGCCTCTTATCTCATTCTCCTTCAAAGAAAAAAATGTTTATCATCTTGCTACCAACCTCAATGGCCTCTAGCAAGAACGTTCAAGCTTCAATAATAGCTACTTCAATTAGACTTGGTATGGCTACCACCAACAACTGCATTTGTGCAATCAATTGTAGCCAACCTAAAGCTCATGATCAACTTCAATCTTAATCAACCAAGGAATCCAAGGTCCAGATAATCATCTCCTTAGACCCTCTTACAAGAAATAAGGTCATCAAGAAGGACATCTCCACCTTGGAACACCTCAAGTATGGGGGCAAATCCCTTTCTTCCTTGACAAGAAGTTGGTCACACAATTTCTCTCCCATCAAAGGGAACCCAAAAAATGAGATGTCATATGCTCACTCCAATTCACTTCCTTCTCTATCATCTTGGGAAGAAAAGATGGTTGAAATGGAGCAAAGAGTCGTCCTTCTCACAAAAGTACTTAAAGATAAGGACCTCCAAATTGCAACTTTAATGAATAAACCTGAAATACAAGATCTTGGTGAATCAAGCCATGATCCTAAGTTCCTATTTGGCTTCACTTCTACAAAAGGTGACACAGGGAAAGAAAATCAAGACACTCCTCAACGGGAACAATCTACTTCGGCTGCTTTGTTATTAGTTCAACAATTACAAGACATGATAACAAATACCATTCGAACACAATATGGACGTTCTTCTACAAGTTCTCTCGCATATTCGAAACCCTACACAAAGCGCATCGACAACATGAGAATGCCAAATGGGTATCAACCCCCCAAGTTCTTGCAGTTTGATGGCAACAGAAATCCTAAGCAACACGTTGCTCACTTTGTAGAAACTTGTGAGAATGCAGGGACTCAAGGAAACCTCCTTGTAAAGCAGTTTGTCCGTTTGCTCAAGGGGAATGCCTTTGATTTGTATACAGACTTAGAACTTGAGACAATCGATAGTTAGGAACAACTTGAGAGAGGGTTTCTTGACCGATTCTATAGCACGCGTCGTACGGTAAGCATGATGAAGCTTACCAATACTAAGCAATGGAAAGACGAGCCCGTTGTTAACTATATCAATCGATGGTGTTCTTTGAGTTTGGATTGCAAGGATAGACTTTCTGAAATATCTGCTGTAGAGATGTACATCCAAGGCATGCATTAGGGACTTCTTTACATCCTTCAAGAGATAAAGCCTCGAACATTTGAAGAATTAGCAACTCGTGCACATGACATGGAGCTGAGCATTGCTAGCCATAGAAATACAAACACTCCCATAACTGAAGTAAGGAGGAATGACAGAAATGCAAAAGGCAATCTCAAAGACCCAGTAGTTGTTAACACTGCTGTAGTTGAGGTTCTAAGAAGAGGAGCAAAAGCAAATGAAAAACAGCTTGAAGGATGGCAAAAGAACGAAATGCGTTGTCTGAATTTTAAGGAACATGAGCAAAAAACATATCCGTTCCCCAATGAAGATGTGCCAAACATCTTAGAACAACTATTACAATTGAAGTTGATTGAATTGCCAGAATGCAAATGACCAGAGGATATGGGGAAAGTTGATGACCCTAACTACTGCAAATATCATCGCATCATTAGCCACCCAATCCAAAAATGTTTTGTCTTCAAAGAACAAATCATGAAGCTTGCCAAAGAAAATAAGATTGATCTAGACTTTGATGAAGTTGTCAGGTCAAACCATGTGACCGTTGCTTGTGATGTACTTCCAACTCTCAGGCAGGGGGCAAACATTAACAAGGATTACAAATTGGTTGACAATGATGGCATACGGATCGGTCCTATCAAAGGGAAGTTCCTCAAACACTTCTATGCTTGAAAATCGAGGACCGCTCCTCGGTAAGAGTTTAAACTACCCACTGCAGCGCTACAAGGGTACATGATGTCTTTCCATTACCTTTGAAAGCGTACAAATAAAGAAAAGTTGATCCCCCTCTATGTCACCATTTGCGAGTGTGGCGTAGTGGCTGGATGTCGTTGTCGCCCTTGAGGTCGAGGTCTCGGGTTCGATTAATGGTGATACCCACTATTGCGCAATTGGTATCCATCAAATGTCGTGGGGTGTGGGGCGAGGATTACACACGTGAGCACTCCTTTTTTGTAGGAAAAAAAAAACAAAAAAAAAATTATAAAAAAAATCATAAAAAAAAAAAAAATCAGTTGAACTATGTAATGACTTGATCCCTCTCCGAGGTACGTAGGCAGTTTAGTACTTTTCACTAAGTTCAGTCACATGAAAAGAAGAAAGATTGCCAGTCTAGCTTGAAGAGTTTTTCAACGGTCATCAATATGCTTTTAAGGTCCCTCTGGTTGACAAGACATTGCTTAAAGACAAACAATTGCTCAATAGGATGATCAAAAATCGTTGTACTCAAAGATGAAGACTAGATGAAGTCTGCATGGCATTCCCCATCTTCTATGGACATTCTCCAATGTTTATGAAGCATGTTTTGCATCACTTATCTCCTGGGGGCATCTTCTTATACCTTGCAAGTCTAAGTTACATCGTCTCTTTTCTAGGTTGCGCCACTTCATAGCTCTGAAATTTGAACCACATCATTTCCCTTCTGAATGGTGTCACTTCACGTCATGTCTTTGAAATTTGGATGATGTCAACTTCCTCCAGGATGATAGTAGACCATATATCTGAAATTGGTGTTGCATCATCTCTCCTCTATGGGCATGTTCTGACATCTTTAAAGTCCTGGTGGTATTCTTCTCACATCTTCAAGGTTTTGTTGGCACTTCTTTGAATCCTCAAAGTCTTGATGGGAGCTTCTTGAAACTTCAAGATTTTGTTAGCATTTCCTTGCATCTTCAAAGTCTTGATAGGGACTCCTTGCATCTTCAACGTCTTGTTGGTATCTCTGAAATCTTGATTCTAGCAACAGTGCTAGGCGCCTTCAATGTCTGAACTATATTGCCTTTGGAAATCAGGGTTGTTATAGCTTTATTATAGAGGTCAATATTGGTGCAATTTCAATGCGAGTGTGGTGCGAATGAAGTGTTGACATGGCTTCATGGCAAAGATGAATGTTGGTACATCTTCGGTACGAATGAAGTATTGTTGTGGCTTTATGGTAACAATAAATATTGACATGGCTTCATGGCAAAGATGAATATTGGCACAATTTCGGTGTGGATGAAGTGTTGACATGGCTTCATGGCAAGGATGAATGTTGACACGGTTTTGGTGCAAATGAAGTGTTACGTAGCTTTATGGTAAAGATGAATGTTGGCACGGCTTTAGTGAAATGAAGTATTGTCATGGCTTCATAGCAATGATAAATATCGGAGTGGCTTCAATGCAAATAAAATGTCGAGGCAGCTTTGTGGCGAAAGAAGAGGGCTAGTGCATCTTCATTACAAAGGCAAATGGTGGTGTGACTTCATAGCAGATGCAAGTGCAAATATTGCTTCAGTAGACAAATTAACGGTGATGCTTCATAGCGGATGCAAGTGTCAGCGCCGCTTCATGAAGAAGATAAGTGGTGACATGATTTCGATGCAAAGAAAAAAAAAAAGGATCACACTTCATTGTAAAAGCAAGTGTTAATATGGCTTCAGTACAAGGACAAATGCTAGCGTGATTTCATGGTAAAGACTCTTGATGAGGCTACCTTGCAAAAACTCTTGATGTAGCCATGTTGCAAAGATTCTTGATATGGCTGTATTATAAATACAAGTGTTGGTGCGACTCAATTGCCAATATTAGAGCAGTATGACTTCAAAGACGAGTACTGACGATAGCATTATTGCCTAGCTGAATATTCTCACAAGAATGTTGTTGCAAAGACAAATATCACTAAAAGATTGTTAATGCAAGAAAAGAATGTAACAACATGAAGGCATACGTCATTGTAAGAACATTGCTATCAATGAAATACAAAGCCACCAAATAAAGGCGAACACTTCTATGAGAGTGTCAGCGTAAAGTTTGATGTCAAAATCCAAAGACCAAGGAAGTTGTGCTGCAAAACAAAAACAAGCAAAAAAAAAAAAAAAATTGTCAGGAAAAAGATCTCATAGCACGAACTAAAAAAAAACTTGAAAGCAGGCTAAATGTTGAGTATGTGATGAAGGCAATAATATGCCTTTATATAGAAAAATTCTGAGATAACGGACAAGAGAAGTGTGAAAACAATTGGAGCTGAAATTCAGATTTTGCAAACTCAAATGCACTCAAAGTCAAGGAAGCCTGCGCTGAATTTTGAAATACAAGAGGATATTCAGCATGGAGACAGAAGAAAATACATCTTGTCAAAAAGACCACAGTAAAAATAGACTAAAAAGACTACAAGTCCAACAATGCCAACGGATTCCTCTTCCAAATGTGTGAAAATCCAAACCTTAGTTCACAAAGATGACACCACAGTAGTCTTCTACGACCCTTGATATACAAAACCCAGAAAATCAATCTCATCGGAGCTATCACGTGCTTCCACGTGCAGTTAAAAGCTTCGGAGATCGCGGTCTATTCCTTCACGTTTGTGCGAGTCTAGACTTCGTTTCACAAAAACAATGCTTTCACTCGATCCAGCGACCCTCGATGTAAAAAACCCAGAAAGATCATCAATAATGGAGTCACCACGCGTTGCCATGCGCCGCCACAAGCTCGATATGACCAACAGCTTAGTCCCTCAAAACTGTGCAAATCTGTTTGATTTACGACATTTGATCTATAAAACCTTAAAATTTCAAGCCCAAACGATAAGCAATGTGCCTCCATGCACCTCTAGAAGCTCCGACGAACACTTCCTCAGCGAACACGCGCCTCCCTTAGCCTCCACGCACTCCCACGTGCCTCCAGCAGATAGACGCGCCATTCTTCTCACGCGTCGCACGCGCCCGACGTTGAGCCTGACGTCATCAATGACGTCACCCGACCCGGTTTGACCCTCATGTCTAGATTTGACCCGAATCGACCCGAAACTCTGACCCGGATCCGAACTACCTGATAAAAATAAAAAAAATAAAAAAATAAAAAAAAAGGAGAAGGGCTTTGACCAAGTTGGACCTTTGACTTTGATCAAAAAGTCAAAATTTTCAAAATGGACCTATCCTACTCAGGTTTTCGAGTACATTCCAATTTTGGGATCCATTTCTTCATTCGAAGCTGGAAAATTATGCCAACAGTCCAATTTCCAAAAAGTTGACTATTACACAAATCTTGACCAAAAGTCAAAAATTTCAAGGCGAACCTATCCCGCTCGATTTTTCGAGTACATTCCAATTTTGGGATCCGTTTCTTCATCTGAAACTCGAAAATTGCATAGCGGTCCAATTTCTAAAAGTTAACTTTTGCACAAATCTTGACCAAAAGTCAAAATTTTTAAGAAGGACCTGTCTTGCCCAATTTTTCTCGTACGTTCTAATTTTGTAGTCTATTTATTCATTTGAGAATCCAAAATTGCCCAAGTTGTGCGATTCTACAACCGTTGGCTTTGAGGTGAACTTTGACCAAAAAATCAAGATACTTGAGCAAAACTTGTCCTACTCAGATTTTCACAAGACTTTATTTTTGAAATTAGCTTATTTGTTTGGACTTAGAAACCACCAATCTGACTCACTTCTCCGAAGTACTAGCAGTGTCCAAAATTTAAGCTCTCAAGATCAGAATTTGAGACTATCCATTTGGTCTGAATTCCCACAAGATTATCCTCCAGACTTGATCAAGGCTCCCCTTTCAAAGAACAGATAAACTCTCACAAGTATGTCTTAAACTTGAAATTACATTAGGTCACTACTTCAACCTACCATTTCCTTTCGATGCCTACTAGTCTCCAACCTACCATTCCCATTCAGTGCCTACCGTTCTAATCCACCATTCTCACCAAAAAAATTTTCGTCCGTCATTCTTAACTACCCAACTACCGTTCTTCATCTCTCCACTATAAATAGAAGGGCCGGATTCATCAAAAACTCAGCAAAAAAAAAACACACTGAATCACGAAATGAAGATTTGCTTCTTTCAAATTCTCAAATCCTCCTTCTCACAACCATTGCTCACCATGGCTTCATCATTCTTAACACCTAGCAACCAAAATTAGTTCATAATCAGTTTGAAATCAACCCTCTCATGGTTCAGTAGAAACCCTTCTCATAACATCATCATTGTTTTAGGGTCTAAACAAATTTTGTTTCCCCACTTAATGACCATATTTGTCCATAAAGTTATTCATAACAAGGTTTGCATTGACGTTTCATGCTTCCGTGGACTTGGTTGGCTAGGAAATCTAAGTCCAGCAGAGACACCTGTTCCTAAGATCGGGGCTCCTGTAGTCTCTCTTCAACTGTTTGGTCTCCCATCAGAAGCAGTGGTTCGGAACAAAAAGCAACTTGGCTGGTTTCTAAAACCAGGATCGCAAGTTAGCTCCACCTTTCATTTTTTTTTTTTTATGCTTTTTTAACAAGTGGCATTAGGTAAAGGTGGTAAAAGGTGTTGGGGGATCCTATAAATTGTCTCCCATCCAACACTTACGATGACTTTCAAGGTACCAGTTTATCAGAAATCAGCCTTTGGTGCTGGTAAATGGTCGCCAAAGCCTTATTCCATGTTCCCACTAGCATGGGGCCCAAAGGTCATCATTGCTGGTACCTTAAAACACACTTTCTGAAATTACTCCAACTTAAAACCAACTTGAAGAATTTCAGAAGATATACTTCTGAAATTACTTCAACTTAATGTCCGTCAGCATGGTCCCATCACACATGCACATTCAACGACTTGTTGTCGGACCTCATTTAGCATGTAGTCAGTTCCGCATCCCAAGGTGTACTTCCCAGAAACATCTACACTAGAGGGATCCCAACGTACAGGGCCAGCACCATGGTGTCTGTGTTTCACCCATTCACTTTGCTTCATCTCCATCTTCTTCATCATCACCACCACTAGACCTAAAATCTATAAGCTTCTAAAATTACCTCAACTTAACCCAAGTGATATCATAACACATGCACATTCAACCACTTTCCCACATGTTCTCTCCGTGATCCGAAGTATATCCTTCGGATATAACTTCACTAGAACTTCTTAAAAATGGGAGGCCAGCTCCACAGCTCTGCATGCTGTACCCAGCTAACATCCTCACTTCTTCTCCATCTTCAACACCCTGTGATCACCGCCAACAATCCAAAATACTCCTCTGAAGTTACTTCAACTTAATCTTTTCCAATATGATTCAATCTTGCAAGTACATCCAACTTCTTGCAAATAATTTTCAGCCTCACCAACCCACTTCAGGTACCATGGAATACTCTTTTGAAATTACTTCGACTTAATCTTTACTGAGAAGGCTCAGTCATGCAAGCACGTTCAAATACTCGCAGACCCCTTTTCGGTCTCATCAAAGCCTTTCATATGGGTGGGCCTACTCTTCTGAAATTACTTCATCCTGCTAAAAGCTCTACCACCTTCAACCACTACATTTGAAGAGTCAAGTACCAAATTCATTCTTTTCGAGACTCATTCCCTCACCACACTCTAAAGTTGTGTACGTGAACGAGTCTCGAGGGGGCATTTGTAGAGAGAGAGAAAATTCCTGGCCTATCACAAGCTGACATGCCATGCCACCAAGTCCACAAAGTATGGCTAATTACAAAGCATCATGTACTACTACTAGAAATTTGCCAAATTTCATTAAGGTAAAAACATGAAAAGCATGCAAAATGCTAATCACATGTAGGCGCGTGTAATCGATGATGCAAGCGAGTCGGCACATGTAAGCATTGACCTAAGCAATCCGGCGCGTGTAAGCAATGACACAAGCGGACCAATCAAGCTGTGACATGTGTCACCAATCAGACTGCGTCATGTATCGCTCACCTACCCCCAAACTCCTATAAATAGAAGCCTTCCTAAGGCATTTGAAGACACAAAGACATATAGGGAAGAACCGAGAAGAAATCTTAAGTTCAGAAATATTGAAGCTCTGCTGGAATCAAGTCCTGAAGCCTCTAGGAACTTCAAGAACTTCAACTTCGAATACGAAGAACATTCGAAGAGAAATCATCCAAATCATTTTCTTAGATCTCAAAGGTCACTGGAATCAAGCTCAAAAGCCTCCAAGAACCTCAACAAATCACAAATCAGCGAAGCTCTATGGATTCAAGCCTCCAAAGCCCCGAAGAACTTCCACCATAAACTTTCAAATACGAACATTCGAAGAGGAATCATCCAAATCATATTCCTAGATCTCAAGGTTCACTAGAATCAAGCTCAAAAGCCTCCAGAAACCTTATAAACCACAAATCAGCGAAGCTCTACGAATTCAAGCCTCTATAGCCCCGAAGAATTTTCACCACAAACCTTGGAAGACGAAGAACACGAAGAACGTGAAAAACAAAGAATTTTTAATAAGCTCATAGCCAAAGATTCATTGTAATTCCATTTCAAAGGTCTTCGATCCATCCTTCAGTCAAATTGAAGGATATTTTGTGTTCGAATCAAAATCACATCACCACAATTCCAATCAACAAATCTTTCAAGGAGATCGAATCAGATGATTATTTTTTTGTAATTATAGAGAATTGTACCACACATTCATCAATACAAATTTGCATTTGTGAAACTATTTTACTTGTTCGATTTATTTCGAACAGAGAAATTTAGTCGTCCACAAGGGCTTTATAGAGAATAGTTATTGTATTTAAGTCTTTTTTACACCATAAAAATAAAGAGAAATGCTATGTTTACAATATTTTCACAACTAATTCTAAGTAGCAAATTATTATTAACAGTTACTGGTAAACGAAAAAATAATTTTAGTACTGAGTTCAAATTAGAACTAATAACAACTTACCAACTATGATTTGTTGTAAAAATATTGTAGACATACAAGGACGAAGCCAAGACTTGGAGTTAAAGGGGCGACTTTGCTACTAGATGTGTGCGGTGGTTTCAACCTTTAAGTCTACTACTTTGCTACTAAGGATTTTTGTTTAAATTTTTTTAAATGACCAAGTTGTTTGTTTTGAGTAAAATAAATTGATTGCGCTTAACTTTTTTAGTTTTATTATCGGTGATTTTTGTTATTGGGCTAATTTTTTTGGGCTTGTATATATATTTTTTTAGTTTTAATCTATTAATTATTATTTTTATGTCCTTTAAAAGGTGAAAAATGCTAAAACTACAAAATTTTTAGAAATTGCTAATGTGGTGAGTGGTTATTGATAAGTAAAAAGTGATGCAAGTGTAAGAACCAATAAGAATTTACTACCTCAATAATTTGTGTAAACATTGTAAAAATGTTTGTGGCTATAACATTACTCTCAAAAGAATTGATAGCATTATTAAGGTGGGTAAAGTGTAATTTTATTAAACAAAATTGCCAAAATTAGTACCTATTAATATAGTAATATTTTTTTAAAAAAAAAAAGAGGGGCCATTACCCCTCCTAGTCCAACAACAGCTCTGTCAAAGTGGACATAGCACTTTTCAAAAATAAAATAAAAGTCTAAATCCTTAACTTTTATTTAAACTAGATTGGAACCCTCTCCAAATGCATGGGTAGAATTAGAAAAAACACACACACACCCACACACAAACAATATGTATAGGTTTCTATTTAATAAATAATGGCTGTTAGTAGTATTATATATGTAAAAAGTTAATCAATTTGAATTATTTTTAACTAAACAAACAAATGGCATTGGTAAACATAAACACATAATTTATTTTCTTTTAGATTTAGATATATAACTGAGTTTCTTATGGTTCATTTATATTGGACTTCTCGTAAGTTACACTAAATTAACTTACTTGATACAAAAATTAAAAATTTTTAATGAGACACATGACACAAAATTATATTCCAATTGAAATTTAACTTGGATTATAATTTGATTTTTTTTTTTTTTTTAGTTTAAACTGCGCGCACGCGCGCGCACACACACACACATATATATATATATATATATAAAGGTTTTTTTTTTTGGTTAAGGGGAAATAAAACAAACACAGCTAACTCACCCTATCAGTGAGTATACAGTTAGATGTCCTATTATACAATACACCAGTGGCATCCGTATTCACAAAATGCAAAATATCAGGACTAGGAGGATTATCAAAAACAACAAACTCCTCAGTCATGTTATATATATAATGTTTCTAGATGTACTTTGAACTCACCATTAAAAAATCTAGCTCCCTTTTACTTTTTCAAATTAATATTTGGTATGTCAGGGATTTGATGATGTCCTGTTGAACTTTGAAGCGTAGGCTTATCTCTTTGCCATCTCAACTCTCAAGCTCCGATGAGGTGGGAGGTCTCTATTTCTGTTACAGTGGCAGCTACGTACGGTCACTCAGCTCAGCGACTATAACTGAAGGCGTTTCTTCGTTTACTAAAAAAGAAAACAAAGAAAATGTCAAGCCTAAATATTATAACTACCAGTCCTTGTGGTGTGGAAATATATGTGCTTTTTTGGGTAATAAACCAACTTCACAGATAAATAAAATAGTAGAAATAACTGGAATAACAGAGGTTAACATGACGGCATACACATCAACAGAATTTAAATCCAAATGAGACTAGTGCAATGCAGGAAGATAGTCAAAACAAAATCAATTTTAAATTTAATAGAATCACTAATGACATCATATTTTTGTTAATTGAAGTAATTAACCACAGCCTAGGAGCTTAATCAAAGCAGGTTAAAATCAACTTAGTTTAAACAAACAAACAAAACCATTGAAAGGAACATAATTTGTTATGAGTTTTTGTCATGGTATATATTTATAGTATACATGAGCCTCCCTTTTATATATACTATATACTATATTTATTTATTTTATGACGATGCTCCTTTATAAAAGAGCAAATATTTTTATTTTGTCGTAATACCAAATAGAATATTTTTATTTCTCTGTAAGGTTACGACTACCATATGTATCAAAAACTAAGACCTAGAAGGAAAAAACAAGTTTTATATATAGATCATCATGCATAATTTAGTTCAAATCCTATCTTTAAAATTTGAGAGCAGTGGTAAATGAATATGTTGAAGAAGTGAACAATACATGGTAAAAAGTCTCTAATAGCAGAGAAAACTATATATATTTTTAGCTTAATAGGAGTGAACATTATATAGTAAGTTAGTAACTAATTAACTATTATGTATGCCAACACTTGAAGCTTAGTGCCGTAATAGGCTCTTTTTTCTTTTCTTTTTTTTTTTCTTTTTTTCTTTTTTATTAGGAGAATCGGAGTTTAAATATTAATCTTCTTTTCTATTTTTATAACTATCAATTTTTTTTAAAATAAAAATTTTATGTATAATTAAAAAAAATATTAACTACATTTCCAAATGACCAATACTAAGTCTTCAGTCCAATGTTTTAACTTTTAAATGGAAAAATGAAGGAAATATATACAACTTCTAAATTTTAAGATAATTTTTAAAGTAAATCTTGTTCTAATCCTATCTATTCATCATTAAATGAATGGTTTAAATATTGGTTCATAATTAATCATCAATAGTTATTAAAATAATATTAATTAATATTTATTTAAGAATGATTAAGTGACAAGATAAATATAACCCTTTTTTTTTACAGGAATAAATAATTCTTTTATCAATGAGTGGTTATGATTTTAAGAAAAGTTATAATCCTAAGTATTTTTGAAGATCTATATCTCAAATGGTGTTCTTCTAACAAATAAATAAATAAAACTGTTGAAAAAAAAAAAAAAAAACCCAATGATTCAACGTAAATTACGGGGTTGTTCTCTCCACTCAACAGCCTTATACAACGTCCACCACATATTGGCAAGTTTGGTAAACACTTAACAACCTTCTCCAACAATCTTGCTACGGATTTTCCGTTTTTACAGCCTTCTTAAATCCGTATATCTTTCTCTTTGTTCTCAAATTTTCTTTAAGTACGTTCATATGATTTCTTTCTTTGTTTTTCGGGGCTAGCTTCAAAATTTTCTCTTGTCAATAAAATCATTCTTGTTTCAATAACGATCACAATTTCAATCGATGGATCCTGCAGAACTGAAACGCGTATTTCAAATGTTCGATCGAAATGGAGATGGCCGGATCACAAAGCAGGAACTTAGTGACTCGTTACAAAACTTGGGCATCTATATCCCCGATAGAGATATGATGCAAATGATAGAAAAGATCGACGTAAACGGAGATGGGTTTGTCGATATTGATGAATTTGGGGTATTGTATCAGACAATAATGGATGAAAGAGATGAGGAGGAGGACATGAAGGAGGCATTCAATGTGTTTGATCAAAATGGTGATGGGTTTATCACTGTGGAGGAGTTGAGGTCAGTGTTGGCTTCCTTGGGGCTCAAGCAAGGCAGGACTGTAGAAGATTGCAAAAAGATGATCAAGAAGGTGGATGTGGATGGAGATGGAATGGTCAATTTCAAGGAGTTTAAGCAAATGATGAAAGGTGGTGGTTTTGCTGCCCTAAGTTCAAGTTAAAAAACAAAGGTTGCATGCATGCATGCATGTAAAGGCTTTTTCTTTGTTTTTTCTTTTTGCGAGAATAGAGGGAGATAAAGGAAGAACAAAGAAGAGGGAACCTTGTGACTTTGTTACACTAAAGTTTTCTAGGTCTTTGAGTCAACAAAGTTATTAACCTCCCTTTTGCTTTTTCTTGTTTTTCTATCAATTACTATTTGGCTATTATGTCCAATTGTCCTTGGTGATCTTGAAATTATTGGGAGCGTAGAGCTTGTCTATATGCAATCTCAAACTCTTTTGAGATCTGGTCTTCGCAATCTCGGTATGTTCTTGAATTTTTTTTGTATCATGAAATACCTCCTTTTATTCTTTCAACAAATCTTTGTATTGTTATATTTCCTTTGATCATATTCAAGAGTGAGTGCTACCATTGCATACGATATTAACTGTTGGACAAACTTATTCATTGATTTGTTTGTTTCTTGAAATACGCTTTCATCGATTGAAGTTTTTAAAAGGAAATGTTTAATGTAATTGATCGTCTTTTATATTCAAAAATAAATTTGACAGAGGTAGTTAATTAGTAGGATCCTAGAATTGTAAATTGGGGAAATCTGGTTGCAAAAGAATGAATGTTCTTTGAATCTGTTGCTGTAAAAATAGTGTACCCTTCACCGTCCGTTTTAAAGGAGAGAAGAATTCAAGAAAAAAGGAGGAAATCTTTAATGGATATATTTTTTATCCCTGCAAGTTTAATAGGAATTAAAGAAATGGTTTTGAGAGAATGTCCATTCTATTTATTCCACCATTCATGTTTGATCACCATAGATCAGTACTAAACGGAAATATAAACTAAAAAACTATCCTGTCAATTACTTCTAACTCAAATGGAATTTGTCCCTTCATTAGAGTAAGATGAAGATGAGATCCCACATGACTTACTAATTAGAAAATTAAAATGAGATACATTTTGCACGAAATCCATCTCTCTAGTCCCTAAATCGATCTCTATAATTGTATTTAACATCTGAAAGAGGTAAAAAGAAAATAAAAACCTCCTTTTATTTGTGCTCCACTGTTGGTCTGGGTGTTCGTTTTTATTTTTATTTTTGTTGTCTTCCTAGCCCTGGGCATAGGGTGGCAGCATTGAACCGAAACAGGCCGAAAATCAATCAAATTGGATACATAATTGGGGCGAATGATACAGGGCGTAAGACATCCTGTCATGTAAGCATTATTATGGGATCAAGCTAACATGAATATGAAAGAGTCAAGGACACAATCCTAGGAGAGAGAGAGAAGGCAAGAAAATATCTTGAACTGGATAGGGCAGCCAGGAGGTGAGAGGACCCACCTGTAAATTTTATAGACTTTAGAATCAACAAAATCAATGATCCAACTCATATAATCACATTACCTGAAGTGGGAAAAAGGCTAATCTTTAATCAACTCTAGATTATGTTACCTATGGTACGTGAGATCATCAGCTGAAGTACATACTATTACATCTGCTGTAGGTCTTTCTACATAGTTAAACCATCATAACCCTTTACGTTTGGGAGAAAAAACCCTTTATGCTTGACAGATAGAAAGTAAAAGCTAGCTATTACAGAGGAAAAAGGTTCCTGTCTTTGATGGGAAAACCAAATCAAGAAACAGAATTTGCTACAAGATAACATGCAGTAGGAATCAGGGCTCAACGCCAAGATTTGCTTCAAATTATAACAAGAAACAACAGCACCATATAACTGCAGCATGATCGTGGCTGAGCCACCCACAAGTCAATTTGGTGAAGTATATTTAGTACTCTGAAACCTTCCAAAATGCTTTTCATTAAAACGCCAACAAAATGAAGTGATATTACCCACATACGTTACTGGCAGGTCAATTGTCATCATTTCATAAAATGTTGCTTTCTAGATGTATATTAACATTGTGGACCTTCAGTATTTTACTCCAAATACCCTGATGGATATAGTTATATTCAACGGTGACAACACTACAAACCATTCCAAGGCAGCACATATTCAATTACCTTTTCAAATGCTGGAGGATCTACCTTGTATTGGATTACGTAGTGTAAAAGGCTGAGTGGATAACAAGTATAAAAGGGGAGAAGCTAACCAAAACTTTACTTTGATTAAAAATCTCATTGGAAGAGACATTTACAACAGGGAAAGAGAACAAGCAGCATCCATCATGGCTAATGTTCTTCATAGTATGGTGGTGTGGACTGAACACACAGTTCATCCTCATCCCCATCATCATCATCATCATCTTCATCTGCATCCACCCAGTTACTAGGATGACGTTGTGAAACTGGCCCATCTGAAAGAAACAAATTGTAAATGTATTAGTCAAGCAAGGAGCTGAAACATATGTAAGAGTAATCACATTTTACTAGCTCTCTTACTAACCTCGGGCTTCTTCTGCATGATCCTTTTCCATAGGATGAAAGCTAATTTAAAGGTCAAGAGAATGCAATTACAATCAATGGTCAATATGTATCAGAACAAATGGAAGAAAGTTGTTCTAAATAAGTTAGGATCTAGGGTATGGTGAAGTCAGCAGTGGCTTTGGTTGACAAGAGCTATTATGCTACATTGCAACCTTTTTCTGACCCTTATACCACATTGCCAATAGAGCTCAAGAGACAGACTTTACTACTGACTATTACAGCAATACATGGTTTCAGCGTTTAGCTATGACTTTTTTCCTGGATGGTACAACACCAAGTAAAATATGAGTCCAAGGTATAATCCTGACTATATATTGGAAACAAATGGTCCTTATTATTGAAACATTAGTATTCTTTAACATAAAATAAGGTGGAAAACAATAGAAGTCTTCTGATGCCTTTTCTAGAACTTGCTTTACTCAAACACCAAACAATGACTGTGTTAGAGAGAGAATTCAACTTACATAGCTTAACTGCTAGCAGTCCACACATAAATCCAGGCATGAAGTTAATGCAATAATGACTAAAATTTCTACTAGAAACTACATCTAGATTTTAAGTGGCTTCCTCTGAGATATAAACCCCATTGTGTTCAATGCCAAAGGCAGAAATGTATCATGGACTTTCCTCCAGTGTTGAAGATATCATTCCAGAGAAAGACCCTTACAGTTCAAACTTAGAGGCACATGCCTCATGAGGAGCAGAATCCAAACTTTGGTTGCACATGAAGTGCAACTCCATGAATTTAAGTTCATCTTAAGTTTGATGCCCTGTCCATGGAAAGTTGGAAACTAAGAAAAGTGAATTAAAAATTTGCAATGCAATTTTTTCCTCATTATCTGTAACCAATTATCTTATTTAGTATGAAAAAAATTTGTAAAGCAATGACTAGGGAGAACTCAGAAAATGCATGGGATGAGCACAGAAGTGTGTGCAAACACACACAAACACAGCCAGAGGATTGCTGCTAATTGAAAGCAATGATAAGTCTGAAGATTTGACACAAAAACTTGAATTGATGACATACTGAAGCAAACAGTAGGATACATGTTAGGATCTGCAGGCGCATTTTCTCTAGTGGATGCAGCTTTTGAAATTTGCATTGTGCTAATTCTTTGCATCTCCCTCTGCTGATTAGCATTCAAGTTTGTTTCCCCTTGAACCTGCCTTTCTTCAGTACCAATACCACAGCCACTACCACTTTTTGCTGCGCTTCCTGCACATCGGAGTCATCAAGAGTTTGAATGCAGAACATATTCTCTAGTCATCATTAAAGATTGTTATGAATATTTACCAGAAAGGTCAGACCAAATTCTGGTGTGATCAGATGGATGCTCAGAAACATTTGGTATACACCTATCATGTTGAGCTTGGGATGCCCCATGCTCATCCTGGCCATGTGTTGTGGTAGCTGCTTGTGGAGGTTCTGAGGGATTCCCTTCACGGAGCTGTGATATAAGCATGCTTGCAAGTACAAGTGTAGAATCAAAGGTTGAGCTGGACCCATCATCTAACCCAAATTTTGGTGCCATGAGAATAGGCCTGCTTCCCGGACACATGTTTTTTAATATGAAAGTCAGAATTTAATAACACAATACTTGCATTCAAAGTGCTAAGCAAGACAGACAAAATCTGTCACATTTTAGAGTAAAAGTTTCTATTGTTTTCCCAACAAACCATCAAGAAAACTAATTGATTGATCCTAAGATTTGTAGTATCAGTGTCAATTCATTTGTGTCTTGCTGATCATCCAATTAAAGATGATTAACAGAATAATAGAATAATAGAATAAGAGATGGGCAGCCAGATGATCACTTAATAAAAGCACGGACACATTGACATGCATTGGAGACCAAAAATATGGATTCCTACTTTGATGATGCAACTTCGGTTTCAATTCTTTTAATGATCTACATATCACCAATATTTGTAGAAACTTTGATGACTGTTCTCACCTTGAATTTTGACTGTATGCATGAAACCGCTATCAAAACTCATTGTTACTATGTGGATTTCATCATTTGTGATGAATTACATGGTTGATTTCTATAAACTTTCAAGTATCCCAACCACACCAAGTGGCATTGTGGGGACCCAGTTGCAAAGAGATCTACTAGTGCTGTGATTTGTCATTAATGCCAATATTTATCAATGGTGAGCCCACACAATACCATGTCTGCAGGCTGAAGCTAGCATTTGACATTGAAGTTTATCAAATGAGAAACTCTTTTGTGAGGAAGGAGGAAAAGAGGCAAGCAAAGGGAAAATAGAAACATCATACATGGGATGGGAAAAGATATATCTTACTCTCCGGCCTTTTCAAAATACAATTGAATGTCAACTTCACAGCCTTCGCAAAAAGAAAGAAAGGCCTGAAATTTGATGATAAACAACGAATATTGTGTCAAATGATAAACACAAACAAAAGGCATGATACATTGTTCAACAATATCCTAGCCATAATTGAAAAATAAAAAATTAAACAAAAAGACTTCACTTATCAAAAAAACAAATAAAAGTCATAAATGAACTATTTAGCCAACAAAGTTGACACTTATACCAGAAAGCGTCATATATTAAAACTAGTTATATATTATAATGACAGAGATTAGATGAAAGTTATCTCTAAGTAAATGTTTCATCAATACGGTGAAGGCTTTGCCAGGTCAATTATGACTCAAATGCAATTGAAGTTCAGAAAAATTAGGTACCAAGGCTTGGATTCAATACCTTCAATTCTTTCACACCAAATGTCACATCTACTGGGTCTCCAGTGTGAGTATACTGCAAAAACTCTTCTGTAGGATCTATCCATAGTTGAGTGTGCAATGATGAATCATTCTCTACAATTGAAAAGAGCAGCATTAGTATCTTGTTTACGAAAAATTCAGGGTAGAAAGACTAATATGACAATTACCTTTGGTTGGATCTATATAACTTCTAAGTTCGACAGCTTTTCCTCCTATTTCATTTGCAGCGTCAGAAGGCAAGGAGGTCTGTTCTGTTGCAATGATAGTAATCTCCTGCAGAGAGGACTGAAAATTAACAAGCAATCTATTGAGATCACGAGGCCTCACTACAAAGTTACTTGGGAATTTTGTCCTATCAAGAGATAAATGTTGTATATCGGGTTCAACATTGCAAGTAATCCAATAGGTTTTCCTCATGCCTGCAAAATGTACAGTACAAAATTATTTCAAATCAATGTTTGAATCAAATAACCTACTAAGAAGATTGCATAATAAGAAAGTTGCATGGCACAGTTATCTAGCAATATTTCCATAGCACAAGAGATCATAAATCTAGAGCTTTCAAAAAGTTATCCTAAAATCCAAATTTAGATTAGTCTTATCGAAATGAGAATAACTCATTCAAAAGCTACATGTTAAATGATTTGTGTAGGATCAACGTTTATTGGAGGTAGCCATTGGAGATCAGGCCAAATACCTCTATGGTATATTATTATCCACCTACCTACATCACACATATATTTAACTTGTCTGGACTGAATGATCATCATGGGCTCACAGCCTTAGCAATAATTTCGGATTTCTTCAAAATACCATTTGGCCAACTTATATATACTCCTTTTGTGATGTATGTTACAAAACAAGAAAGGGGATTTCTCTTACATTTTCCTTTCCCCTATGGAAGAATATTGTTTTCAGTCTCAAACAACATTTAATATGAGCCCATTTTTTTCTGCAAACTAAATAAGACCTGTTGATTGTAAGAAATTTCAATAGACAAGAAGACATAAGATGGTACATTCAAAGACTCTATTTCTAATGTATTAGTCATTCTAGTGAATGTGTTGGATACTTATCTCACAATAAATTTTTATTCCCAAAGGATACCTGTAGAACACCATAAGATTATTTCTTTCCTAACCTTTCCCTGATTGCTTTGCACATGGTAGAAATAAAACATTTTCCTCATCAAACAAAATAATATTCCAGCTAATATGACAATGACCACTATCATCGATGTTTAAGCACCAATCAATCTTGCCATTCTACCCCCATCTATTGGCTCTGCATCACCCTATCCCTAATAAGTCCATAGGATAGGCAAAACACAAGATATGTAAGAAAGTACTTTACCACTATAGCATTCTAACGCCCATTGCACTTTTGATGCATCAGGATCAGGCAACTTCACACTCAAATTATCAATACTTGCAATAGGTGTCCTAAGAAGAGAACAAATGGCCTGAAGATGCGAAGTCAGCAAGACTGATAAGTTGAAAAATCCCATTACAATATCTAACATGGTTAAAGAGATCACCTTACCTTCAAAAGCACACTGCATTGGACTTGGTTACCAGAAACTGTATAGACATCAAAGAAATCAGGCTTAAATGTAATGGACTGATAAGCTGACCGCGATGAATTGAGAGTGTGAAAAGCGAGCTGCAGGCAGAAAATTGTAACTAAACAAATCAACTCAATTACTTAACACATGAATATGCGATATGGTACTTACAAATTAATAATTCATAAAACAAAACAAAACAAAAATTTCTAACCTCTTCTCTTAACTTAAACCAAAGGGAGTCCAATTCTGAAAGTCTCAGATATAGTCCATGGCAGATATTTCAGAAGAAGATCAGACAAAACAAAACAAGTAATTCATCAAAAACCTCAAGCCCTCCATTCAGTAGCGAAATGCTACTACATAACACGTTTGAAGAAAATATCTTGAATTTTCAGAAACCAAAAAAAAAAAAAAAATTAAGTCTAGGCTTCAGAGCTTTAATTCTTTTGAATATCTTTCTTTTCCTCCAATTTCTTGCCAACCAAACAGAGCTCCACTTGTGAATTTCTCACTCATCTAGCATAATTCATATAAATCAAGCCAAACATAACTCCGCACACCCTACTCCAAAACTAATTAAATATTATTCTATGAAAGCCTATTTATGCCCTTTACTTTTCCTTCATTTTCATACCTTCCAAACACAGTTCGGTTCCCACTCACTGATTTTCTCACCCATCAAAGCATGATTCATATAAATCAAACCAAACACAAATTCCTCAGACCCAATTACATAAATAACATATAATTTCGATATAAACCCCATTTATACGCTCTTCTAAAACCCTAATTAAAATACACCAAATCCCAAATAACGAGTTACCAAACCAACATGAACACAGAGTAAACTATATGAGCCATTAAATAAAAAGTATAAATATAAGCTGATAATTATTAAATCAAACTAATTGGATTAGATTTAAGCAAATTAATTATAATTTTAGTAATTTATTCAATATATATAATATACCTGAGAAGGAGAGGCTTGAATTGCAAGCTCGTTGCCTACACGTGCGAGGCACGTGATGCACCGAGCAAAGGTCTTGATTGCATTCCCGCTCAGACTCAGTTCCATTTTCGTCTCTCTCTCTCTCTCTCTGAACTCTGAAGTGAGAGAGAAAATGCGCGCTTTGGCGGGAAGGGAGAAATGAATTTGTAGTGGGCTTGAATTGGGGACGTCCACGTGGGCTTTTATTCACAACTTTTTTGCCGTTGTTCCTAGTCCCCACTGTGAGCAGTATAGTAACAAATTTAGACATGGAATTTGCTGACCCGACCTGAAAATACTTTACCGGAACTTGAATTTTTTGACTTGAAGCAAAAATAGGTTGACTCATGACTTAACCTGATTTTTTTGCGAGTCAATCTGACTCGACTTGGATAATCCGTGACCTGATCCGTTAAAAAAAAAAAGTACTAAAAATATTTAGGCTACGTCCTGAATGCTAAGTGTATAAAGCACAAAGTATGTTAGGCTGGAGCCAATCGATCACATATTCATAGACAACCTATTTATTAAAAAAAGAAATTCTGCCAATTCTTATTGGATTTGACTAGACACTTACTACATTAACACTACTAACACACTAACACGTACACTATATGAGTTATTGAGTTAAAACTTAGGATCCATTTATGAATAGCTTTTTTAATTGAAACTGAAAACTTCTTGCTGAAAGTATTGTAGATAAAGCAAAAATTTAACTAAAATAATACAGTAGAACCCATGAATAACATAAAAAATAAGCTAATTAGTAAAATAAGTTGCCTATTATAAGTTATCCCGAACACAACCTTAAGACAAAACTTAAGTTTATCTGTTTTTTGAGAATTTGACAAAACTAAAAAAATATGTGACAAAACAAAACTATGTACTCTTGTAGCTATTAAGCTGTAGTCCACAAACCACTAATCAGCAAACCTAAAGAATGACATTATTAGTGCTGTAAACTTAAAATATATACTTTCTGGTGCTTTTTAAGATCTATCTCTTTTTAAAATTGTAAATTTGTAATTACATGCATTTTGGCAATGAGTTATTAACATTGAAGACTTTTTCCATCATGAATTTATGACTATAAAGATTTTTTTTTTTAATACAAGATAGAAATTCCTCTAGCATAAATTAAGTGTATATATGTTTGAAGCTCTTAAAAACTTGAACTCTGGTCCTTACCCCCTACAAACACTTATACTTAGTTATACTCAAAACTATCAGAATTGGAAGAATATTAACAAGTGGCATTAAGTGTAATTCATTTCTTTAATTGATTTTATTTATTCTCTCTAAAAAGGTTGCATTGATTTGTTTTTGTAAAAAAAAAAAAAAAAAAAGTTCGTTTTAAAAATACAGGTCAACCAGATCTAACCCGACCCAACCCGCAACCCAATTGACTCATTTAAAAATGACTCGTAGGCCCGTTTGACCCATAGACCCGATTGACCCGACCCGACCCGACCATTTTGCCTTGTCTAGTAGGAATGATAGATCTATTTGACAACCCACTCAATCCGCCCCATCGTTGGAAGTTCCAGAATTTGTGATCCTTATTTTTTGTGATCACAAATTATTTCAAAAATTGAGTGAGCCAGTTGAGACAAGAATTTGTGAAATAATTGAGTGGGCCAGTCCGCCCCACTTAGCTTGTTTTTGGCCAAAAAGTCACTACTTTGCAACTCTCACTCCTTGGGTTTTGCTATAGAAATTTTAGCCCAAAAAAAAAAAAAAAAATCAACTTATTTTATTTTCTTTTAGCTTTAATCTAAGACAATTTCAGTAAAAATTTAGTTAAATTGTTTTTAAATGGACACCTATGTCCATTTAGCATTAGATTATAAGTTAGTTTATTTACTTTTAGCTTTTATGTACTTTTTTTTTCTTTCATTTTTAAACTTCACTTAAATTTTTTTTTTTTTCAAAGTACAAATATACTTGAGCACGCTCCAACAAAATTCTTTCAATAAAAAAACTAAATAAATTGTTACCATTTGTGGAAGCTTGAGTTTCATGGAGATTTCTTGGTTAACTTGTAATATAATTGAAGTTAATTTCCTAAATATTTTTACATACAATAAGTATTATACATAATTACTTATACAAAATGCATAATATAATTCTTAAAAAATGTTTTAAAATGCACTACGCATCACACCATGAATCGACTAGTTGAAAACAAGGACAAAATTAAGACATTTATGCCTTCAACCATGTTTGTCGAAATAATTCTAAGAGAAAATCCACTTGCAAATTGATTTTGAAAGAGAAAATTCTTCTCGCCTGTGCCTAAAATATTTTGATAAAAACATGAATTTGTTCAAAGTCTAGACTAGAGGTTCCTTTATTTTTAACTTTAGTTTATTTTCTTAGACTAACCAACAAAGATTTTGTTACTATAAACATTTCGTTTTTAATAATTTGATTTACAATAAATAAAGAAAGAGGTTTGAATCTTAGATGACTCTGTTGGAAATATTCGGAGATATTAGTTGACCTATACAAAACTCTTGGCTATAGTATTAGTTATTTAATATGCCTTTTCACTCCTTATGTTCACTATTAGAATACAAATCTTCTGTCATTTTTTTAGAAGGATTATATTCCACTTTATACTTCCCCAATAATGAATGAATATTATATTAAGTAATTAAATTCTCATAATGGAGATAAAATATAAACTAAAGTGCGATTAATAATAGAAATAAACCGTGTGGATTGCACTAGTCTCTTAATGGAGACATTATTCACATAAAAATGACAAAAAAGAAAGACTACAAGGATTCCATTGGATTGTCAACCACCAAAAGCGTTTGGTTGAATACTAGCTAAAATCAGATAATGCAAATCAAAGTTCGACACCTAGTTATCCCTAGTTTGGTTCGACTAGCTAATTATTTCAATTCTGAATCGATAGTATTGACATTGGAGACGATCGACTTGACTTTCTAGAGAACTTACCACTTTCCCATTTTCCACAATGCAAAAGATTGGGTTCACCATAGATCACTGGAATTGTTGGTTCGGTACGCATGCACTTGGGTATCCAATTTTCACAGATCAAGACTTCAATTCATTATTCATGTCTATATAAGCAATATAGTTTCACTCCCTTTCATACTTAAGAGTTCTTCATTGTTAAAGATAATACATTATTATGGCGTCATTCTTATCTTACTTGATGCCCACACGCTTGCTATTTTTAATTCCACTGTTGCATGCTATTGCCACTAACTGTTTTGCTTCAAGGCAGCCAGTACTCTGCCATGATGATGAGAGCTCTGCCTTGTTGCAATTCAAACAAAGCTTTCACTGGAACCTGAATTCTTGCTTTGATCCTTCTGATTATCCTCCTAAGATTTCATCTTGGAAAGTGGAAGGGGTAGACACAGATTGCTGCTCATGGGATGGTGTGGAGTGCAACGAGGAGACTGGTCATGTGATTGGCCTTGACCTCAGTAGCAGCTGTCTCTATGGTTCTATGCTCTCCAACAGCAGCCTCTTCAGCCTTGTTCATCTTCGAAGGCTCAATCTTGCTTATAACCACTTCAATTCCTCTCAGATCCCATCTGGTTTCAGCCGTCTTTCTGGGTTGGCATATCTCAACCTCTCCTCTTCATCGTTTTCTGGCCAAATTCCATTAAATATTTCAGTGCTTTCCAAGTTGACATTCCTTGATCTGTCAAATAATTTTAAGCTACATCTCAGAAGTCTACAAGGTTTAGTTCAAAACTTAACCAGGCTAAAACATCTAAGTCTCAGGTACGTTCAGATATCGTCTCCAGTGCCAGAAATCATAGGGAACTTATCTTATTTGAGGACACTTTATTTGACTGGTTGCGGATTGCATGGAGAATTCCCTCCCGAAATTTTCAAGCTACCGAATCTACAGGATCTTAGGGTGGTTTACAATCCAGATCTCATGGGCTATTTGCCTGAATTCCACTCAAGCAGCCCCCTTAAAATTTTATCACTTGCTGGTACTAGTTTCTTGGGAAAACTGCCAGATTCAATTGGAAACCTTAATTCCTTGAATGCACTATGGACTGGGAAATGTAATTTCTCAGGTCACATTCCATCTTCACTAGGTAACCTTACTCAACTCGTTTATTTGAATCTTTCTAGAAACTCTTTTGTGGGCCAAATACCTTCATCGTTATCAAACCTTATTTCCTTGAAATATTTAGACTTTGATTCCTGTCAATTATCAGGGTCAATCCCACCTTCGTTTGGTAACCTTACACAACTTAAATTTCTAAGTCTCTACCAAAGCTTTATTAGAAGCTCAAACCCTTCTTCCTTGTCCTGGCTTGGGAAGTTGACCAAACTTACTTTTTTAAATCTTTGTGGAATCAATTTAACAATGGAGATTCCATCATCCTTTGCAAATCTAACCCAACTTAGTGATTTGAACATGGGCAGTACTCAATTAATGGGTCGTATCCCTTCTTGGCTTGCCAACTTGACTCAGTTAACTAACTTGCAGCTTCCGTTTAATAAATTACAAGGCTCAATTCCAATCTCATTTTTTGATCTCAAGAAACTTGAACAACTCAACCTTTACTCCAACCACTTGAGTGGCACAATGACTCTGGAAATGTTTATTAACCTCAAATTTTTAACCACACTACTTCTATCAATGAACAAAATATCATTCCTCACCAACACCAGTACCAATGCAACACAAAATAAATTTGAGGTTTTAGGATTGGCTTCATGCAACTTGAGACATTTCCCAAATTTCTTACGCAAACAAGACCGGTTGCAATGGCTAGACCTATCCCACAACAACATTCAAGGCCAAATACCCAAATGGGTATGGAACACAAGTAAGGAAACTTTGTTGATTGTGAACTTCTCTCACAACTTTTTAACAGGCTTTGACCAGCATATGGACAATTTTCCATGGTCTCAACTACAGATTTTGGACCTGAGGTCCAATATGCTACAAGCATTACCCCAAATTCCACCACCATCCACCGTGGTTTACTTGGTCGCTGACAACATGCTCCAAGGAGAAGTTTCACCATTGATCTGCAAACTTAGTTCTCTTCATTCCCTTGATTTGTCCAATAACAAATTCAGGGGCACACTTCCACACTGTTTGAGTAATTTTAGCAACTCTTTGAGCATATTGAATCTTCAAGGCAACAACTTTCATGGCACGATTCCTCAACTATGTGCAAAGGGAAGTAGAATGAAGATGATTGACATGAGCCAAAATCAATTTGAGGGGCTTCTACCGAGATCATTATCAAATTGCAAAAAGCTAGAGATTCTAAATCTTGGAAGCAATCAGCTCAATGATGTTTTTCCCTCTTGGTTGGGTACACTTTCGGAACTCAGGGTACTAATTCTTCGACGTAATGGACTTTATGGTGTAGTGGGTAGTCCTACAACCATCTTTGCATCTCCCAATTTGCACATTCTTGATCTTTCCTCAAATAAATTTACAGGTAAGTTGCCATTTGAATATTTTCAAAGTTGGAAGTATATGAAGAAAATTAATGCAGATAACTTCACATATATGCTAGAATTTACGAGTATTCAATCATGTGGTTTTACTGTGTACCAATATTACCCTTACTCGATGACAATAACAAGCAAAGGCAGGGAAATGATGTATTCAAAGATCATAGAAGTCTTCACAGATATTGATCTTTCAAGCAACGAATTCAGTGGAAACGTTTCAGAATTTATTGGGAATCTAAATAGCCTCCAATTGCTCAACCTTTCCAACAACAACCTCACTGGTCATATCCCACTGTCACTAGGAGACTTGACAACACTTGAGTCGCTTGATCTTTCTCAAAACAAGCTCTCGGGACGAATACCTTGGCAACTAACGCAACTCACTTTCCTTGAATCATTCAATGTCTCGCATAATCAACTCACAGGGCTTATACCTCATGGTAATCAATTTGATACATTTGAGAATAGTTCATTTGCTGGAAATTTAGGATTATGTGGAAATCCATTATCAAAGAAATGTGAAAATCATGGGCAAGCGCCTCTACCCTCTTCAGGCATCGAAGAAGTTCAAGACTCTTGGTTTCACATTGAATTTGATTGGAAAATAATCCTCCTGGGATATATTTGTGGCCTCATAATCGGGGTGGTTGTTGGAAACGTTGTGACTGAGAAGATGCAATGTTGGTTTGTAAGAACTTGGAGAAAGGCAACTTAAAAGGTGAAGGCATTCATATAGGTTTGAATCTATCATGATGTGCTTCAAAGAATTTGATCTCTGTATTTGCATGTAACACTTTTGTTACTTTCTACCTTTCATTTTTCTTGAGTTTCCTTGTCCTCTTTTTTTGTGCATATAACTTTTTGTCTTTCACTTTTCACTTATCACTTGTTTTCTTTCTTCTTGTTGTAAAGCCATTGTTACCACCGTATCTCCTACTCTCTTAAGAATATTTCTTTTACCAATTAAAATCATTTCCAAGCAGAAAGATCTATTTAGAAACATTGATTAGGGTCGTTTGCCTCAATTTTTTGTGAAATTCCGTGTGCCCCACACATTGGTAGAACTCACAAACTGCCAGTGTCTCATAGCATACACTTGATACACATGAGACCCTCTTGAGAAGAGATTGTAAGTTAGGTTTCCTCATAGGCTTTGTAAATGGGCCTGAAGGTGTAATTTTAATGGGTTAGTCCTCCCTAATTGCCTCTCCCTATATAAATCATAGCCCTTGTTTGGATGAAAATCACATAATAGTGAGCGAATCATTCTTTGGGTTGTGCAACGAAAAGGAAAAAAATAGGTGGCGAGATAGTCTTACTTTGGTATACTGAATGTAGATTATATTAGAAATAGTAATATTTATTATTGAAAATAGAAGATATTGTAATGGAATAACTATTACTTTTCATAAGTTTGGTTGTTACATATGAAAAGCTTGTAAAAGATGATGTATAAGGAAACTTTATATTTTTAGAAATATATTAATTTTAAAACCTATTATATACACTAAGGAATAACTATTACATCCATTTTAAAGAGAAATAGCTACTCTTCAATTTAAAGAATAGTTATTCTAACGTAATAACTAATTCATGTAATAAAGATGCAACCAAATGGCCGAGTTGAGATTACACATAAATAACTATTCCATTACAGGAGCTATTACAGTGTACCAAATGTACCCTTAGGCTAATTCATTTAAGTGGTGATCATTGCTTATCCTTTATTATGTCTTTCTTGGGTGGATTTCTTACAGCGGTGAACTAATTAGAATGGAAAATTCCGGGCGGTTTTTAGGCAAAATGTAATGGAATTAATAACAATGGTAAAATCAAGAAAAATTAATATTTTAATAAAATGTAGTATAAAATAGATAATATGATGCGGGATGTTTTGACAAGTAAATATACTAAATAGACAAGAAAATTTGCAAGAGCAAATTCTAGAGAAATTGAGTTTTGCCCCCTTGTTTTTAATATCCAGCATTTTGTCCATTTTTTTTTTAATTTTATAAACATTTCTCAAACTATTTAGTAGAAAAAAGTTACCCCAGATATTACCAAACAATTCAGCTTTTCCTATAAAACAAAAACAAAGATTTAGTTTTTAAAATCATATCTAATTATTTAGACATAAAATCTAAAACTTACATTTTATGGAGGAATTTTGAGCTTTGGCCATAGCAAATGCCTATTTGTGGTGCATTATTGTGGTATGAAAAAAATGCATCATAGAAATCCACATATTCAAGAAGATAATGTGTTATTTGAGCTAAATGTAAGTCACATTAGTTTCTATTCTAAGTGGAATATAAAACCATGACCATTTACTACCTGCTTTATTCAATGTTTTCATGAATAGGAAATTGCTCAAGATTTTTTTTTTAAATGGTTTACATACAAATATAATAATTTTTAAAAAGCTTGATTTTTGGATAATTGAGTCATAGCAAATTGAAAAAAAAAAAAAAATTTGTGGAATATGGAACTCGAGTTCTATTTAAGGAACTTGAGTTCCAGAATTTTTTTTTTTCCTAAGTCCAATTCCGTTATAATTCGATTGTCCAAAAATCAAGTTTTTCATTTGAAACTCGACTTTTAGAAGATCAGGTTTCAAAACAGGGATATTTTCTTAAATAGTTTGAGAAATGAGACAAAATGCTGGAAAGTTTTTTTGAAATGGTTAAAACCTCATTTTGGCTAGCAGATTCAAATGCTCTTATATGTCATCTATTCTTTTCTTATTGCTGGAAGCTCCTAAGCCAAAAATGACGAGCTCATGAAGTTCAATGTATCTAGAAGAAAGCTAATCAATGTGCAAACCCAGTGTCTATAAACACGAGTCTTTTGCTAATATAAAGCTTCCCGTTTCCAGTGGGAAACAAAGACAAGAGTTAGACAAGAAGGTTCAAAAGTTGCGACGATCATATTCACAATTTGAATGATGGAACTTAGCTGACAATCATGTCTCTCCCCCTTTCAATTGTCTCAGCCTTCCTATCCAGAGAGGATACAAAGTTAATAAGTTATTATTTTTATCTTATCGGACCACTAAAATAATAAGTAAAGTTTTTAATGTTTCATCTCGGTCATTCAAATGTATTGGGTGCAGTAAAATATTTTATGATCTGAACAAAGTGAGGAGAACGCGACTTTTGCGGTTTTCTTTATCTTTATGCAGAAAAGTTTCTCTTATGTTGAATTAACTGGCCATTCATCTTTCCGTACTAGCAATAAAAATGAAAAAATTGACTACAGTGATTTCATTTCGATTGTTAAACACCAAGCACATTTGCTTTAACAGAAGCCGTTAATGTTGGGAAATGCATATCAGTCAAATTTTCTGTTGGATTTAAGATTAATGTCAAGGGATTTAGAGGGGATATGTATAATTTGTTAGTTAGGGGAACATCAAGGGTGTTAATTGAGTTACAAGCAAAACCTCCTCCTTCTTGTAACTCTAAATTGTAGAATTGGCATATCACTCCTCTCTCTCTCTCTCTCTCTCTCTCTCTCTCTCTCTCTCTCTCTCTCTCTCTCTCTCTCTCTCTCTCTCTCTCTCTCTCTCTCTCTCTCTCTTGCAAAATTTCCTTCTTCTTGTAACTCTAAATTGTAGCAGCTCTCAAGCCTTTTTTTGGTTGAACTCTCAAGCCAATTTAAATCAATAAGTCTAGCGGCAGAATAAAATTCATAAATATCATTGTGACAAATTTTTAACAATGGACAATAAAATAATTTCAGTAGCAAGTTGATGCGAGATGTGGAAGCATCAAGAAGTAGAACATGTCTACTTTTAGGAAATAAGAAACAAAACATGTTTGTTTCTGATAATAACCTCGAATTCACGAGAGTTTATTGGAACAAGAATTCAATTTTTTTTTAATATATATATAAAAAAAAAAAAAAAAAAAAAAAAAAAAAAAACCTAACTTGGGAGTTATAACTATCCGAAACTGGTTTCTTATTCATCTATTTCCCTTTTCCCTTCCCCTGGCAATTTGTGACCATCGTCTAAGGTGGAAATGGGATAGGCTAATATAGCTTATATAAGTTACTTTATTTTAAATGAATGCGACATCAGGTTTCAAGTGTAAAACTGGTTTCTTATTCATCTCTTTCCCTTTTCCCTTCCTCTGGCAATTTGTGACCATTGTCTAATTTATCCCATTAGGAAAAAAAACAAAATTCCAATTTAGGAACAATAGCAACAGCAACAACAATAATAATAATAGTTAAGTATTAGGGAAGATGCAACTACATGTCCTATGTGTCTAGCAAACTGGGGTAGCATTTGAGACATTGAACTCTAAGAGAACATGTGTTTCCTCCTGCCTACTGGCGAAGAGAAAACTTGCATTTGCCAAATCCGACTAATGGAATTTTCTTTTAAAGCATGAAGAAACTAATAAACATTGAAACTATACCTGGTGCATGGCATAGATATAAACAATAGTATAAGGCCATTCATTGTATTCATTAAAAAAAAAAGATTTCTCGATTATTGCAAGATACCTGGAAGGATAACTATAGTGTGGACATCTAACACTAAGATTAAGATTTTTTGAGACACATGGCGCAAAATTGGGCACCAATTATTGATTCTATTTAAATTTTATCTAAGTTTTGGCTTTTAATCTCTCTCTCTCTCTCTCTCTCTCTCTGATATAAAATAAGGTTTATATCATAGTTCTAAAAGCTGGGCCAAACCAGCCGGTTCAACCAGGAACCAGGCACCAAGTCTTGTAAACCCCCCAAAATTGGTAAAAACCGGGAACCGGGAGCAAGAGTGGTTCTTTGACCGTATGAGTTTTTTAAAACCATGGTTCTATATAAGGATATAGAATCAAACCTGGAAACCAAATCTGTAAATTTTATAATAGAGTATTAAATTTTTAATCTCTCAAGGGTCAATTGAAACTTTCTGGTTGAATCTTCAATCTCTCTTGATTGATCGTTGGAAGTCATAGGAGCAGGTCTTCATACTTACACGATGAATAGATTCTTCAAAATTTCAACCTTTATATTGCCCCTACAGATTACAATGTAACAACCCAAATTACAAATAAATTTGTTATGAAATGAGCCAACACTTAAAATCATAACAAATTGCTCCCTTGGAAATTTTATGACAGAACACCCCAATATGGACTCAAGTACAAATGCAAGCCTATGAAAGACAACAAACTCGACTTACACCTAAGCAAGAAACCGCGACATGATACTAGACGAAATATAAGTCTTATCTGGAATCAAGAACAAACCCCATAAAAAAAAAAAAAAAAAAAAAAATCAACGAAATTCTGTCGTTTATCCTCTCCCCCCCCCCCCCCCAAAAAAAAAAAAAATAAAATAAAATAAAAACCCTCCTTAAACGCATCAAATACAGAATATAAAAAATAATAAAATGATCAAGCATACAATAGTTGAACCACAGAACTTGACCATACGCTAAGAGTCCTGATTTTACTAAACTGATCAATCAATCAAGGGATTCATCATACAAATATGTTAATCAATAAAGCACAACATAGTACTTAAACTCAACACTCAACATTAAAAACGGTTATGCAACTCAGCAAGAGAGTCAAACCAAAATACATAGAATTGAAACATAAAAAATGTTTAAAGATTAAAAAAGTACATCATGTTAACCGGTTACTCTCTAACATACAAAGAAATATTTCGTCTCCCTTAATATATAGTTACATACTCCCCTTACCTTGCACAATTGAAACAATCTAATCTATCTCCCCTAAACTTACTTTTCCTCCCCTTGTCACTTTAGTAAATTGTGGATATGTGGACCAAGTTTTGACATTGCTTTTATTTTCACTTCTCATAATATGTCACTTTAGTAAATTGTATGTTGGGCTCAACATTGCAAGAAATCCAATAGGTTTTCCTCATGACTACAAAATGTACAATATGAATCTTTTTCAAATCAATGTTTGAATCAAATAATCTACTGAGAAGACTGCATAATAAGAAAGTTGCATGGTACAGTTATCTAGTAAAATTTCCATAGCACAAGAGATCATAAATCTAGAGCTTTCAAAAAGTTACCCTAAAATCCAAATTTAGAATAGTCTTATCTAAATGAGAATAACTCATTCAAAAGCTACATGTTAAATGACTTGTGTAGGATGAAGGTTTATTGGAGGTAGCCATTGGAGATTAGGCTAAATACCTCTACGGTGTATATTATCCTCCTAACTACATCACACATATATTTAGCTTCTCTGGTCTGAATGATCATCATGGGTTCATGGCCTCAGCAATAATTTTGGATTTTCTTCAAAATACCATTTGGCCAACTTACATATACTCCTTTTGTGATGTACGTTACAAAACAAAGAAGGAGATTTCTCTTACATTTTCCTATCCCCTATGGAAGAATATTGTTTTCAGTATCAAATAACATTTAGTACGAGCCCATCTTTTTTTCTGCAAACTAAATAAGACCTGTTGATTGTAGAAATGTTCAAAGACTAGAAGACATATAGATGGTACATTCAGCTACTCTATTTCTGATGTATTACAGTCATTCTAGTGACAGTGTTGGATACATCTCACAATAAATTTTTATTCTCAAAGGATATCTGTAGAATAACTTAAGATTATTTCATTCCTAACCTTTACCTAATTGCATTGCACATGGTAGAAATAAAACATATTCCTTATCAAATAAAATAATATTCCAGCAAATATGACAATGACCACTATCATCGATGTCTAAGCACCAATCAATCTTACCATTGTACCCCAATCTATTGGGTCTGCATCACCTTATCCCAATAAGTCCATAGGATTAGAAAAACACAAGATATGTGAGAAATTACTTTACCACTATATATAGCATTCCAATGCCCATTGCACTTTCGATGCATCAGGATCAGGCAACTTCACACATAAATTATCAATACTTGCCAAAGGTGTCCTAAGAATAGAACAAATGGCCTGAAGATGTCAAGTCAGCAAGACTGATAAGTTGAAAAATCCCATTACAATACATGGTTAAAGAAACCACCTTACCTTCAAAAGCACATTGCATTGGACTTGGTTACCAGAAACTGTATAGACATCAAAGAAATCAGGCTTAAATGTAATGGACTAATAAGCTGACCGCGATGAATTGAGAGTGTGAAAAGCAAGCTGCAGGGAGAAAATTAGTAAATAAACAAATCAACTCAATTACTTCAAACATGAATATGCAATATGGTACTTAGAAATTATTAACTCATTTGTTACCCATCCTTATTTGCAGAAAACCAAAAGGGTAGTCCTAATTCTGCAAAAGTTTGATATAGTTGACGGAGATATTTCAGAAGGAAAATCCAACAATACAAAAGAAAAATTTCTAACCTCTTCTCATAACTTAAACTACACAAGACAAAAACCTTGAGCCCTCCATTCAGTTATAGTGAACTACTTCTGCATAACATGTTTGAGGAAATCTCTTGAATTTTCAGATACCCAAAAAAAAAAAAAAATCAAGTCTAGGTTTCAGAGATTTTATTCTTTGAATATCTTTTCTTTTTTCCTCCATTTTCTTGCCAACCAAACAGAGATTCACTTGTGATTATTTCACTCGTCCAGCACTATTAACATAAATCAAGTCAAACATAACTCCTCACACACAATTCCAAAACTAATTAAATATTATTCTATGAAAGCCTATTTATGCCCTTCTTTCTCCTTCATTTTCATAGCATCCAAACAGAGTTTCCACTCACTAATTTCTCGCACATCAAAGCATGATTCATAAAAATCAAACCAAACACAATTTCCGTACCCGAATTCCATAAATAACAAATAATTTCGATATAATTTTAGTAATTTATTCATATATATATATATATATATATATATAATATACCTGAGAAGGAGAAGCTTGAATTGCAAGCTCGTTGCCGACACGTGCGAGGCATGTGGTGCACCGAGCAAAGGTCTTGATCGCATTCCCGCGCAGACTCAGTTCCATTTTCGTGTCTCTCTCTCTCTCTGAACTCCGAAGTGAGAGAGGTAGAGAGGGCGCGCTTTGGCGGGAAGGGAGAAATGAATTTGTAGTGGGCTTGAATGTGGGCCGTCACGTGGACTTTTATTCACAACTTTTTTTGCTACAGTTCACTTACACAGACCCATTATTTTTACTTTACTACTCTATCAATGGTAACTTGTGACAAGAAGTGAAATAATTTGTGGTTGTAGATTTTATTTTTTTCCTTCGAGAAAACAGAAAAGTTACCAGCAATAAAAAGAACCTAAATCCATTTTAGTATGATAAAATTTCTAACTCATGCTGGATTTTGATTAGACCTAACCAAGTTAAATAAGTTTCTCTATATTGGTTGCTAGTCACTATTAGTTGCAACTAAAAAAAGTACATTTCCAAATTTATATCCATTTATATACAAATCTAAAAGCTAAAGCGCAACAATTATTGTTACCATGTTTTTGCTGAGACACATTAATGTAGCATTTTAGTTTATTTTGGTCTAGTTTGGTTCAATTCGGTCAATTCAATCAATTTGGTTCAATTCGGACCACTTCGATCCATTTTGGTACAGTTTGGTCCAGTTCGGTTCGTTTGGTTTACTTCCATCCATTAGGTCCATTTCCATCTAGTTTGTTGCATTTGATCCATTTGGTCTTGTTCGGTGAACTTCAGACTATTTCAATCCATTTTGATCTATTTCAGTCCATTTTGGTCCACTTTGGCCTACTTCAGTCAATTCAGTCCACTTCGATGATGCTACTTGATTGACAATTACGTCACATTCTAAGTGTAATTTTGGTAAGTTCTTGATAAAATTGCATTTTTCTTATATTATAAAGTCTTGTATTTTATTATTAAATATAATTGATGAATTTACTTATATATGCTTATTCTTTAGGTCATTTAAAACATATAAATGATTAACCGTAAGTAAGGAGCACTAGAAACAAACTTCAACCATACATTATATTATAATATCTCATATTAATTTAGAAAATCTAATATATTCTATAAACTATATTTTATTAGAAAATAATCACATCATTTTAAGAAGGGTCTGAGACTAACACTTATAAGTTTTATCTATTATTCTCATTTTTCACTTAACAAAAAAAACATAAAAAATCATCAAATTTTTGGCACTATGACTAGTTTAATATAATGATGTAGAAGTTCAATAAAAGATCTAAATTTGATTTATATTGTAATTTTTTGTCAAGTATAATACTATAATTCTAATTGGATTTTATATATGTACTCTAATTTTGTATCAAGTATACCTATAATTGAAAGCTATTTTTACCCATTTAAAGCTACTTATAGGTTATTTGACTTTAGTCCAAATAAATTATTTCCAAGCTACTTCTAATCCATTTGAAACTAATCAATTGTTTCATACAAAAATCGATTAATTATTGTCAACAACAAATTTTACTTTGGTCTAAAAATTTGGCTGTTGCTTTGGAAAATATTTTTATAATTACTTATTTTAAAATATAATTGTGTGGGGTCTGAGGACCGAGGAAACTTAACTATGGAGCAATTTCCATAACTTGGGTTGAGGGGGGAAAACACATCGCGAAGACTTCACCCACACGAGGAGGATGAAGGGATTAAGGCAACTGGTCTCTCCTAAAATCTCGAGAAGAGATGAAGATTTGGTAGTAAGAGTGGGCATGGTGTAAGGAACCTTCTTGAGAGGTACATTACTTGAATATAGGACTCCTACTAACATGAGAGAGAGAAGACGCGCTCTAGCAGGAAGGAAGAAATGAATTTGTAGTGGGCTTGAGTTAGGGCCGTCCACGTGGGCTTTTATACACGACTTTTTTGCCGTTGTTCTGAGTCCCCACTGTGAGCAGTAGACTAAGAAATTTAAAACATGGAAAGTGGGTCAAAATTTGCTGACCCAACCCGAAAATACTTGACCCGAACTTGAATATTTTGACCCAAAGCAAAAATGGGTTGACCCATGACCTAACCTTATTTTTTTGCAGGTCAATCCGACTTGACTTAAATAACCTGTGACCTAACCCGCTAAAAAAAACATACTAAAAAATATTTAGGCTATGTTCTAAATGCTGAGTGCATAAAGCACAAAGTATGTTAGGCTAGAGCCAATCGATCACATATTCACAGACAACCCATTTATTAAAAAAAAAAAAAAAAAATTCTGCCAATTCTCATTCAATCTGGCTAGACACCTACTACACTAACACTATTGAGTTAAGACTTATGGTCCATTTGAGAATAGCTTATTTAGCTGAAACTAAAAATTTTTTACTGAAAATACTGTAGATAAAGTTAAAAGTTAGCTAAAATAGTATAGTTGAACTCATGAATAATATCAAAAATAAGCTGCCCAATATAAGTAATCCCAACACAACCTTAAGACAAAACTTAAGTTTATTTGTTTTTTGAGAATTCAACAAAACTAAAAAAATATGCGACAAAACAAAACTGTGTTAAGCTGTAGTCCACAAACCACTAATCAACAAACCTAAAGAATGACATTATTAGTGGTGTAAACTTAAAATATATACTTTTTGGTGCTTCTTAAGATCTATCTCTTTTTAAAATTGTAAATTTGTAGTTACATGTATTTTGGCAGTGAGTTATTAACATTGAAGACTATTTCCATCATAAATTTTTGACTATAAAGATATATATATATATATATATATATTTTATACAAGATAAAATTCTATCCTAGCCTAATTTAAGTGTATATGTGTGTAAAACTCCTTCCTAGAGACTTGAATCCTGGCCTTTGCGCCCTTCACACCCACAAGCACTTATACTTAGTTATACTCAAAACTGTCAAAATTGGAAGAATATTAACAAGTGACATTAAGTGCAATCCATTTCTTTAATCAATTTTATTCATTCTCTCTAAAAAGGTTGCATTGATTTGTTTTTGTAAAAAAAAAAAAAAATTCATTTTAAAAATACAGGTCAACCAAACTCAACCCGACCCACAACCCAATTGACTCGTAGGCCCGTTTGACCAACATACCAAATTGACCCGACCCAAACCCGACCCGACTTGCCCATTTTGCCATGTCTAGTAGGAATGATAGATCTATTTGACAACCCACTCAGTCCACCCCGTTGTTGGAAGTTCTAGAATTTGTGATCCTTGATTTTTTGTGATCACAAATTATTTCAAAAATTGAGTGGGCTAGTTAAAACAAGAATTTGTGAAATAATTTGTGATCCTAGATATATATATATATATATATATTTTTTTTTTTTTTAAGAAAAAAAAAAGGTATGAGTAATAGGAACATAAATCCATTTAGTATGATAAGTTTAAACCACAAATCCACTTTAGTATAGCAAGTTTCTAATTCATATCGAATTTTGATTCAACCTAACCAAGTTAAATAAGTTTCTCTGTATTGGTTGCTAGTCACTTTTATTTACAACTAAGGAAGAAGTACATTTCCAAAATTGAAGAAGTACATTTTATTTTATCTAAAAATTGAAGAGTACCATTTATTCTTGTCATGCTCTATTGAAACAAATCAGTGTAGCATTTTGGTTTAGTTTGGTCTGTTTGGTCTATTTCGGTTTACTTCGGCCCATTTGGTCTAGTTCCGACCACTTCGGTCCATTTTCATTTTGGTACATTTTGGTCCATTCGGTAAAATTTGACACGCTTCAGTCCAGTTTGGTCCATTCATTTCAATTTAGTCCAATTTGATCAATTCATTCCACTTTGGTCCATTTGGTCTAGTAAAGTCCATTTCAGTTCATTCATTTACTTTTGTCCATTTTGGTCCACTCTGGTCTAGCTGAGATCACTTTGGTCCACTCAAGCCACTTCGATGATACTTTGAGAGGAGAAGTTTGTGTAGAAAGAGAAACAACTTAATTGACAATTATGTCACATTCTCAGTGTAGTTGTTGATAAAATTACATTTTTATTATGTTATTAAAGTATTGTATCTATATATATATATATAAATGGTGAATTTACTTATATCTGCTTCCTCTTTAGTTCATTTAAAATGTATAAAGGATGAACCGTTTGTAAGGAGCACTAGAAAAAAAATTCTAACCACTCATTGCTTTCTTTACAAAATATATTGCCTTATATAATAATAGAAAGTAAAATGCATTATCTTTCCTTTAAAAAATTACTAAATTTAAAACACTTTCAAATAACAAATATAGATTTCTTAATTCAGAAAATATAAGGGTGAACTATATAGTTGGTCCTTATCTTTTACACTATATATCAATTTAGTTCCCGTCCTTTCAATTGTATCAATTTGGTCCCTAATCTTTCAGTGTCGTATCAATTTTATCCCTATTGCTATCCCCTTGGATAGAAAATTTGATGTGTCAAACGGAGTAATAAAAAATAATTTTCCATATCACATCAATTGCCAACTACCACAACACAATCCATGTGTTTTGCATTTTTTTTTTTTTTTTGAGGAACTTGCTTCTTAAAATTAATCAAATAAGGCCGAATTAGCATGAACAACATGCAAAATGTCTGGTGGTACATCTTCCATCCAGAAAGCTAAAGTGGGCGAGTTGATTGCCATCTAGCTAAAGCATGAGCTACATTATTCCCTTGTCGACGAACATGAGTAAAGTTATAACTAACAAAAGAAGTAACTAGAAGTTTAATGTCTTCAATCACATGTCCGTGCATTACTAGGGACGGATCAATGCTGTTAAGCTCTTTGTTGATGGTATTCGAGTCGCCTTTGATGATGACTTTAGTAAGGCCAATCTCCAATGCGAATTCTACTGCTTTTCTGGCTGCCATTGCTTCTATCTGGGCCACCATAGTTGGGAGAGGGACTTGCTGAGACAGTGAAGCCAAAACTGCTCCTTTAGAGTTTTGGATGACCACTCCTATGCTAGCTCTTCCTTGTTCCCCAAAGATTGCGCCATCATAGTTCACCTTGTAGACATCTGACTCTTGTGGCTTCCATCTCGTGTGATTCCTATGCTGCATCGTCCTTGCCGCTAGATGGAGTCGCTAGAACTCTTCCTTTCTTTCCTTCGATAGTGGAAGTATTTGGTTTACAAGACACGTAGCTTCCTTAAACCTAATTTGATTCCTGTAGTTCCAGTTAGCCTAGCCCGTGAAGGCTAGGAGTTCAGCATCTCTTTTGTTTGAAAAGGTTCTCTGGAAAATCTCCTTAATAGTACATCCTTGCATAGCCGAGAGCCAACTCCATTGTGGATCCGAGCTCCATACCACCTGCAAATTAGAAAAAAAGAAAGTATTGTTAAATATTAGCATTGATACACCATGTTGAATATGCTATTATGGATGCGGAAGTGAAAGCATAAAGTATTTGGATGCATCGTCCTTGCCGCTAGATGGATGTGTCGTCCTTGCCGCTAGATGGAGTCGCTGGAACTCTTCCTTTCTTTCCTTCGACAGTGGAAGTATTTGGTTTACAAGACACGCAGCTTCCTTAAACCTGATTTGATTCCCTCTGTTCTAGTTAGCCTAGCCCGTGAATGCTAGGAGTTTAGCATCTTTTTTGTTTGAAAAGGTTCTCTGGAAAATCTCCTTAACAGTACATCCTTGCATAGCCGAAAGCCAATTCCATTGTGGATCCGAGCTCCATACCACCTGCAATTTAGAAAAAAAGAAAGTAGTGTTAAATATTAGTATTGATACACCATGTTGAATATGTTATTATGGATGCGGAAGTGAAAGCATAAAGTATAGAATACAATAACACACGAGGATTACGTGGTTCGACCTAACGGTTTACATCCAAGGAGAAAACCCTAAATGGCTACATCAATAATATATTAGAATGTAGTACAAATCCTGTGTTATAATGAACTATAACATATGTATATATAGTAGACTAAACCCTAGACTAATAGACTTCTAGTACAAATAAGAGACTTGGTTTGCACACAAAGTAGAATTAGGCTTGGGCTTATGATATGAGCTAATATATCTCTAACAAGTAGCATGTGCACAATCCTCACCACTCACTTTAAAATTGTCACACATAGCAGAGGTGGTGATTTTCCTATGGAGCAAATTTCTCTTGGTTGGCAAAGCTTCCTTACATGCATGCCACACAAAATTTTTTATTTTACTAGGTACCTCCATTCCTTATAGATTTCTCCAGAAGCCTGAGTCTTGAGCTGGTCTTTGTATTGTGTCAGCATTGTCTTACAAGAACCGGTATCCTAATTGTACAGAGTATCACCCTGATGGAGTAAACGGCCAGATGATCACATTAGGTTGGCTGGTAGAGCTCAGAGGGATGCTCTTAATAATATCTGCTTCAGCTGTCTCAAAGACATGATCAGTAACTTCAAACCACCTACTTCTTGAAGGAGTCTCCAAGTCAATTTAGCTAACATAGCCTCGTTAAACAATGTGAGGTCCTTGAATCCCATGCCCCCTTGATTTTTATGTTGGACCATATCATCCCACTTCACCCAATGGACTTTTCTTCTACCCCCCTTTTAACCCCACCAAAATTTCTGAATGAGAATTTCTATTTCATGGCACAACGTAACTGGGAGTTTAAAACAACTCATGGTATATGTGGGGATTGCTTGAATGACTAATTTTATGAGAACTTCCCTTCTAGTTTGGGATAATAATTTTCCCTCCCACTCTTGTAGTCGCTTCCAAACTTTTTGCTTCAAGTGTTCAAAACTCTCCTTCTTATTTCTTCCCACCATGGATGGCAACCAAGGTATTCTTCATAATTTTTCAAAGTAGTTACTCCAAGATCATCCATAATTTTGTTTTGCATATCAATGTGAGTGGATTTACTAAAGAAAAGTCGTTTTGTCTCTATTTAATTTCTGCCTCGAAACTCCTTCATAAGAGGATAGAATCTCCAACACTTTTTGACAATCGTGTGAGGTGGCCCTACAAAACAAAAGGCTATCATCTGCAAAAAATAAGTGTGTTAGTTTTGGGCCATTGTGACAAATATATACTCCTTGAATGTCTCCATTGCTGGCTGCCTTCTGAATCATTCTATGAAGGCCCTCCGAACACAACAAGAAAAGATAGGAGGATAAAGGATCACCTTGACGAATGTCCCTACTTGGTTTAATACTACCATATGGTTCACCATTAATCAAGAGAGAGTATGTTACCGAAGTGACACATTCCATGATAAGGACCAACTATGTAATTTACCCAAGATATAATATATTGTATCAACTATATTAGAAAATAAACACATCATTTTAAGAAAGGTTTGAGTCTAATACTAATAGGTTTTAACAAGACAAAATCCGTCAAATTTTTCCGCACTGCAACTAGTTTAATATATTGACGTAGAAGTTCAACAAAAGATCTAAAATTGCTTATAAAAAAAAGATCTAAATTTGAATTTTATTATATTCTAACTTTCTGTCAATGATCATTCTAATTGGATTTATGCACTCTAATTTTGTACCACGTATCTCAATTGAAAGCTATTTATAACCCATTTAAAGCTACTTATATAGATTATTTGACTTTAAGTCCAAATAAATTATTTCCAATCTCTTAAAAGCTACTTCCAACCCATTTGAAACTAATCAATTTTTCCAACCACCGCACACCCTTGGTGCGATGATCACTCTACAAGTATAAGTGCTTGTGAGGTGTGGGGGGTAAGGGATAGGGTTTAAGTTTTTAGGAGAGAACTTCACACACATATTCACTTAAATTAGGCTAGAATAGAATTTCTATCTTGTAAAAAAAAAAAAAAAAAAAAAAAAAAAAAAAAAAAAAAAAAAAAAAAAAAACTAATCAATTTTTTCATACCAAAATCGATTAATTAGTGTCAACGACAAATTTTACTTTAGTCTAAAAAAATGGCCGTTGCTTTGGAAAATTGGAATAGATTTTTATAATAATTTATTTTAAAATATAGTTAAAAAAATTCATTGTATTAACGAAAATGAAAATTATGTCAAGAAGTTAAAACTATGTATATAAATTAATGACCAATCTATCTTTTTTTCTTTAATAACTAACACGGGAGAAGTCAATGATTCTCAAAAAAAAAAAAAAAAAAAAAAAAGGAGAAATCAATCATTAGCAATTTACATATTCCCCCGAACTATAATCTTACAATTTTCTTTTAAGAGTTGACAAAATATTAATAATGAATCCCAATATTATTAAACTTTTTTTTTTTTTTGTGGGAGAGAGAACAGTAATACTTATTAGAACACATACAAAAGTAGTACTTATAATACATTATATAATCAGAGTACCACTACAAAAAGGTTTAACTTTTGTAGTAGTAAACTGGGGTTATAAGAATTGAAACTTTAACACATCCAATCAATGTGGGATAGACATCCCCTTTTTTTTTTAGAGAACAATAATATTTATTAGAATACACACGAAAGTAGCATATAAATGTTTTTAAACCCTACCCTTTGTAGTAGTCAATATTATTAAACTTAGGTATGAATATATATATATATATATATATATATTTAGAATACTTCATATTTTTAACACACTGGGAGAGGGGAGAATGTTTAATATATATCTAATAGTGTTTATTATGTGCGGAAAAAAAAAAAAAAAACTGTTTATTCTTAAATATGTCTACCCGTATGTTGGGTATCACAAGTTAAGTGAAATTATCATTAAATTTTAATTTATCTTCATGATAACTCCCATAGTCCCATTCAAAATACTATGCAGTTTCTTGAAAGAAATTCAAAATTGGTAAATAAAATAGGTTATAGAAGCCGTCACGATGATCTCATGTGAACCACACAGATCACAATCATGAAAATAGAAGAAGAGAGAGTTAAATTTAGCAGAAAGAGATAATGGCAGAGTTTTTAGAGGAAACTATTGAAAGTTTGAAACACTTATCTCTGAAATGTATATTTAATTTAAAGTTTTTAGCACGGCAAAATTATGATGACTGATATTAACGTCTCTCTTACGATATTAATGCTCTTACCATGTTTTTTTTTAGAGAGAATGCTATTACCATGTTCATTCCAAATGATTGTGTTATTGAATTAACTAGTAAGTTGTCCGTGCGATACACGGATAATGTTGTAATGTTTTATATAAGACGGTTATGAAGAATTTTTTACATATATTACAGCATAATTGTTAAATAATTTTTTTAGTATTGAGTTCATCATAAAAAACAATAATTATAAATTGCATACACATTAATCATAATTATTTACTTGAAGTAATGAACAATAAAAACACAACTTTGGAGGAATATTGTAAAGTAAAAGTTGATATATAATATGCCTTTTTCTTTCTCCTTAATTCTAAAACAAAATACACTTATGGATTTCCCACATCAACATCCCAAATACCCATTGTCAATCATAGCTTTTAGAAAACCCAACGTTTAACCTTAACATCAAAATCGTAATTACAGTTGTCATTGAAAGGATAACAATGTTGGAGCTAGTTAAATGTCATTGAAAGATTGAAAGTAAATAACATCGTTTTGGTTTGTGTGTATTTGATATGGGATGACATGAAGGGCTATGTATAGATGTATATAAAGGAGTTTGGTAGGAATATTTTCAAGAAAATTTTCCAAGGTGCTACTTTCTACATAAGTATTTGGGTAAATGAATGCTTAAAATTCATATATTCTTATATAACTTTCTCAGTTTTCTCGTTGTTCTAAATGAGAAATATAGGGGAATGTGAAAGCAAATATAGATTTAAAACCTAATAATTTTCAATTGTTACAATTATATGTCCAATTTGATTGATCAATTCCCTAAAGAACAAACGATAGAGAAAGGTAAAAAGCTTCAATTTTTATTCCTCAAACCTCCTCATCAGCCAAGGAAAGGATTTTCTTTCTATAGTGAAATCATAATTTCCATCACAATTGAAGGATAAAGAAAACGTACTTTAACCTTACGATCAAATGATAAAATTACAAACAAATATATATCTAAAAAAAATCAAAGAATTTAAATATATGAGTAACAAAACTTAGCTAGCAAGGAAACAACAAAACTTCAAACAAATATATATATATATATATATATATATATATATATATCTGTCTAGAAAATCAAAGAATTTGAATTATATCAACAAAAAAAAGATAACCTAGCGTGAATGATTTTGACGCTGGTTTTCATCTCCTATTCCACTAAGCCATAGACACTTTTTTTTCTCTCCTTAAGTTACTAAGAAAGTAGTTGAAGGAAAAAATTGGGGCTTCTAATTTGTAACGTAGTTTGTCCTCATGTCAAACATTTGAAATTAGTGATTTTTGTTTTTGTTTTTTTATTAGACATCCAAAAAAATATAAGAAGCAAAAATGAACCCTTAAGTATAGAGACAATAAGAATTGAGAGACGGGCACTATTGCACAAATGAAACCAAAGACATACACTTCAACAACAATAATATAATATTTATGTAATTCTAGATTACATCTATGCTTCTCACAATTTGGCATACCATTAGATTAAATACATTAAAATTAAAGCGAAAATAGGCATGATTGAAGCACTTATAGCATCCAAAGAAAGAAGAAATTATTGAAGCGAGATCAAAAGGGTTGACACACATATTTAGCATGGTAGGAATGATCCACAGCATTGTAAGTGTACTTGTGAAGAGCCACTATTAAAGCTAAACATGAACAATGGATTTCAGATTAATTGATGTACTTAGTAGGAGCATTTGGATGAGGATGATACCAAACATGATAAAGCAAATCCAAACATAAGAAACAAAGGTTCAAATCATGCATGGAACGTATGTAAAGAAACATGGGGAGATAACAGTAGATTCGAGAACATTGGAAAAGGTGGAAAAAATGGAAAAAGAAAGAGTAACCTGACCTTTTGGAAATTGGAATCAAAGACACACAAAGAGATCAAGCAAGGCTTAACTTGAGTGTGAAAGATATATAAATATTTGTAAGCATGGAGAGCATGACTGTGGTGGATTTGAGGGCTATTCATCTTCTGCACTCATTCCTTCAAGCTTGAGACAAAATCTCTTGCATGACCAAACGGAAGGAAAAGAGGAGACATAAATACTAGAATAGCAAGAGGTGAAAACGTAATTTTGGGATTAGTGATAAACTTTGGGAATGCTATGATTTATTGAGTAATAGTAAAAAGAATTTACTATGAACTATTGGGTAGGACTTAAAAAACTTTAATGAAAAGAAGGTAAAAATGCTAAACGCAAAGTTAGAGTGCCACATGGCAGGAGTTCATGCACTCCTGCATGAAGTCTCTACTTATATATATATATATATATATATATATATATATATATTGATTTTTACAGGAAAGCTTATTTATTTGTTAATAATTGACGAATGTGTAAAATGTGGGTCTTCCAACATTACACTGCTGGAGGGTGTCTAGACTCTAGACTTCCATACAAAAATGTGAGTCATCCAACTTCGGGAGAAAGACTAATAATTCTATGGTATTAGTGTTTTCAGATGTCAATGCACTGATAGTGAAGCCAAGAATTTTTGCTTGGAGGGGTCGATGTAAAACTATTATATTAATTCGTAATTCAAGAAAAACTCAAACCAAGACATACTATGTACATACATACCTAAACGTCTTTGTTCATTATTATTTTTTTATTTAAAAAATCGGTTTGGATTATAGATTAGCTCCGATTAATTAATTAAATTACCTAAGTTGATTAGTCATCCAAATTACATAAAAATATCGTGGAGGCACAATCAAATTACTAAACTAAATTAAGTACAGCAGAAAATAAATTTGACTTGGCAATTTGATCATGATGGAGAAAATTTTTGCAAACAAAAACCCCACTGGGTGAATTTCAAAAATATCAACCTACAGTAGAACCTACTAAACCTATACCAGTATAGGTTCCAATACCCAATTTGACTTGTTCATGTAAAGACTTTTCCTTGCATGGATCCCAGTATGTAGGGATGGACCCATGATTTCAAGTTAGGGGGGACCTGAGCATAAACAAAAAACAATTCCAAATAAACATCAATGACAGCTTCAAGATATTTTTTTAGGGATTAATATGAAACATAAATTATACAAAATTTAAAACAAAAGAGAACTTGAATATATCGACATCACCAAAAAAAAAAAATCCGAAAAAAAAAACCTAAAATACATAAAAAATTTTATAATTGCTTTCTATAATGATTCATTTTTAAAAATTGTTGCATGATATCTTTATTATCAATCCTTTTAATTACATCTCTTTAAATGTATATAGCTAAGCAATCATTCATCTATTGATCTTCCATTTGATTGATTTATTTCAAATTTATTAAGATCTTATGAGATTTTTCTTAAGTTTATAATTAGCAAATTTATACTTTGTTGTTGTGCTTATTAATTTCTTTTTAAAATTTTAGATCAAATTGGTTAGTTTTAGGGTTATTTTTTGTGTTTAAAAAATACAAAATATAGTTAAAAGAATTATATTCAAACTTATTTTAGCTGAGTTTAAAAAAATCAAAGATCAAGGTGTTCAAATTTTTATTTTAAGGGGTAAAAAAAAACTATTAAAAATATATATAAAAGGTGCCATTAAACACTTTTTGTTTTTTTTTTTAAAATAAAAATACATTTTTTGTTTTTAGGTCAAAAGTTGAAATTTTGGTGAACAAATTCGGCTGATGTGTCGGGGGTTCTTTTAAAAATGGAGTGGGTTGTACTTTTTTTATTTTATTTTTTATTTGAGTGGGTTGTACTTTTTTCATACTATATAAGGTTTTAAAAATGTAGTGGCCCATAATGTGGCTTCGGCCCTGTACGCACTACAAAGATAATATAGAGCCAAGAAGTTGAAACCAAAGTTGACCCATTGTTGGGGTCTTCGTCGTCTCATTGGCACGTGTTGAGTTTGGATTGACTTCACTTTTGGAGATAATTATTGAGTATTTTTAAAGTACTATAAATGTATTTTTCTCTCTCTCACATAATTGTAATTTTTACTAATTAAATTTATGGTGGGACCTACAATTAATGTGAAAGAGAAGAGTTTACATTTATGATACTCTTGGAGTATTTAATAATTTTTTCCATTTTGGACCTTAAAATTTGTAGAGAATTGATAATTTAGTATAGTATTAAAGTAGGAGATTCTAAGTTTGATCTTTGTCTTTATTTTACCTTGTAATTAAAATATATATTAAAAATCTCACATGTTGGACATTCACTTATTAAGAGAAAGTTTAAGCTCATACATGATAGAGAGTGTCAAAATTAAGGTTGAGTGATTAAACTTATAATTTCCTAATAGCTCAATCTTTTGGAAAAATTGGTAACTTAAAAGGTTTAAGCCAGGGGGTTAAGTTTGTTACTCTTATCAAGACCTATTGTGGTGAAAGCATGAAGCATTATTTCATCAAGTTCACACAAAATTGTTCATTTAAGTATAAAAGAAGTAACAGCCCAACAAATAAAGGCATCGAGCCTTAAAATATGACAGGAGGGAAAACTTTAGAGCGATATGAGAGAGAGAGAGAGGATTCTCCATATTTGATCAAGGATTCTTCTAAAAAAAAAAGCACTTGTTTTGGTATATGCTGTATTTGGCACAAAAATATTATGTTTTGTGAGACAATACTAAATGAGGTGGTTTAAGGTTGGTGAAATTTGCATCAATATTCTCACCCACTTAGCTTTTATAGAGGTATCTAAGGATGTTCAAAATCCACAGGGGCTGCTTTTAATTGATGATTCTTTTGAGTTTTGTTAATTTGAACCTTTTGCTTGTTTGGGAAAATGAAATTGGTTTGGGAATAACTTTTAAGCTTGTTTTTAGCTTATTTTGCGCACTATTTGCGTGTCTCATGCAGGTCTCCAAGAAAGAAAGAAGTTTATTTCAACTTCCAGCTAGTTTATTTCTACCACTATTTCGGATCCCACTTAGCTTGTTTTTGGCCAAAAAGTCACTACTTTGCAGGTCTCACTCCTTGGGTTTTGCGTTTTAGCTATAGAAATTTCAGCCAAAAAAGAAATCAACTTATTTTATTTTATTTTTAACTTTTATCTACGACAGTTTCAGCAAAAATTTAGATAAGTTGTTTCTAAATGGACATTTATGTCTGTTTAGCATTAGATTTATTTACTTTTAGCTTTTATGTGCTTTTTTTTTTAAATAAAAAACTTCACTTTTAAACTTTTTTTTTTCACTTTTTCAAAGTACAACTATACTTGAGCATGCTCTAGCAAAATACTTTCAATAAAAAGTTAAATAAATTGTTACCATTAGTGGAAGCTTGAGTTTCATGGAGAATTTCTGGTTAACTTCTAATATAATTGAAGTTAATTTCCTAAATATTTTAACAAACAATAAGTATTACACATAATTACTTATACATAAGACATAATATAATTCTTAAAAAATGTTTTAAAATGCACTACGCATAACACCATGAATCGACTAGTTGAAAACAAGGACAAAATTAAGACATTTATGCCTTCAACCATGTTTGTCCAAATAATTCTAAGAGAGAATCCACTTGCAAATTGATTTTAAAAGAGAAAATTCTTCTCGCCTATGCCTAGAATATTTTGATACAAACATGAATTTGCTCAAAGTCTAGACTAGAGGTTCCTTTATTTTTAACTTTAGTTTATTTTCTTAGACTCCCAGCAAAGAGTTTGTTACTATAAACATTTCGTTTTTAATAATTTGATTTACAATAAATGAAGAGCAAGGTTTGAATCTTAGATGACTCCGTTAGAAATACTCAGAGATATTAGTTGATTTATACAAAACTCTCGGCTTTATATAAGTTATTTAATGTGCTTTTTCACTCCTTATGTTCACTATCAGAATTCAAATATTATGTCACTTTTTATATTCCACTTTTTTTTTTTTTTAGAAGGATTATATTTCATTTTATACTTCACCTATCATGAATTAATATTATATTAAGTTATTTTAATTCTTCTAGTGGAGGTAAAATATAAACTAAAGTGCAATTAAATAATAGAAATAAACCGTATGTGGATTGCATTAGTCTCTTAATGGAGACATTATTCACATAAAAATGACAAAAGAGAGAGACTACAAGGATTCCATTGGATTGATAACCACCAAATGCGTTTGGTTGCATGCTAGCTAAAATAGTAAAATCAGATAATGCAAATCAAAGTTCGACACCTAGTTATCCCTAGTTTGGTTCGACTAGCTAATTATTTCAATTCTGAATCGATACCATTGATATTGGAGACGATCGACTTAGAGAACTTACCACTTTCCCATTTTCCACAACGCAAAAGATTGGTTTCAGTTGGTTCGGTACGCATGCACTTCAATTCATTATTCATGTCTATATAAGCAACATAGTTTCACTCCCTTTCATACTTAAGAGTTCTTCATTGTTAAAGATAATACATTATTATGGCGTCATTCTTGTGTTACTTGATGTCCATACGCTTGCTATTTGTAATTCCACTGTTGCATGCTATTGCCACTAACTGTTTTGCTTCTAGGCAGCCAGTACTCTGCAATGATGATGAGAGCTCTGCCTTGTTGCAATTCAAACAAAGCTTTCACTGGAACCTGAATTCTTGCTTTGATCCTTCTGGTTATCCTCCCAAGATTTTATCTTGGAAAGTGGAAGGGGTAGACACAGATTGCTGCTCATGGGATGGTGTGGAGTGCAACGAGTTGACTGGTCATGTGATTGGCCTTGACCTCAGTAGCAGCTGTCTCTATGGTTCTATGCTCTCCAACAGCAGCCTCTTCAGCCTTGTTCATCTTCGAAAGCTTAATCTTGCTTATAACCACTTCAATTCCTCTCAGATCCCATCTGGTTTCAGCCGTCTTTCTGGGTTGACATATCTCAACCTCTCCTCTTTATCGTTTTCTGGCCAAATTCCATTACATATTTCAGTGCTTTCCAAGTTGACATTCCTTGATCTGTCAAATAATTCTAAGCTACATCTCAAAGTCTGCAAGGTTTAGTTCAAAACTTAACCAGGCTAAAAGATCTAAGTCTCAGGTACGTTCAGATATCATCTCCAGTGCCAGAAATCTTAGGGAATTTGTCTTGTTTGAGGACACTTGGTTTGACTAATTGCGGATTGCATGGAGAATTCCCTCCCGGAATTTTCAAGCTACCGAATCTACAGGATCTTGGGGTGGATAACAGTCCAGATCTCATGGGCTATTTGCCTGAATTCTACTCAAACAATGCCCTTAAAATGTTGTCACCTTGGGGTACTAGTTTCTCGGGAAAACTACCAGATTCAATTGGAAACCTTAATTCCCTGAATAAACTTGATATTGAGAATTGTAATTTCTCAGGTCACATTCCATCTTCATTAGGTAACCTTACTCGACTCACTTATTTGACTCTTTCTAATAACTCTTTTGTGGGCCAAATACCTTCCTCGTTGTCAAACCTTATTTCCTTGAATTATTTAGACTTCTCTTATTGTCAATTATCAGGGTCAATTCCACCTTCATTTGGTATTCTTTCCCAACTTACATTTCTATATCTCTGCCAAAGCTTTATTAGAATCACAAACCCTTCTTCCTTTTCCTGTCTTGGGAAGTTGATCAAACTTACTCATTTATTTATTCGAGGAATCAATTTAACAATGGAGATTTCATCATCCTTTGCAAACCTAACCCAACTTAGTTATTTGGACTTGGGCAGTACTCAAATGGGTCGAATCCCTTCTTGGCTTGCCAACTTGACTCAGTTAACTGACTTGCACCTTCCGTTCAATAATTTGCAAGGCTCAATTCCAATCTCAATTTTTGAACTCGAGAAACTTGAACGACTCACCCTTTACTCCAATCACTTGAGTGGCACAGTGACTCTGGAAATGTTAATTAACCTCAAATTTTTAACCTCACTAATTCTATCAATCAACAAAATATCATTCTTCACCAAAACTAGTACCAATGCAACACACAATAAATTTGAGGTTTTAGGATTGGCTTCATGCAACTTGAGACATTTCCCAAATTTCTTATGCAAACAAGACCAGTTGCAATTTCTAGACCTATCCTACAACAATATTCGAGGCCAAATCCCCAAATGGGTATGGAACACAAGGAAACTTTGTTGATTGTGAACTTCTCTCACAACTTTTTAACAAGCTTTGACCAGCATATGGACCATTTTCCATGGCCTCAACTACAGAGTTTGGACCTGAGTTCCAATATGCTACAAGCATTACCCCAAATTCCACCACCATCCACCGTGGTTTACATGGTCGCTGACAACATGCTCCAAGGAGAAGTTTCACCATTGATCTGCAAACTTAGTTCTCTTCATTCCCTTGATTTGTCCAATAACAAATTCAGGGGCACACTTCCACACTGTTTGAGCAATCTTAGCAACTCTTTGAGCATGTTGAATCTTCAAGGCAACAACTTTCACGGCATGATTCCTCAACTATGTGCAAAGGGAAGTAGAATGAAGATGATTGACTTGAGCCAAAATCAATTTGAAGGGCTTCTTCCAAGATCATTATCAAATTGCAAAATGCTAGAGATTCTAAATCTTTGAAGCAATCGGCTCAATGATGTTTTTCCCTCTTGGTTGGGTACACTTTCAGAACTCAGGGTACTAATTCTTCGACTTAATGGACTTTATGGTGTGGTGGGTAGTCCTACAACCATCTTTGCATCTCCCAAGTTGCACATTCTTGATCTTTCCTCAAATAAATTTACCGGTAAGTTGCCATTTGAATATTTCCAAAGTTGGAAGTATATGAAGAAAATTGATGCAGATAACTTCGCATATATGCTGGAAATTACAAGTATTCCATCATGTGGTTTTAATGTGCTCCAATATTACCCTTACTCAATGACAATAATAAACAAAGACAGGGAAATAATGTATTCAAAGATCATAGAAGTCTTCGCAGCTATTGATCTTTCAAGCAACGAATTCAATGGAAAGGTTTCAGAAATCATTGGGAATCTAAATGGCTTCCAATTGCTCAACCTTTCCAACAACAACCTCACTGGTCATATCCCACTGTCACTAGGAGACTTGACAACACTTGAGTCGCTTGACCTTTCTCAAAACAAGCTCTCGGGACGAATACCTTGGCAACTAACGCAACTCACTTTCCTCGAATCATTTAATGTCTCGCATAACCAACTCGCAGGGCTTATACCTCATCGTAATCAATTTGATACATTTGAGAATAGTTCATATGCTGGAAATTTAGGATTATGTGGAAATCCATTATCAAAGAAATGTGAAAATCAGGAGCAAGCGCCTCTACCCTCTTCAGGCATCAAAGAAGTTCAAGACTCTTGGTTACACATTGAATTTGATTGGAAAATAATCCTCCCGGGATATGTTAGTGGCCTTATAATCGGGGTGGTTGTTGGGAACGTTGTGACTGAGAAGATGCAATGTTGGTTTGTAAGAACTCGAAGAAGGCAACTTAAAAGGTGAAGGCATTCATACGGCCAGGTTTGAATCTCTCATGATGTGCTTCAAAGTATTTGATCTCTATATTTGCATGTAGCACCTTTGTTATTTTCTATCTTTCATTTTTCTTGAGTTTCCTTGTCCTTTTTTCTTGTGCATATAACTTTGTCTTTCACTTTTCAATTGTCACTTGTTTTCTCTTTTCTTATTGTAAATACGTTGTTACCACCGTATCTCCCACTCTCTTAAGAATATTTCTTTTACCAATTAAAAAGTCGTTTCCAAGCACAAAGATCTATTTAGAAACATTGATTAGGGTCATTTGCCTCAATTTTTTGTGAAATCCCGTGAGCCCCACACGTTGGTAGAACTCACAAGTCACAAACTGCCAGTGTCTCACTGCATACACTTCATATACATGAGACCCTCTTGAGAAGAGATTGTAAGTTTGGTTTCGTCATAGGCTTTGTAAATGGGCCTGAAGGTGCAATTTTAATGGGTTTGTCCTCTCTAATTGCCTCTCCCTATATAAATCATAGCTCTTGTATGGATGAAATCAGTCCTTGGGTTGTGAAACGAAAAGGAAAAAAATAGTTGGCGAGATAATCTTACTTTGTATCTTTTAGGTTAATTCATTTAAGTGATAATCATTGCTTATCCTTTATTATGTCTTCCTTGGGTGGATTTCTTATGGTGGTGAACTAATTAGAATGGAAAATTCCAGGCAGTTCTAGGCAAAATTGTAATAGAATTAATAACAATGGTAAAATCAAGAAAAATTAATATTTTAATCAAATGTAGTATAAAATAGATAATTTGATGTGAGATGTTTTGAGAAATAAATATATTAAAATAGACAGGAAAATTTGCATGAGCATATTCAAATGCTCTTATATGCCATCAATTTTTTTCTTATTGTTGGAAGCTCCTAAGCCAAAAATGACGAGGTCATGATGTTCAATGTATCTGGAAAAAAGTTAATCAATGTGTAAACCTAGTGTCTATAAACAGGAGTCCTTTGCTAATATAAAGCTTCCCGTTTCCAGTGGGAAACAAAGACAAAAGTTAGACAAGAAGGTTCAAAAGTTACGACGATCATATTCACAATTTGAATGATGAAACTTAATTAGCTGACAATCATATCTCTCTCCCTTTCAATTGTCTCAGCCTTCCTATCCAGAGGGGATACAAAGTTAAGAAGTTATTATTTTTATCTTATCGGATCGTTGAAATAATAAGTTAAGTTTTTGATGTTTCATCTCGGCCATTCATATGTATGGGGTGCAGTACAATATTCTATGATCTGAATACAGTGAGGAGAACGCGACTTTTGTGGTTTTCTTTATCTTCATGCAGAAAAGTTTCTCTTATGTTGAATTAACTGGACATTCATCTTTATGTACTAGCAATAAAAGTGACAAAATTGACTACAGTGATTTCATTTTGATTGTTAAACACCAAACACGATTGCTTTAATAGAAGCCGCTAATGTTGGGAAATGCATATTAGTCAAATTTTCTATTGGATTTAAGATTAATGTCAAGGGATTTAGAGGGGATATATATAATTTGTTCGTTAGGGGAGGAAGAATTGAACTCTATAGACCTCTGTTGGAAACATCAAGGGTGTTAATTGAGTTACAAGTAAAGCTGTCAATTTTGTACCGAACCGGCCAGTTCAGTTGGTATTTGGCATACCAGTACCAGGCCAGAAAATAAACATAGTTGTTTCTAATGGTATAAATATGAACCATACCAAGTAATAAACAAGGTCAAAAAAAATAAACAACTTCAATCTTGCTCTTTCCTCCCATCGATGTTGACTCCCTGATCAATTTCTTAGCCTCTTGCCAGCGTGGCTCCTCCCTTAAATTGCAAAACCTCCTTCTTCTTGTAATTCTAAATTGTAGTGAGAAGAAAAGAACCTGGGAGCGTGAAAACTTACTGGAAAAAGAACAGATGACTTTTTAGAAACTTCTTGGGAGTTAGGAAAGTAAAGAATTCTTAAGAGCTAACTAGTTTGTGAAATACTAAGAAAATTGTGATCCCCCAGACATTTTATATGAGAGGCGAGATTGAGTGGGAATTATCCCGCTCAAAATTCAAGGAAACACTCTTCACCGTAGGATCGGCATCTCACCGTTGTATGTAGAAGAAAGGGCGCCAACTGGAGCATTTAATGAGCCATCACGGGCTACGAAGTGTTAGAACAATTACAAGGGTAGGGAATGAAGTTCTCACGTGTGAAGGTTAAAGAAGCATGTAGGAGCTGCTATGCTAGATCAAAACTCCAATTTTCTCCTCGGATAGATGAGAAAAATAGAGTTTTAAAGGGCTATTGTGGGGGTAAAAGGCCCAAAAGGTGCTTTTGGTCCATGGGTTTTGCCTGAGAATCATTTCCTGTCTAAGGACGGATTGGTAATGATAAGCATGTCAGATTTGGAGACCCAAGGGTAAATTATGGCAAAAGAGGCTAATGGAAGCGATCCGAGGAGGGATATCTCCTCGGCTAGTTGAGATGGGGGTCAGATGGTACGTCATTTTGACTAAAATGATCCTGTAGGAGGTTTTGAAGATGAAGATATGTTTCATAGGGGCACAAAGAGCAAGAACAATTGGAAAATATCTTATAGAAAGCTACTACCACCGCATTGAAGGCTTTGTACCTAAGTCTCTGGCCGCATTAATGAGGAAGTGATATCTGAACAGTGAATTTCAACCTCACAGCTGTTACACAAAAGACTTTTAGAAAGGGTTAATGGAACAAGTATCAACGTTAGCAGTCAGGACCTACAAGTGGAGAGCAAAAATAAGAGGCGGGTGGGAGTATAAGAAGGAAAGAGGTCCCAAGGATAGGGGACGTAGGGAGAGAGGAAGAAAACAATGTAGATTGGATATTTATAATTAATCTTTAAGTGAGAAGAAATATAAACATCTGGTTCTCGGCTTGAGTCCGAGGATAAGTTTCATCATATAAACTCGTTCATCCTTATTTTGTAAGCTTAGGCCATTGTTGTTACCGTTTAAGTTTATTAGAAACAAGAGTTCTAATCCACACTCTATAAATTTATTGTATTGGGCTCTTTGGGTCTATACCCTCCGTCTTGTTGGGTCTAAGTACAAATTGCGACCTTACATCCATTTATATACAAATCTAAAAACTAAAGCGTAATAATTATTGTTACCATCTTGTTGTTGAGCCACATTAACATAGCATTTTAGTTTATTTTGGTTTAATTTGATTCAATTCGGTCAATTTGGTTTAGTTCAGACACTTCAGTCCATTTTGGTCTAGTTCGGTCCATGTGGTTTACTTCGGTCTAGTTTGGTCCATTCGATCCATTCAGTCTTCTTTGGTTTACTTCAGTCTATTTCAATTCACTTTGATCTATTTCAATCCATTTTGGTCCACTTTGGCCCACTTCAGGCAATTCAATCCACTTTAATGATGCCACTTGGTTGACAATTACGTCACATTCTTAGCGTAATTTTGGTAAGTTCTTGATAAAATTACATTTTTCTTATGTTATAAAGTCTTGTATTTTATTTTTAAATATAATTGATGAATTTATTTATATATGCTTGTTCTTTAGGTCATTTAAAACATATAGATGACCAAACGTAAGTAAGGAGCACTAGAAACAAATTTCACCCGTACATTATATTATTTACAAAATATCTTGCATTATATAATTATTGAATGTAAAATGCATTATATTTGATTAAAAAATTACTAAAATTAAACCATTTTCAAATAACAAATAGAGATAGCTTAATTTAGAAAATCTAATATATTGTATAAACTATATTTTATTAGAAAATAATCACATCATTTTAAGAAGGGTTTGAGATTAACACTTATAAGTTTTATCTATTATTCTCATTTTTCACTTAACAAACAAAAAAAAAAAAAATTGTCAAATTTTTCGGCACTATGACTAGTTTAATATAATGACGTAGAAGTTCAATAAAAGATCTAAATTTGATTTTAATTATATTCTAATTTTCTGTCAAGTATAATACTATAATTCTAGTTGGATTTTATAAATGTGCTCTAATTTTGTATCAAGTATACCTATAATTGAAAGCTATTTTTAACCCATTTAAAGCTACTTATAGGTTATTTGACTTTAGTCCAAATAAATTATTTCCATGCTACTTCCAATCCATTTGAAACTAATCAATTTTTTTCATAAAAAAATCGATTAATTATTGTCAACAACAAATTTTACTTTGGTCTAAAAATTTGGCTGTTGCTTTGGAAAATTGGAATATATTTTTATAATAACTTATTCTAAAAATAAATTCATTGTATTAACAAAAATGAAAATTATGTCAAGAATTTAAAGCTAAGTACATAAATTAATCACTGAACTATCTATTTTTTCTTTAATAACTAACATGGAGAAATCAATCATTAGCAATTTGCGTATTCCCCCAAATAATATTCTTACAAGTTTCTTTTAAGAGCTGAAAAAATATTAATAATGAAGCCCGATATTATTAAACACACGTACGAATGTTTAATATATATATCTAATAGTGTTTATTATGTGCTAAAAAAAAAAAATCCGTCATGATCTCATGTGAACCACACAGAAGATGAAAGAGTTATTCAGCAGAAAGAGATAATGGTAGAGTTTTCAGAGGAAACTATTGAAAGTTTGAAACATTTGCCATTGTGTATTTAAAACAAAATGAGATTTTCAATTAAAAAGGTACTGGAGTTAAGCTAAATTCTTTGAAATGCATACCTTAACTTCTTTCTGATTCCAAAGTTTTTAGAATGGCAAACTTATGATTGTTGATATTAATTAACCATCTCTCTTATGATATTAATGCTCTTGCCACGTTCATTCTAAATGATTGTGCTTTTGATTTAGTTTGTCAGAAAAACTTATTAGTTGATAATAATTGACACAAGTATAATATGCGGGTCTACAAACATTACCGTGCTGAGGGTGTCTAGACTTCCCATACGAAAGAAGTGAGTGATCCAATTTGGGAAGAAAGACTGATAATTCTGTGGTATTGGTGTTTCTGATGTTAGTGCACTACAAATATAATGTAGAGCCAAGAAGCTGAAACCAGAGGGAATCCACTGCTGGGGTCTTTTTCTTCGTGTTGTCATGTGTCGAGTTTGGATTGGCTTCACTTTTCAACCTAGGTTTAAGATAGAGGGTTAAGTTTGCTACTCTCATCAACTAGTATTGCAGTGAAGGCTAGTAGCATTGTTTAAAGAACTGCACACAAACGGTTTAATTTATGATGAATAAAAGAAGTTACGACACAAATACAACAAGCAAAGGCACCAAGCCTTAAAATATAACAAAACACAAGGATATGATACGGGAGAGAAGGATTCTCCAGACTCCACATGTGATCATGGACCAAAAACAACTTGTTTTGGCATACGATATATATGGCACAAATATGTTTTGTTTTGCGAGACAATAAAAAATGAAGTGGTTAATGCTTAATGAGATTTGCCTTAATATTCCCAATTGCTTAGCTTTTTTAAAGGTCTTTAAGGAGGTCTAAAAAGTAAAACCACTCGGGGCTGCTATTAATTGATGATTCTCTTGAATTTTAATTTTGGTTTTGGGTTTAATGGAAAAGTGAAATTGGCTTAGTTTAGTGTTAATTTTGGGTAATCAGGTTAATAGAGGCTACTGGGTTGACTTCCCTTGGAGGTTTACAATCTGCTAAAACTATTGAATATAGGGGATTATATTAGCGAGCAATTAATGATGGTAAATCTATCGGTATATGTTTTTTCTTTTTTGAGTGCACAGTAATACTTATTAAAACACATACGAAAATTGTGATACTAGTGTCTTAAACGGCAATAATTATTAGTAAATGCTAATTGGTGTGAATGAAATAAAGAAGTTTAAAGTAACTAAATTGTTTTTAGCCTCTTAACTAACAGGACACTCATGGGCTCATGGAAGTGCATGTGCTCCAAGCCCACATACTTCCTCTTCCATTACGCATACATGTAAAAAAATCCTCCCTTGGACCCCCCAAAACCACACCTCCAAAAATTCTCAAAAGATATATTTTTCAAATGAGCTGAGACCATATGTGATGAGAATGAGATGAAAAAAGAAAAAGAAAAAGGCATTAGATTGTGATGAGAATGAGATAAAATAAAAAAGACGTACGACGGGTCTTGCTTGGATTGTTTTTTGGGTTGGGCTTCTAAGTGGCACTTTGCCAAAAATCGGCCCTCAACACCCACAAAACATCCATTACACGCCCAAGCTTATAAACGTAAAACGTAGCAAATTAACTAATGGGAGTCTTCTAGCGTGTTGGCACGAGAGCACTCATTTATATATTTTTAAAAGCTGAAACGTAGTATTTATTGTTGCTTTGCTTCAATTCAGCAACATCAGAGGCCATGACATCTTTATAAAAAAAATGACATTTTAAAAAAATTTTAATATATGAAAATGACTTTTCACATTCTAAAATAATAATTAAATACATGTAACTTACCCACTATAATAAAATATTAAGATCTAAATATCTAAAGATGACTTTACACATTCTAAAATAATAAGTAAATACACGTAACTTACCAGCTATAATAATGCCATTATTATTATCATTGAAAACATGTAATCATAAAATACGTTATTTATAAATAATAATAACAAAAACCATTTAACACTCCAATATATTTAACATTATATATATATATATATATATATCTATAAAATACTAAATATATTAAATATTAAAATATTCAATATTGGACATAAAAAAAATCAAAATTGCATTATCAGTTTATGACCTTATACATTCTCTTGATTGACATATGAATACTAAATTATTCCCAAGTGTATTATGGCAAAATAAATTGTCATATGAACAAAATAGTAGAAAACATTGAATTATGAGTTTATGACCATACACATTCTCTTGAACGGTCATATATTAAGTTATGCCAAAGTGCTTTATGACAAAATAAATTGTCATATGAAAATGAATAGTATAAAACATACAAAACTAGACAGAAAGGTGGACTCGACAAACGGAATGTGGGTCTCAGGGGGCTAATCGGAGAAGGGGGCGGAGCGGAACGAGGGTTTGTTAGGTGGAGCACAGGTTATTTTTCCCACGAAGAAAATAAACGAAAACATATCCATCAAGAAATCTATATCTATATATTTCTAAAAGCTGAAACATAGCATTTATTGTCACTACGCTCCAGTTCAACCACATCAGCGGCCATGACATCTTTATAAAAAAAATGACATTTAAAAAAATATTAATATATGAAAATGACTTTACACATTCTAAAATAATAATTAAATACATGTAACTTACCCACTATAATAAAATATTAAAATCTAAATATTTAAGGATGACTTTACACATTCTAAAATAATAATTAAATACATGTAACTTACCGGCTATAATAATGCCGTTATTATTATCATTGAAAACACGTACTCATAAAATACCTTATTAATAAATAATAATAATAATAAAAACCATTTAACACTCCAATATATTTAACATTATGTGTATATATATATATATATATATAATACTAAACATATTAAATATTAAAATATTCAATATTGGCATAAAAAAAAATCAAAATTGCATTATCAGTTTATGGCCTCACACATTCTTTTGAATGAACATATGAATATTAAATTATTCCCAAGTGCATTATGGCAAAATAAATTGTCATATGAACAGAATAGTAGAAAACATTGCATTATGAGTTTATGACCTTACACATTCTTTTGAACGGCCATATATTAAGTTATGCCAAAGTGCATTATGAAAAAATAAATTGTAATATGAAAATGAATAGTATAAAACACACCCATGAAGAAAATAAAAGAAAACACACCCATCAAGAAACTCTGGATTTTCTTTAGTAAGATTGAGATGATTTCTTCAATCAGAGATAACAATTCAACAAAAAGTCATTGTCTCAATTAGGTAAAAATTTCAATGTGCTTACCATACTCTTGATCTTCACTCTATTTTCATTTTATTTTCTGGTACATTTTATATGTATAAATAGATCAAGATATAGACTTCTTTACCTACAGAATATATACCACTCCATATTACAATGTAATCACATTATTTTGATATGAATTTGTGACTATTACTTATAGGTCTCAAAATAAAAATTGTGATGTCAAATTTTTTAGCGCAATGCGCTGGTTTGCGACTAGTGCCATATAATTATTAGGCGTAAATGCACTTTTAATCTCTACATTTTGATGTTTTTCCATTTTAATCCCTACATTTTATTTTTACCACTTTTAATCCTTAAACCAATTAACGCGTGTTATTTTCGTCCTTTTCGTCAATCAACCGTCGGAAATAGCTGACGTTGCAGCCAGACACATTAAAATATTATTTAAAATGCCACATCAGCATTTAAAAAAAAATTAATTTTTCAATTTTAATTAAATAAAATAAAAAAACTAAAATTAAATAAAATATTTTAACTAAATAAAAAATCAAAATATAATCAAAAATCACTAAACCGTCTCTCACTCTCTCAAATTTTCTCATTTTCTTCCCTCTCTCTCTCTCTCTCTCTCTCTCTCTCTCACATTCGTGTTTCTCACTCGTTGTGGCTATGGTGGGTTGAGATCGGGGTGGGGTAGGGTGGCTGGGTGAGATCGGGGTGGGGGTGGTTGGGTGAGATCGGGGTGGGGTGGGGGTGGCTGGGTTGAGATCGGGGTGGGGGTGGGGGTGGTTGGGTGAGACCGGGGTGGGGGTGGTTGGGTGAGATTGGGGTGGGGTGGCGGTGGCTGGGTGAGACCGGGGTGGGGGTGGGGGTGGGGGTGGTTGGGTGAGACCGAGGTGGGGGTGGGGGTGGTTGGGTGAGATAGGGGTGGGGTGGGGGTGGCTGGGTTGAGATCGGGGTGGTGGTGGGGGTGGGTGGGTGGGTGAGATCGGGGTGGGGTGGGGTGGGGGTGGCTGGGTGAGATCGGGGGTGGGGTGGGGGTAGGGGTGGGGGTGGGGGTGGGGGTGGGGGTGGCTGGGTGAGATCGGGGTGGGTTGGCTGGGTGAGATTGGGGTGGGGGTAGGGGTGGTTAGGTGAGATCGAGGTGGGGTGGGCTTGGTTGGGTGAGATCAGGGGTGGGGTGGGGGTGGCGTTGGCTGGGTGAGATCAAGGTGGGGGTGGGGGTGGCTGGGTGAGATCGAGGTGGGGGTGGGGGTGGGTGGGTGAGATCGGGGTGGGGGTGGGGGTGGCTGGGTTGAGATCTGGGTTTGTTTCTGGGTTTGGATTTTCTGGGTTTATGATCTTTAATTTTTTGGGATTGTGTTCATACTATTTGATTTTTGTGATTTTTTATTTTATTTCTGTTTTTTATTTAATTAAAATTGAATAATCATTTAAAAAAAAAGATGCTGACGTGACATTTTTAATAATATTTTAATGTCTCCGGCTGCCACGTCAGCTATTTCCGTCAATTGACTGACGGAAAGGACGAAAATAACACGCGTTAATTGGTTTAAGAACTAAAAGCAGTAAAAATAAAATGTAAAGACTAAAATGAAAAAACGTCAAAATGTAGAGACTAAAAGTGTATTTACACCTAATTATTACGAGTCTTTACTTCCATGTTTGATTACTCAATTTTCTCATTCGGCAAGTCTAACACGCCAGACTCTAGAGCACGGCAATATTGGTAGGCCCACATTTAGCAAACTTGGAAATCGAATTATGGAACGACAACTTTCTCAAAAAAAAAAAAAAAAGGAATTACAAGAGCATAAATATAGTGAGAAAGACGGTTAATTTGGATGGAGTTACCGTCAAGAGGCTTGGTTAACACTAGTTGAAATAGGTTTGAATCCTCTATTCCCATTATCGCGCAACTATCAAATTAAATAATAATAATAATAATAATAATAATAATAATAATAATAATAATAATAGTAAAAAGTTGAGGTTGATATATTTTGCATCCCCCCTATAAGGCAATTATGCATCTTGCTGGAAAGTAGTTATATAAATAAATATAAGTACAATCACTTTGTAAACAAATTGATTTGTTGTTGATTTTTTTTAGGACTTAATTGTACTAGGCTACTAGCCATTGGCACAATTTAAAGATCATTTAACAATTTATATGGTTATTAGGGTAACTGCATTGATTTTAATTATGTATAGATGGTTCATTAATTATTTACATAAAATAAATTTATATAGAATTTATATAAAAGTACTTTTTATGGAAATTGTAGGGTCAATGGGCTCAGGAGTATATATTTATGTATGTATTAGGCCAAAGGCCAAATCTGAAGACATTAAATGGTCCGAGGATGTGGGAATATCAACCCAAGAGGCTGTGTTGGTGAGTAAAGAGGTAAAAACTGATCAAGATCATCCCGAAAGGTGATCCAAGGAACAGTCCGTCCTTGGCTAAATAAAGCTGAGGTAAGAAAGTGATGCCCGAAATCCAAAAGAGATGTTCTAGGAGGTAATTAAGGGTATGCATAGTGGACGTACAGGATAGGAAGAAGGGCTATGAAATATCCAAGATAAAGCTGCTACCACCGCATTAAATACTCTGCAGCTAAACCTCTAGCCTCATTAATGGGAAAGTGATGTCTGAGCATCAAAGTTCAGCCTTATAACTATTTTCAAAGACTTCAGGGAAGGGCTCATGGGACAAGTATCCAAAACTAGTAATCTGATCCATACGTGGAGGATATAGAAAGGAAAAAAGGTGATATAAAAGGAGGGGGAGACATTCAGAGAGGGGGATCAGAGAGAAAGAAGGAAAACATTGTAGACTGGATATTTTTGTAATCTTCCTTTAAGAAGAAAGAAGTATAAGAACTAGCTCATCGGCTTAAGTCCTAAGATAGTTTTTCATCATATAAACTTGGCCAACAATATTGTTTTGTGATTTGAAGTCATTACCTTTGTGAACGAAGCCCATAAACAACTAGATTTAGGACTCACTCTATACAAATTTATTGTATTTGGTTCTTTGAACTTATACCTTTTTTACTATTGGGCTTAGGTGCAAATTGTGACCTTACAGAAATTTATATAAGAGTTTATTATTTAAATGAAAAAAAAAAAAAAGAATTGGCATATAAATATTTTCTTAATGTATTGCTTTGAATACATTAAGGCCAAAACCAATTTAATAACATTGCAATCAAAAATATATAAAAAAAAAATTATGCTTTTATTTGAAATAATTCAATATTTGCGAACTTACTAAAGTAATATATTCATATTTTGAATTCTATTAATTTAAAAAAAAATACATTTCCTAAATACTTTTCATGACATGATATATATATATATATATATATATATATAGTACATTAATATTGTATTCTTTTCTCTCGCATGAATAGTACTTCATTATATAGTACTTAATAAATTTTTCCAAATTTGTGCTATATAATTAAAGTGAGTATTTATAGGTTAGATGCACTAATTATATATGTAAAATGAAATTTTATGAGATTTATATAACAAATAATTTATTTGGAATAAAGCATTCTTCTTCTAATTAAATTGCTTTGGAAACAATCGAAATAAAGATATAAAGGTAAATTGCAAATTACACTCCTAAAGTTTGGAATTGACTGGATTTTACACCTTAAAGTTTCAAAAACTTGATTTTACATCTTGAAGTTTGGTTCCGTTAGCAATTCATCCCCCATGATTAATTTTTACTGTTAAATGACATATCATCATACTGATGTGTTTTATTTTTGTCAAATCACCCCCAAAACTACGACATTATAGGCCAAACTTAAAATAAAATTCTCTACCCTAAATGACATAGTTTAAGCCAAATTTGTAAAATCTAAAAACAAAAACCACGAACAAGGTTGAGACCCACAAACTGCCAGACCTCGTGTGATCCCAAGTGGCGGTGGCGGCGGCGGCCTCGCCCAAATTCATTTGTCCGCTTTATGCAAATCTCCTTTTTAAAATCAACCAAAGCAGATGAACGAGGCTCCTTTGGTTCATCATCATCTACAATACCCACGAGTTTGCTTTTCTTCTTGTCCATGTTTCTGCCACCCCCCTCGATGCTTTCTTTAAGTGTTCCTCGCTCTTTAAGCAGCTTTAGCACACTTGATAACCATTTCCCAACTGCAACTTCATGGATAGTTTTATCTGGCACTATCTCCTCCTTTTCCTCATCAGGTGTTCTCATCTTTACTGACATCTATAACGTCGATCCATCCACCAGCCTCATCTTTTACTTCTTCATCGGAAGCTCTTGGCTCTTCATCTTCTTGCATAAAAACATCTTCATTTTCAAGCCCACGGGCTTCTGAAAGAGCACAAAAGTACAAGTTATATATATATATATATATATATATATATATATTTATGAAACCATTGGAGGAATTGAAAACCTGTACCAAACTAAGACATATTTTAATAGGGTACAAATGGAAGCTCAAGGAAATTGATAGGCACAAGATCAGGACAACTTCCAAAGAAAAATGGTCATAATTAAACTTGAATTTGACCATATTAAAGGATGGATTCATCTGACCACAAGATATTGAATGGCCAGAAATAGTAAAGCAGTCAAAAATATTAAATATGAAGAAATCTCAATTCAACTAGGGCAAAGCTAGCTCAAATCTCAATTCTATGCAAACAAATGAACAAACGTAAGTAGAAAAATACCTTCATCAGGCTGGAGGCCCCAGACAAACTCCTCCATCTCTGTAAAGACAACCTTGTTTTCTTGCGACTCTCTAGTTGTGGGATTTAGATAACCTTGGCTTGGGTTTGTGGGGCTTGGGTTCGGGCTGGTGTAAAATAACACGAGCAGTTAGAGCTAGGGAGGTCTTCGCCAAGGCCGCTTGGAGCCGTTGCCACCGAGGAAGCCACCGCTGCTTGGGATCACATGAGATGATTGTTTTGGGTTCGTGAGGTTTCGCCGTTTGTGGGTCTCAACCTTATTGGCGGTTTTTGTTTTTCTATTTTAGGAACTTGGCTTAAACTGTGTCGTTTAGGATAGAGAATTTTGTTTTAAGTTTAGGCCTAAAATGACATAGTTTTGAGGCTGATTTGGCAAAATAAAACACATCAATATGATGATGTGTCACTTAACAGGAGAAATTAACTATTGGGGGTTAATTGCTAATGGAACCAAACTTCAGGGTGTAAAATCAAGTTTTTAAAACTTTGGGGTGTAAAATCCAGTCAATCCCAAACTTCAGGAGTGTATTGCAATTTACCCAAGATATAATAAAGGGTTTGCAAATTTATTTACTGATAATCAAGAATATAAAAAGGGTTCTACTTATCTCAACTGGTAAAATATCTTGTCGTCGAATCCTTTTGATATTGATTTTGAAATAGATAATTTTTTCTAGTCTATGCCTCAAACATTTTTATAGAAACATGAATTTATTCAAAGTCTAGATTAGAGGTCCATTTATTTTAACTTTAATGATAATGAGTCCATTTGGATTGTTAACCACCAAACCCGTTTAATTGAATAGAAGCTACAATCAGATAATGCAAATGAAAGCTTAACACCTGGCATCCCTAGTTTGGTTCGGCTAGATAATTATTTCAACTCACAATCAAAGTCCATGAAATTTTTTAGAAGACTTTCTAGAGAGATTCCCACTTTCCCAGTTTCAACAAGACAAAGGATTGGGTTCAATCTTAGAGTCTAGACCACTGTAATTGACTAATTGTATACAGGTTCGGTACGCATGCACTTAGGTATCCAATTTGCATAGATCAAGACTCCAATTCATTGTTCATGTCTATATAAACAATATATAGTTTTACTCACTTACATACCTAATTGTTAAAGATAATACATTATTATGGCGTCATTCGTGTGTTACTTGATGTCTACTCGCTTGCTTTTTATACTTCCACTGTTTCATGCAGTTGCCACTAACTGCTTTTCTTCTATGCAGCCACTCTGCCATGATGATGAGAGCTCTGCCTTGTTGCAATTCAAAGAAAGCTTTGACACGAATGTGAAAGCTTGCAATGGTCCTTTTGATTATCCCAAGACTGCATCCTGGAGACTAGAAAGTGTGGACAAAGATTGCTGCTCGTGGGATGGTGTTGAGTGTGACGAGAACACAGGCCATGTGATTGGCCTTAACCTCACTAGAAGCTGTCTCTATGGTTCTATGGCCTCCAACAGCAGCCTCTTCCGCCTTGTTCATCTTCAAAGGCTTAATCTTGCTTATAACCACTTCAGTTTCTCTGAAATCCCATCTGGATTCAGCCGTCTTTCTAGTTTGATATATCTCAACCTCTCCAATTTCTTTTTCAGGGAAAATTCCATCAAAATTTTCAGAGCTTTCCAAGTTAACATCCCTTGATCTGTCAAATAATTACACGCTACATCTTAGGAGTATAAAAGTTTTAGTTCAAAACTCAACCAGCCTGAAAGATCTACATCTCAGTTATGTTCAGATATCATCTCTCGTGCCTGAAATCTTAGCAAATTTATCTGGTTTAACAACACTCCATTTGAGTGGTTGTGGATTGTATGGAGAATTCCCAGTCAAGATTTGTAATCTACCAAAGCTACAAGATCTCAAGGTGAGTTACAATCAAGATCTCATAGGCAAATTGCCCGAATTTTACTCAAGCAATCCCCTTAAATTTTTATAACTTCAGGGTACTAGTTTCTCTAGAAAACTACCGGCTTCACTTGGAAATCTAAATTCCTTGAATGAATTATGGCTTGGGAGTTGTAATTTCTCAGGTCGCATTTCACCTTCAATAGGTAACCTTACTCAACTCACCACTCTGGACCTTTCTAATAACTCTTTTATGGGCCAAATACCTTCCTCGCTATTGAACCTTATTTCCTTGAATTATTTGGATTTCTCTTACTGTCAATTATCTGGGTCAATTCCATCTTTATTTGGTAACCTTACACAACTCACTGTACTAGACCTTTCCAATAACTTTTTAAAAATCTCAAATCCTTCTTCCTTGTCCTGGCTTTCAAAGTTGAGCAAAGTTACTGTATTGGTCTTTAAGGGAATCAATTTAACAATGGACATCCCATCGTCCTTGGCAAATCTAACCCAACTTAATTATTTGAGACTAAGCACTTGTCAACTAACTGGTCAAATCCCTTCCTGGCTTGCCAACCTTACTCAGTTAATTGAGTTGCACCTTTCTCATAATAAATTACAAGGCCAAATTCCCATCTCAATTTTTGAACTCAAGAAACTTGAAAGTCTCAACCTTTACTCAAACAACTTGACTGGCACAGTGAGTCTGCACATGTTTATGAAGCTCAAATATTTAACCTCATTCTTTCTATCATTAAACAATATATCATTCCTCCCCGAACCTATTACCAATGCTACTCTGAATAGGTTTGTGGCTATAGGATTGGGTTCATGCAAATTGAGCAATTTCCCAGATTTCTTACGCAACCAAGACCATTTGCAAGTGCTAGACCTATCTCACAACAATATTCACCATTGATCTGTAACCTTAGTTTTCTTTATTCCTTTGATTTATCCAACAACAAATTTGGGGGCATGTTTCCTCCTTGTTTTAGCAACTTCAGCAACTCTTTAACTATATTGAATCTTCAGGGCAACACTTTTGATGGCATTATTCCTCAACTATGTGGAGAGGGAAGTACAATGAAGATGATTGACTTGAGCCAAAATCAATTCGAGGGGGTTTTACCAAGATCGTTATCAAATTTTCAAATGTAGAGTTTCTAAATATTGGAAGCAATAATCTCAATGATGTTTTCCCCTCTTGGTTGGGAACACTACCTAAACTAAGGGTACTTATTCTGCAACATAATGGATTCTATGGTGTTGTGGGGAGTCCAACAACCATGTTTGCATCTCCCAATTTGCGCATTCTTGATCTTTCCACCAATAAATTTACTGGTAAGTTGCCATTTAAATATTTCCGAAATTGGATGTTTATGAAGAAAGTTGATTTGGATGACTTCAAATATTTGTGGGCATTTAGAGTTTTTAAGCCATGCCGTCATGACTCTGATGATTTTTACCCTTACACAATGACAATAATAAACAAAGGCAGGGAAACAGTATATCTAAAGATCATCAAAGTCTTTGCAGCTATTGATCTTTCAAATAACGAGTTCAATGGAATGATTCCAGAATTCATTGGAAATCTAAATGGGTTCCAATTGCTCAATCTTTCTAACAATAACCTCACTGATCATATCCCATTATCATTAGGAAACCTAACAACAATGAAGTGCCTTGACCTTTCTCAAAACAAGCTCTCTGGACAAATACCTTGGCAATTGACACATCTCACCTTCCTCACATCCTTTAATGTCTCACATAATCAACTTACGGGCCTATACCACATGGTAATCAATTTGATACATTAGACAATAGTTCATTTGATGGAAATTTAGGATTATGTGGAAATCCATTGTCAAAGAGATGCGAAAATCCAAAGCCTTCACCTCTACCCGCTTCAAGCATAGAAGAATATCAAGACTCATGGTTTAACATTGAATTTGATTGCGAAACGATACTTATGGGTTATGGTAGTGGGCTTGTAATTGGAGTTGTTGTTGGAAACATTGAGACTAAGAAGAAGCTGCATTGGTTTGTAAGAACTAGGGAAGTGCAACATAAAATGCGTAAGAGGCAACTTTGCTAGGGAACAACTTTCTTCTTGAGGTGAAAAGTTGAAAGTGGTGGGAAATCACTCATTCAAAGTGGAGATGTTGGTACAATATTGGTTTCATCAAAGGTTTTTAGTGTGTTTTTTTTTTTTTGTGGTGTTGTGATGAGATTATATTCATTCTTAAAGGGTTAATTTTGATATTTTCCAGTTTATTTTGATATCAAGTTTTAGACATAAATTTGAGCATTGCAATCTCTATTTTATTATAGTGAATTGATTGGATTTGTCCCATGGTTTTTTCCCTCTACATTGGAGGGTTTTTCATGTAAATTTGGCCTGTTTCTTGTGTGGTTATTTTTATTGGTGCTTTTGTGATGTTTATTACTATTGCTTCTTTTATTAAATTGAATTCTCAAACAAAAGGTAATTTGGCCCCAAAAAAGTGTAGTACTACAAGAAAGAAGATTTGTTGCAATTAATATTTCATGGCAATAAACTCAAAGTTGTGTCAATAAGCTTTTATTGCAACAAAAACAATTGTTCTGCGGTGCTGCAATAAAATCCATGGCTATAGGTTCTTTTTCACAAATTTTTTTTATTACTATAAGGCGTTACTTCAAATGGATCTATGACCATAAGATATTGTTTCAATAGTTTTATTGCAATAAATACAAAGCACAAATAATTGAAGGGTATTGCATAATAAATAGTAACGGTGTATACTTGTCTCACAATAATTTTTTATTCTCAAAGGATATCTGTAGAACACCATAAGATTAATGTTGTTACCTTATTTATCCAAAAAATAAAAATCCTAACCTTTCCCTGATTGCATTCCAGATGGTAGAAATAAAACATTTTCCATATTAAATAAAATTAATATCCCAGAAAATATGACAATGGACAATATCATCGAAGTTTAAGCGCTAATAGATCTTGGCATTCTACCCCTATCTATTGGGTCTGCATCACTCTATCCCTATTATAAGTCTATAGGATAAGAAAAACACAAGATATGTGAGAAAATACTTTACCACTATAGCATTCCAACACCGATTGCACTTTTGATGCATCAGGATCAGGCAGCTTCACACTCAAATTATCAATACCGGCAATAGGTGTCCTAAGAAGATAACAAATGGCCTGAAGATGCCAAGTCAGCAAGACTGATAAGTTGAAAAATCCCATTACAATATCTAACATAGTTAAAGAAACCACCATACCTTCAAAAGCACACTGCATTGGACTTGGTTACCAGAAACTGTATAGACATCAAAGGAATCAGGCTTAAATGTCATGGACTGATAAGCTGACCGCGATGAATTGAGAGTGTGAAAAGCAAGCTGCAGGTAAAAAATAGTAACTAAACAAATCAACTCAATTGCTTAACACATGAATATGCAATATGGTACTTAGAAATTATTAACTCATTTGTTACCCATTCTTATTTGCAATCTATTCCATATAGGTTTAAGAAAACCAAAAGGGTAGTCCTAATTCTACTAAAGTTTGATATAGTTGATGGAGATATTCCAGAAGAAAATTAAACAAAACAAAACAAAAATTTCTAACCTCTTCTCATAACTTAAACTTCATAAAACAAAAACCTTGAGCCCTCCATTCAGTTATAGTGAAATACTACTACATAACATGTTTGAGGAAAATATCTTGAATTTTCAGAAACCAAAAAAAAAATTTAATTAAGTCTAGGCTTCAGAGCTTTTATTCTTTTGAGTACCTATTTTTTCCCTCTTTTTTCTTGCCAAGCAAACAGAGCTTCAATTGTGAATTTTTCACCCATCCAGCATGATTAATATAAATCAAGTCAAAACATAACTCCTCACACACAATTCCAAAACAAATTAAAAATTATCTTATGAAAGCCAATCTATGCCCTTTACGTTTCCTTCATTTTCATACCATCCAAACAGAGCTTCCACTCACTGATTTTTCTCACCCATCAAAGCATGATTCATATAAATCAAATTAAACACAAATTCCTCACACCCAATTCCATAAATAACATATAATTTCGATATAAACCCCATTTATATGCTCTTCTAAAACCCTAATTAAAATACACCAAATCCCTAAAAATGAGTTACCAAATTAACATGAACACAAAGTAAACTATATGAGCCATTAAAAAAAAAGAAAGAATAAATAAGCTGATAATTAATAAATCAAACCAATTGGATTAGATTTAAACAAAATTAATGATAATTTTAGTTATTTATTCAATTAATATATATAGTTATAATGTACCTGAGAAGGAGAGGCTTGAATTGGTAGCGAGTTTCCGACACGTGCGAGGCACGTGATGCACCGAGCAAAGGTCTTGATTGCATTCCCGCTCAGACTCAGTTCCATTTTCGTGTCTCTCTCTCTGAATTCTTAAGTGTGAGAGATAGAGAAGGCGCGCTTTGGCGGGAAGGGAGTATTGAATTTGTAGTGGGATTGAATGGGAGCCGTACACGTGGACTTTATAGATGGTATAGACGGACCTGTTAAAAACGGACCGGATAGGACCCATCAGATGGTGAAAAAGAGCTGTTCTAGGACCACAAACCATTTTGCAAGGCAGACAGTGAGTAGCTTGTATATCACTTACTTACAAATTCACAATTTTTTCTACATCACTCAAATTGCAACATCATAGTTGTGATAAGAAGTAAAATAGTTTATGATCCTCATTTTTTTTTGAGAAAAGACAAAACATGGTACAAGTAATAGGAACATGAATCCATTTTAGTACAATAAGTTTCTAACTCTTACTGGATTTTGACTCAACCTAACCAAGTTAAATAAGTTTCTTTGTATTGGTTGCTACTAGTCACTTTCATTTGCAACGAAGAAATGAGTACATTTCCAAAATTATATCTATCTATTTATAATATCTAAAAACTATAGAGCATGCGTGTGTTTGGCATTGATTATTTTTGATAGCTTATTTTGTTATTCAACTTTTTTTCTACTATTCATGGGTCCCACTTACATTTTTCAGTACTATTTATGGGTCCTACTGTACAATTTCAGTTAACTTTTACCTTTATTTACAGTATTTTGAGTAAAAAGTTTTCAGTTTTAGTTAAATAAGTTGTTCCCAAATGAACACTAACATTTATTGTTACCATGCTCTGTTGAGCCACATTAATATAGCATTTTGGTCAAGTTCGGTCTATTTTGGTCCACTTTAGCCTGTTTGGTCCAGTTCAGAACATGTCGATCCATTTCAGTCTACTTTGGTCCATTTCGGTACAGTTTAATACACTTCGGCCCATTTGGTTCATTTAGGTCTAGTTTGGTCCATTTTCTTCAATTTTGTCCATTTTAGTCCATTTTGATCCATTCAATTTATTTCGGTTCACTTTAGTTTTTTTCGGCCCACATCGGTTCATTCGATTTAATTTGGTCTATTTTCGGTCCATTTTGGTATAGTTTAGACCACTTCGGTCCATTTGGTTCACTTCGATGATGGTTTGGGAGAAGAAGTTTGTGTAGAAAGAGGAGCTACTTAATTCAGTTAATTGACAATTATGTCACATTCTCAGTGTAATGTTGGTAAGTTATTGATAAAAATTACATTTTTATTTTATTTTAATAAAGTATTGTATTTTTTTAATATAATTGATGGATTTACTTATATTGGTTTCCTCTTTAGGTCATTTAAAATATATTGAGAATGAATCATTTGTGAGAACTAGAAAAAAATTCCCGCTATACATTACATTATTTACAAAATATATAGTCTTATATAATAATTGAATGCAAATTGCATTATACTTCCTTAAAAAAAATTACTAAATTTAAGACACTTTCAAATAACAATTATAGATAGCTTAATTTTGAAAATATAAAATATTGTATCAACTATACTTTATTAGAAAATAATCACATCATTTTAATAAGGGTTTAATATTAACACTTACAAGTCCTAACATGAAAACAAATTGTCAAATTTTCTCGCACTGTATGTGACTAGTCTAATATAATGACATAGAAGTTCAATAAAAGATCTAAATTTGATTTTAATTAAATTCTAATTTTCTGTCAAATATCATTCTAATTGGATTTTATGTACTCTATTTTTGACCCATTTAAAGTTGCGGATAGATTATTTGACTTTAAGTCCAAATAAATTATTTCCGATCTATTAAAAGCTACTTCCAACCAATTTTAAACTAGTCAATTTTTTCATACCAAAATCGATTAATTAGTGTCAACGACAAATTTTACTCCAGTAAAAAAAATTGGCTGTTGCTTTGGAAAATTGGAATGGATTTTTATAATAACTTATTTTAAAATATAATTAAAAATAAATTCAATGCATTAACAAAAATAAAAATTATGTCAAGAATTCAAAACTAAGTACATAAATTAATCGCCAAACTATCATTTTTTTTTTCTTTAATAACTAACATGGAGCAATCAATCATTAACAATTTGCATATTCCCCTGAATAATAATCTTACAAGTTTCTTTTAAGAGCTGTCAAAATGTTGAGGAAATTAGTAATTTCCACGTTTGGGTTGTCCTAGTCTTTAGGAGAATCAGTAAATTTGTTTCTGTTTACCCAGTCTATAGGAGTTTGTTTACCTAGTCAATAGGAGTTTGTTTTTGAACGTTGGATAGTGCCTATTTTCATGTTGTTTTCAGTTCTGTATTAGCCTATTTATAGGCTGTTGGTTTATCAATAAAATGCAAAAAAAGTTTATCCTCTGCTCTCTCTATATCCTCTGCTTCCTACTGTTATTGTGTAAACAACGTCCTTTATTATTTTTGTTTATATCAGTGGTATCAGAGCTTGGTTAGAGTTCCACAATGGCTTCTGAAACTTTTGTGCAGCCAGCCATTCCATGCTTTGATGGTCACTATGACCATTGGAGCATGCTCATGGAAAGCTTCTTGAGGTCCAAAGAATATTGGACGGTTGTTGTTTCTGGAGTAGCAGAACTTGCAGCAGGTGTTGTGCTAACAGATGCACAAAAGACAGAGCTTAAAGGGCTGAAGTTTAAGGATCTTAAAGCAAAGAATTATCTCTTCCAAGCTATTGATCGCTCAATCTTGGAAACCATTCTTTGCAAAGACACAGCCAAGCATATTTGGGATTCCATGAAGAAGAAGTACCAAGGTACAGCAAGGGCTAAGAGGCAGCAGCTTCAAGCACTTTGTTCGAAGTTCAAAATATTTCGAATGAAGTCAAGAGAATCCGTTACAGACTATTTTTCAAGAACAATGGCAATCATTAACAAAATGCGTCATCCATGGGTCTCTCGTACGCCATTCATGGGAACCACGTGTCAATCTCGCATGCACATCCATGGGAACTCCGCATGTCCAAATCCATGGGAGCCTCGCATCACACCATTATTTAGCACCATTAGGTATAAAAGTTTAATATATATCTAATAGACTAGTACTGTTTGTTATGTGCTCAAAAAAAAAAAAAAAAACTCTTTATTCTTAAATATGTCTTTCCGAATGTAGGATATTACAATTTAGTAAAATTAAATGATGGTAAAACATAATTATCATTACATAATAATTTATCTTCATGATAACTCCCAGAACTTGAATTGTTAAGGATAACTCACAACTCACAAGCCCAAATTGTTCTAGACTTTTCTGATAACTCGGTGTTAAGGACTTGTGAGTTGGATATGGTGAGGTCATTGGATTTGTTAGACCAATTTGGGCTTGGTGACCATAATCTGCACTTAATTTCTTGCTAACTAATTTATGTGTATTCTCTTCACACTTGAGATCATAAGAACATATTGTTAAGAATACTTCTAGAGAGCATCACAGAGCATTAATCAAACCCAACAGCTTAATCAGACCCAACAGCTAGTTCCAGCATTTGAAGAAGATTCACAATACGATGCCGTTTCTATCTTTGTATATGTATTTAAATGAAACGGTGCGTTTCATTTATTAAAGGTCCAAACAACTTGTAGATACGCTGCGTTTTGTGTGAGGCAGTAGTTAAGGGCTGTTAGGTGGTTTTTAGTTAGTTAGTTAGCTCCTTTCTTCCCTCCATATTATACGTATCAATCCCATGAATTTAGGGATCGTTGATCACGTGGTTAAAGGTGTACTCTGTATTATATATACTGAACCTCAAGTGCAATGGATTATCAAGCAATTCATTTCTCTTCAATCAATCTTCTTTCTCTCTTGCATCTCTCCGTTTTTCCTTTCTCTTCTTTCACTTGTGTGTCCATAGCTTCACATTGAATCCTTCACAGTGTAAACACCATTGTTGCATTTTCTTTCAAAGCAATCATAAATTTTTCACATATTGGGGCCATGGTTATGCGTAATACATGGTTATGCATGCAAATACACCCCAAAAAAAAAACATGTGAGTGGCTGAGGGGAAAAAAAGCCTCATATTCAAACCACCGCGAGTTCTATATGTCAGAAATTATGTAGAAATTAAAAGGAAATGAAAATTATAGAAACACTTTGCCCTTATGCTTCTGTAGAATCCAAAATAATCAACAAAGAATACAATTATTTCATGCCAAGAATGAAGGCACTTATAATCATGAGAAGCAAGATCTGAATTCGCACAATCACATATATACATATGTCAGACAAGGAGATAGCATCTTCGATTAGAGAATCTAATTTCAAATAATGTTAATAAATGGATCAATCAGTAGATATTTCAATGTGGTAATAATCGCAAAACTAATTTATTCAGTCTCTCTGGGCTGTCTCCTTTATTTACCCTTCTTTCATTCTGGGGTTTTTAATCCCAAAATTCTCTCACAATTGTTTCTTCATTTTTTATACATCAATAGTTTATGATGAGGGCATTTAAATCATAGATATTTTCATTAGAAACACTTAAAGATATCAATTAGTTAAGTTACAAAGCTCTTGACAATTGTTTGTTATTTTTGGTTTGATTGAGCTTTGTTTTTTGCTTTTGAAAATTTTTAAGCCCTATTCAAAATAATATGCACTTTCATGAAAGAAATTCAAAATTGGTAAATAAAGCATGTTACAGAAGTGGTCATGACTCATCATGAAAATAGATTATGAAAGAGTCCGCCAACAAAAAGAGATAATGGTAGACTATTTGAAGGAAGCTATCAAAATACTTTTGCTTTGTTTGTTTCAGTAATACTGTTTTCTAGAAAACAAGTCATTTTTTAAGAAGCATTCTCTATAAAACTATTTCATTTTCTAATATTTGGTAGCAACTTTAAATAAGTTGAAAAACAACCTCTTAGCTTTCCTTATTTAGCTTGTTGTGAGATAGAGTTGTTTTTCAAAAAAATTTAATGGAAAACAATTTTTAAAAATAAGTCATACTTTTTATGTTGACTAAAGATTGTTTTCCTTTGACTCATTTTTTTTTTTTATGCTACCAAACAATGGAAAAATATCTTTACACAAAGTTTTCCATCGAAATAAACGGAGTGCTTAATTTCCATCAAATGCTAATTACTTCAACCTCTTTCTAATTCCGAAGTTAGTAGTGTGTCAAATTTTCAAAAAATAGACCTATAATCTAATAAATTAATTGGAAAAAGAAAAGTTAAGCCAAAGGCACCAATGACTTATCTATTTATGACTGAATCGTATAATTTATTGTTGTAACGCTTCTGTTAAGTCATATTCTCATAGCATTTCGGTTTACTTTGGTCCATTCAGTCTAATTTAGTCCACTTTGGTTCACTTTGGTCAAACTCAGTCCACTTAGTTTATTTCGATCCAATTCAGTCCACTTTGTTCATTTCGGTCCAATTGGTCTATTAATTTGGTCTATTTTGAGCTAACTGGACCTTAAATTGATTCCTTTTATAGGTTGCATTTTCTTTTTTCTTTTTTCTTTTTTTTTTTTTTTTTTTTAGCTTTTGGCTAAAAAACACAAACAAAATAAACATTTGAAATTAGATATATGGCCCATAAAAAAGGTAATAAAATGATAAATATTCAAAAAACTACCTTAAATTTAAGTTTCAATAATATAGGAACTATACTTATATTGGGAAAGAAAAAAAAAATGCTACAATTTTTTTTTTTTTTGAGAATATACAAAATGCTACAATTCTAAACTTATGTAAAAGTTAATAGAACATGTTACATGTGTTCCATGAAATGGAGGTATACATTTTTTTCAATATTCTTGAATATATTAAAATTAGTCAACCAATTAGGGTATACTTAAAATAAAAGTACCCTTTATAACACCTTCTCTATCCATTTATATAAAAAATATTATATTTATGTAATTTAATTGTTTTTATTAAATTACGTTTTTCATATATATATATATATATATATTATGTTCCATTACATAAAACTTATAAATATAGAAAATACTTATAAATAACAAGTGTACTATTTAATATTGAAAATTTAAATTATACTATCATAAAAAAATTATGTATGGTTTTGCGACTAGTATCTCATTAATAAATGACGAAGAAAACACCAAGCCTTTCTCAAAATAAGTAAAAAATTAAAATCAAACATCAACAAAATATTGATACTTGCATATACATGTTTGTAAACCATTAACATGAAAAGAAAATATTTAAACCTATATATGTTTAATTTATAATTTTATAATTCAATTGGCACTTTTTTTTTTTTTTAATCAGTATTCAATGTGAAACCACACTCACATGTGTACACCTAACACAAATCCCACATTTCTCTTGCAGATATTTTATTTTTCATCATTCTTTAAATTGCTTTCTAAACTTCTCCCTCTCTCGAGATCATCAAAATAACCTACGTTTCTCTAAAGTCTAACATTAAAACTTCTGGTCATAACGTGAGGAAAGCTTTATCCAAATTTATTGTTTGATGTATGCTTGATAGGACACATGCAATGGGTCAACATTGGCTTCTAGACTTTAGGAGGTAACAAAGACATATACATCTTTGTTTAATTCGTTTGAAATTAGGACGTTACATCCCCTGGTTCATCAACTTGACCTTTTTATTTTTCTAAAGCAAGCAGAAAATCAATAAAAATCATCTCAAAACAAAATGGAGACTAGCTAGTTAATAAAATTAAGTCTATTAGGTTATAAGACTTTAGGAACTAAATGTATTAGAACTTCATTTTGTATATGTTGGCAAACCATGATCAAAACAATGAGTCTAAGTTTAGGCTTGCTCAAAGTTTGTTTAAGTATAAGTTTGAATTGAGTGTTTTGCAGGAATATACTGTGTAAAACTACAAGGCTCGATTGATCAAAAGCAAGGCTCGATCGATCGAAACACGCAGTTCCAAAATTCTACAAAAAACTTTCAAATGTAGTCCAAGCCCATATGACGTGTAGGGTTAAGTGTTTCACTCCTAGTATAAAAGGAAAACCCTAGTCATGTTTAAGAAAGTCTCTGAATGGTTGTGTGTTTGCTCTTGTGTGAGATTTAAGAAGTGTTTATCTTAGAACACACGAAAAGCTCTACCAATATCAAGATTTGCAATCAAGATTTGGCGGTGGTTCAGTTGTTGCGTAAAGAACCTTCAAAGAACAACAAAACCTTTGAGAGGTGTCTCAAAGTCACAAGTAGGAGAACTTGTGATGTAGCAGATACAAGAAAGAAGTAGTTCATGGATTCGAAGTTAGCACGTGGTCGTTGTAGTAAGTTTTCTACTCGAGGTAGTATTAGGATGTTAGTGGTCTAAGTCCTTTTGTAAAACTTCAATCTTTCATTGTGGATCTTTTTTTACCTTAAGGATAGCTAGGTCAAAACCTCCCCCAGATTTTTTACCGGTTTGGTTTTCCTGCGTCACTAGTTCTTTGTGTTCTTTATATTTTCAGCTTTATGTTTATTTGTGTTTAACCTAATCTTGAATAACAATCTTGTTAATCAATTTAGTTTAATATTAGGTTAAACATATTGTGACAAGGGGTCTAAAAACTTAACAAAATCATTTATCAACTTTTAATTTAGCTTGTCGCTTCATAATTTTGGATTTTGTAACCAAATTTTGAGGATAGATTTATTCCTCATTATGCCTCATAATGGATTGTTTGATGCATGTTAAAGATTTAGAGGACACACGCTCAAAGGGGATAAGTCGTTCTTCAATTTAAATGGATATTTGGATTGAATATTATAGATTTAAAATTGTATCTGTTTAAGATAAAATTTTAAATAAAATGTCAATAATGTTAAATACAAGAAGTAAAATCTAATCCATTAAATAGTTGGAAATTAGGGAATGTTGGTCATTCATAATGGCATCTAGATTTCTGTAGCAATTTAATTTATATTGACTTTGGCCTAGCAACTTGCAAAGAAATATTTAAGAGCAGCAACCTCGTAATGTAAGAGTGAAAAACAATATTATTGTCAATGAAGTTTAAGGTGACAATGATATCAATATAAATATCATCTATATCTATATATTACTAAAAGCTGAAGCGTAGCGTTTAATGTCGCTGCGCTTACGTTGAGCCACGTCAGCGACATGTCATTCTAATCCTTTTTTTTTTTTTTTAACCCATAATTTTTAAACAATTTTTTAAAATGTCAAAATAATAAATTTCAGCCCTATAATAAATCTACTAGCCTCTGAGCACGCGCTCACGCGCGTGCTCAAAGGCTCTTCTATTTTTTGGGTAAGGGTTAATTTAGAGCATTTATTATAATTTGGGAGTACTACATTTTTTAATCACAAAAAAAAACCTAAAGGTGTGATGAAAAATTATTTCACTTGCTAACACATAACATTCATTACACCCCTAGGTTTTTTTTTGTGATTGAAAAATGTAATACTCCCAAATTATAATAAATGCTTTAAATTAACCCTTACCCAAAAAATAGAAGAACCTTTGAGCATGCGCTCTAGTTTTACTTTATTACCATCCAAATCCTCATAATTGTAAATATAAGAAAGAAAGAAAGAAAGATAATAATAATCCTCTCTCTATTTTTTTTTTTTCCGATTAGTTGGATGAAAATTTAAATTACAACATTTTATCCGACTAATAAACGGCTAAGATAGCCTTCTTTTCGTATTCCTCAACTTGAGATACAATCATACACATACACAAAAAAAAAAAAAAAAAAAACGTTAATAAAACAAAAACATTAAAGTTATTTTTGATGATGTTTATTCGAAGTGCAAGATAATGGGTAACGAAATCAAACTCACTCTCAATCATCACTCTCCAATAAATAGTTATCCAATTCCTTTACGTGGTTTTCCTCATTTTTCCTTGAGATCTGTAATTGTTTTGGGTTTGACTCTTCCACAATTTTCACCAAATTCTAATAGGTCCACCCACAGGCTCTCCAAGAACCATAACATCTTCAAGTGCAACCATTGCCTCACACCCCAAGTACTAAGACCTGAAAACAAATGTATTAGTTCATGGGCAAAAAAATTCATCTAACCCAATTACCCGAGACTAAGTAAAATAATTAAATAAAAAAATGATTAAGAATCACATTGATCAAGACGCAATACATCAGTAATTAATCGGGATTATGTATCCAAAAAAACAATTGTAGTTAGAAACATAAATACCCAAAAGAGAAAAAAAAAAATAATTTGGAGAAATAAGTAGAGCATCCCTCTTACCTAGTAGTGAAATTCCGTAGAACCACAAAAACAGATTTAATAATTGCAAAAGGCAAAATCATCGTGGTTTTAAGTTTGGAATATGGAGTGAAACAGTTGGTTAGTGGATAAGATTTGAGTTTAGGTAATTGCTTGGATGTGTATTTGAATTTTGAAGTGGGATTTGAAGTTTACTTGGGAGTGTTTTTTTCTTGAGAATTAAAAACACTACTTAAACATAAGACTATAGGAGCATTTTTTAACTAAAAAAATAGGAATCCAAATAGGGAAATCCCTTAAATAGTAGTATAGATAGATATAATAAATCCTAGCCCACCCACTCTTTTTTCTATTTACTTCCACCATAAAGCCCAGCCCAAGTGCTTTTCAACTTAAAGGTAATATTTGAAACCATGGAAACCTGAAGGGTCGTGAGAAGCACAGCGTGAGGACAAACAGAAATTTCAGAATTCCGCTTCAGCCCAACGGTTTCACAGTAGCCGTTTCAAGGACAACCAAAGAGTCTGAAAACCTCCCCACCTTCCTGTTTAATGGTTTCACACTAACGCCTACTTATCTGAGTTCCTTCCTTGCTGTCTTCCTCTCCTCACAGTATATAAATACTTACGGAACCTGGCTGATTTGATTGAGGTATCTCTAAACCCAGTTCTTTTTGTGCTCCATTATTTTGCTTGATGTTTTTGGTTTCCCTTTTTACATTTTGTTGCGGCCTCTTTCGTGGTGTGGTGTGGATGATTGTTATGGTTGCTGTGGTTTTTAATTGGTGCACTGTCTGACAGAAGCTGCAGAAATACTGCCAATAGTTTGTCTTTTATATGCATTGGTTTAATGAGCAATTCTTGACCTCACTTTTAGTGTTGATGCTATCTTGCATGACGTGTTGTAGATTTATTGTGTTTCAACTATATATAATGCAGAATGCAGATTAACTGTACATTGGATGGTGTGTTTTTTGTGCTATGGTTGTAGGATTGCACGACAAGACATTCTCATGGATTTGGCTGTGACATTTATATATCTTCTAATTAAATCATCTGATATTCATGCTGTCAGAAAGTGCTTGCTGCTCAATATACCCTCAGTGGAAGTACACATAATCCTTAGATAGCATAGACCATTGGGACAAAACATAAAGTTGGATGGCTTTTTTTCTTACATCTTGATGCATAATTGTCTTTCTTACATAGCATCACCTCTTTGGAATTGTGGTATTCACGGCTAGGTCGTGCTTCTCTTTCTTGGGTCCAAACTTTAGTGTCTAAGATGGATTTTTAGATTAGGCCTATTTTTGATCCTTTGATTGTATCTCATCCTATCTCGAAAAACAATAGGCTTTGTCAATTTTCTTGATGACTTTTCATGTTGCACATGGATATTTTTTTATTAAAATTTTTATGAGATACTTAATATTTATCATGAGTTTACTAAAATGATTTGACAGGCCACAAATGCGTTGACCCCTTGTGATAACTTAGATTAATTAATTAGCCCAGTTTTTTAATTAATCAAATTAACATGCAATATCACGTGGCAGCACAAACAAATCACCGAAACTAAGTTATGCAGCGGAAAATAAATAACACGGTGATTTGTTCACGAATGGGGAAAACTCTTACGGCAAAAACCCCACCGGGTGATTTAAGGTCACCACTCCCGAAACTCTACTATTATCACAACAAGCAGTTACAAGTAAGGAATCCCAAGTACCTCACCAACCTACAGTTGAACTCTTACCCCAATACCCAATTGGACTTGTTCTGTAGTGACAGTTTCTCCTTTCAATGCACGGCTCCCAAGTACGTGACTAACCAGATGCGCGGATCCCAGTACGCGACTTCAATTGCCAGCTATAGAGAGAGAGAGAGAGTTGGCTGCAAAGTTCTTCAAATCATCAAGGATGAACTAGGGCACGAACTTTGTCTGTCAGATCACAAATTGCATGAACAACAAGTTCTCAATGAATGTGTAACTTGTATCTTGTGATCTCTTTCTTGACGGCCCTTAAAATAATCCTTTTATATGTCTAGGGTTAGGAGAAAAGAAGTCCCAAAGACACACTCACGGATTAGACTTGAAACAGACTTGAAAATCTGTTTTCTTTAATTCTCGACAGATAGAGGTGTCGAGAGGTGTCGAGAGGTGTCGAGATAACTGTCGAGGCTCGGGAAAAACAGCTTCTTTAAAGTTCGATAGATGTATCTGTCGAGGTATGTGTCGAGCTTTAAAAACTTGCACTTCCTGGCTTGTTTCTTGGACAGACTTTGACGGCTTCAACACTTAACCTTGAACCACTGTTTCTTGAAGTGTTAAACTCATCCTAAATCTACCCAATTACAAGTAAAGTGCGTTTTGTCTAAGGATAAGCCAATTACATAAAATACTTAAACATTTATAATTTTCAATCACTCATAAAGTCTATTGTGCACAAAGTCATGGTAATTATTAATTGTCAATGAAGTTTAAGGTGACAATGATATTAGTATAAATATCATTTTCCATCACTTACAAAGTGTAAAAAGTCATGGTAAAAGTTATGTCTATAGACGTATCGATCTATCGTACGTTTATAACTTTCAATCACTCACAAAGTCTATTGTGCACAAAGTGATTGTAATTATTGTCAATGAAGTTTAAGGTGACAATGATATCAATATATCACTACAAAAAACGCAAGCTATAGCCGCGCTTTTTTTAGCCACGTTTATAAAAAACGTGGCTATACTTGACCTATAGCTGTGTTTTATAAGAAACGCGGCCACATGTTAGTTCTATAGCGACGTTTTCAAGTGCCTTTAGCTGCGTTTTTTTGTCAAGCCTATAGCCGCGTTTTCAAAAACGCAGCTATAGGTGCAGCCAAATTTTTTTTTTTTTTTAAAAGGGTGCATGTACAGCCGAACAAATATTTTTTTTTATCAAGGAGGGGCTATAGCTGCATTTCTAAAAACGCGGCTATAGACCTAACCTAGAGCCGTGTTTTGTAGAAACGCGGCTAAAACGCAGCCATAGTTTAGGTCTATAGCCGTGCTTTCAAGTGCCTTTATCTGCCAAAAAATATTTTTTAAAAGGCACTATGTATAGCCAAACAGATATTTTTTATAAAGGATGGGCTATAGCCGCGATTTTGAAAACACGGCTATAGGTCAAGTCAAATAATATATATTTTTTTAAAAGATGGCCTATACAGCCGAATAAATTGTTTTTTTAAGAAGGGCCTATAGCTGCGTTTTCAAAAATGCGGCTATGGGTCCCCCTTTGGCTACATTTTGTTTTTAAAAATGCAGCTATATGTAACACCAAAAAAAAAAAAAAAAAAAAGTTTTAGGGAATCTTCCCACGTGATCCCCTCTGTCCCACTAACATCCCCACCTACCCCCACTTCATATTTTCTTCATTTTCTCTTTCTTTTATTTTTTCTTTCTTCATTCTTCAACCAACGCAACTTCAAGTTCTTCCTTCTTCCTTCTTCTTCTTTTTTTTTTTTTTTTTTTCCTTCTTCACTAAATCTTCAGGTTCTTCTTTCTTCTTTTTTCTTTTTCCTTCTTCACTCCAACGTAATTCTTCTTTTTTTTTTTCTTTGTTTCTTTGGAGTTCCTACTTTTTTTTAATTTCTTTCTTTCTTTCTTTTTTTGCTCCTTTCTTCTGCAACTAACAACAGGTTTTTTTTTTTTTTTCACTCCAGCATAACTCTTTTTTTTTTTTTTTTTCTTTGTTTCTTTTCAGCTACTTCTTCTTCTTTTTTTCTTTCTTCATCTCAAGCCCACTGATTTGTCTATAGATCTAGTTTTTTTTTTTTTTTTTTTTTTTTTTTTTTTTTGTTATTTTATGTTTAGGTGGCAAGGAAATAAAGGAAATGCTGAAAATTTTGAATTTGTGCTATTGTGTTGCTGATATTGTACTTATGTGTAATTGGGTTTGTGTTCTTAAGTTTCTGAGCTTGTGGTTTTGTGTTCTTTGAATGAATTTAGTGTTGAATTTGGGTTGGTTTTGTTGAATGAGAGGAGATTAATGGGTTTGTATTGTTATATTTTGGAGCACGTTGTATTTGTATTGTTAGTATGTTGTGTTTGATTTTCAATTTTTTGGGTGTGTTTGTATTGTGAGAATGTTGTGTTTGATTTTGAATTTTTTGGGTGTGTTTGATTTTGAATTTTCTGGGTGTTTTTGTATTGTGAGTATGTTGTGTTTAATTTGAATTTTTCTGGGTTTGTGTTTAATTTTGAATTTTGTTGTTTGAATTTTGAATTTTTTGGGGGAAAAAAAACCCAGATTTAAAAAAAAAAAAAAAAAACCCGGATTTTTTTTTTAAAAAAAAACCAGAATTTTTTTTTGTTTTAAAAAAACTTATAGCCGCGGTTATAAACGCAACTCAAAATGGGTTTGTAGCCGCGTTTTTAAAAAACGCGGCTATAGACCCATAGCCTTTAGCTATGGTTAAAAACGCGGCTTTAGGCCTGATCTTTAGACGCGGTTATAAAAACGTGGCTACAGACCCGCAGGGGCTGTTGCTGCACAACATAGGCCTAGTTTGTAAACGCGGCTATAGAAAATGCGGCTATATCCTATAGCCACGTTTTCGGGGTCTATAGCCGTGTTTTTGAAACGCGGCTATAGACCTCGTTTTTTGTAGTTTATATATCATTTTCCATCACTTACAAAGTGCACAAAGTCATGGTAAAAGTTATGTCTATAAACTTATCAATAAATCTATTGTACATTTATAATTTTCAATCACTCATAGAGTCTATCGTGCACAAAGTCGTGGTAATTATTGTCAACGAAGTTTAAGGAGACAATGATATTAGTATAGATATCATTTTCCATCACTTTTAGAGTGCAAAAAGTCATGGTAAAAGTTATGTCTATAGACTTATCGATATATCTATTATACCTAATCCATAGGCTTATTGGTAGGTGTTATGTATGTAGTTAATGCAATGTAGTACAAATGTAATGCAATCTAGTTTTTAGTGGTGAGAAGAGATTATGATGAATGTGATAGAGTGATTGAGGCCTTGAGGACTAGAGTCTAGAAAGTAAAAGAAGAGGCCTGGGATCATAATAATAAGGGATACTAAAATAAATTAAGATTGAAATCTTTGTGCTATTGGTATTATTTCTTGGTGAAAAGTTATCAACGAATGCCCTAAGTTTATTGGCTTAAGAAATATATTTATAAAATTTTTATGAAAGAAATAAAAAACAATTGAATTTTTTTTTTTTTATCATTTTTATATCATATCATATAGGGAAAAATTCCAAAACACCCCTTGAACTTTAAACTGGTGGCCAACACACTCTTTGAACTATTATTTTAGCCGATTTACATCCTTCAACTTTGTAAACCTGCCAAATTGATCTAGCCGTTAATTTCGCCGTTTATATCACTAACATCCAACAAATTGAAGAAGTGAGAAAAACCACCACCAACCTTATCCTCCATTCTCGCTATCAAGACCCACTCGCAGCCTCCACAACTAGAAAACTACCCTCCATTAATACCCAAAACAAAAACCCAGAGAAACAACTTGAAGTTCTCAACAAATACAGGAAAGAAATCTCAAGAAGGAAACTCACAATCAATCTCCTACAAGCAAAAACCAAAAACCAGAAAATTCCATTCCTCCTCACCAAAGAAATACCCGAACAACAAATACAACCAAAAACACCAGTTTTAGCGAAGAGGGTAGTGACGACGTCGGCTTGAATTTGCAGGAGGAAGAGGGTAGTTTCAGTGATGTAGCCACTCTCTCCCCTCAGTTTCTCTAACAATGTTATTGCTTATGAATGGCAAAATGTTATGAATAACAAAAAATTGTGTGGCGTGCAAGCTTTAAGCAAATTAAATAAAACAATAAAAAAAAAAATCCCAAAAGTTCATGACCACATGTTCACCCACGTGAATGAGCTTTCAAATCTCACATTTATTAAGCTTTATCTCCACTCTCATCACTTATCAGAAATCAAAAACTAACTCTTCTCTAGTTCTTCTCTAAACTCTGTTCTTATCGTCATTTCCTCTTCTTCTTCTTCTTCTTCTTCCTCTTTATTTTTTTATTTTTTTCCTCACCGAGCTCAGCATCCGTATTTGCCAAATCTTGAATTTCGACCGGAGCGGAATTGTATAAGTGACAGTAGTGATTTAAACGGAAAACTTAACAGATGGTTCAATTTGGCAGGTGTACAAAGTTCAATGAGTAAATTGGCTAAAATAAAAGTTCAGGGTTTGTATTGGCCACTAGTCCAAAGTTTAGGGGGTGTCTTGGTATTTTTCCCTATCATATAATACACTATATGATAAAAGTTGGGCTTAAAAGCCATAGTTATGCCATATAGTTGTACCAAATTGCAAAAATGGCACAAAAATCATGGATGCGTCAAATGATTACACCAAATTGCAGTAATTTTTAGATAGAAACAACACTTTATTTGTCTTTATCAATTTATTTAGATAAAATAATAGTAATTGTTTTAACAAAATATGCAACCTACATAAAATTTAGATAAAAGATTAAATTAGTTAGTTGGTGCCATACAACTACATCCTACAAACATGTCAATCTAAATATTATCAACAAAGCTTAAAATCAATAAGCTAAAAAAAAAAAGATTAAAAAAATAATGTAAATACTAAGTACTAGTATAATTTTATTTATAAGAGATAAAAAAATGTGTTTGCTACTATAATGCAAAAAATGTGTTTGGTACTATATTTCTAATAATGTCTTTTCAAAACTGAAAAAAGTGTTGTGAAAACACATATTTAAAGTACTCATAATGCAAAAATTGTGTTTATTAAAAAAAATAAGAGTGAAAAACAATATTATTGTCAATGAAGGTTAAGTTGACAATGATATCATTATAAATATTATTTTCAATTACTCACAAAGCCTATCGTGCACAAAGTCATGGTAATTATTTTCAGTGAAGTTTAGGGTGACGATGATATCAATATAAATATCATTTTCCATCATTTAAAGAGTGCATAAAGTCATGGTAAAAGTTATGTCTGTAGACTTATTGATATATCTATTGTACATTTATAATTTTCAATCACTTACCAAAGTCTATCATGCACAAAGTCGTGGTAATTATTGTCAATGAAGTTTAAGGTGACAATGATATCAGTATAAATATCATTTTCCATTACTTACAGGGTGCACAAAGTCAAGGTAAAAGTTATGTCTATATACTTTTCGATATATCTATTGTACATTTATAATTTTCAATCACTCATAGAGTCTATTGTGCACAGAGTTGAGGTAATTGTTGTCAATGAAGTTTAAGGTGACAATGATATCAATATAAATATCATTTTCCATCACTTACAGAGTGCACAAAGTCATGGTAAAAATTATGTATATAGACTTATCGATATATCTATTGCACCTAATCCATAGGCTTATGGGCAGATGTTATGTACGTAATTAATGCAATCTAGTATAGACTTTTCGATATATCTATTGTAAATTTATAATTTTCAATCACTCATAGAGTCTATTGTGCACAGAGTTGAGGTAATTATTGTCAATGAAGTTTAAGGTGACAATGATATCAATATAAATATCATTGTCCATCACTTAGGGAGTGCACAAAGTCATGGTAAAAATTATGTATGTAGACTTATCGATATATCTATTGCACCTAATCCATAGGCTTATGGGCAGATGTTATGTACGTAATTAATGCAATCTAGTATAGACTTTTCGATATATCTATTTTACATTTATAATTTTCAATCACTCATAGAGTCTATTGTGCACAGAGTTGAGGTAATTATTGACAATGAAGTTTAAGGTGACAATGATATCAATATAAATATCATTTTCCATCACTTAGGGAGTGCACAAAGTCATGGTAAAAATTATGTATGTAGACTTATCGATATATCTATTGCACCTAATCCATAGGCTTATGGGCAGATGTTATGTACGTAATTAATGCAATCTAGTATAGACTTTTCGATATATCTATTTTACATTTATAATTTTCAATCACTCATAGAGTCTATTGTGCACAGAGTTGAGGTAATTATTGACAATGAAGTTTAAGGTGACAATGATATCAATATAAATATCATTTTCCATCGCTTACGGAGTGCACAAAGTCATGGTAAAAATTATGTATGTAGACTTATCGATATATCTATTGCACCTAATCCATAGGCTTATGGGCAGATGTTATGTACGTAATTAATGCAATCTAGTATAGACTTTTCGATATATCTATTGTACATTTATAATTTTCAATCACTCATAGAGTCTATTGTGCACAGAGTTGAGGTAATTATTGTCAATGAAGTTTAAGGTGACAATGATATCAATATAAATATCATTTTCCATCACTTATGGAGTGCACAAAGTCATGGTAAAAATTATGTATGTGGACTTATCGATATATCTATTGCACCTAATCCATAGGCTTATGGGCAGATGTTATGTATGTAATTAATGCAATCTAGTACAAATGTAATGCAATCTTGATTTTAGTGACGGTTATGGTGAGAAGAGACTATGATGAATGTGATAGAGTGATTGAGGACTAGAGTTTGGAAAGTAAAAGAAGTCTAGGATCATAATAATAAGGGATACTAAGATAAATTAAGATTGAAATGTTTGTGCTATTGGTATTATTTCTTTGCGAAAAGTTATCAACAAATGACCTAAGTTTATTGTCTTAAGAAATATATTAGAAAAGTTTTATGGAAAAAGAAAAAAAAACGATTGATTTTTTTAATCGTTTTTTATATCATATCATATAATATACTATATAATATTAGTTGGACTTAGAAGCCATATTTACGCCATATAGCTATACCAAATTGCAAAAATGGCATAGAAATCGTGTATGCATCAAATGGTTACCAAATTAAAAAAAATGGCATAGAAATCATGGATGCATCAAATTATTACACCAGATTGCAGTAATTTTTAGATAGAAACAACACTTTATTTGTTTTTATCAATTTATTTAGATAAAATAATGGTAATTGTTTAACAAAATATGCAACCTACATAAATTTTATTTAAGAGATTAAATTAGTTAGTTGGTGCCATACAACTACATCTTACAATCATGTCTATCTAATTAAATATTATCAACAAAGCTTAAAATCAATAAGCTAAAATTAAAAGAGAAAAGATTAAAAAAATAACGTAAATATAAATACTATTAATTAAAAAAAAAAGAGATAAAAAATGAGTTTGGTACTATAGTGCAAAAAATGTGCTTGGTACTATATTTCTAATAATGTCTTTTCAAAAATGAAAAAAGTGTTGTGAAAACACGTATTTAAAGTACTCATAATGCAAAAAATGTGTTTGATACTATATTTCTAATAATGTCTTTTTAAAAGTGAAAAAACATAATTGTGTGTTTGGAATGTGTTTGTGTTTGTTTTAAGTGATGACATGTAGTCTAATAAGTGGGACCTCTAGTTTATAAAATATTTACAAAAGTGTAGTTGAATAACGTTGTTTAAAAATTGAAAACTAGTAAAAAGAGTTTTCTAAATTCAGTGCTTAAAAATACCTTAAATTGAGTATCGTAACTCAAATACTCCAATAAAAAATACCCCTACCAAATGGGTTGTTCTTTTAAAAACCAACAATTTTTAGTGTTTGAAAACATTAAAACTATCGTTTAAACACCTTGACCAAACGTGGGAAGAAAGAAAGACTGATATATTTGTGGGCATACCACAAAGACCATTACACAAAGGATTTAGATATGGTACAATACCTTGGGTATTGCACGATGCAATACACTAATTCATCTCACATTAATTTTTACCATATTATTTTTAAACTTCAACTTTTTAACTCTTTCACATTTTTTTTTAAACTTTTTTTAATTTAATTGTTGAAATTCAACTTTCAATCTTACCCATTCAATACTAATGCAGTAGGTGCAATACCTACCTGACTGCACAGAGATAATAGACGACTTGACTGGTAAAGTGATTCCCAGTTATTGGGGTCCACTCTAGGCCAATCAAATATATGTTAATATGTTATAGCCTGAACACGCGTGCCCTTACGTGTTCATTTTGATAAATCAAGACTTCAATTTATGTCTATATAAGCAATGTAATTCACTTCCTTGCATATTTAAGTTAGTTGTTAAAGGTACATTCTCAACCACCAAAAAAGAAAAAAGCTGTTAAAGACACTTTATTAATGGCGTCATTCTTGTGTTACTTGATGTCCACACGCTTGCTGTTTTTAATTCCACTGTTGCATGCTATTGCCACTAACTGTTTTGCTTCTAGGCAGCCAGTACTCTGCCATGATGATGAGATCTCTGCCTTGTTGCAATTCAAACAAAGCTTTCACTGGAACCTGAATTCTTGCTTTGATCCTTCTGATTATCCTCCCAAGATTTCATCTTGGAAAGTGGAAGGGGTAGACACAGATTGCTGCTCATGGGATGGTGTGGAGTGCAACGAGGAGACTGGTCGTTTGATTGGCCTTGACCTCAGTAGCAGCTGTCTCTATGGTTCTATGCTCTCCAACAGCAGCCTCTTCAACCTTGTTCGTCTCCAAAGGCTTAATCTTGCTTATAACCACTTCAATTCCTCTCAGATCCCATCTGGTTTCAGCCGTCTTTCTGGGTTGACATATCTCAACCTCTCCTCTTCATCGTTTTCTGGCCAAATTCCTTCAAATATTTCAGTGCTTTCCAAGTTAACATCCCTTGATCTGTCATTTAATTCTGAGCTACATCTCAGAAGTCTACAAGGTTTAGTTCAAAACTTAACCAACCTAGAAGATCTAAGTCTCTGGTTCGTTCAGATATCATCTCCAGTGCCAGAAATCTTAGGGAATTTGTCATGTTTGAGGACACTTTATTTGATTGGTTGCGGATTGCATGGAGAATTCCCTCCCGGAATTTTCAAGCTACCGAATCTACGTGATCTTTGGGTAAATGACAATCCAGATCTCATAGGCTATTTGCCTGAATTCTACTCGAGCAACCCCCTTAAAATTTTATCACTTGGTGGTACTAGTTTCTTCGGAAAACTGCCAGATTCAATTGGAAACCTTAATTCCTTGAATGAATTACAGATTTCGGATTGTAATTTCTCAGGTCCAATTCCATCTTCATTAGGTAACCTTACTCGACTCACTTATCTGATACTTTCTAATAACTCTTTTGTGGGCCAAATACCTTCCTCGTTGTCAAACCTTATTTCCTTGAATTATTTAAACTTCTCTTATTGTCAATTATCAGGGTCAATTCCACCTTCATTTGGTAATCTTACACAACTTACATATCTAGATCTCAGCAATAGCCTTATTAGAAGCTCAAACCCTTCTTCCTTTTCGTGGCTTGGGAAGTTGGGCAAACTTACTTATTTACGTCTTGAAGGAATCAATTTAACAATGGAGATTCCATCATCCTTCGTAAATCTAACCCAACTTAATTATTTGAGCATGTATAATAATCGATTAATGGGTCGAATCCCTTCTTGGCTTGCCAACTTGACTCAGTTAACTACCTTGTCCTTTTCGAATAATAAATTAGAAGGCTCAATTCCAATCTCAATTTTTGAACTCAAGAAACTTGAACGACTCATCCTTGACTCCAACCACTTGAGTGGCACAGTGACTTTGGAAATGTTTAACAATCTCAAATTTTTAACCATGCTATTTCTATCAATGAACAAAATATCATTCCTCACCAAAACCAGTACCAATGCAACACAAAATAAATTTGAGGTTTTAGGATTGGGTTCATGCAACTTGAGAAATTTCCCAAATTTCTTACGCAAACAAGACCAGTTGCGATGGCTAGACCTATCCTACAACAATATTCAAGGCCAAATACCCAAATGGGTATGGAACACATGTAAGGAAACTTTGTTGATTGTGAACTTCTCTCACAACTTTTTAACAGGCTTTGACCAGCATATGGACAATTTTCCATGGCCTCAAGTACAGAGTTTGGACATGAGTACCAATATGCTACAAGCATTACCCCAAATTCCACCACCATCCACCGTGGTTTACATGGTCGCTGACAACATGCTCCAAGGAGAAGTTTCACCATTGATCTGCAAACTTAGTTCTCTTCATTCCCTTGATTTGTCCAATAACAAATTCAGGGGCACACTTCCACACTGTTTGAGCAATCTGAGCAACTCTTTGAGCATATTGAATCTTCAAGGCAACAACTTTCATGGCATGGTTCCTCAACTATGTGCTAAGGGAAGTAGAATGAAGATGATTGACTTGAGCCAAAATCAATTTGAGGGGCTTCTACCAAGATCATTATCAAATTGCAAAATGCTAGAGATTCTAAATCTTGGAAGCAATCGGCTCAATGATGTTTTTCCCTCTTGGTTGGGTACACTTTCAGAACTCAGGGTACTAATTCTTCGACGTAATGGACTTTATGGTGTAGTGGGTAGTACTACAACCATCTTCGCATCTCCCAAGTTGCACGTTCTTGATCTTTCCTCAAATAAATTTACCGGTAAGTTGCCATTTGAATATTTCCAAAGTTGGAAGCATATGAAGAAAATTGATGCAGATAACTTCACATATATGCTGGGAATTACAAGTATTGCATCATGTGGTTTTACTGTGCTCCAATATTACCCTTACTCAATGACAATAATAAACAAAGGCAGGGAAATAATGTATTCAAAGATCATAGAAGTCTTCGCAGCTATTGATCTTTCAAGCAACGAATTCAATGGAAAGGTTTCAGAATTCATTGGGAATCTAAATGGCTTCCAATTGCTCAACCTTTCCAACAACAACCTCACTGGTCATATCCCACTGTCACTAGGAGACTTGACAACACTTGAGTCGCTTGACCTTTCTCAAAACAAACTCTCAGGACGAATACCTTGGCAACTAACGCAACTCACTTTCCTTGAATCATTTAATGTCTCACATAACCAACTCACAGGGCTTATACCTCGTGGTAATCAATTTGATACATTTGAGAATAGTTCTTTTGCTGGAAATTTAGGATTATGTGGAAATCCATTATCAAAGAAATGTGAAAATCATGAGCAAGCGTCTCTACCCTCTCCAGGCATTAGAGAAGTTCAAGACTCTTGGTTTCACATTGAATTTGATTGGAAAATAATCCTCCCGGGATATGTTAGTGGCCTCATAATCGGGGTGGTTGTTGGAAACGTTGTGACTGAGAAGATGCAACGTTGGTTTGTAAGAACTCGAAGAAGGCGACTTAAAAGGTGAAGGCATTCATACGGGTTTGAATCAGTCATGACGTGCTTCAAAGAATTTGATCTCTGTATTTGCATGTAGCACCTTTGTTATTTTCTACCTTTCATCTTTCTTGAGTTTCCTTTTCCTTTTTTCTTGTGCATATAATTTTTTGTCTTCACTTTTCAATTGTCACTTGTTTTCTCCTTTCTTGTTGTAAAAACGTTGTTATTACCGTATCTCCCACTCTTAAGAATATTTCTTTTACCAATTAAAAAATTGTTTCCAAGCACAAAGATCTATTTAGAAACATTGATTAGGGTCATTTGCCTCAATTTTTTGTAAAATCCCGTGAGCCCCTCCCATTGGTAGAACTCACAAACTGCCAATGTCTCACTGCATACACTTGATATACACGAGACCCTCTTGACTTGAGAAGAGATTGTAAGCTAGGTTTCATCATAGGCTTTGTAAATGGGCCTGGAGGTGTAATTTTAATGGGTTTGTCCTCCCTAATTGCCTCTCCCTATATAAATCATAGCCCTTGTATGGATGAAATCAATCCTTGGGTTTTGAAACGAAAAGGAAAAAAATAAGTGGCGAGATAATCTTACTTTGTATCTTTTAGGTTAATTCATTTAAGTGGTAATCATTGCTTATCCTTTATTATCTCTTCCTTGGGTGGATTTCTTATGGTAGTGAACTAATTAGAATGGAAAATTCCGGGCTGGTTTTAGGCAAAATGTAATAGAATTAATAACAATAGTAAAATCAAGAAAAATTAATATTTTAATCAAATGTAGTATAAAATAGATAATTTGATGTGAGATGTTTTGAAAAGTAAATATATTAAAATAGACTAGAAACTTTGCGCGAGCAAATTCAAATGCTCTTATATGCCATCTATTTTTTTTCTTATTGCTGGAAGCTCCTAAGCCAAAAATGATGACGTCATGATGTTCAATGTATCTAGAAGAAAGTTTATCATTGTGTAAACCTAGTGTCTATAAATAGGAGTTTTTTGCTAATATAAGGGTCCGTTTGGATATAGCTGAAAACAGAAAACAGAAAATACTGTAATAAAATAATTTTTAAATGTGTGAATAGTACTGCGGGACCTATTTTTAATACAAAGCAGCTGAAAAAGTGCGTGCAGTGCGTTTTGTCCCCTCAACATCTAAAATGCGGCCAAAAAAAAAAAATCTGCTGGAAAATGTTGAACGCTGGGCACGTTCAGCTATATCCAAACCAAGCCTAAAGCTTCTTGTTTCTAGTGAGAAACAAAGACAGAAGTTAGACAAGAAGGTTCAAAAGTTGCAACGATCATATTCACAACTTGAATGATGAAACTTAGCTGACAATCATGTCTCTCTCCCTTTCAATTATCTCAACCTTCCTATCCAGAGGGGATACAACGTTAAGAAGTTATTATTTTTATCTTATCGGATTGTTGAAATAATAAGTTAAGTTTTTAATGTTTCATCTCGAACATTCATATGTATTGGGTGCAGTACAATATTCTATGATCTGAATACAGTGAGGAGAACGGGACTTTTGTGGTTTTCTTTTATCTTTATGCAAAAAATTTCTCTTATGTTGAATTAACTGGCCATTTATCTTTCCGTACTAGCAATAAAAATGACAAAATTGACTATAGTGATTTTATTTTGATTGTTAAACACCAAAAACAATTGATTTAACAAAAGCCGCTAATGTTGGGAAATGCATATTAGTCAAATTCTCTGTTGGATTAAGATTAACGTCAAGGGATTTAAAGGGGATATATATAATTTGTTAGTTAGGGGAGTTAGGGGAGGAAGAATTGAACTCTATAGACCTCTGATGGAGACATCGAGGGTGTTAATTGAGTTACAAGTTGTCAATTTGTACCGAACCAGCCAATTCTGTTGGTATTTGGCGTACCAGTACCAGGCCAAAAAATAAACACAGTTGTTTCTAATGGTATAAATATGAACCATACCAAGTAATAAACAAGGTCGAAAAAAATAAACAGCTTCATTCTCGCTCTTTCCTCCCATCGATGTTGACTCCCTAATTAATTTCTTAGCCTCTTGCTAGCATGGCTCCTCCCTTAAATTGCAAAACCTCCTTCTTCTTCTAACTCTAAATTGTAGAATTGGCGTATCACTCCTCTCTCTCTCTCTCTCTCTCTCTCTCTCTCTCTCTCTCTTGGTTTTGAGCAACTCTCAAGCCTTTTTTTGGTTGAACTCTCAAGCCAATTTAAATCAATATGTCTAGCAGCACAATAATATTCATAAATATCAATGTGACAAATTTTTAATAATGGACAATAAAATAATTTCAATAGTAAGTTGATGTGAGATGTTGAAGTATCAAGAAGCAGAACACGTCTACTTTTAGAAAATAAGAAACAAAGCATATTTACTTCTGAAAATAACCTCAAATTCACAAGAGTTTCTTGGAACAGGAATTCAACTTTTTTTAATATATATATATATATATATATATATAAACCTAACTTGGGAGTTATAACTATTCGAAAATCCAACAGCAAGTAATTGAACTTGGCGGAGACAAGAAAAGCCCAAAACCAAACAAAAACAAACAGTGAAGTTCTAAATTCAAAATTCTACTCTCAACTAGAACAATCTAACACCAAATTCCAAACATACCTCCTCATAACCCTCCAAAACCTCTAAATTCCCAAACACCCCCCATTCTCTCTGAGCAAAACCCCCAAATTCAATGGTGAGTAGTGTTACCTTGAAAAAATATGATGGTATACAGTACAGGAACATGTATGCGGTAGATCACTTACCATGGAATAAGGTGTAAATGGGATAGACTTATATAGCTTATATAAGTTACTTTATTTTAAATGAATATGACATCACGTTTCAAGTGTAAAACTGGTTTCTTATTCATCTATTTCTCTTTTCCCTTCTTCTGGCAATTTGTGACTATTGTCTAATTTATCACATCAGGAAAAAAAAAATCCAATTTAGGAACAACAACAACAACAATAATAATAGTAAGTATTAGGGAAGATGCAACTACATGTCCTATGTGTCTAGCAAACTGGGGTAGCATTTGAGACATTGAACTCTAAGAGAACATATGTGTTTCCTCCTGCCTACTGGCGAAGAGAAAACTTGCATTTGACAAATACGACTAATGGAATTTTCTTTTAAAGCATGAAGAAACTAATAAACATTGAAACTATACATGGTGCATGGCATAGATATAAACAATAGTATAAGGCTATTCATTGTATTCATTAAAAAAAAAAAAGATTTCTCGATTATTGCAAGATACCTGGAAGGATAACTATAGTGTGGACATCTAACACTAAGATTAAGATTTTTTGAAACACATGGCGCAAAATTGAGCTCCAATTATTGATTCTAATTAAATTTTATCTAAGTTTTGGCTTTTAATATGTGTGTATATATATATATATATTATGGTTAAAATAAGGTTTATATCATAGTTCAAAAAGCTGGGCCAAACTAGTCAGTTCAACCATGAACTGGGCACCAATCCGATCTTGTAAAACCTCCCAAAATTGGTAAAAATGGGGAACCGGGAGCAAGAGCGGTTCTTTGACTGTACTAGTTTTTAAAAACATTGTTATATATAAGGACATAGAATCAAACCTGGAAACCATATCTGTAAATTTCATAATAGAGTATTAAATTTTTAATCTCTCAAGGGTCAATTGAAACTTTCTGGTTGAATCTTCAATCTCTCTTGATTGATTGTTGGAATTCATACGAGCAGGTCTTCATACTTACATGATGAATAGATGCTTCAAAATTTCAACCTTTATATTGCCCCTACAAGATGAAAATGGCCAAATACCACCATTTTGCAAAATATCAAAAAAAACACCGTTTTGGAACTTATTAGTGATCTACCACTTTTCTAGTACTCGAGTTTTACAAACTCAAGTTCTAAATGGTACTTGAGTTTGTGAAACTTGAGTTGCTAGAAGTTTTGCCACCGTGGCACTGTTGACTTGGAATTTGTGCAATTAAAAAAAATAATGTGGTACTTGAGCTTGGTAAACTCGAGTTTCATACAATACAATACTCGAGCATACCAAGCTCGAAATGTTTATGTTTATTTTTTTTTTACGGTACTTGAGCTCACCAAGCTCGAGTTTCTTGTAATATGGAACTTGAGTTCCTTATAACTTTTTTTTTTTTTTGTGGATAATCATCAAATGAACATAAACATAAAAATAAGTAGTTTTCTTGTTTATGTTTTTATTTATTTAAATAGAAGCATTGTAAAATATAGAGATTTTAATTTCAAAGTATGAATTTTTAGGCCACTCATACCCTTTGTTCATTCATTTTTAGCACACTCATCAATTTCTTACTTCTTGGAAGCGTTATGGTCAAATGAGTTAAAATATTGGGGTTAAAATGAGAAATTAAAACAACATGTAAAAGAAAAATCTCACTCCATTTTTAGCCATGGGCACACCGAAAGAAGTTTAAGCTACATAAATTTTTCACTGTTTTTTCATAAAACACCTAATGAAATTGTGTTTTCTAAATTTAAAAGCCAAATCTAAATGTTTTTTCATGTTTGAATTTCACAATAATCGAATATCTTTTTTTGCATTAATTAAAACAGTTCATAATTTTCTCATAAAAATTGTTCACTGTTTTCTGCATAAACTATTTTTAGCATTCTACATAAAATTATTTCCTGTTCAATATTATTTAAAAAATTGTTCACTCTCTTTTTTGTATAAATTATTCTCTGTTCACTGCATAAATTTTTCACTGTTTTCTCATAAAACACCTAGTGAATTTCATTTATCTGTTCACGCATGAGGTGCTATTGTCGTGTGCCTAACCCGATGAAGAGAAAATCGAGTTTAGTAATGAATACTTGCAATAATGGACATCTCACCCCCAAAATTGATGCATAAACTTTTCAAGGATGCTCTGCATCCTTGAAAACGGTGCATTTCAAAGGGTTGTATATTTGTGTATTCACATGAGTGTGGATGGGTACTTCTGGTCAGGGCTCAATAGTGTCGAGCTGTTAAGCAGCACATGTAGAACTGTTTATTATCTTTGGTCATTTTCAAGGATGCTAGTCAAAACGCTCTTCCCATAATCTGTGATTACTGGTTAGAAGTAATAGCACATGGGTACTTTTGGTTAGAGCTCAACAATGTTGAGCTGTTTATTATCTTTGATCATTTTCAAGGATGCTAGTCAAAATGCTCTTCCCATAATCCGTGACTATTGGTTAAAAGTAATAGCACATGGTAAAGCCATCTTGAACCTTGGAACTAAGCTGTCAAAGAATCATATCTCATAAATATGTACATTAAAAGCATCACTTTGCTCTCAGAACCATCACTCTTACAAATTAAGCAGCCCCACAGCCTAAAACACTGAAATATCTCTTGTAATCATAGCCAATTACTGTTACGTGACAGATTATGAATACATATTTACTCGACTGTTCGATCAAACATCATGGTCATATATGTTTGATTATGGGAGCTAAATCAAAGACTCGCTAGTCTGAAGTGAAGCCCAACTGGAACTAACTTTTAAATCTGTTATAACTTTGTTATTGGTGACTTGAGCTCCCTGTTATATATGTTTAATCTACTTTTATGATCACTTTTTATGTTTTTTTGGTATAGCCATTACGAACCATCAATTTTATGTTCTCTTTTCACATGAATAAAGATGATATGACTCGGCAGTGTGTGAAACAGTGGCAAGCTATTGAGCAACACATGCAAAACTGTGAACATCAATGTAGCAATGGTGGACACAGCTCACCCCCAAAATTGATGCATAAACTTTCTAGGGATGCTCTGCATCCTTGAAAACAGCACATTGCAAAAGGTTACATATCTGTATATTCAGGTGGCGAGTCCTTGCTTTAGGAGCCATATGGTTTTTCTGTGAAAGAGTGGTTGGTCTATGTGGTTTGGATGAGTCTGTTTGTATTGAACCTATTAAATTTTGCTACAAGTAATATATAATAAATCTAATTTGGGTGATACGTGCTATGTTTGTAACATTTCAAATTACACAAATAGAACATTGGAAACATCAACATATCTAATTGAAGGCATTTCACTTCCTAAGGTGTTTCCTACATTACAAAGCAGAGAACATTGTCCAACCAAAGCACAAAAATCATATGTAACAACAAATAACAGCAGGGAAAAAATGAGAAAGTGATTTCATATAAACTTAGCCAAAACTAATGAACAATTAATTTTTAGATTTGCAAAATTTGAATGTAAATAATCACCAGTTGTCAAACATTAACAACATTCTGTATTACACAAAATGTGTAGACATTAGCAACGTCTAATTGTGGTAGGTAGAAATTTTTGGAAAACATCATTGCTTGAATCTGAGAAGTTTGAAATATATCTTTTATCATCTAACGCAGTAACTTCATTGATAGACTTGATGGCTCGCTCTTGCTTCTTCCCCTTTAGATGCTTCCTAGTTTTTTGAATTGCATGAAAACAGTCTAGTCGCCTTTGCATTTGATTGTTCTCTTATTCAAGATGAGCAAGTATGTTGGCAGGTTCATCTCTAAGTAACTCGGCTGAGCGTGCCTTAGGAACTCGTAACTCGTGCCATTGACAATACACCTCCAACTCACACCTCTTCTCGTATAGGGTTAACCATGGTGGTTTTGCTACGATGAACTCTATTGCGGTAATATCTATACTTAGTTTTGTAGATTTGCCGAACATGATGTGCCCGATACTTTCAAGACTCTCGTACTTGTATATTGACATATTAACAAAATCTCTCTTCTTTCCAACCCATTTCCTTCCATAGTGGTCTGTGTATGTCTGTAGTTGTTGATCTGCTAGAACTTGTGATAATCCATTTGTTGAAGTAGATCCAAACTTGTTTCGCATTGTACAATTTGATGTTGAGGCGTTACGACTCATAGCTTAGACAATCTATGAAAGTAGTGGAGGTAGAAATAAGATCATTATTGTGGTGCATTTATAACCTCATTTTATGTTCCAATCATTATAATTTCAGTTATTAGGGCTTGTCATGTCAATATAGGCAGTAAAAATACTATACGAAGAGGATTTTAAATGTTCCCAATATCACAATGAGATTTGAAGATGTAAGCGGTAGCTGCAGTGTTCTTGAACAGAGCATCATATTTAATTGACACAGTGCTATGTCCCTGGCACCAGGGTATGATTATTCATATATTTAAATATTCACATGAATGTGGATGATATGATTGGACAGAGTGTGAAATAGTGCCGAGCTGTTGAGCAGCACGTGTGAAACAGTGGCATCTATTGGTGCATGTGGTTCGTATGACTATAGTTGGTGCTACAATAGCGAGATAGTGACGTGTCTTCAAAAAACTACTCATGCCACAGTTGGTGCTACATCATGTTTACTGTATATTCTAATCTACTTATTGCATTCATAAAATCTATTTTCTGCATTAATTAAAACTGTTTATTATTTTCTGCATAAACTACTTTTAGCATTCTGCATAAAATTATTTTCTGGTCAGCATTATTTAAAAAATTGTTCCCTATTTTTTCTACATAAATTATTCACTGTTCACTACATGTTTACATACAACAAACATCTTTACATACAACCTTATAACTATACGATTCGTCCAAAAAAGGCATAATAACTACTTTTGTCTGTATAGTAAGATTATTAGTTACTCTTTGGATTTATTCGAGGCAATTACCATTAGGTGATTTATACGAATCATTTATTTTTCTTTCATGGAGTTTGTCCATTATTCATATGTTTACATATTTTTAAAAAAAAAAAAAAAAAAACACAAACACAAAAACCATTTAAGTGCAATAATTGCGCCAATGCTAAAAATAGTTTATGCAGAAAATAGTGAACAATTTTTATGAGAAAACAGTGAATACTTTTAATTAATGCAAAAACAGATTTTATTAATGTAGAAATAGATTTTATCAATGTAGAAAAATAGATTCAATTATTGTGAAATTCAAACATGAAAAAGCATTCAGATTTAGCTTTTAAATTTAAAAAACACGACTTCACTAGGTGCTTTATGAGAAAACAGTGAACAATTTATGCAGTGAACAGAGAATAATTTATGCAGAAAAGAGTGAACAATTTTTTAAATAATGCTGAACAGAAAATAATTTTATGCAGAATGCTAGAAATAGTTTATGTAGAAAACAATGAACAATTTTTATGAGAAAACAATGAATGGTTTTAATTAATGCAGAAAACAAGTTTTATGAATGCAGAAACAGATTTTATCAAAAAAATTTTATCAACGTAGAAAAATAGATTTGATTATTTTGAAATTCAAACATGAAAAAACATTCAAATTTGGCTTTTAAATTTAGAAAACTCGATTCCACTAAGTGTTTTATGAGAAAACAGTGAACAATTTATGCAGTGAACAGAGAATAATTTATGCAGAAAAGAGAGTGAACAATTTTTTAAATAATGCTGAACAGAAAATAATTTTATACAAAATGCTAGAAATAGTTTATGTAGAAAACAGTGAACAATGTTTATGAGAAAATAATAAACAGTTTTAATTAATGTAGAAAACATATTTTATGAATGTAGTAAGCAGATTTAAAGATACAGTAAACACGATGTGCAAAGAGCAAATTTTATTAATGTAGAGACAAATTTTATCAATGCAGAAAAATAGATACGATTATTGTGAAATTCAAACATGAAAAAGCATTCAGATTTGGCTTTTAAATTTAGAAAACACGGTTTTACTAGGTGTTTTATGAGAAAACAGCGAACAATTTATGCAGTAAGCAGAAACTAATTTATGCAGAAAAGAGTGAACAATATTTTAAATAATGCTAAACAGAAATAATTTTATGCAGAATGCTAGAAATAGTTTATATAGAAAACAGTGAACAATTTTTATGAGAAAACAACAAACAGTTTTAATTAATGCAGAAAACATATTTTATGAATATAGTAAGAAGATTTGAATATACAGTAAATATGATGTTCATAGAGCAAATTTTATTAAAGTAGAAATAGATTTTATCAATGCAAAAAAAGAAAAAAAAAAGATTCAATTATTGTGAAATTCAAACATGAAAAATCATTCAGATTTGACTTTTAAATTTAGAAAACACTATTTCACTAGGTGTTTTAGGAGAAAATAGTGAACAATTTATATAGCTTAAACTTCTTTTGGTGTGCCCATGGCTAAAAATAGAGTGAGATTTTTCTTTTATACGTTGTTTTAATTTCTCATTTTAACCCTAATATTTTAACCAATTTGACCATAACGCTTTTGAGAAGTAAGAAATTGATGAGTTGTTAAAAATGAACTCATCAATTTCTATATTTTACAATGATTCTACTTAAATAAATAAAAACATAAAAAAAAAAACTACTTATTTTTATGTTTATGTTTATTTCTCGATTATCCCCCCCAAAAAAAAAGTTATAAGGAACTCAAGTTTAACAAACTTGAGCTGGCTGAGCTCGAGTACCGTAGGCAAAATATAAACATAAACATTTTATTTACAAAGAACTCTAGCATGGTATACTCGAGTATTGTTGCATGGAACTTGAGTTTACCAAGCTCGAATACCACATTATTTTTTTTAATTGCACAAATTCCAAGTCAGCAGTGCCACGGTGGCAAAACTTCTAGGAAGTCGAGTTGTATAAACTTGAGTACCATTTAGATCTCGAGTTTGTAAAACTCAAGTACTAGAAAAGTGGTAGATCACTAGTAAGTTCCGAAACCGTGCTTTTTTGCTACAAATTTTGCAAAATGGTGGTATTTGGTCATTTTCACCGCCCCTACAAATTACAATGTAACAACCCAAATTACAAATAAATTTGTTATGAAATGAGCCAACACTAAAAATCATAACAAATTGCCCCCTTGGAGATTTTATGACAGAACACCATAATATGGACTCAAAAACAAATGCAAGCCTATGAAAGACAATAAACTCGACTTACACCTAAGCTAGAAACCGAGACACGATACTAGACGAACTATAAGTCTTTCCTAGAATCAAGAACAAACCCCATAATAAATAAATAAAACCTCAACGAAATTTTGTTGTTTATCCTCCTCCCCCCCCCCCCCCCCAAAATCCTCCTTAAACGCATTAAATACATAATATAAAAAATAATAAAATGATCAAGCATACAATAGTTGAACCACAGAAATTGACCATACACTAATAGTCTTGATTTTAATAAACTGATCAATCAATCAAGGGATTCATCATACAAATATATTAATTAATCAAGCATAACATGGTAATTAAACTCAACATGCTTAACATTAAAAAACGGTTACGCACCTCAGCAAGAGTCAAACCAAAATACATAGAATTGAAACATAAAAAATGTTTAAAGATTAAAAAAGCACATCATGTTAACCGGTAACTCTCTAACACACAAAGAAATATTTTGTCTCCCTTAATATATAGTTACATACTCCCCTTAACCTGCATATTTAAAACTGTTAGGTTCTAAGTACTTAGGAACTAATGTATTAGAACTCTAATAAGTACTTAGGAACTAATGTATTAGAACTCTAATCTGTAATATTGGCAAACCATGATCAAAACATTTAAGTCGTGTTTAGACTGCTCAAAGTATGTGTCTTTAATATAAAGTTGGAATCGAGTTAACTGCAGAAGTTATTGTGCATTTCTGCCTAATTCGATCGATCGAAAATTAGACTCAACCGATCGAAAGTCATGCAGATTGTTTTTTTCTGTAGAATTTCCAACATAGCCCTAAGCCCATATAACGTGTAGGGTTTTATGTTTTGCCCTAGATATAAAAGGCAAACCCTAACCACATTTTTTATGCTGCTGAGATTGTTGTTTGTGTGAATCTCTTGTGAGATCTAAGAGATGCTTGCCTTCACACAAGCTTAGGATTATCAAAAAGGAGATTTCTTTGAGAACTTGATGATCATTCAGTTGCTACCATAAGAGCTTAAAGATACATAAGCGGGAGTGCTTGTACTTGCTGGAGAATCCAAGAAAGAAGGAGTCCGTGGTCTCGAAGTTAGCACGTGGTCGTGTCAATAAGTTTTCTACTGGTGGGTAGCAATAGGATGTTAGTGGTCTAAGTTGTTATTGTACAAATTTCGATTCTTTCATAGTGGATTCAGGTTTACCTTGAAGATAGCTAGGTTAAGTTCTCCCCAGATTTTTTACTGGTTTAGTTTTCCTGAGTCATGATATGATTGTTTTGTGTTAACCTAGACTTGCATAATTTATCTAAGTTAATAACTTGGCTAATTAACTAGGTTAAACTGATTGTTTTAAGGGGTCTAAATTCTATCAAAAATAATCTAATCTAACTATCTCCCCTTAAATTATTTTTCCTCCTCATGTCACTTTAGTAAATTGTGGATATATGGGCCAAGTTTTGACATTGCTTTTATTTCCACTTCTCATAATATGTCACTTTAGTAAATTGTATGTTGGGCTCAACATTGCAAGTAATGCAATAGGTTTTCCTTATGACTACAAATGTACAATATGAAATTTTTTCAAATCAATGTTTGAATCAAATAATCTACTGAGAAGATTGCATAATAAGAAAGTTGCATGGTACAGTTATCTAGTAAGTAGTAACATTTCCATAGCACAAGAGGTCATAAATCTAGAGCTTTCAAAAAGTTACCCTAAAATCCAAATTTAGAATAGTCTTATCTAAATGAGAATAACTCATTCAAAAACTACATGTTAAATGACTTGTGTAGGATGAAGGTTTATTGGAGGTAGCCATTGGAGATTAGGCTAAATACCTCTACGGTATATATTATCCTCCTAACTACATCACACATATAATTAGCTTCTCTGGTCTGAATGATTATCATGGGTTCATGGCCTAAGCAATAATTTGGGATTTTCTTCAAAATACTATTTGGCCAACTTACATATACTCCTTTTGTGATTTACGTTACAAAACAAAGAAGGGGATTTCTCTTACATTTTCATATCCCCTATGGAAGAATATTGTTTTCAGCATCAAATAACATTTAGTATGAGCCCATTTTTTTTTCCGTAAACTAAATAAGACTTGTTGATTATCGAAATGTTCAAAGACTAGAAGACATATAGATGGTACATTCAGCTACTCTATTTCTGATGTATTATAGTCATTCTAGTGACAGTGTTGGATACATCTCACAATAAATTTTTATCCTCAAAGGATATCTGTAGAATACCTTAAGATTATTTCATTCCTAACCCTTACCTGATTTCGTTGCACATGGTAGAAATAAAACATATTCCTTATCAAATAAAATAATATTCCAGCAAATATGACAATGACCACTATCATCGATGTCTAAGCACCAATCAATCTTACCATTGTACCCCAATCTATTGGGTCTGCATCACCTTAACCCAATAAGTCCATAGGATTAGAAAAACACAAGATATGTGAGAAAGTACTTTACCACTATAGCATTCCAACGCCCATAGCACTTTTGATGCATCAGGATCAGGCAACTTCACACATAAATTATCAATACTTGCAAAGGTGTCCTAAGAAGAGAACAAATGGCCTGAAGATGTCAAGTCAGCAAGACTGATAAGTTGAAAAATCCCATTACAATATCTAACATGGTTAAAGAAACCACCTTACCTTCAAAAGCACATTGCATTGGACTTGGTTACCAGAAACTGTATAGACATCAAAGAAATTAGGCTCAAATGTAATGTACTGATAAGCTGACCGCAATGAATTGAGAGTGTGAAAAGCAAGCTGCAGGCATAAAATTAGTAAATAAACAAATCAACTCAATTACTTCAAACATGAATATGCAATATGGTACTTACAAATTATTAACTCATTTTTTACCCATCCTTATTTGCAGAAAACTAAAAGGGTAGTCCTAATTCTGCTGAAGTTTGATATAGATGATGGAGATATTTCAGAAGGAAAATCCAACAGAACAAAACACAAATTTCTAACCTCTTCACATAACTTAAACTACAAAAGACAAAAACCTTGAGCCTTCCATTCAATTATAGCGAACTATTGCTGCATAATATGTTTGAGGAAATCTCTTGAATTTTCAGCTACCCCAAAAAAAAAAATTCAAGTCTAGGCTTCAGAGCTTTTATTCTTTTGAATATCTTTTTTTTACTTTCTCTCTATTTTCTTGCCAACCAAACAAAGCTTCACTTGTGATTTTTTCACTCATCCAGCATAATTAATATAAATCAAGTCAAACATAACTCCTCACACACAATTCCAAAACTAATTAAATATTATTCTATGAAAGCATATTTATGCCCTTCTTTTTCCTTCATTTTCATAGCATCCAAACAGAGCTTCCACTCACTAATTTCTCACCCATCAAAGCATGATTCATAAAAAATCAAACCAAACACAATTTCCATACCCCCAATTCCATAAATAACAAATAATTTCGACATAAATCCCATTTATATGCTTTTTCAAAACCCTAATCAAAACACACCAAATCCCTAACAATGAGTTAAGTAATCAACATGAACACAGAGTAAATTATATGAGCCATTAAAAAAAAAGTATAAATAAGCCGATAATTAAAAAATCGAACCAATTGGATTAGATTTAAACAAATTAATTATAATTTTAGTAATTTATTCATATATATATATAATATACCTGAGAAGGAGAAGCTTGAATTGCAAGCTCGTTGCCGACACGTGCGAGGCACGTGATGCACCGAGCAAAGGTCTTGATTGCATTCCCGCTCAGACTCAGTTCCATTTTCGTGTGTCTCTCTCTGAACTCTGAAGTGAGAGAGAGAGAGAGAGAGAGAGAGAGAGAGAGAGAGAAGGCGCGCTTTGGCGGGAAGGGAGAAATGAATTTGTAGCGGGCTTGAATGTGGGCCGTCAGGTGGACTTTTATTCACAACTTTTTTTTTTGCTACAGTTCACTTACACAAACCCATTATTTTTACTTTACTACTCTGTCAATGGTAACTTGTGACAAGAAGTGAAATAATTTGTGGTTGTAGATTTTATTTTTTTTCCTTCGAGAAAACAGAAAAGTTACCAGCAATAAAAAGAACCTAAATCCATTTTAGTATGATAAATTTCTAACTCATGCTAGATTTTGATTAGACCTAACCTAGTTAAATAATTTTCTCTGTATTGGTTGTTAGTCACTTTTAATTGCAACTAAAAAAAGTACATTTCCAAATTTATATCCATTTATATACAAATCTAAAAGCTAAAGCGCAACAATTATTGTTACCATGTTTTTGCTGAGTCACATTAATGTAGCATTTTAGTTTATTTTGGTCTAGTTTGGTTCAATTTGGTCAATTCGATCAATTTGGTTAAATTCAGACCACTTCGATCCATTTTGGTACAGTTTGGTCCAGTTCGGTTTATTTGGTTTACTTCGGTCCAAAGGTCCATTTCGTCTAGTTTGGTCAATTTGACCCATTCCGTCTTGTTCGGTCAACTTTAGTCTATTTTAGTCTATTTTGATCTATTTTAATCCATTTTGGTCCACTTTGGCCTACTTCAGTCAATTCAGTCCACTTCGATGATGCTACTTGATTGACAATTACGTCACATTCTCAGCGTAATTTTGGTAAGTTCTTGATAAAATTGCATTTTTCTTATATTATAAAGTCTTGTATTTTATTATTAAATATAATTGATGAATTTACTTATATATGCTTATTCTTTAGGTCATTTTAAACATATAAACGATCAACCGTAAGTAAGGAGCACTAGAAACAAATTTCAACCGTACATTATATTATTTACAAAATATCTCATATTATATAATTATTGAATGTAAAATGCATTATATTTCCTTAAACATTTACTAAATTTAGAAAATCTAATATATTAAATAAACTATATTTTATTAGAAAATAATCACATCATTTTAAGAAGGGTCTGAGACTAACACTTACAAGTTTTATCTATTATTCGTATTTTTCACTTAACAAAAAAAAAACATAAAAAATCATCAAATTTTTCTGCACTATGACTAGTTTAATATAATGATGTAGAAGTTCAATAAAAGATCTAAATTTGATATTAATTATATTCTAATTTTCTGTCAAGTATAATACTATAATTCTAATTGGATTTTATATATGTACTCTAATTTTGTATCAAGTATACCTATAATTGAAAGCTATTTTTAACCCATTTAAAGCTACTTATAGGTTATTTGACTTCAGTCCAAATAAATTATTTCGAAGCTACTCCTAATCCATTTGAAACTAATCAATTTTTTATACAAAAATCGATTAATTATTGTCAACAACAAATTTTACTTTGGTCTAAAAATTTGGCTATTGCTTTGGAAAATATTTTTATAATAACTTATTTTAAAATATAATTGTGTGGGGTCTGAGGACCGAGGAAACTTAACTATGAAGCAATTTCCATAACTTGGGTTGAGGGGGGAAAACACGTCGCGAGGACTTCACCCACACGAGAAGGATGAAGGGATTAAGGCAACTGGTCTCTCCTAAAATCCCGAGAAGATTTGGTAGTAGGAGTGGGCATGGTGTAAGGAAGCTTCCTAAGAGGTACATTACCTGCCTCTGCATTTAATGTTCTCCACCAACCTTATCAGTTGCATTAATGTGAAAATAACCCCTGAACAGTAATCTTACAGTTAGCATTACCTTCTACCACCTTCATCAGAGCCTTGATGGGACAAGTATCCAGAGAGAAGGCTAAGAAACGGACAAGTGGAAGAATTAAAAAATAAATTCACTGTATTAACAAAAATGAAAATTATGTCAAGAATTTAAAGCTAAGTATATAAATTAACCACTAAACTAGCCATTTTTTCTTTAATAACTAACATGGAGAAATCAATCATTAGCAATTTGCATATTCCCCCAAATAATATTCTTACAAGATTCTTTTAAGAGCTGAAAAAATATTAATAATGAACCCCGATATTATTAAACATGGGTAGAATGTTATATATATATATATATCTAATAGTTTTTATTATGTGCTAAAAAAAAAAAAAGCCGTCATGATCTCATGTGAACCACACAGAAGATGAAAGAGTTATTCAACAGAAAGAGAAAATGGCAGAGTTTTCAGAGGAAACTATTGAAAGTTTGAAACACTTGTCATTGTGTATTTTAAACAAAAGTAGATTTTTAAGTTAAAAAAGTACTAGAGATAAGCCAAACCCTTTGAAATGTATACTTTAACTTCTTTCTTATTCCAAAGTTTTTAGCATGGCATGCTCTTGCCATGTTCATTCCAAATGATTATGCTTTTGATTTAGTTTTTACAGAAAAACTTGTCAGTTGATAATAGTTGACACAAGTATAATATGTGGAGAAATAACAACTTTGTAATTCTTCTCAGCCTTGGCAGTTAGTTTCCCCTAACTCCCTATGCTGTAGTAGTCCGTTTCCTTCCATTTGCGTGAAGATGACTGTTTTTCTTTCTAGTTTTTAGTCAGTTCCTTTATCTCTCAGGCTTGATTATCTATTTGCTGTTTCATATTTTTGGGGTACTATGGAGGATCTTGCTATATGTTGGAAAAAACTTTCCTTGTCTGATAAGGAGGGGAAGAAATTGGCCTTGGCAAAAAATAAGAAATGGATGGAGTTTGTTCTTGCAGCCAAGTTTCTTACAAAAAGGAATGTTAGTGTGGATGCAGTGGCTAAAGCATTTAGACCTTTATGGCGTACTAGTAATGATTTCTGTATTTGTGATGCGGGTGACAATCATCTACTCTTTACTTTTGAACTTGAATTTGATTTAGAAAAGGTCTTAATGGGAGAGCTATGGTCTTTTGATAGACATCTGGTTGTTCTGCAAAGATATGATGGGATATTGCCTATGGAAAAAGTGGATTTCTTAAAGTCGTCTTTCTGGGTTCAAATCCATAATCTTTCTTTTAGTTGTTTGACTCCTAATGTTGCTATGGAAATTGGTGAATCTTTGGGGACTGTTAACAAATCAGTAGGTATCTCAGACATGGTTGGCGGGAATTTAATGAGAATCTGAGTGCTTATTGATATAACAAGACCTCTGTGTCATGGCAGAATAATTTCTTTAGGTTTCAATGATGATCGATTTATCTCCATCAAGTATGAAAGGCTTTCCAATATCTGCTACTAGTGTGGAATGGTTTCTCATGATGACATAGACTGTCCTCTCTGGCTGAGTAGTAGGGGTTCATTGAGAGTTGGAGATCAATAATTTGGTCACTGGATCAGGGCTACACAAGTCAATCCATCTAGGAAAATTTGTCATGGATGTCAAAGGCTTTGAAAAGAAATACGCTCAAAGTAGTGTCTCAAGTCTTCCAGGTGCAAGTTATTCATCTGTGCATGATGGGATTCTAGCATTAAGGCCTTTTCCTGGAATGGTTGAAGAGGCAGAATGTAGTGCAGGGGTTGATTCGAAGATTGTCATAGAACTTCCTCTAGTGGGAGTTGCACAACAGATGGAACAGTTACAAAAAGTTATTCTGAATTTGAAGGAAGCTACAAATAAGGAAGAGAATATTATGATGCTTGAGAATAAAGAGCCAGTTTTTGCCAATGCTATTAATGAGGCTTTTGTGTCTTCAACATCATTAAATGGTAAGGGCTGTGTCACGAATTTGAATGCATTAAGGAGTTTGGGGTTGAATGGGAAAGAGGTTTCTAGTGTTGTGTAGGATTCAAAAGAATTTGGGATTAAGTTTCATCCTAAAAGTGAGTCGTCTTTCATTCTATCTTCTCACGGTGATAAGGATTGTCAAACACATCTGAATACTATTATGGCTATGATGAAGCAAGGGGGTCATCAAATGAATGCTAATCTAGTACGGGTTTCTGAAGCAAACTTTACACGGAGTTGGGTTGATAGTGGTATGGTACATGGAGGCAAGGATAAGCATAATTAAAGGTACAGAGCAAAGGGATAGTCCTGCTACTAAAGTCAAGCTGGAACGTGTAAACAAGGGTGGAGTTAAAAAAGGAAGATAGACTAGATTAAGCAGTAGAGTTGGTATGGATAATTTACAGACTAGCAGTCTTAACAGTTCAGGTACAAAACGTAATTTTTCTGGAACATATGAGGCTATAATTGAGGATACTGAGAAGGAGAAGCAACTTAAATTGGAGAAGGAACCAAATGAGCAATGTGATATCTTGGCTTCACAATTGGGATCGGCGGAGGCTGTTGAACAACCCCGCCAGGTCCAATGAGTCTTTTAAGTTGGAACTGTCGGGGGCTTGGGAACCAACGTACAGTTAACGCCTTGAAAAATATTGTCAAGGCACAAGTTCCCAATTTAGTTTTCCTAATGGAAACTAAATCTGATACAGGCTGGATGGAATATGTTCATGATCAATGTGAGTTTAGAAATGGTTTGTTTATGCCTAGTGATGGACCTAGTGGTGGCCTAGCTTTATTTTGGAGAAAGGAGGCTACAGTACACATTCAAAATTACTCATCTTCCCACATTGATGCATTTGTTGATGGAGGCGTTGATGGGTGATGACATCTTACAAGTTTTTATGGTAACCTAGAAACGTCTAGACGTTGTGAATCATGGTCTTTGCTTGTTATTGGTGATTTTAATGAATTGGTGGGTTTGTTTGAAAAGGAAGGTGGTGCTTCTAGACCTGCAAGTCAAATGGAACACTTTAGGGAAGTCATTGATGTGTGTGGACTTAAGGACCTTGGCTTCATTGGTTTCCGATTTACTTGGTTATATCAGAAATTTGATGGTTCACAGATTCGTGAAAGGTTGGATCGGGCTTTGGCTACATGTGGTTGGATGAGTAAGTTTCCTGCAGTAAAATTTTATCATCTTTCCTTTTCAGTTTTTGATCACTGTTCGCTAGCTTTGCATATTGTTCGAAGAAAAAAGAAATTCAGGTATCATAGGCCTTTTAAATTTGAGTCCATGTGGTTAAAAAATGAAAAATGTGAAGAGGTTGTTCAAAAAGCTTGGGATGAGGGACTTATGAGGGATTCAGCCTTCCCTTTAAATTCTTGTTTGGAGTCTTACCGTGTGAGTTTAGATGCATGGAATAAGAATGAATTTGGGCATGTGGGGCAGTAGAGTGCACAGTTATAGAAAACTCTTGAATGGTTGGAGTTACAGCCCACTTCTCCTTCAATCATTACTGAAGTGTAGAAAACAAGAGTTGAATTGAATTGTTGGTTGGAAAAGGATGATGCCATATGGTTATAGAGGTCTAGAATTAACTGGTTTAAAGAGGGAGATAGAAATACCAAGTACTTTCATTCTAAAGCTTCTGCTAGATATCAAAATAACTTATAACTTAATAGATGGTATGGAGGAATCGGATGGTAATTGGCAGGAGGATATTGGCATTGTGGAGGGGATAATTGTTGATTATTATTCAGCATTATTTTCATCTTCAAACCCAACTGATTTTATGGAGTTAATTGATGCTATGGAGCCTAAAAATACTAGTGCTATGAACCAAATGCTTCTTAGGGATTTCTAGGAATTTGAGGTGAAGACAGCTTAAAACAGATGTATCCTCTGAAAGCGCCTAGTCCAGATGGTATGCCCCTTCTCTTCTTTCAACATTTTTGGCCTTTAATTGGAAATGTTGTCACAAAAACAGCACTTGACTTTCTTAATTTTGGAATTGTACCTCCAAATTTAATGAAACTTATATTGTTTTAATTCCTAAAATTAAAGAGCTAAAAAAAGTTACTAATTATCGCTCAATTAGCTTGTGTAATGTTGTTTATAAGCTAGCCTTAAAGGAGATTACGAATAGATTGAAGAAGATTTTACCATCTATTATCAGTGACACTCAAAGCGCCTTTGTGCATGGAAGGTTACTTATTGACAATGTATTGGTGGCTTTTGAAACTATGCACCATATCAATATAAAAAAAGGGAGGCAAAAAAGGAGAGATGGCACTTAAATTGGATATGAGCAAAGCCTATGATAGGGTGGAATGAGGCTGCCTTGATAAAATTATGGAGAAATTGGGATTTGAGAGTAGATGGAGGAAGCTATTGTTGACATGCATCTCTACAGTTACTTACTCTATTCGGATTAATGGGAAACCACATGGGCATATAGTCCCTTCAAGGGGGTTAAGGCAGGGTGATCCATTATCTCCATATCTTTTTTGTTATGCGTTGAAGACCTTTTTGCTTTGATCAAGAAAGGAGTTGGTGAGGGTCAGCTAGAGGGTATTTTTGTTTGTAGGAGTGGGCCCAAATTATCTCACTTATTTTTTGCAAATGGCAGCCTTATTTTTTGTAAAGCATCATTGCAAGAATGTGGCTCCCTACAAAGGATTCTCCGGGTTTATGAGAGAGCTTCTGGCCAACAATTAAATAGAGCGAAGACTTCTCTTTTCTTTAGCTCGAATATAGATCATTTAGTTCAAGAGGAAATTAAACAAAGATTTGGAGCTCAAGTTATCAAGCAACATGAGAAAAATCTTGGTCTTCCTTCGCTGGTTGGAAGAAAAAAGCAAACTACTTTCAATGACATCAAGGAAAAACATGCAAAGAAGCTAGCTGGATGGAAGGAAAAATTGCTTTCTAAGGCAAGTAAGGAAATTTTGATTAAGGCAGTGGCACAGACAATACCAACTTATACTATGAGTTGTTTCAAACTTCCTGATACTCTCTGTGAGGAATTGACGAGTATGATTCGTAACTTTTGGTAAGGTCAAAGACAAGATGAAAGAAACTAAATTGGATGAGTTGGGATAAACTTTGCATGCCTAAGGTAGATAGGGGAATGGGATTTAAGCAACTGAAACCTTTCAATTTGGCTTCATTAGCCAAGCAAGGGTGGAGGTTGCAAATGGGTCAGAATTCTCTTGTTTATCATGTCTTTAAAGCAAAATATTTTGTAATTGTGATTTTGTAGAAGCTTCTCTTGGTGCTAACCTGCCATATGTATGGAGAAGTCTTATGGCTACTCAAAACCTTGTGCAAGATGGTCTAAGATGGCAGATTGGAAATGGGTTTAAGGTGCAAGTGTGGAAGGATAAATGACTGCCAAAATCTTCAACTTATAAAGTTGTTTCTCCTAGGCTAAATTCTCCATTGGATCTCCGAGCTTCTGAGCTCATTGATATGGAGAATAGGTGCTGGAATCTTCATTTGTTGTAGCAATTATTTCTACCGTTTGAGGTGGAGGAAATTAGCAGCATTCCACTTAGTAATTCAATTCCATCTGATAAGATACTCTGGACAAGGACTTCTAATGGCTTGTTTATGGCGTGCTTGCCGTGATATTCTTCCAACGAAAGCAAAGCTTAGGCGAAAAAAGGTATTATCTGATGATCTTTGTGAGGAATGTATGTTAGAGGCCGAAACTTCGGGCGATTTATTTTGGTCATGTCTCAGAGCTAAAAGGGTGTGGAGCTATTCTGGACTTTTTAATTCGAATTATGCAGTTCAGTTCAATAGCTTCATGGAGTTAGCATGGAAAATGATAATGGTTGACCATTGTGGTGACAGCTTCATGGAGGTCCGTTTATTTTGACTTTAATGATAGCTAGTTGCAAACTTGCGCGTTGCGTATGATATTTATTTTTATGGTGGTTTTATTAAAATTATTTTATACAATTTAAACTAATTAAATAAAGAGTAATGTATTTTTTAATTATATTTTTATTTATTGTAAGAATAATTATAAATGTAATATAGGAACAATCATAAATTTAATAATTTTTGCTGTACTAAAATGAAAAAAAATACAATTTTTCTCATAAATTCAAAAGGCAAGTTAACTAAAATATTTATTTTTTAATAAAAGTTATTTATACATTTTGTGAATCATTAAAAAGAATATAAAATTTAGAAATTATTCTTTTAGTTTTAAACAAACTTTCTCAAACTTATTTTTTCTGCCTACAATCCAAAACATTAAAAAAAGTAACTAAAAAAATTAATAAAACTTAACTATGATTAATTGGACCAATTAGGAAAACAATTTGTTGTTTATAATCTACTAAGGTTATTTTCTTTGTAGAAATTGTAATTTCGTCCACCCAAAACAGATTATCAAATAATCAATTATTAGCAAAATCTAAGAATTAAATTTTTATATATGCATTGGTATATAATAATAATAATAATAATAATAATAATAATAATAATAATAATAATAATTATTATTATTATTATTATTATTATTATTATTATTATTATTATTATTATTATTATTATTAAAGTAAAATTACGAAAGATTAAATTTGTTTCTCATCCAATAATTTTTGTTTAGCCAACCTTTGCTTTTCTCTAAATAAACTTTGTCCACCACAACTGATTAAAAAATAAATAAAAATGATTAAATTTTCATAGTTTAACATCTAAATTGAGCACTATAAAAATCATGCTATCAAATTACAAAAACTACCAAATTAAATTATTAAAATTATGCTATGTAGTAGAATAATATTATATTATTATATGCTATATTTAATAATTTATAAAGCAATAGGATAACATTTAACAATCAAAGAGAGAGAAAAAACACAACCATTAAAAAAAAACTGAATCCCATTAATCTAAAGTAGATTAAAAAATATAAAAAATTATCAACCTAAAGTGAAGATGCAAGAAAAATAAAAAATAAAAATCTACCCAAAAATTGAGAGAGAGAGAGAGAGAGAGAGAGAGAGAGAGAGAGAGAGAGAACCTTTTTTTTTTTTTTTGTAAGGGAAAACTATGCATAGAATGAAAGATATAGTGACAAATTTATAGTAAGAGCGTGTGAATACGAAGAGACAAAAATAGAGGAAGACGAAGGGAAAGATGAAGAATGATATTAATGTAGAGGGTAGTGGGATGATGAGAAAGTGAAGGAAGAAGAAAGGTTAGAGAAGTAGTGGGGAGATGAAAAGGTAAGGGAGGGAGAAAGGTTGGAGAAGTGTAAATATGAAATAAAAATGTTAAAAATAATTATAAAAAATTGAAAGAAAATAGATAATGACATAGACGCTGACGTGATGCAATGTGAGCACAGCAGTATTAAACGCTACGCTTCAGCTTTTAATAATATACTAGTCGCTAATCCGTATGATGCACAGAAAAATTCAAAAAAATGTTCAAGAAATTCATTTTCTTTTAATTCATCTTCCTCTATATTGATGAAAGCTATAAGATTAATTCCTAATATTCATGTAATTAAACAACAAATTTAAATGGTTAAATGTTGCAATTTTGATGAATCCATAATTATAACCTTTAAAATACTTCATGTTAGGACATATGTAGTTCAAGTTGTTAGCATATGTCGCTATTTTATGTAATTGGCTTATCCTTAGACAAAACGCACTTTACTTGTAATTTGGTAGATTTAGGATGTGTTTAACACTTCAAGAAACAGTGTTTCAAGATCTAGTGTTGAAGTCATCAAAGTTTGTCCAAGACACAAGCAAGGAAGTGCCAGTTTTTAAAGCTCGACACATACCTCGACACATACCTCGACACATGCATCTATCGAGCTTTAAGAAGCTGTTTTTTCCCGAGCCTCGACAGCTTCTCGACACCTCTATCTGTCGAGAATTAAAGAAAACAGATTTTCAATTCTGTTTCAAGTCCAATCCGTGAATGTGTCTTTGGGACTTCTTTTCTCCTAACCCTAGACATATAAAAAGATTATTTTAAGGGCTGTCAAGCTGATGCAAGTTGCACATTCATTCAGAACTTCTTGTTCATGCAATTTGTGATCTGAAAGACAAAGTTCGTGCCCTAGTTCATCTCTGATGATTTGAAGAACTTTGCAGCCAACTCTCTCTCTTTCTCTAGTTGGTGTTTGAAGTCGCGTACTGGGATCCGCGCATCTGGTTAGTCACGTACTTGGGAGCCGTGCATTGAAAGGAGAAACTGTCACTACAGAACAAGTCCAATTGGGTATTGGGGTAAGAGTTTAACTGTAGGTTGGTAAGGTACTTGGGATTCCTTGCTTGTAACTGCTTGTTGTGATAATAGTGGAGTTTCAGGAGTGGTGACCTTAAATCACCCGGTGGGGTTTTTGCCGTAAGGTTTTCCCCATTCGTGAACAAATCACCGTGTTATTTATTTTCCGCTGCATTACTTAGTTTGGTGATTTGTTTGTGCTACCACGTGATATTGCATGTTAATCTGATTAATTAATAACTGGGCTAATTAATTAATCTAAGTTATCACAAGGGGTCAACGCGTTTGTGGCCCGACACTTCATTCCAGAGTTACAAAAGTAAATTTATGAATATTTACTCCCCCTTCAGCAAGCACAATTATTTTCCAATTAAATCTCCTTTCAAACAGCGTTTCTCAATATTGGTACATTTTGTAGTTGGAAAAGAGATATGCAAGTCTAATGTTTAGTTCATATTGCAAAGTTACATGCTACATATAATTTGTTTCTAAATATTTGAAGATTGATATATTTAATGAGGCATGTTATATAAACTAAAAAAAATGTCAAATGTTTCTTGATATTCAATTGGTTGAAAACACAATCGGTGCTATCTAACAAATTTCCACTTTGAATTCATTAAATTTTATTAAAATGCAAAACCCCATTTAAGACTAACAAAAATTTGCTAAACTATCTAGCCATGCAACTATATGAATTGATAGTGTATATATTGTGTGCTGGAATGTGGATATGCATACACAAAACACACAAAATTAAAAAACAAATTTTGTGTTCCTACTTCTCTATAAAATCTAAAAGGGAATAAAAACAACCACCAAAGTTGAATAAAAATTGTATTTGAAAGCACAATGTAAAAGACATTTCTTATTAACTTATATCCCAAAATTTTAAGGAACATCTCAAGTAGTTTAGTAGCTAAACATAGCTTTTAGTCAAGAACTTTCAATATCTAGCCTAATTCACAATTTGTTTTTTTCAATAAGTAACCTAGTTTACATACATTACAGCTTAGCAACTAAGAGAAGACTTCCACTGAAACTTCCATGATAGCATCAAACCCCAAACTTGTCAACATGTGCTAATCCAAAATGGTTCCTCTTTCCTTTTAATTCAATTTTTCCACCATGTTCTATAATAAGTTACATACAATCATCATAGAAGTTTGAATCATAACTTGAGGCAAGTTTTCAAGAACTCCATAGAACTCCAATTTATAGTTTTCTTCCACTCTATGTGTGGGAGTGCACTATCAAGTACATAATTCAATGTAAACATTTGTCTCTAGTCTAGAAAAAAAAAAAAAAAAGGTAAATAATCATCAGTTGAATTATTTCCATTTAAAACAGAGTCTGGATGCATGTTTGATTCAATAACTCAGTACAAAAATAATTAATATGAGTGTCTTTGAATATATTATGTTAAACCTATGACTATAAATAGAATCTATATAAGATTTCAAAGAAACTATTACGCATTTACAGCTTAATGTAAAGGAAGAACAAAAACCTTGAGATAGAAGACAGGTAGCTCATTATCTTCATCTAAGTCCCCTCACATCACCATTCACATTCAGCAAAGCAATACGAACTACAAAACACAAACATAGAAAACTCATAAAATTTTCCCCACAAGTGAAACTACAGTAAAAATACAAAATAAGTTTGTCATCGAATCCTTAAAATTGAAACAATAAGCATCGAAAATTAATAAATCCGAGAGAGCTTTAAAAAAGACCATTAAGAACTCTCATCTAGAATAAGAAAATTGTGTTATTTCAATTTCAACTAACAAATCAAATAGCAAAGCTATATTAAGGGAGGGAAAGGAATTGAAACAAAAACATGCCTATAGACTACTTGGATGCTCATGGCCTTCATGTTGGACTTAAGTTTTACATGGCTTTGTTGTTAGACTCAAGTTGGATTCCTAGGCAGTAAAAGTTTATAAAATTTTCACACTATTACATTCCCCAAAATTCACCAAATTTGAAACAATATTCTACTTGCAAAATTTATGAACAAAAACACCAATAACTTACTCAAAATTTAAAAATTAACAAAATCAAAATTCATTTAAAAAAAAAATCTTTTTGGGTAAGCTCTATAAAATGAGCAAATTTAAGAGGAAGAGAGAGACTTATCATGCACAAAATCCCTAAGAAACTCAAGCCTACTGAATTTATAGCTAAAAATTATAAAAATTGAACCCCAAAAAAATAAAGAGAAGTAAAAATCCCATTTAGCCAAGCATAACATAATATTTAACTTCTCCAGCTAACATACTACATATATAGTAGTACATTCTTTTGAAGCAAACAAAAAAAACATAAGAAAGAACAAAGGAGGAAAAAAACTTCAAATGCAGTAATTAAATTATGCTTACTACCAAAAAAAAAAAAAAAAAGGAAAAAAAATAAACAATGAATAATGAATTATATGTAACCCTTGCTTAATGATGTAAAGCTACAAACATGAAAAAAAAAAAAAAAAACAAAATGCAAGCATCTACAATGAAAGAGGAAGTTATTAAGGTGTTCATCTCTTGTTTGAATAACTCTTGGCCTTCTCTGTAAGTTTATCTACTCTATTATCAATTTATCATAGTTGAATGTGGCCATACCTAATTACATGACAATTAAATCAATTAGACATTTAAATACATCCAATCAATGCAAAATCATATATATAAAAGAGGAAATGAGTATTATTGATTAAGGTACGGATAAAGGCTTCAGTACAATCCATAATGACCCTCCCACACAACTCAACAAGAAGCAAAACTACCAAATTGACACAGAAGATAGACGTACATATAACAAAGTCACATTTATTATGGCTACAATCTAAGGTTCAAATCATAAACTATCCATTATAGCATGGCAAGAATAATGTAAACCACATATGGAAATTGACCTGCAGGCTGCAGCTATTCAAAAACAATGAATCTTGATATGTTCCTTCTTTAGGGTGGAAACATTCTTCCTCTAATCCCCTTGAAGTTGTATAACCTTAACTTGATATAAGCCTAATAAAAATAATCACAGATTGGGGTAATTTTCCTTGCCCTAATTTCAGAGCTTTTCTCTACAGCCAATGACCACAACTAAAAATACAAAAAATTGCAGACCATAAACTCAATACCTAAACAGGAAAACATAAAATAATTAACCCTAAAATTTTTAAATATACATAGAAAATAAAATTTAAGTATACCCCGATGGCTCGTATAGAGAGGCAGCTAACAACTCCTTGCCATTAAAGTTGACGGTGGCCTTGAACTTGGGCCTATGGTCGGATCAATTTGCCTCTCGCAAAAGGATATGGATAGGAAACGAAGTGTTGATTGAACTACTGAAACACAAAAGAGAGAGAGCAATGCGTCCAATAATTGAAATTAGCAAAACCCACTACAAGGCTCCAAACCCATCAATCTAAGCAAATCATTTAGAAGAAACTCTCCCAAACGAAACATAAACAAAGGTGAAATACCTGAAGTGAATCATCCATTCTGAGCTCTTCTTTAAATATGCTGTTTTCTGATTCAATTAAATGAGGAGTTTTGAAACCGTGAAAGATAGGAAGAGTAAAAGGACAGGAGATAGTGATGAGGTATGAAGGAGCGATTCACTCAAGTAAGGAGAGGAAGAGACAAAGGGGGGAAGAGAGAGCTTGGCGTTAGAAAGCTGAAGGTCTAAAGTATTGAATTTGTCTTTGGAAGAGGGAGAGGTTGGTGTTAGTCATGCTGAAGGTCTGAAGTAGAACAAAGGGTTGGTGTTAAAGGAATAAAGGGTTAGGTTTGGGCTTAGACATTAACGTAATATTTATGTTTTGGGCTTTATGGTGGACATAGTTAAAGCTATAAAGATTGGGCTTTACTGTGGAGATATGGCTGAAAATCATTTTCTTTTTAATAGTATTTTAAAATTAGGGAAAAATTTAGTAAAAGTTTTTTTAAATTATAGGAGAAATTCAAGGAAAAAAATTGGAAATGACATGGTGGCTAATGTGGCTCAATAGGAGTGTAGCAACATTAAATGCTACGCTTCAGCTTTTAATAATATATAGATTGATATTGATTGATGAGTCCATTTGGATTGTTAACCACCTAACCTGTTTAATTGAATAGAAGCTACAATCAGATAATGCAAATGAAAGCTTAACACTTGACATCCCTAGTTTGGTTCGGCTAGATAATTATTTCAACTCACAATCAAAATCCATGAAATTTTTTAGAAGACTTTCTAGAGAGATTCCCACTTTCCCAGTTTTAACAAGATAGAGGATTGGGTTCGAGACTAATTGTATAGAGGTTCGGTACGCATGCACTTAGGTATCCAATTTGCATAGATCAAGACTCCAATTCATTGTTCATGTCTATATAAACAATATCTAGTTTCACTCCCTTCCATACTTAATTGTTAAAGATAATACATTATTATGCTGTCATCGAATATGTTGGTATCGCCTGCGGTACAGTTTTAAGCAAGACCTCTCTCCCTGCTTTCAAAATAAACTTTTCCTTCCATCCCGTGACTCGCTTAGCTATCCTTTCCTGGAGGTCTTTAAAGGTGCTCACTTTGTCTTTACCTCCCACCATTGGCAACCCCAGGTACTTCTCAAATTTTGTCACGACCTGGGTATCAACCATGGCCCGAATATCCTCCCTCACTCCTGGCTCAATATTAGGGCTGAAGAACAGAGTCGTTTTTTGCCTGTTGATTGCCTGTCTCGAGGCTTGCTCATATGCAGCTAGCATGTTTAGGAGGCAAGTGCACTCCATTGGGATGGCTAGACAAAATAATAGGCTATTGTCAGCAAAAAGATTTGATCCCCTGAGGCTGTTGTTTCTCTATATCTTTCAGAAGTAAGGATGAAATGCCTTCCACGCAGAATAGGAATAGGTAAGGTGACAGAGGGTCGCCTTTTTTAAACCCCAGGTCGAAGAGATGAATCCTCGAGGTTCACCATTGATCAGCACCATATAGCTTGTTGACTACACACATTGCATAGTGAGGTCCACCCACCTGGCTGAAAAGCCCATTTTCAATATGATATTCCTTAAAAACTCCCATTCCATGTGATCATAAGCTTTATTGATATCCAGTTTAACCGCCATATGCCCCACCCTTCCTTGTCTTCTGTTTCTTAATTTGCGAAGCATCTTATAAGCCACCTTCGTATTGTCAGTGATGAGCTTGTTAGGGACAAACGCGCTCTAAGCATTTGAGATGATGTACGATAGGATACCCTTCACTCTATTTGCCAATACTTTGCTCAGGCTAATAGGGCGATAGTCTGACATAGATTGGGGGTCCTTTCTCTTTGGTATGAGCAAAATATGGGTGAAGTTCATCTTGGTTAGCATATGGCCTGAGTTTAAGACAAATAGTATTGCCTCTGTGAAGGGACTGGTTCATCTCTTCCGTCACTACCCTGTCTACAACGTCTAGAACCCCATCGACATTTCTTGGGTTTGAGGTAGCAAAGATGTTTTTGAAATACTCCTTAGCTATCTCACCCATGTTTTGCTCACCCGTCCTCCAAACCCCTTTTCTATCTATCAACCCCTTTGTCTAGTTTTTTCTTCGGCGTTGGCTGGCCTGTTAATGGAAAAACTTTGTGTTCTTGTCACCTGGAGGGAGCCATATTGCTCTAGATCACTGCCTCCAAAACATTTCTCCCTAGTGTAGCAAAGTATTTATTTCCTCCCGAAGTATGTTAATTTATGCCAGGTTGTTTCCGTATCCGGTGTTGGCCATAGCCGTGAGTGCATCTTGTTTTTCCTCAATCTGAATTCTAGCATTGGCAAACACCTCTCGGCTCCATGCCACCAGTTTCGTTCTACAACGATTAATCTTCTCAAAGAGCTTGAACTTAGGGCTTCCATTGGGTGGTTGGTAGCTCCATGCTTCCCTGATCACCTCCTCACATCCCTCATGTGCCACCTAACGTTCGACAAAATGGTGGAGATGCTTACACCTGGTATGTCCCTATTGAGCAAAGCATTGAGTATTTAGCAGTAGTGGGTCGTGATCAAAATAAGATACCAGCAGGTGAGCTATTTTTGCTGATGGGAACATGCTTCACCACTCTGACAATGCACATGCTCTATCCAATCTTACTTCTACAAAGGCTTCACCAAGTCTGCCATTACGCCAAGTGAAAGGGTACCTATGGTACCCTAGGTCTTTTAGCCCACAATGCAACAAGGTTTCTTTGAAAGCCAACATAGGCGCTAAGGGTTTTGGGGTACCTCCGTGCTTCTCGAAAGAGTGAAGTATTTCGTTGTAGTCACCTACGCAAACCCATGGCAAGGAAGCTCTTGCATGCAGGTGTCTAAGGATTCTCCATGATTCATGCTTTATGTGTCCTTCTAGTCGTCCATAGAAGCCCATTATCCTCCAAGGTGGTTTATCGACAGACTTGATGTGTGCATCGATATGCTTAGGAGAGAACGTTTGAATGTGAAGGTCACGCTTTGCCTTCCAAAATAAGCCCAAACCTCCACTTTGGCCATCACTCAGGACAACCTTGACTGCTTAAAAATTCAAGTAATAGCAAAGTTTACGCATTTCTGTGATAGACCGCTTGTCTCCATAAGGAACAAAACGGTGAGTCATTTACTTCTCACCATGTTAGTGAGTACATTTACTGCGCGTTAGTTCTCACGTCCCCAACAATTCCAACTTATAATAATTATTGCAATCAGCGGGCTGCTTTGCAGCCTCCACCATTGGTGAGGTTGGATAGGGAGAGCCCACATCCAATCTGGTTTTCTTTTCTTTTCCATGAGTTGCATCTTTGATCTCCACTCCACTCTCAGCCCACTCTCTCTTGAGGCCCACCTTCGTTATTGTCTCACTTTCATGTTCCATGCCATCCCGATACGGTCCAAGTGCAAGTCTAGTCCACGTTGTTTGCTTTGTTTGAGAGTGTGGCTTAGTAACCACGTGACTTGCTTGTTCACTAATAATGCTCCCCTCCACGTGAGTTGTATGGTTCTTTAAGAAGTGTGGCTTAGTAACCACGTGACTTGCATGCTCACAAATCAAGCTCCCTTCCACGTAGGGATCTCAATTTAGATCCGGCCCGTGGATACCCGGCCCGATCCAACCCTAATGGGCCGAATTTTACCCGGTCCGATAAAGAAAAGGGTCGGATATGGGTTTTAAAAAAAAAATCCGAATCGAGTCCGGGTCGGGTTCGGATTTTATTAAAAAATCCGAAACTCGGCCCGAATAAATACCCGGATATGTTAAATTGCCAAACCCCCCCTATATATATATATAAAAGCTTTGTAACCCTAATTCACTACCCTACCAAGCCCAGCCGCCCCTCTTATTTCCAATTTCCCATCTGTCCTCAGCTTCAAGCCTCAGCCCCTCACACCCTTAGCTCATCAGTCATCACGCCTCAGCCCCGTCACACCCTCAGCTCATCTCACCTCAGCCCCGCACTCTCCTTTCTCACTCTCGCTCACTCTTCTCTCATGTCTCGCCGTCAGCCTCTTTATGATCTCTGCCTCTCTCATGTCTCACGCCGTCACGCCGTCAGCCTCTCTCATGTCTCTGCTTGACTCATGTCTCACTAACTCACTTTTTTTGCCGAAGGAGATGAAGATGAAATTCTAATATTCTCGCCGCAAAGATTCTTGGTCTCACTCTCTCATGCTCTCATGTTCTTCTTCCATTTTTTCTTTATTTGATTAGTGGGTTTGGAGATTTAGATTCTCTTTGTTTAACCTATGGGTTTGGAGATTTAGATTCTATTTAGTTTATGTGAATAGTTTGATTTCAAATGTATGTGGTTTCTGTGAAAAGAAATTGGAATGGGTATGGTGGATTTGATTGAAATTTATTTGGATTTGTAATTTGTGCTATACTGCTGCTGTGATTTTTTTCTTAGGAAAACAAATTTTTTTTTAATTATTGGGCCATGGATTGGGCCACTGTTAGGGGCTGAAGATTGGGCCTGTAATGGCCTGGCTGGGCGGGGCCGCGGGGCCCGTGAAGCCCGAAGGGGCGGGTCTGGGCTCAGGGAAAAAAATCTGTTTAATAAACGGGCCGAGTCCAGGCTGTGGGTCCTGACCCGCGGGTCGAGTCCAGGTATGGAAAAACCCGGCCCGAACCCGACCCGTTGCCATTCCTACTTCCACGTGAGTTGCATGGTTGTTTAAGTTCACCTTCACGTACTGTTTGGTCCGTTGAGCCTCAGTATTATCCCCCATTATGATTGGATCATGGCTAGTAATCATGTGGTCCGTTTCCTAGCTTGTGAGACTTTAATTCCTCATGAATAGTGGGCTCTTTATTTGTGCTTGATCGGCCGTTACTGTCTATTTTTTTTTTCTTTTTTTGTTTGAAAACGATCCGTTACTGTCATTGACTTCGGCTTTCAAAACTTGCGTGGTCTGTGGTACTACGTTTTCCGTTACTGACGCTGGAGTAATTGCACTTTCCTTATGTGTGTCATCAGAGATCTATTTAGGAACATTGATTAGTGTCATTTGCTGGCCAAAATGGACTTTTGCCCTTTTCAAAAAAAAAAAACAATTCAGTATTTTGTTATATTTTTCAAACTAATTAAGGAAATATCCCTTTTTTAAAACTCGATTTTCTCAAAATCGAGTTAAGTACTATAGTGACGTTTTTAAGAAGCCTATAGTGGTGTTTTTAAACTCAATCTATATGAAATCGAGTTATAGGTAAAAAAAAAAATTGTATGTAACTCGATTTTATGAAGATCAAGTTTAAAAACGCCACTATAGGTTTTTAAAACGTTACTATAGACTCTTTAAAACGCTGTTATAGGGCTCCAGATTTTTATTTTATTTTTAATTAGTTTTTGAGAAAATCAAATTTCAAAAAAGGAGTATTTCCCTAATTAGTTTAGAAAATAAGGCAAAATACTGGATTAGTTTTTTGAAAAGGGAAAAAGCCAATTTTATTCATCATTTGCCTCAAGTTTTTGTAAAATCCCGTGAGCCCCACACATTGGTAGCTAGAACTCACAAATTGCCAGTGTCTCACTGCATACATTTGATATATACATAGGACCCTCTTGAGAAGAGATTGTAAGTTAGGTTTTCTCATATGACTTGTTAATGGGCCTGAAGGTGTAATTTTAACGGGTTAGTACGTCCTCCCTAATTGCCTCTCCCTATATAAATCATAGCTCTTGTATGAATGAAAATCACATAATAGTGAGCATTATTTGAATGAAATCAGTCTTTGGGTCGTGAAACGAAAAGGAAAAAAATAGGTGGCTAGATAATCTTACTTTGTATCATTTAGGTTAATTCATTTAAGTGGTAATCATTGGTTAGCCTTCATTATGTCTTCCTTGGGTGGATTTCTTATGGTGGTGAACTAATTAGAATGGAAAATTCCAGGCAGTTTTAGGCAAAATGTAATGGAATTAATAACAATGGTAAAATCAAGAAAAATTAATATTTTAATAAAATGCAGTATAATATAAATAATCTAACGTGGGATGTTTTGAAAAATACATATACTAAAATAGACAGGAAGATTTGCACAAGCAAATTCTAATGCTCTTATATGCCATCTATTTTTTTCTTATTGCTGAAGCTCCTAAGCCAAAAATGACACACTCATGAAGTTCAACGTATCTAGAAGAAAGCTAATCAATGTGAAAACCCAGTGTATATAAACACGAGTCTTTTGCAAATATAAACCTTCCCGTTTCCAGTGGGAAACAAAGACAAAAGTTAGACAAGAAGTTTCAAAAGTTGCGACGATCAAATTCACAATTTGAATGATGAAACTTAGCTGACAATCATGTCTCTCCCCCTGTCAATTGTCTCAGCCTTCCTATCCAGAGAGGATACAAAGTTAAGAAGTTATTTATTTTATCTTATCGGACTGCTGAAATAATAAGTTAAGTTTTTAATGTTTCATCTCAGCCTTTTATATGTATTGGTTGCAGTACAACATTCTATGATCTGAATACAGTGAGGAGAACGCGTCTTTTGTGGTTTTCTTTATCTTTATGCAGAAAAGTTTCTCTTATGTTGAATTAACTGGCCATTCATCTTTCCGTACTAGCAATAAAAGTGACAAAATTGACTACAGTGATTTCATTTTGATTGTTAAACACCAAACACGACTGCTTTAACAGAAGCCATTAATGTTGGGAAATGCATATTAGTCAAATTTTTTGTTGGATTTAAGATTAACGTCAAGGGATTTAGAGAGGATATATAATTTGTTAGTTAGAGGAGGAAGAATTTGAACTCTATAGAACTCTTTTGGAAACATCAAGGGTGTTAATTGAGTTACAGGTAAAGCAGCCAATTTTGTACCGAACTGGCCAATTCAGTTGGTATTTGGCGTACCAGTACCAAGCCAGAAAATAAACACAGTTGTTTCTAATGGTATAAATATGAACCATGCCAAGTCATAAACAAGGTTGAAAAAAATAAACAGCTTCATTCTCGCTCTTTCCTCCCATCATTTTCAACTCCTTGATCAATTTCTTAGCCTCTTGCCGGCATGGCTCCTCCCTTAAATTGCAAAACCTCCTTCTTCTTGTAACCCCAAATTGTAGAATTGGTGTATCAGTCCTCTCTCTCTCTCTCTCTCTCTCTCTTTTGGTTTCAAGTAACTCTTAAGCTTTTTTTTTGGTTGAACTCTCAAGCTAATTTAAATCAATAAATCTAGTAGCAAAATAAAAATTCATAAATATCAATGTGACAAATTTTTTATGATGGATAATAAAATTAATAATACTACAGGCACAAACTATTCTACAAACATTTTACAAACCGCTGATGTTGCATGCTCCACCTCAGCTTTTTAAAAACTAAAATACCACATCATATTAACAAAGAAAATTAATAAAAGAAAAAAGAAACCCAGATTTGTTTTGCTTCTAAACCCTCTCTCTGCCCCTCCCTCTCTGCCTCAATCATACGATGCCTCCCTCTCTTCCTAAACCCATTCGCAGTCAAATAGGCCAACATTCTACTATTCGAAATGTATTCATTCTATAGAAACAAAGGAAATTATATATATGATTTGTTTACAAATCAATTTGGTAGGTAAGCATATAATTCCGTCACTCAAAGAGATTCAGTAGTGAAATTATTGCAAGTAATATTAGTGATTATTCATTCACATTCAAAGAAAAAGTTTGTTGTTTTCCGTAATGTGATTCAAGCTCTAGAGTAATAAGAAATTGTTGTCTTTTCCTGATTCAACCAAAGAAGTAATGAAAGCATTGAAAGGAGATTCAAATATTATTTCTTTCAATTTTACGTCTTAGTTGAATAAAGCCAAAATGTGTGATACAGATTATGCCTTACAGGTTGATATATGTTATTTTTGGTGTTCGATCAAGTTCAAATGACAGGACAAAATTAAAAAACTGGAACCCACAAAACATGCAAGCACAAATAGACAGTAGATAAAGATAATTGTTTGTGTGATCATCTTTATAGTGAAATTTTGGCCTGATATAAAGCAAATTTGCAGCCCCAGAACGTTTTGTGTTTTTCACTAAAACGTTTTAGGATATTGTTGGCACCAAAGAGGCAAGGAGGGAGGGAAAAGCCGTACGTTTGAGGCAGAGAGGGTGGCACAGAGAGAGGGAATTGTTGCAGAAGCTAATTTGGGTTTCGGCAGCGTTAGTTGGAGTGTGAGGCCTGGGTTTAGGAAGAGAGGAAGGCGTTATACGTTTGAGGCACAGAGAGAAGGTTTAGAGCAAAACAAATCTGAGTTTCTTTTTCCTTTTATTAATTTTCTTTGTTAATATCTGTTGTGGTATTTTAGTTTTTAACAAGCTGAGGTGGAGCATGCCACATCAGCCGTTTGTAAAATGTTTGTAGAATAGTTTGTACATATAGCATTATTCTAATAAAATAATTTCAATAGTAAGTTGATGTAAGATGTGGAAGCGTCAAGAAGAAAAACATGTCTACTTTTAAAAAACAAGAAACAAAACACGTTTGCTTCTAAAAATGATCTCGAATCCACGAGAGTTTTTTGGAATAAGAATTCAATTTTTTTAATATTAAAAAAAAAAAAAAAAAAAAAAAAAAAACCTAACTTGGGAGCTATAATTGTCCAAAAACCTAGCAACAAGTAATTGAACACGATGGAGATAAGAAAAGCCCAAAACTAAACAAAAACAAACAGTGAAATTCTAAATTCTAAATTCTAGATTCTACTCTCAACTAGAACAATCTAACACTGAATTCCAAACACACCTCCTCATAACCCTCCCAAATTCCCAAACACCTCTCTCTCTCTCTCTCTCTCTATGATGGTATACATGGTATTAAGACATATGTGATTGGATGTTAGGAACATATGTCAACATTTTATGTATTGGCTAATCCTTTGACAAAACGCACTTTACTTGTAATTGGACAGATATAGGATGTGTTTAATACTTCAAGAAACAAGGTTTCAAGTTTAACTATTAAAACCATGCAAGTTTGTCCAAGAAACAAGTGAAGAAGTGTTGTTCATTAAAACTTGACAATTAGTATCTATTGAGATTTAAAAGAGCTGTTTCAGCTCAAGGCTCAACAACTGCTTGACAGATAGGGTATCTTTCGAGATTTATGAAAAACAAATTTCTAGTTCTAATTTTCATCCAATTCGTGATTATGTGTTTGAACTTTCTTTTCTCACAACCCTAAACATATATAAGGATTATTTTAAGGTTTGTATTAGGTGGCATAGCCAAGAACACAATTGCACAAGAGCATAATTTCTCAAGTGTGAATGAAAACCTAAAGTGCCCTAGTTTTGGAAGAAACTGCTGTGTTTGTATACCGTAGGGTTTTGTAACCAAGCAACTTCATGATCTTCATCGGTAGATGAACAGAAGACTTTGCAGCTAACATCCTTCTCAAGTTGATGATCAAGTAGCATACTGGAATCTGTAGGTCTATTGATTAGTCATGTACTGAGAGCCGTACAATACAAGAAGAGATTGTCAATATAGAACAAGTCCAACTGGGTATTAGGGTAAAGGTTCAACTGTAGGTTGGTATAAGATACTGAGATTCCTTTACTTGTAACCGTTTGTTTTGATAATAGTGAATTCTCATGAGTGGTGACCTTAAAATCACCCGGTGGAGTTTTTGTAGTGTAGGTTTTCTTCATTCGTAAAAAAATCACCGTGTCACTTAATTTCTGCTGCATATTTAGTTATTTGGTGATTTGTTTGTGTTGCCACGCTCATTGCATGTAATTGAACCTAATTAATTTACTTGGCTAATTAATTGGTTAATTCATCACAAGGGGTCAATACATTTTTGGCCTATCAAGTTTTATCAGAGCAGGCACACTCTAATTAGGGTTTAATCTTTATTATGAGATCCATTGACCCTTGTTTGCTATGAATAGAGGTCAGCCACTTATTGTACGTCCTTTATTTGATGGAACTAACTATGCATACTAAAAAGTACACATGAGAGCTTTCTTACAGTCCCTAGATGAGAAAGTGTAGCAAGTTGTGGAGATAGGCTAGACCAAGCCGAAGGAAGCACTGGCCGACTAGGATGATGCAAAGATCAAGGTGGAAAATTTCAACAGCAGGGCATTGAGTGCTTTATTCAGTGCGGTTACAAATGAGGAGTTCAAGAAGATCTCCTCCACTGAAACTACAAAGAAGATGTGGACCATTCTCCAGACAACCTATGAAGGAACCAAGGCTGTCAAGGATTCGAAGCTTCAGAGGCTCACTACTAACTTTGAAGAAATCAAGATGAAGGAGGATGACTCATTTGATGAGTTCTATGTTAGGCTCAAAGACATAGTGAACTCAGCCTTCAATATTGGGAAAACCATTCCCGAACCCAAGATTGTGAGAAAGGTACTCAGATCTCTACCCGAGAGATTTCATACTAAGGTCACGACCATTAAGGAATTGAAGGATATTGACAAGATTCCTTTGACAGAGATCATTGGAAATTTGCAAACTTATGATTTGGGTTTGTCTAGGCTCGGGAAGTCAAGCAAGAGCAAGAGTATGACACTGAAGGCCAAGAGTAATAACACTGATGAGTCTTCCGATGATGAAGATTCTAAATTGAAATCTTACATCACCCAGTAGTTCAAGAAGTTCAGGAAAAATGCCAATGCTAAAGGCTTCAACAAGGACCATAAGTAATCAAATTCTTCACAATCTAAGAGCTAAGGCAAATGGAAGAAAGAAGCAAGGGATGGCAGTCAGTACACTGTTCCTTCAAGGCCTAAGTGTCTCGGGTGTCAGGGATTCGGTCACATGAAACAAGAGTGCCCTATTTATCTCAAGTCTATTGGGAAAAGCAAGACACTTGCTGTTACCTTGAGTGATACCAAACTTGAGGATGATTCCGAAAATGAGGATGACGGAATCCTGAATGCCTTCACCCTTGCTGTCAATCCTACTGAAGGGATTGTAGAAGATGTGGATGAAGAAAAAAACTTGGAGTCAAAATTTGAGAAGATGGATGAGCAAGATGACATCCACACAGCCTATGCAAAGTTATACAAGGTCTCGGAGAAACATGAGAAGCTGTATAGGTTGGCCACCAAGAAGCCCAGTGATGTAGAGCTTGAACGAGAACAACTCTCTACAAAATTTGATAAAGCAAATCAGACTATTAGAGTACTAAGATTTGAGAACAATTTCTTGGCTGAGAAAACCAAGAAGCTTAAGGCAGAAAAATTCCAAGTGAGAGCTTAGTTGGAGAGGACCTTAAGTGCAAAACTTGATGAGATGCTTAACATGCAAAAATCTGCCTCCGATCAAACCGATTTAGGGTATGATTTTTCTTCTCCTAATATTGCTTCTTTTAGTATTACTATTTTTGTTTCTCCTGCTAACAATATTAATTCTGAGAATAATGATGCTAAAACCTTGATAGCTAGTGAGAACATAGACAAGGGTAAATCAATCTTAGGAGCATCCTCTAAGCATGCTAAGAAAGAAACTACGAACCCTAGGGCTAAAAAAAGTAATGCTCAAAAGTCTAAAGAGAAAAAGCAACATCTTTGTCATCACTGTGGTGCAGTAGGATATACTCGACAAAAATTGCTATATATGGTTAGCCACTTAACAGAGCAACAACATGATTTCATTGGGAAACCTGAATCAGCTTTCATCCTCTCTTGCTTCTCTTGGAGATCTCCTCAAAGCCCTCGTGTTTCTTTCGAACTTGAACGATTGCAATGCTTTTCCCTCTTCGCCAACTCATACTCGGCCACATCATAGTGGTGATAAGAAGTTGTAAAATAATTTATAATCTTAGATTTTTTAGAAAAAAAGAAAAAGGAATAAGTAATAGGAACATGAATCCATTTTATTACGATAAGTTTCTAACTCATATTAGAGTTTGATTCAACCTAACTTGACCAAATTAAATAAGTTTCTTTGAATTGGTTGCTACTAGTCACTTTTATTTGCAACTAAGAAATGAGTTCATTTCCAAATTTATATTTATCTATTTATAATATCTAAAAATTGAAGCATAGCATTTATTATGTCATGCTTTATTGAGCCACATTATTGTAGCATTTTGGTTAAGTTTCGTCCATTCAGTCTACTTTGGTCGACTTCAATTCATTTAGTCCAATTTGGACTCCTTCGGTCTATTTCGGTTCATTTTGATACACTTCTGTCCATTTCGGTCTACTTGGTCCATTTCGGGCCATTCATGTCAGTTTAGTCCGTTTTCGTCCAATAGTGTCCAAATTGGTCGAATCTAGTCCATTCGATCAATTTCGATCAATTTCAGTCTACTTCATTTCACTTCAGTCCATTCAATTTACTTTAATCCATTTCGGTCTACTTCGGTCTAATTCGATAATGCTTTGGAAGGAGAGGTTTATGTAGAAAGGAAGCTACTTAATTTAGTTAATAGACAATTATGTCACTTTTCAATGTAATGTTATTTGGTTATTGATAAAATTACATTTTTATTATGTTATTAAATTATTGTATTTTTTAAAAATATAATTGATGAATTTACTTATATATGTTTTTTTTAGGCCATTTAAAATGTATAGAGGATGAACTGTTTCTAATGAGTACTGGAAAAAAAAATTCTAACTACACATGACATTATTTACAAAACATATCACCCTATATTATAATTGAATGTAAAATGTATTATGTTTCCTTTAAAAAAATTACTAAATTTAAGACACTTTCAAATAATAAATATAAATAGCTTAATTTAGAAAATATAATATATTGTATCAAATATACTTTATTAGAAAATAATCACATTATTTAAAGAAGGGTTTGAGATTAACACTTATAAGTCTTAACAAGAAAACAAATTGTCACCATCGCACACCCTTGGTACGATGGTTACTCCACAAGTATAAGTTCTTATGGGGGGCAAGAGCTAGGGTTCAAGTTTTCAGGAGAGAGTTTCACACATATATACATTTAGATTAAGCTATAGTAGATTAAGAAAATAAATTGTCAGTTTTACACATATATACACTTAGATTAAGCTATAGTAGATTAAGAAAATAAATTGTCAAATTTTTCCATAGTGCAACTAGTTTAATATAATGATGAAGAGGTTCAATAAAAGATCTAAATTTGATTTTAATTATATTCTAATTTTCCGTCAAATATCATTCTAGTTGGAGATCATGTACTCTAATTTTGTATCAAGTATCCCTGTTGAAAGCTATTGTTAACCCACTTAAAGCTACTTGTTGATTATTTGACTTTTAAGTCCAAATAAATTATTTCCAATCTATTAAAAATCTATTTCCAACCCATTTGAAACTAATCAAATTTTCATACCAAAATGGATTAATTAGTGTCAACGAAAAATTTTACTTTGGTCTAAAAAATTGGCTGTTGCTTTGGGAAATTGGTATAGATTTTTATAATAACTTATTTTAAAATATAATTAAAATAAAAATTCATTGCATTAACACAAATGAAAATTATGTCAAGAATTTAAACCTAAGTATATAAATTAATCACCAAACTATGTTTTTTTTTCTTTAATGACTAATTAACATGGAGAAATCAATCATCAACAATTTGCATATTCCCCCAAATAATATTCTTACAAGTTTCTTTTAAGAGCTGACAAAATATTAATAATTAATCCTAATATTATTAAACTTAGGAATAAATGTTTAATTATATATTTAATAGTGTTTATTATGTGCTAAAAAAACCTATATGTAGGGTATTACAAGTTAGTAAAATTAAATGAGGGTAAAACATAATATATTATCATTAAATTGTAATTTAATTCATTATAACTCCCATAGTCCCATCCAAAATTGGTAAATAAAGCATGTTACAGAAGCCGTCAGATCTCATGTGAACCACACAATCATGAAAGAGATAATGGCAGAGTTTCCAGAGGAAACTATTTAAACTATTTAAGTCTACAAATTTTACAGTGCAGAAGGGTGTCTAGACTTTCCTATACGGAAAAGGAGTGAGTAATCCAATTTGGGAAGAAAAGACTGATAATTCTATGGCATTGGTGATTCTAATGTTAAATGCACTACAAATATAATATAGAGCCAGAGGCTGAAACCAGAGTGAACCCACTGTTGGGGTCTTTTTCTTCGTGTTATCATGTGTCGAGTTTGGATTGGCTTCACTTTTTGATCTAGGTTTAAGATAGAGGATTAAGTTTGCTATTCTCATGAACACGTATTGTGATGGAGGATAATAGCGTAGTTTTAAGAACTGCACACAAATGGTTTAACTTATGAATAAAAGAAGTTATGACAAAAATACAACAAGCAAAGGCACCAAGCCTTAAAATATGACAAAACGGGGAAAATTTAGAGCGATATGATATGGGAAAGAAAAGTATTCTCTACATTTGATCATGAACCCAAAAACTTGTTTTGGTGTTTTATATATGGCACAAAATGTTGTGTTTTGTGAGACAATAGTAAATTAGGTGATTTAAGCTTAGTGGCCCTTTGCAAAACCAAAAAATTGGTCCTCAATGCCCACAAAGCATCCGCTACACCCAAAAATTAGAAACATTATATTTTTTTTTAGATGATATGAGAGAGACAATAGTAAATGAAGTGATTTAAGCTAGGTTGGGCTTTTAAAATATGACAAAACATGGAAAATTCAGAGCAATATGATATGGGAGAGAAGGATCCTCTACATGTGATCATGGACCCAAAAAACTTGTTTCGGCTTATGTTATATATGGTACAAAATGTTGTATTTTGTGAGACAATAGTAAATGAAGTGATTTAAGCTTGGTTGGGCTTTTAAGTGGCCCATTTCAAAACAAAAAATTGGTCCTCAACACCCACATAATATCCGCTTACAAGTCAAAACTTAGAAACATTTTTATTTTTAGAAAATGCTAAGAGCATTGGTTAACAATCCATTTAAAGAAATTTTTTATGAGAAAATGAAATAAAGCAATTAATATTTTAACAGCTTTTTTCATTTCCTATAAAAGTGGTATTAAAACTTTTCTAAAATGGATTGTTAACTAATGTCCTAAGGGCATTCGTTAGCATGTTCCTTTATTTTTTGAGATAGTTACAATATGTTATTAACTCTACTGTTCGAATTTTGTCCTTCCTAAACTTCCAAGTACTTTGTATATGGAAATGTGTCAATTTAACTACAAGAATCTTAGCAAAACCGAGAAACATAAATGTACCAAACTAACTAAATAATGAGAGTCTTCACTATCGTGTTGGCATGAGAGCACCAGTGCCATAAAATTATGAGTCTTGCTTTCCACCTTTGATGACTCACTTGTTTTTTCTTTTGGCAAGTCTAACACTCTGGACTCCATATCACGGAAATATTGGTAGGGCAACATTTAGCAAACTTGGAATTGAATTATGGACATGACGAGCATTAATATCGTAAGAAAGACGCTTGATTTGGATAAAGTTACCGTCAAGAGGCTTGGTCAGTTGGTCAAGCGGTACAACAAACTCCCCTTCGTAGGTCAATTACAGTGATCTTGAAATTATGGAGAAGACTTGACTAGAGAGTTTCCCACTTTCCCAGTTTCCACAAGACAAAGGAATGGGTACACTCTAGAGATCACTGTAATTGACTAATCAGAAGTTCGGTACCCATGCACTTAGTTCCCACAAGACAAAGGATTGGGTACACTCTAGACCACTTTGGTCCATTCAATCTACTTCGATAATGCTTTGGGAGGAGAGGTTTGTGTAAAGAAAGGAAGCTACTTAATTCAGTTAATTGACAATTATGTCATATTCTTAGTGTAATGTTGGTTGGTCATTGATAAAATTTCATTTTTATTATGTTATAAAATATATATATATATATATATATATATTTATATAATTGATGGATTTAGTTATATATGTTTCCTTTAAAGCCTTGTTTGGAAGAAGGAAATGGAATGGAATTGAAAGGAATAAAAAAATAATAATTTTAGAATATTCTTCCCATTCCTTGTTTGAGAGTTTTAATGGAGAGAATAGAAATCTCAATCCCTTATTTGGGAGTTTAAGTGGAATGGAATGAAATGGGTAGGAGGGAACACTCATTCCTCTCTATTCCCTTAAAACCTCAAATTTTCATTCCTCCAAAATTCGGAGGAATGAGAGGGAATGAAATTAGATTTAATGATTTTTTTACTAAAACTCCCAAAATACCCTTATATATTCAACACTTTATTTTAAAATAGGGGTCTAATAGTAATATTGTCATAAAATAATTTCATTCCATTCATTCCATGTTGCTCCTAAGCAAGATTATTTACATTCCATTCATTTTCATTCATTTCCATTCCTTTATTTTAAAACATCCAATCAAGATTACTTAATTCCATTTTATTTCTTTCACTTACTTGAATACATTCAAATCCATTCCTATCATTTCCATTCTTTTATGATCATTCTATTTCATTCCATTCTATTCCCTTATGAACTCCCAAACGGAGCCTAAAGAATGCCAACAAATAATGAGTCTTTACTAGCGTGTTGGCATGAGAGAGCACCAGTGCCATAAAATTATGAGTCTTGCTTTCAATGTTTGATGACTTGGTTTTTTTCTTTTGGCAAGTCTTAACACTCTGGACTCCATAGCACGGCAATATTGGTAGGCCAACATTTAGCAAACTTCGAATTGAATTATGGACATGACAAGAGCATTAATATCGTAAGAAAGACGCTTGATGTGGATAGAGTTACCGTCGAAAGACTTAGTTAAGTGGTAACAACAAACTCCCCTTCATAGGTCAATTCCAGTGATCTTGAAATTATGGAGACGACTTGACTTCTAGAGAATTCCCCACTTCCCAGTTTCCGAAATTATGGAGACGACTTGACTTCTAGAGAATTTCCCACTTCCCAGTTTCCACAAGACAAAGGATTGGGTACACTCTAGAGCACTGTAATTGACTAATCATAAGTTCGGTACGCATGCACTTAGCTAGGTACCCAATTAAGCATAGATCAGGACTTCAATTCTTTAAATTCATGTCTATATATGCAATATATGATGGGAATAAGTACGAAATTTCCAGACTTAGGAAATGCAAAAATAGAGAAAAATATACGTCAAAGAAAAATAATCACAGAAGACAATATTTACGTGGTTCGGTAATCTGCCTACGTCCACGAAATTGCAAAGATTTCACTATTCTCTAGGGAAAAATATAGTATGGTAGAACAGTTTTCTCTCTCTCAAAAACTGACCAACCCTAATCTCCAAAACAAAATTTTTATATTTTGCACACAGAATTCACAATGAGCTACAAAAATGGGCCAAAACTTTTTCTTAGGGGCGTTACCCTGAGAAAAATGGTCCAAGCCTTCATTCCATGGGCTAAATCTCAAAAAATCTCTCATTAAAAACTGTAACAATATTATTTTGAGTTAGGTCATAATCCAAATCAAGCACAACTAGGCTCCACAAAGCCCAACAATATATTTTCACTCCCTTTCATACTTAAGACTTAAGCGTGCTTAGTTGTTAAAGATTCACATTATTATGGTGCCATTCTTGTGTTACTAGATGTCCACTCACTTGCCTTTTATACTTCCACAGTTTCATGCTATACCTACTAACTGCTTTTCTTCTATGCAGCTACTCTACCATGACAATGTGACCTGTGATTGGAGTGATATATATAGGGCCAAAATGAATAAATATCCATTTCGCTAAAACTTTCCAGCAAAATGTCCCTTGTCTGAAACTATTTAAGGATATGCCCGTTTTGAAACTCGATTTTTAGAAAATCGAGCTTCAGTGAAAAACTCGATTTGCCTAAAATCAAGTTGTTTGAAAAATCCTGCATGGAACTCGAGTTCCATGCAAGTTTTTTTTTAGTTTGATTGCCTATAACTCAATTTTCACCAAATCGAGTTTTTCATTGAAACTCGGTTTTTAGAAAATTGAGTTTCAAACAGGGGTATATCCCTAAAAAGTTTCAGACAAGAGGCATTTTGCTGGAAAGTTTCAGCAAAAAGAGTATATCCCCATTTTGGCCTATATATATATATATATATATATATATATATATATATATATATATATAAAAGAAAAAAATCCAAGTAAGGGGATTCATTTGAACCCCTGAAGAGAATGTAGAGCCGCCCCTGCCTCCATACCCCGCCTCTCTCTTTCTTAATTTACAGCACTTTTGAAGAAAGTAACCTTAAAGTTTTCCAATAACCATTTTAAAAACCCAATATGGCTGCAACTTAAAAAATTATAGATTTTTTATTTTTTAATCTATATTTGTTTATTTATTTTAAATTTCATATTGCCAATAGAGTAAAGGGGGAAGTGAGTGAACTAGATGGCAAACTATTGATAATAGATAAAAAAAAAAAAAAAAAAAAAAAAAAAAAAAAAAATTAATGTCAATGGTGAATCCAAGTAGGATCCTGTAAAATCTTACTAGCTCAAATATTATGAAAAAAAAATTGTGAAATTTGTTATGTCCATCATATTGCTCAAATTGGAAAATGTCCTTGATGATAATAGCGCAGGAAGCACGAATTGTGCGATCTTGAATTTTTAAGGACTTGTGAGTTCGATATGGTGAGGTCATTGGGATTGTCTGACCAATTTGGGATTGGTTACCATAATCTGCACTTAATTTCTTGCTAACTAATTTATGTGTGTTTTCTTCACACTTGAGATTATAAGAACATATTGGGATTGGGACCATGGTTATGCTTAATACATGGTTATCAGGAAAAAAAAAAAAAAAAAAAACAAGGGCATTTGCCCCTAATTTACAATTTATGCAGCAAAATATTTCTGTTTTGAAATTATTTAGCAAAATGCCCCTATTTTTTAGACTCAATTTTGCCACTTTTTTTTTTTTTTTTTTGAAAATTTAAGTGAAATTTGACATTGCTAATGTCGAATTCCACGTAAAAATATACATAAAACTCGATTGTGAAGATATCAAGTTTTATATAGAACTTGGTTTTGTTAAAATCGAATTTCAAAAATAAGGACATTTTGCTAAATAGTTTTAAAATAGGAATATTTTACTGCATAGTTTGTAAATTAAGGACAAATGCCCATTTTTCCCATGGTTAGGCATGCAAAAACACCCAAAAAAAAAAATTACATGTGAGTCGCTGAGGGGGTAAAAAAGCCTCATATTCAAACCACTGCACATTTTATATGTTAGAAATTAAAAGGATGTGAAAATTATAGAAACACTTTGCCCTCATGCTTCTGCAGAATCCAAAACAATCAACAAAGCATACAATTATTTTAACCAAAGTTCTAGAGAAATTTAACGACCCATCACCCATGATAGCGATTTTTGTGATGGATGTGGTTGGTGGGTCTTTTAATTTGGGTGAAGGTATGGGGTTTTGAGGTTTTCGACATAGGAATTTTTCTATTATAGGTTGGTTTGTTGCTGTTTATTATGCGTTGGTTTGAAGAATAGTTATTTGTGATCATGGTTATAACAAAAACAATATTTATTCGGTTCAAGTTACTAACCTCATTAGAGAATCATGACTAATATGTTAGGTTTGGCACAAACCGCAAGGACAGGGCTGACGTTTCCTTTATATATAGTTTGAGAGTTAATGTCATTTTGTGAAATCTTAAGAGTGAGGTTCGTCTAATTTATCAAAAATTAAAGACATACCGTCAATCATGTTGGTCAAGCAATCCTAAGAGACAATCCACTCACAAATAACATAGAGAATTCATTTAGTCTACACCTAAAACCATTTGAGGGAAACCTAAAGCTTTATTAGTGATGAGCTCAGAATTTATTGACCCTTATGATGAATTAATTAATTAATAAATTAGCCAAGTTTATTAATAAATCAAATTAACATGTAATGTACGTGGTAGCACAAACAAATCACCAACTAAAATAAAATGTAGCGAAAAATAAAATTGACATGATAATTTGTTTTTGAATGGAGAAAACCTCTAAGACAAAAATTCCACCGGGTGATTTTAAGGTCACCACTCCCAAGTATTCATTATTATCACAACAAGCGATTATAAGTAAAGGAATCAGAGTACCTTATATCAACCTACAATTGAACCTTTACCTCAATACCCAATTGGACTTGTTTTGTAGTAATAATTTCTCCTTTTAATGCACAGCTTCCAGTACGTGACTAACCAATAGATGTGCAAATCCCAATACACGACTCAATCACCAACTTGAGAAGTATGTTAGCTGTAAAGTTCTTCAGTTCATCATATGATGAAGATCACGAAAGTGCTTGGTCACAAAACCTTACAGTGTACAAACACTGCAGCATCTTCAAGTAAATGATGAACTAGGGCAACTAGGTTTCTGGTCACAATTTACATGAACAACACTTTGCTTTACACTCAAACAATTATGCTCTCTGTAACGGTCCCTAAAATAATTCTTATATATGTTTAGAGTTGTGAAAAAAGAAAGCTTAAACACATACTCACGGATTGGAATGAAATCAGAACTGAAAATTTGATTTTCATAATTCTGGATAGATACCCTATCTGTTGAGCAGCTGTCAAGCTTCGAGTATAGATAGCTTTTTAAATCTCAATAGATACTAGCTGTCGAGCTTTAAAATCCAACACTTCATCACTTAATTCTTAGACAGACTTACATGGTTTTAACACTTGAACTTTAAACTTTGTTCCTTGAAACATTAAATACATCCTAAATCTATCCAATTATAAGTAAAGTGTGTTTTATCAAATGATTAGCCAATACATAACAACTATGTTCCTAACATAAATCACATGTGTCCTAACAATTAGATTACAGGTGTTGATTTATTAGGCTACCCCTTAATTCTAATGTTGATTTATTTTCTAAATTCCTTCAAATAAGAAGTTGGTTATTGATGTATCTTTTCACCGAACATGTATATTACTAAAATCTAATAGGTCTGTACTCGGTAGTATTCTCTATTTATCATCCATTAAGTAAATAATATAAATATATATATATATATATATATATATATATATTAAATAATTGTGTCATTCCAACCATTAGCGAGGTCTTATAATGCAATCATGTTTCACACACAAAAAAAAAAAAAAAAAAAAAATTTCAATGATTCTATTTGGTGATTCCGTTTCAGCTGTTAGATACGACTGTATGACTCTTTTTTTCTTTTTTCTTTATTTAATTTCTCAAAGACCTAATTCTAGCTTGGTTCGAACAGCTAATTATTTTAATTCTCAACCAATATCATTGAATTTACGGTGACGAATTTGATTCTAAAGAGATTCCCAGTGTAGACAAGACAAGGGATTGGACCCATTCAAGGCCACTGTCTTGATACAGTTTGATACACCAAGGATTCAATTCATGTCTATTTAAGCAATATAGTTTCACCTCCTTGCATATTAGGGTGTGCAAATTCTTAGTTGCTAAAGATACATTCTAATGGCATCATTCTTCTGTTACTTGATGTCCATACGCTTGCTTTTTTTACTTTCATTGTTACATGCTATTACCACCAACTGTGCTGCTTCTAGCCAGCCTCTCTGCCATGATGGTGAGAGCTATGCCTTGTTGCAATTCAAAGAAAGCTTTCCAAGCAACGTGAATGATTGCAATGATCCTTTTGCTTATCCTAATATTGAATCTTGGAAACTGGAAGGGGTGGACAAAGATTGCTGCTTATGGTGTTGAGTGCGACAAGAACACAGGTAATGTGATTGGCCTTGACCTCAGTAGCAGCTGTCTCTATGGTTCTTTGGTCTCCAACAACAGCCTCTTTAGTCTTGGTTATCTTCAAAGGCTTAATCTTGCTTCTAACTACTTCAGCTTCTCTCGCATCCCGTCAGAATTGAGCCAACTTTCTAGGTTGACATATCTCAACCTATCCAACTCATCTTTTTCTGGCCAAATTCCATCACAATTTTCAGAACTTTCCAAGTTAACATCCCTTGATCTGTCATATAATCCTATGTTACATCTCGTAAGTCTAAGGGGTTTAGTTCAAAACTTAACCAGCCTGACAGATTTGCGTCTCAGTTACGTTCAAACATCATCTCCAATGCCTGAAATTTTTTCGAATCTCTCGGGCTTGACAACACTCCATTTGATTGGTTGCAGATTGAATGGAGATTTTCCTGTTGGAGTTTTTAAGCTACCGAAGCTAGAGGATCTCAGGGTGAGTGATAACCAAGATCTCATGGGCTATTTGCCTGAATTCTACTCTAGCAGCCCTCTTAGAATTTTATGGCTCCAGCTTACTAATTTTTCTGGGGAACTACCAGCTTCAATTGGAAACCTTGAGTCCTTGAATATACTCTCGATTGGGAGATGTAATTTCTTTGGTCGCATTCCACCTTCCCTTGGTAACCTTACTCAACTTATTGCCTTGAAGCTTTCATATAACTCTTTTACAGGTCAAATACCTTCCTCATTATCAAATCTTATTTCCTTGAATTATTTGGATTTCTCATACAGTCAGTTAACAGGACCATTTCCATCTGTCTTTGCTAATCTTACACAACTCACAATTCTAGACCTTTCCCATAGCCTTATTAGAAGCTCAGGCCCTTCTTCCTTGTCTTGTCTAAGTAAGTTAAGCAAACTAACTTCTTTGTCCTTCCAAGCAATCAATTTAACAATGGAGATCCCATCGTCCTTGTCAAATCTAACCAAACTTAGTTTTTTGGACATGGGCCTTAATCAATTAAATGGTCAACTCCCTTCTTGGCTTGCCAATCTAACTCAGTTGACTGTGTTAAGCCTTCCGTTCAATAAATTACAAGGCCCAATTCCAAACTCAATTTTTGAACTTGAGAAAGTTGAAGAGCTTAATTTTTACTCAAACAATTTGAGTGGCACACTCACTCTAGACATGTTTCTTAAGATCAAAAGTGACAGGCCACAAACGCGTTGACCCCTTGTGATAATTTAGATTAATTAAATTAGCCCAGTTATTAATTAATCAAATTAACATGCAAATTTACGTGGCAGCACAAACAAATCACCGAAACTAAGTTATGCAGCGGAAAATAAATAACACGGTGATTTGTTCACGAATGGGGAAAACCTTACGGCAAAAACCCCACCGGGTGATTTAAGGTCACCACTCCCGAAACTCCACTATTATCACAACAAGCAGTTATAAGTAAGGAATCCTAGTACCTCACCAACCTACAGTTGAACTCTTACCCCAATACCCAATTGGACTTGTTCTGTAGTGACAATTTCTCCAGTTTAATGCACGGCTCCCAGTACGTGACTAACCAATGTGATGCGTGGATCCCAGTACGCGTCTTACTCTTTTGCACGAATCCCAGTACATGACTTACTCACCAACTTGAGGAAGAAAGAATGTTGGCTGCAAAGTTCTTCAAATCATCAGAGATGAACTAGGGCACGAACTTTGTCAAATTGCATGAACAACAAGTTCTCAAAGAATATGCAACTTGTATCTTGTGATCACTCAGTTGACGGCCCTTAAAATAATCCTTTTATATGTCTAGGGTTAGGAGAAAAGAAGTCCCAAAGATACACTCACGGATTGGACTTGAAACAGACTTGGAATTCTGTTTTCTTTAATTCTCGACAGATAGAGGTGTCGAGAGGTGTCGAGATAGCTGTCGAGGCTCGGGCTAAACAGCTTCTTTAAATCTCGATAGATGTATCTGTCGAGGTATCTATCGAGCTTTAAAATCTTGCACTTCCTTGCTTGTATCTTGGACAGACTTTGACGGCTTCAACACTTAATCTTGAACCACTGTTTCTTGAAGTGTTTAACACATCCTAGATCTACCCAATTACAAGTAAAGTGCATTTTGTCTAAGGATAAACCAATTACATAAAATAGCGACATATGTTCACAAGCTTGAACAACTACATATGTCCTAACAATCTCCCCCTTTGGCAATCCGTGACAAAACCACAACATACAAATGAAGATATGAGAGAAGTCATAAATCACTCAACTCATATTCACTTGTTACATACAATAAAATCTATCCTATCACAAACCCTTGAAAAACTTTGCAAGAAGAGAGTTTATGGCAAGAAGACTTTGACAACCTGTATTTCTGAAACACTTATAAACAAAACACATCAAGGCATCTTTGTGTGAAACAGAAATAATAGATTGCATACAAATAAAGAAACATGTGTATAAAGACAGAAAAGAAACAACACATGAAAGGTAGGTGAAAGAAAAACATACATCATCATATATATGAAGAATATAAGTACAAAGTATGTCAGTACATGATCAATGTATCTTTAAAAGATAAGAAAAGAAAAAAATACATAGATCACCTCACTACATCCCTCAATCCACACTCCCCCTAACAAAAATGTCCTATGCTAACACTCCCCCTAAGTATGACTACTCTCATACAAAACTACTCCCCCTTTTTGTCACGAGTGACAAAAGGTAGAGTGTCAAGTAGACATCTCATCCGATGAGCTAGCATCTCCATCATCATCATCGTCGGAAGCATCATCATCATCGCCATCATTATCAGCCTCGGTCTCAGTCGACACATGAGGTGGCGGAGGAGAAGCCTCTGGAGCAAAGCCGCCCATGGTTGCCTGTCGCCTGGCGATGCGACCAACACGGACATTCACCTGATACAACTCTGTGGAGAGTGTATCTAGGCGAGCATCTATGCGCTGTAGCTATGCCATGATGTTGCTCAAGGTGACGTCGCTCGAAGAAGTAGAAGCAGAAGCTCGAGCAGATCTGGAGGTGGTCGGACGGTTGGAAGGAGTGGCACCGTCGGACTGTCGCGATCGGAACTGTGCCTCGCTACGTTTTATGGTAGCGGCGTCTATGACAGACATGACATGATAGTGATCGGACGAGGGGAAGGGAATGGAAAAACGACTCATGATCCTCGTGATAGCGGAAGGGAAAATGAGCTTATCACGGGTGGCCGTATCTCTATAGACGTCTATGATAGAAAAGATGAAGTGAGAAGGAAAGTTTATAGAGAGATCCTCTAAGAGGGACAACAAGAACCGAGCACGAGGCTCTGTGATCGAGTTGTAGTGAGAGAGTGGGTGCAAAACAAAAGTCATCACCATGTTAAGGAAACGAGGACCTTTAGCAAAAGGTCGACATGGTGTGTACATGTGATCTCCCCAAGAGGTAGGACGTTCACAGAACGCCGAGATCATCTCGTCTTTGGACACAGTCCAGAGACGCTCACAGCTAGGGTAATCGGGATGATCCACCCTAGGGACATGGAGAACCTCAGAGACTAGCTCTGGGGTGACGCAGAAGCGCGTACCTCTAACGCAAGAATAGAAAGAAGGTACTGAAGAATCTATCCCGCAGATGTTGGAGTAAAACTCCTTAATCAACACGAGAGGAGATGTGACCGGAACGTCACACAGTGACTCCCATCCCCGAGTGTGAATGACATCGGGAAGGTCAGTGTCAGCAAAGTCTGCCAGGACGACGTGGCGTTCCGAATGAACACCGCGTTTAGAAAAGTTCTTCGAGAAGTCCTTATGGGCTTTCTCATCACGGAACCGAACAGAGAGAGGAGTAGGATCAGAGGAAGACGATCCTTTAGGACGCATAGGGTTCCTAGGAGGAATGGACTTACGTTTAGGAGCCATAGACGCTACTAACGCAAACATAGAAGAGGGGGAAAGAAGAAACAAACAGAAAAGTCCCAAACAGATTAATATTGACAGAAGAAAATATTGAAATGAAAAGAACGTATGCATGAAAATGCATGAGCATGTGACATGCAACTCAAAAACATCATGGGCTCAGCCCAATCCAAACCTAACAGCACACAATAGATTTGCACACATCTAAATGCATGAAAATACAATTAGAATGCTAATGTGATGCAATGCATCTGGTTTTGAAGATTAAAACTAGAAAACCAACCCAAAAATTTCATGAAAACCCCAACAATTTTGAAAACTCCCAAAAATTTTCAAAAACACAAACTTAGGGTTTTAAACAATGAAATGCATGAAAAAGAGGGATAATGTGCTTACCAAGAGATGAAGATCGCAAAGAAACTCTTGAGAAAGCCTTGGGAGAAGGTTTGGAGGGAAAAGGAAAAGTTTTTGAGAGAGAACAGTGAGTTTCGAGCGAGAGAGATCGAGAGAATGAACTGAAAAATCGCGAAAAACCCTTTTATAGTGCATCAGTAATTCTCGACAGCTGAAGGTGTCGAGAGCTGTCGAGGTAGCTGTCGAGGGAAGCTATCGAGAAAAGCACGTGGACAGATGCAGCTATCGAGGTCAGCTATCGAGGGAGAAGAAACAAGCAAGAGGGAACCTCGATCGATCCAAAAGCTATCGAGGAGCTATCGAGCAAACAGAAAGTTTCTCGATCGATCCAGAAGCTATCGAGGTATCTGTCGAGACTGCGTTAAGAAAGAGTCTAAGGATCTCGACAGATAGCTATGTGTCGAGAGGTATCGAGGAGGTGTCGAGATACCTTGAAGTGCAGTTTTTCAAAAGAAGAAAAACACAGACATGAATGCAATCATGCATGCAACTCAACCAAAGATACAATCAACACATTAAGCTCTCAAAATCATCTCTCAACAAGAAATATGATGCACATGTATCTCAAAACATGCACACACACACTAAACAAGTCTAACCAATTTTATTTTTCAAAAAACAAGTTAAGACAGTTTAGTGAACATACATTAAAGCATGTAAACCTTGTGATGGCCAAATCACATTGTACCTGCACATGTATCAAGAATAGCAAAGAGTGTTGCGTGTCGTGTGTGAAAACATCGCAAGATTGCATAAGTGTCTCAATGTTATGACGATTTGAGATATGAGAAAATCACTTTAACTCACACACAATCATAACTGCTCGATGGGGACTATCACCTTTGAGGTACATCCTATAACTCCCACATCTCCTAGAAAACACGCTTGCAACCATATTTTAAAGCATTTTTAATCTTTTTGCTTTTTATATTTTTGCATATTTTCTTTTAACAAGCATATCATGCATAGGCATACAAGAGAAAGAAAAGAAATACCCAATGATGTTAAGCTTTTGACATTGAACTTTTGCTATGCCGAAGCATACAGGTGACTTATGACATTGCACTTTTGCTATGCCGAAGCATACAGATGTCATATTATGATTGGCGAGTAACAGTGATGAGATGGTTATTTATGCCTTTCTCTTAGGATTTTCTAGTTCAACCCGTCAAAAAGAATGACACGAGTGTTAAGAAGAAGAGATCACTTAACCTTACTCATCATAAACAAAGAGCTACAGAGCTCACTCGCTTAGTTGTGCAGAAGAGTGCTCATCTAAGCTATAGATGATACAAAGTTTAGAAAACTCTGTTTCAATGGCCATTACAAAAGTTCGCATGAACTAATGCACACAAACACACACTGTTTTTGTATTTTTCATTTTTCAATTTTTTATTTTTATTTTTATCAAAGAAGCAAAAATAAAACACAAAACTGAAAACACACAAACAAAAACATGTAAAGCAAAACAATGCATAAAACTAGACTGACTCAAAACAGTAAAGAAACACATAAGTAATGCAACACACAAAATAAGAGAGAGAAGAAGAAGTGACTAAAATCACTTGGAACCCTTTGGCTTCCACACCTTGGAAGATCCTTTCCTTTTGGTTGACTCTTGAACCGGTATAGAGGGAGAAGAATATGAACCGTTCAAGTTCGAGAGGAACATGAGGGCTTTAAGAATATCTCCAAGAGGAGCGAGAGAATACTGAAGCTGATTCTGGCTCCCAGATGCTATTTCGCCATTGCTCTGTTGAGTGGCAAGCCACTTGTAGCAATTTGGTCGAGTGTGACCGGCGAGACCACAATGATAACAGAGATGCGGCTTCTTCTGTTTGGCCTTTTGAGAGTTAGCCTTCTTATTCCTAGGGTTTCTAGATTCCCTTTTCTCAATTTTAGGGGGTGCTCCTAGGATGGACCTTTCCTTGTCTACGTTCTCACTAGCTAAATCAGTTTTAACATTATTCTCCTCAGTTTTAATATTATTAGCGGGTGGAACAAAGACAGTAGTACTAGAAGTAGGAGTATTAGAGAGAGAGAAATCATACCCCAATCCAGTACGATCCGAAGAAGATCTCTGAGCATCTAGCATCTTGTCCAGCTTGGCGCTTGACGTCCTCTCCAGTTGTGCTCTGACTTGAAACAGCTCTACTTCAAGCTTCTTGGTCCTCTCAGCCAAGAAATTGTTCTCGAACCTCAGTGCTCCAATGGTTTGATTCGCTTGATCAACCTTTGTGGACAGCTCCTCACGGTCAAGTTCCACATCACTGAGCTTCTTGGTGGCCAGCCTATAGAGCTTCTCGTGTTTCTCAGAAAGCTTGTATAGCTTCTCATAGGCGGTATGGATATCATCTTGATCATCTATAATCTCAATCTTGGACTCCACCAATTCCTTCTCTTCATCCACATCTTCTGTAACCCCATCAGTAGGATTAACAGTGGCAGTGAAGGCACTCAAGATTCCGTCGTCCTCATCCTCGGAATTGTCCTCGGGCTCTGTGTCGCTTAAGGTAATAGCAAGTGCCTTGCTCTTCCCTATGCTCTTTAAGTACGTAGGACACTCTTGTTTCATGTGTCCAAAGCCTTGACACCCAAAGCACTTTGGTCCTGTGGGAACAGTGTACTGACCGCCATCCTTGACATCCTTCTTCATTTTCTCCGGATTCCTGAATTGTGAAGAACTGGACTGTCTACGGTCTTTGTTGAAACCCTTTCCATTGGCATTCTTCATAAACTTCTTGAATTGCCTTATGATGTAGGATTTCATCTTGGAATCTTCATCATCTGACGAGTCATCCGTATCACTGCTTTTGGCCTTCAGTGCCAAACTCTTGCCCTTGCTCGACTTGCCTAACCTAGTCAGCCCTAACTCATAGGTTTGCAAGTTTCCAACCAGCTCAGTCAAAAGAATTCTGTCAATATCCTTTGATTCTTCGATCGCCGTGATCTTAGCATGGAATCTTTCCGGCAGCGATCTGAGCACCTTCCTTACAATCTTGGGTTCTGGGATGGTTTCCCCAAGATTGAAGGCTGAGTTCACTATGTCCTTGAGCTTGACATAGAACTCATCAAACGACTCATCCTCCTCCATCTTTATTTCTTCAAAGCGTGTGGTGAGCCTTTGCAGCTTTAAATCTTTGACAGCCTTGGTGCCCTCATAGGTTGTCTGGAGGATGGTCCATGCTTCCTTCGCAGTTTCAGTTGAGGAAATTTTCTTGAATTCCTCATTGGTGACTGCACTGAATAGGGCATTCAATACTCTGCTGTTGAAGTTTGCCGCCTTGATCTTAGCATCATCCCAGTTGGCCGGCGCTTCTGTAGGCTTGGTCCAGCCTATCTCCACAGCTTGCCACACTTTCTCATCTAAAGACTGCAAGAAAGCTCTCATGCGTACTTTCCAGTATGCATAGTTAGTGCCATCAAATAAAGGAGGTATAATTAGAGATTGTCCTCTATCCATGACAGCAGGGGTCAATGGATCACACACAATAGATTAAGCCCTAATCAGAGTGTGCTTGCTCTGATACCACTTGACAGGCCACAAACGCGTTGACCCCTTGTGATAATTTAGATTAATTAAATTAGCCCAGTTATTAATTAATCAAATTGACATGCAAATTTACGTGGCAGCACAAACAAATTACCGAAACTAAGTTATGCAGCGGAAAATAAATAACACGGTGATTTGTTCACGAATGGGGAAAACCTTACGGCAAAAACCCCACCGGGTGATTTAAGGTCACCATTCTCGAAACTCCACTATTATCACAACAAGCAGTTACAAGTAAGGAATCCCAGTACCTCACCAACCTACAGTTGAACTCTTACCCCAATACCCAATTGGACTTGTTCTGTAGTGACAATTTCTCCAGTTTAATGCACGGCTCCCAGTACGTGACTAACCAATGTGATGCGCGGATCCCAGTACGCGTCTTACTCCTTTGCACGAATCTCAGTACGTGATTTACTCACCAACTTGAGGAAGAAAGAATGTTGGCTGCAAAGTTCTTCAAATCATCAGAGATGAACTAGGGCACGAACTTTGTCAAATTGCATGAACAACAAGTTCTCAAAGAATATGCAACTTGTATCTTGTGATCACTCAGTTGACGGCCCTTAAAATAATCCTTTTATATGTCTAGGGTTAGGAGAAAAGAAGTCCCAAAGACACACTCACGGATTGGACTTGAAACAGACTTGGAATTCTGTTTTCTTTAATTCTCGACAGATAGAGGTGTCGAGAGGTGTCGAGACAGCTGTCGAGGCTCGGGCTAAACAGCTTCTTTAAATCTCGATAGATGTATCTGTCGAGGTATCTATCGAGCTTTAAAATCTTGCACTTCCTTGCTTGTATCTTGGACAGACTTTGACGGCTTCAACACTTAATCTTGAACCACTGTTTCTTGAAGTGTTTAACACATCCTAGATCTACCCAATTACAAGTAAAGTGCGTTTTGTCTAAGGATAAGCCAATTACATAAAATAGCGACATATGTTCACAAGCTTGAACAACTACATATGTCCTAACAAAAAGTTTAACCAAATTGCTTTTATCACTTAACAATATAACATTCCTCACCAAAACCAATACCAATGTTACTCATAATAAGTTTGAGGTTTTAGCATTGGGTTCATGCAACTTGAGCCATTTCCCAGATTTCTTACAAAACCAAGACCAATTGCAAGGGCTAGACCTATCCTATAATAATATTCATGGCCAAGTACCCAGTTGGGTGTGGGACATAAGTATAGAAACTTTGATGTACCTGAACTTGTCTCACAACTTTTTAAAAGGCTTTGGCCAGCATCTAGTCAATTTTCCATGGCCTCAACTACATATTTTGGATCTTAGCTTCAACAAGATACAAGCACTACCCCCAATTCCACTGCCATCCATCTTTGTTTATTCAGTTGCAAACAACTTGCTTGAAGGAGAAATTTCGCCATGGATTTGTAACCTTAGTTCTCTTTATTCCCTTGATTTGTCAAATAACAAGTTCAGAGGCATACTTCCGCATTGTTTGAGCAACGTCAGCAACACTTTGAGTATATTGAATCTTCGAGGCAATGGTTTTCGTGGGACGATTCCTCAATTATGTACAAAGGGAAGTAGAGTGAAGATGATTGACTTGAGCCAAAATCAATTCGAGGGGGTTCTACCAAGATCGTAATCAAATTGTGAAATGCTAGAGATTCTAAATCTTGGAAGCAATCGGCTCAATGATGTTTTTCCCTCTTGGTTGGGTACTCTTCCAAAACTAAGGGTACTTATACTACGGCATAACGGATTCTATGATGTAGTGGGGAGTCCTACAACCATGTTTGCATTTCCAAAATTGCACATTCTTGATCTCTCTGACAATAAACTTACAGGTAAGTTGCCATTTGAATACTTCAGAAATCGTAAGAGTATGGAGAAAGTTGATGCAAACAGCTTCACATACATGCAAGCATATACAATTGTATTGCTGGCGGGTTATAATGTGCCAGAATATTACCCTTACTCGATAACAATAATAAACAAAGGTAAGGAAACAATATATCCTAAGGTATTGGAAGTCTTTGCAGCTATTGATCTTTCAAGCAACACATTCAATGGAAAGATTCCAGAATTTATTGGGGATCTAAACGGGTTCCAATTGCTTAACCTTTCCAACAATAATCTCATTGGTCTTATCCCAATTTCTTTAGGAAACTTGACAACATTGGAATCACTTGACCTTTCTCAAAACAAGCTTTTAGGACAGATACCTTGGCAACTAACATAACTTACTTTCCTTGAATCCTTCAGTGTCTCACATAACCAACTTACAGGGCCTATACCGCATGGTAGACAGTTTGATACATTTGATAATAGTTCTTTTGACGAAAATTCAGGATTGTGTGAAAGTCCATTGTCAAAGAAATGTGAAGATCTTGAGCCTTCACCTCTACCCACTGAAAGCATTGAAGAAGGGCAAGTCTCATGGTTTCACATTGAATTTGATTGGAAAATAATCATGATGGGATATAGTAGTAGACTTGTAATTGGAGTTGTTGTTGGAAACATTGTGACTGAGAAGAAGCAGCATTGGTTTGCAAGAACTAGGAAGAGGCAACACAAAAGGGGAAGGCATCGACTTTATTAGAGACACATTTTTTTTTTCTTGTCTTATTAAAATAACAAGTTGTGAATGGTGGATATGTGGACCTAGTTTCGGCATCAATTTTATTTTCTGCTACTCATATGTCAATTTAATAAATTATGAAAATAGTCGTGTAAGTTGTGATTGGACTTTGTTAAGGGGAAGCATTGAGATATATAGAATAAAATTTATCAAGACATGCTTCAAAGAATTTGACCTTTGTATCAAGTTGTAGCACTATTGCCTATTAGTATGTCTACCCTTTATTTTTCTTAATTGTCCTTGTTTTCTCTTTTCTTGGTGTAAGGAAAGAGGTTGTCAGTGCGCCCATTTTCCCTCATTTCCCCTTAGAAAATATTTCTTTAAATTATTGATAAAAATGGTTAAATTCCTAGCAAAAGATGTAGACAAGAGGCAGGGTCTTGTCTCTTTGTGGCGTTGAGAAGCACAGTGTTGTACTGTCGTATGACCAAGAAAAAAGAAGAAAGAGCTACTTAATCTGACTATCATAAGCGACAATAAAATAACGAGGTGTGTAGCATTAGCTAGATTGATGCGGAGGGTGATCACAGTGGTGGGGACAACCTTGTGATTAAGCTCCGTCCTCCAGTTCTAGGTTGGATTTCAAGAATTTGGAAAATGTATATTCAGGAATTGGATTCTTCTTTCTCATGCCAGGAATGAAGGAACTTATAATTATGGGAAGCAAGACCCTTTTTATTTATTTTTTTTTTTTTTTTTTTTTTGAGATCAACGATAGAAAGCTTTATTAATATAAGAAACAGTAAACAAAGCAAGGCAAAGAGGCACGATAGGGGGTTCAACTGTTCAAGTAAATGAACTACAGAGAACCCAAAGAAGAGATTACATCAGGATAGACTATGTGCATTCATAAGCATTTGATATTTTTTAAACAACCCACTAGCACCTTCAAGAATAACCTTCGGATGGGTTTGAAACTGCTCGAAATCAAAATTATTCCTTGCGTTCTAGATTGCCCACGCACGACCCACTTCTCTAATTCTTGCTGACATAGTTTGATTTGCATCTGTTTAAACAGGTGGAAAAAGTCGGTGGCCATATTGCGGCATTTCTGTGTTCTGCCTTTGAACATAGCCCATACGTTTCGTGCAAATGAACACTCCCACAATATGACTTACTGTTTTGGTCGGTTGACAGCAAAGCTCACATTTAGGATTAACCCTTACTCGTCGCCAATGAAGGTTATATCCCGCGTTGGTAGGCAGTTTGAGCATGCTCTCCATATAAACATACGTACTTTCGGCAGCACGTTACCTGAATTTGCACAATCGCATATATAAACATGTCAGACAAAGAGATGGCATCTTTGATTAAAATTCTAATTCCAAATAATGTTTATAAATGGATCTATCAGTTGATATTTCAATGTGGTAAACAGCGCAAAACAAATTTATTTAGTCTCTCTGGGCTGTCTCCCCTCTTCACCCTTCTTTCATTCTAGGGTTTTTAATCCCAAAATTCTCTCAAAGTTGTTTCTTGATTTTTTTTTTTTTTATACATCGATAGTTGAGGATGGAGACATTTAAATCATAGATATTTCCATTAAAAATACTTAAAGATGCTAATTAATTGAGTTACAAAACTCTTGACAATTGTTTCTTGATTTTAGTTTGATTGAGTTTTTTTCTTTTTTTTTTTTTTTTTTTTTCTTTTTTTTGTTTTTGAAATTTTTAAGCTCTTTTAGGTTCTAAAAGTTTAGAATAATTGGCAAACCGTGAGCACAAATTTATCTAGATATAGATCTTAGAGTCTATAGAGTTTATTAAACAATGCTCATGGTGTTACAAGTCAGAATACAAGAAAATTCAAGCTGCACAAAGGAAAGTTCAAATTCAGTGAAATCTGACCGATCGAAAATTAGATCCAACTGATCAAAAATCATAGACATGAAATTTATGTAGAATTCTATTTCAACCCAAACTCTGCTTAAACGTTTTGGGTTTCAAGTGAAACACTTCTAGTATATAAAGGAAAATCCTAACTACATTTTCAATGCTCTCAGAGAGAAAATAATGCATCTTGTGCCTCTAATTGTAGATCTAGGGTTTTTGTACCCAAGGCTATCTAAAATCTTCTACTGGCAATATTCCTTGAAGAATCTCAAGATCCGATGTTGTAAAAATTGCTACATAAAAGATTAACTACTGATGGTGATCTGAAACTTTTTAGTGGGATCTCAAAGTCACAAGTAACTAAGTAAAGGTGCTTGTGTTGGTGTAATTCCAAGAAGAGAAGGAATCCATGGATTCAGAACTAGCACGTGGTCGTGTCAGTAAGTTACTATTAGAGGTAGCAATAGATTTAGCATTAAATCTGATTGTAAAAACTTCAATTATCTTATAGCGGATTTATTTTATCTTAAGGATTGCTAGGTCAAATTCTCTCCAAGTTTTTACCTTGAAACGGTTTATTTCATCGGTTTTCCTAGCTCAGACATCGAGGGTGCCTAGCACTATTGCCAGAAATCAAGATTCCAGAGATACCAACAAGATGTTGAAGATGCAAGGAGTCCCTATCAAGACTTTGAAGATGCAAGGAAACGCCAACAAAAACTTGAAGTTTCAAAAAGCTCCCATCAAGACTTTGAGGATTCAAAGAGATGCCAACAAAACCTTGAAGATGTGAGAAGAATGCCGTCAAGACTTTAAAGATGTCAGAACATGCTCATAGAGGAGAGATGATGCAACACCAACTTCAGATATATGGTCTACTATCATCTTGGAGGAAGTTGACATCATCCAAATTTCAGAGACATGACATGAAGTGACACCACTCAGAAGGGAGATGATGTGGTTCAAATTTCAGAGCTATGAAGTGGCGCAACCTAGAAGAGAGACGATGTAACTTAGACTTGCAAGGTATAAGAAGATGCCCCCAGGGGATAAGTGATGCGAAACATGCTTTATAAACGTTGGAGAATGTCCATAGAAGATGGGGAATGCCATGCAGACTTCATTTAGTCTTCATCTTTGAGTGCAACGATTTTTTATCATCCTATTGAGCAGTTGATTGTCTTTAAGCAATGTCTTGCTAACCAAAGGGACCTTAAAAGCATATTGACGACCGTTGGAAAACTCTTCAAGTTAGACTGGCAATCCTTCTTCTTTTCATGTGACTGAACTTAGTGAGAAGTACTAAGCTGCCTACATACCCCGAAAAGGGATCAAGTCATTACGTAGTTCAACTGATTTTTTTTTTTTTGGATGATTTTTTTTTTGGTTTTTTTTTTTATAATTTTTTTTGATGAATGTTTTTTTTTTACAAAAAAGGAGGGTTCACGTGTGTAATCCTCGCCCTACGCCCCACAGGATTCCATGGGTACCAATTGCGCAATAGTGGGTATCACCTCTAATCGAACCCGAGATCTCGGCCTCAAAGGCGACATGGGCATCCAGCCACTACGCCACACTCACAAATAGTGACATAGAGTGGGATTAATTTCTCTTTATTTGTACACTTTCAAAGGTAATGGGAAGACATCATGTACCCTTGTAGCGCTGCAGTGGGCAGTTTAAGCTCTTACCGAGGAGTAGTTCTCGATTTTCAAGCATAGAAGTGTTTGAGGAACTTCCCTTTGATAGTGCCGATCCTTATGCCATCATTGTCAACCAATTTGTAATCCTTGTTGGTGTTTACCCCCTGGCTGAGAGTTGGAAGTACATCACAAGCAACGGTCACATAGTTTGACCCGACAACTTCATCAAAGTCTAGATCAATCTTGTTTTCTTTGGCAAGCTTTATGATTTGTTCTTTGAAGACAAAACATTTTTGGATTGGGTGGCCAATGATGCGATGATATTTTCAGTAGTTAGGGTCATCAACTTTTCCATGTCTTCTGGTCATTTGCATTCTGGCAATTCAATCAGCTTCAATTGCAATAGTTGTTCTAAGATGTTTGGAACATCTTCATCAGGGAACGGATATGCTTTTTGCTCACGTTCCCTAAAGGTCAGATGACGCACTTCGTTCTTTTGCCATCCTTCAAGCTATTTTTCATTTACCTTTACTTCTCTTCTTGGAACCTTAACTATGACAGTGTTAACAGTCATTGGGTTTTTTAGATTGTCTTTTGTGTTCCCATCATTCCTCCTTATTTTAGGTATGGGAGGGTTTGTATTCCCATGGCTAGCAATGCTCAGCTCCATGTCATGCGCACGAGTTGCTGGCTCTTCAAATGTTCGTGGCTTTATCCCTTGAAGGATGTAAAGAAGTCCCCAATGCATGCCTTGGATGCACATCTCTACAGCAGAAATTTCAGAACGTCTATCCTTGCAATCCAAACTCAAAGAACGCCATCGATTGATATAGTCAACAACAGGCTCGTCTTTCCATTGCTTAGTATTGGTAAGCTCCATCATGCTTACCGTGCGACGTGTGCTATAGAATCTGTCAAGAAACCCTCTCTCAAGTTGTTCCCAACTATCGATTGACTCAGGTTCTAAGTCTGTATACCAATCAAAGGCATTCGCCTTGAGTAAACAGACAAACTGCTTTACAAGGAGGCCTCCTTGAGTCCCTACATTCTCACAAGTTTCTACAAAGTGAGCAATGTGTTGCTTAGGATTTCCTTTGCCATCAAACTGCAAGAACTTGGGGGGTTGATACCCATTTGGTATTCTCATGTTGTCAATGCACTTTGTGTAGGGTTTTGAATATGTGAGAGAACTTGTAGAAGAACCTTCATATTGTGCTCGTATGGTATTCATTATCATGTTTTGTAGTTGTTGAACTGATAACAAAGCAACCGAAGTAGGTTGTTCCCGTTGAGGAGTGTCTTGATTTTCTTTCCCTGTGTCATCTTTTGTAGAAGTGAAGCCAAATGGGAACTTAGGATCGTGGCTTGATTCACCAAGATCTTGTATTTCAAGTTTATTCATTAAAGTTGCAATTTGGAGGTCCTTATCTTCAAATGCTTTTGTGAGAAGGACGACCCTTTTCTCCATTTCAGCCATCTTTTCTTCCGTGGTAGAGGTGTTAGTCATCATGACTAACACAACTTCCCAAGATGATGGAGAAGGAAGCGAATTGGAGTGAGTACGCGAAATCTCATTTTTTGGGTTCTCTTTGATGGGAGAGAAATCGTGTGACCAACTTCTTGTGAAGGAAGAAGGGGATTTGCCCCCATACTTGAGGTGTTCCAAGGTGGAGATGTCCTTGTTGATGACCTTGTTTCTTGTAAGAGGGTCTAAGGAGATGATTGTCTGGACCTTGGATTCCTTGGTTGATTGAGATTGAAGTTGATCATGAGCTTTAGGTTGGCTACAATTGATTGCACCAATGCAATTGTTGGTGGTAGCCATACCAAGTCTAATTGAAGTAGCTATTGTTAAAGCTTGAATGTTCTTACTCGAGGCCATTAAGGTTGGTAGCAAGATAATGAAGATTTTTTTCTTTGAAGGAGAATGAGATGAGAGGCAGAGATGTCCCACCGGGCATTCTAGAATTTGTGGATGACTAAATTTCTCGGTTCGAAATAAATCAAACAAGTAAAATAGTTTCACAAATGCGAATTTGTATTGATAAATGTGTGGTACAATTCTCCGTAATTACAAAGAGTGATCCCCTGATTTGATCTCCTTGAAAGATTTGTGGTATGATTTTGATTCGAACACAAGATATCCTTCAATTTGGCTGAAGGATGGATCAAAGACCTTTGAAATAGAATTACAATGAATTTCTAGCTAAGAGCTTATTAGAAATTCTTTGTTCTTCACGTTCTTCATGTGTTCTTCGTCTTCTAAAGTTTGTGGTGGAAGTTCTTTGGGGCTTTAGAGGCTTGAATCCGTAGAGCTTTACTGATTTGTGGTTTGTGAGGTTTCTAGAGGCTTTTGAGCTTGATTCCAGTGAACTTTGAGATCTAAGAATATGATTTGGATGATTCCTCTTCGAATGTTCTTCATATTTAAAGGTTTGTGGTGGAAGTTCTTCGGGGTTTTGGAGGCTTGAATCCGTAGAGCTTCACTGATTTGTGGTTTGTTGAGGTTTCTAGAGGCTTTTGAGCTTGATTCCAGTGACCTTTGAGATCTTGGAGGATGATTTGGATGATTTCTCTTCGAATGTTCTTCGTATTCGAAGTTGAAATTCTTGAAGTTCCTGAAGGCTTCAAGGCTTGATTCCAGCAGAGCTTCTGAATTTCTGAACTCAAGATCTCTTCCCAGTTCTTCCTCAAATGTCTTGATGTCTCCAAATGCCTTAGGAAGGCTTCTATTTATAGGAGTTTGGGGGTAGGTGAACAATACGTGGCGGAGTCTGATTGGTGACGCATGTCACAGCCAGATTGGTCTGCTTAGGTCATCGCTTATACGTGCTGGATTGCTTGGGTCATCGCTTACATGCGCTGACTCACTTGCATCATCGCTTACACATGCCTACATGTGATTAGCATTTTGCATGCTTTTCACATTTTTACCTTAATGGAATTTGGCAAATTTCTAGTAGTAGTATTTGATGCTTTGTAATTAGCCATACTTTGTAGACTTGGTGGCATGACGTGTCAGCTTGTGATGGGCCGAAAATTTTCTCTCTCTACAGAGTCATTCAACAAAAAGAGATAATGGCAAACTTTTTGAAGGAAACCATCGAAATAATCCTCCATCAAATGTTAATTACTTCAACTTCTTTCTATTTCCGAAGTTTGTAGTGTGGTAAACTTTCAACAAATAGACTAATAAACTGATAAGTTAATCCAAAGGCACTAATGACTAATCTATATATAATTGAATCGTACAATTTATTATTGTAACGATCCTATTAACTCATATCCTCGTAGCATTTGGATCACTTTGGTCCATTTTGGTCAAAGCCAGTCCACTTGGTTTATTTCAATCCAATTCAATTCACTTTGATCTATTTAGTTCATTTCAGTTCAATTGGTCCATTTTGGACTGATTAGACCTTAAATTTATTCTTTTTATAAGTTGCCTTTTTCAATTTTTTATATAGTTTATGGCTGAAAAATACAAACAAAATAAATATTTAAAATTAGATATATGGGTAGGGATGGCAATTTTGCCTCGTCCTGCTTGACTCGCCTCTCCTCGCTTCGTCTCATGTGGGTTTTCCCACCCTGCAAAAGTGGTGGGTCGGAAATGGGGTGAGATTTTAGGCCTACACCATGGGACGGGGATGGGTTTAGACTTTTTAGACCCAACCCGCCCCGCCTTGCATTGATAAGGGTTAAATTATAAATTTTTTATACCCTAAAACCCTACAATTTAAATAAACATATCATCAATTTATTTTATTCTACTCAACAAGGCTTTCTGCCCCTCTTTTTTCTCTAGCAAGGTTGGAAATGAGGTGCCAATTTTAACATTTTCCTTTGTCTTTATTATAAACAAATTTATATACTATTAAATTATTGATTTTGTATTATGAGAATTTTGTTTTTGTTGTGATATTATCTTCTTAAACACTTTAATACTATTATTCAATTTTTGCTAAAAATTAGTTTGATTTGATGAGAAAAATTTATTTGTAATTTCAAGTATATTTTTATTAATGAAATAGGTTTTATTAAAAAACATTATAATAGTTGTGGGCAAATTAACAAGAAGTAGAGTTTTACAAGGTGGAGTGAGGCTTCGCGAAGCCTCAAGGGGCAAGGATGGGGCAAGAAAATTTTTCTTGTCATGCGGAGTGGGGCAAGAATGGGGTAAGACAAAACTATGCAAAGCGGGGGTGAAAACCCTATCCTTCGGACCCGCCCCATTACCATCCCTATATATGGGCCATAAAAAAGGTAATAAAATAATAAATATTCAAAAAATTACCTTAAAATTCAAGTTCCAATAATATAGGCATTATACTTATATTTGGAAAGAAAAAAAAAATGCTACAATTCTAAACTTATGTAATGAGTTAAACTTAATGTAACATGTTACATGTGTTCTATGAAATTGAGGTATATATATATATATATATATTATATTCTTGGATATATTCAAATTAGTCAACCAATTATGGTATATTTAAAATAAAAGAATTTTTTATAACATCTTCTCCATTTATATAAAACAATATTATAATTCTGTAATTTAAATTTTTTTTAATTATGTTTTTCATATATATCACTATGTGTTTTTGTTGAATGCAAATATATTATATGTTCCATCACATAAAACTTATAAATATAGAAAAAACTTATAAATAACAAATGCACTATTTAATATTGAAAATTTAAATTATACTCGCATAAAATAATTATATGTATGGGTTTGCGACTTGTATCTCATCAATAAATGAGGAAGAAAACACCAAGCCTTTCTCAAAATAAGAAAAACAAAAATCAAACATCAACAAAATATTGATACTCACATATTGGATTGTTACATGTTGCTACCAACCATTAACATGAAAAGAAAATATTTAAATATATTTATTTAATTAAGAATTTTATAACTCAGTTAACACTTATTTTTCATTATTATTTAATACTAGCCGCAGACCCGCGCGTTGCGCGTGATAATTTCTTTTATGGTGATTGGATGTTTTGGTCATGGAATTTATTTTGTATTATTAGAGATTAGTATTTGGAATAGAAAGATGAAATTTTATTGTTGAATTAATTTTTTGGAACATAATTTCTACCATACTCGGTTTGTTAATTTGTACATTTCCAAGTCTACTGAGCACATTTTGCATGTTACATGTAATTCTTTGTTTCCATAAAGGTAAGGGCAGTCATGATCCCAATGACCCACTCCATTTTTCTTGCATGCTTGGTTTTTTGAGATCCAAAATGTGTTTATTCCAAAAGTTGTATGTCAAAGGATTTGTCGATAGTTTTGCAGCAATTGTTTTCCATCTTGTTGGTTTAGAATTGATAATAGTAGCTGGATTCCTTCCTCATTTGATTCACATAAGAGTGCAATTGTGAGTCCATATTTTGCATTTTTGTCCTCTTCTTTGTTGGCTTGAAGAAGGATTTCTTTTCCTGCTTTAGTTTTACCTTACACAAAATATTTTTGAGCTTCGACCCAAAATAGAGCTTGTTTGTTTCCAGCCCTAAAGCATCGATGAATGAGCTTTTCTTCATCTTTTCGAAAGAATAAAGGATTTTGAAGCAGTCTAGTTAGATTGATGTGGTGAAGAACTTTTTTTTTTTTTTTTGGGTTAGCCGATTGAATTGCTTGTAGCAGTTTTTTAAAACAAAGAACACATATTAAAAGATTAATGTGCTAAAAAATACATATTTTAATACTAGATTATAAAATTGAGAAACATTCATTTTCCTTTAAACATACTTTTCATGCCTACAATTTAGTTCAAGTTCAATTTACTTTGTATCCCCATATTTAAAAAGTTAAATTTCATTCCAGAAAAATTATGACATCTAAAATTTCTATATGTAATACTAAAAATTTAGGGAAAAAAACAAAAATACCTACTAAGTTAAATTACCGTTTGAAAAAGTATAGTATGCTCCTACCATTATGACAAAGCAACTACTTTCCAATTAGAAGAAATGTGAAACTTCATTTAGGCAAATCATGAAGTAAGTAAGAAAGTATTACCTTGCCACCTGTGAGTTGATTTTCTATTCTTTAAATTAGAGTAGAGATGGAGAGAAGTTTATTCATTTGCTTGGCTGTTTGAATAAGGAGAATAGCAAGCAACAAAAGTTCACTTACAACTGTTGGATATCGATTGATGAGCAAGTATTGAATTTTGGCAAAAGTAACTGAAAGAGAGGCATCCAAACGAACATAGATAGGGAAAAGAAATCTCTACAGAACAGGACAAAAGACACTAACATATGTATCCTATCCTAATAATCTATATATGCTAAATAGCACAACCTATAACGTTCCCATGACAATATCTATACAACAGGGACCCAAAAAATGTTTTATTAAATACATGTAAATAGCTGCAAATTGATTAATTTCCACATCAGTTACTTAAGACAAAGTTATTAATTTTGGTGATTGTTAGTTTGTTTTTTAGATTTATATCTTGTCCCATGATATGGTGTAATAACATAAACACATGGCTACTTGAAGACAGACCTTGAAGTAGCGTGTGAGTGATGTTCATTAGTGTAGGAGTCGTTTGAATTGCTCAATCTTCATCCTCTTCAACCTTTGCCTTTTTACAATGAAAGATATACTTGCCACCATTTTTTAATAGATTCATATAAATTATGTTTAAACAGGATGACGTAATATAGATTTTTTAAATAATTTTAGTGATAACAATAAAATATTTGTATGATTTTAATTGTAAGAATATTAGAACATTATGGAGAAGAGATGATAGGTTCATTATATTTTTAAAAATGGGAATTTCTCATAAATAATTGAAGTAATTGGGCGCGAGAGCCAAATGATTTGAAAGCTTCATGTTTGGTTCGGGAAGGGATCGTGGAAGTTTTGAAATAAATGGAAAGATAATCTACTTTCATTAAGTGATTTATTAGATAATCGAAAACAGAGGATCTTGAAGAGTCTTTGCAATAAAAATTTGTAAATTATGTTTAAAGGTAAAAAAAATATTGTTTTTGGCTGTTAAGTTACAACATTATTGAGCAACATAAAGAGGTCCTTTTATTTCTCTAACGACATTCAGTCATAAAATTTGATATTAAAAATTACTAATGAATCAATTATTGAAAGCAGTATATGTGTGGTAATGGATAAGATTTTGGCACAGTAGTTGGTGGTAGTATATTTAGGTTCTTCAATCAAATGAAATCCACCTAAATAAATTAGATTTAATTTTTTTAAAATACAACATTGTTTGTATTTTAACATGTTTTTTATAAATAAAAAAAATTAAAAGATGAGAGAAAAAAAAAGATATATATTTTAATACATCTGGAGGATGTGGTTTAATATAGATGTTAAATTAAAAGATGATGTTTTGATTGTCAAATAATGAAGTTTGTAATTAAACTTAAAAATAGAAGTAGCTATAGTTGCTAGCTGGTATTGATTTTATTAGTGCTAATGCTTAATTAGATAACAATTTGATTTTCCAAAAATCATTTATTATTAATGAAGGAAAATATTTGATTTGATTTTTTTGACACAATATGAAGAAAAAATACAACTCTGAAATAAGTTCATATAGGCAGGAAAATATAAAATTTCAATATCATTTGCATCTTTGAAGCTTCTTCTTTGATGACTTTTGTTTTGTAGCTTTTCGATGATTGATCAGATCTTGAAGGAACATGTTATCGTCATTTGGTTCCACATCTTCAACATTAGAGGCAAAACTCATTGATGGGATGGCATCATCATTGTCTTCTTGTTTTGATCCACTTACATCATTATTTGCATTTGTTAATGGTTTTGTATCAAGAACTTGAAATGTGTTTTTGTTTGTAGTTTGATCTGCTTTTTTCTTGATTTCATAATTCTCCAATGTTTCCTACACCAAAGTATGTTTATTAAATTATATTGTAGATACTTTTTTTTTTTTTTTTTTGAATGAATTTGCAAATAGATATAGCAGTAGAAAAGGGTAGATGATCTTCCAAAGAAATCTGAGGATCTTCCAAAGAAAACATTTGCACTCTTGGAAGGGAGGACATCGGAGAATTATGGATGGGAGGAAATCGAAGAATTATGGATGGGAATGGGGTACAACTTGCACAAAATGAAACCCAAGAATTTATCATGTTGACCTTTCTACCAAAAGGACTAGCTAAGAAATGGAACAACAATTTTGATTGGACCAGGCTTTATTTCGATGATTCCAATTGATCCAATGTGTAAAATTTACACAATTTTGCATAAAAATAACTAACATTAGTCAATATAAAACTGTATAAATTTACAAGTTAGTTACAGTACTAAATTTATATTGACACTATTCATTTTGCATTTAGTTTTTATTCTTTTTTATGTATCTTGAAGATAAAGACGGATAGTAGATAATGGTTGTTGTGTGTGAAGAAAGAGAAACAAATTAAAAAATCAAGAAAAATTAATATTTAAATAAAATGTAGTGTAAAATAGATAATTTGATATGACGTGTTTTTAAAAGTAAATAGATATATATATATATAGACACACATGTGTATACATTTTTTTGAAAATAGTATTTTAGAATGACACGGACATGGTGGTATATTCTACACAAAAAATTGTGTATATACATATGTACATAGATACACACTAAATTGGTAAAATTTTCCGTCTGGGCCACTACTTCATGTGTCATCGAAAGAGCATCTCAACAAATACAATTTTGCCATATGTGACAGTGACATCCCTCTAGAAAATTCTCAAATTGGGTCACATGTTGCATACACTCCATTCTGCAACTCTTATTATCCTCACTTGCATTGCACCATGCATCCCATTGCATACCACTTCACAAGGAAAAACTATAATTTCAACTATTTGATTTCTAATTGCATTACATGATATAAATCTTGACCTTAATCCTCAAGAAGTTGTCCAACAATGCATTTGGAATCTTCATTAGTAGAAAGGTTCACTGAATTTCCTTGTCTATCCACATATTGCATTGTGCAAGTTGCTTGCCAAGTACACGATACAGGTTAGGATTACTTCAATATGCTTTTAAACCTAATTAAGGACCATGGTCGTCAACCTGGAAAATTCTTAGGTACTCTCGGAGTATGGACAAATAGTACTCCCTCTTCTTATATTCATAATAGACTCCACCATAAATTTAATGAATGGACCCCATCATGAATGTGAGAGAAAAGAGTATCATTTCCCATACTCAAGGGGTACTTAAGAATTATTCAATCAACTTGAATTCTTGAGTAGTCTATTGAGTATTAGTGCCTTTGGTAAATGAACAGTCCCTATAGCAAAGTTGTCATTACAATGACTCAGCATTGCAGCTTTGACTATTTTTCCAAATGACTTGTAGCACATGCATGTACTATTTCAACTCCCATTTCATTACCAATATTTTCCTCTGACATACTTGTTTATATATATATATATTATTGGAAAGTAATTGTTTAGTTAAATATTTAAGTTTTACATTTGGGTTATGGAAATTTAATAGGTAGTTCAGAAGTATATTCTCTCCCTCTCACATGATGGTGGGCCTCATGATGGGTGAGAGCCACCCCTATATGAGAAGAAGTGAGTATACTTCTAGAGAACCCAATATTAACTCGTTGGATTACAATATAGATAAAAGTTTTGTGATTGATACAACATTTTAAGTTCATACCCACATATTGAAGCTTTTGGTCTTGTTTATCAATGGTCTCACACAGAACTCCCACACAAACTAGAGTGCCTGAACATTGTATCCAAAGCCATAAACAAACCGTGTCTTGATAGATTCAACCATTGTGTGTTAGAGAATATCTCTATTGAATGTTTTGATAAGTCCTATTAGTTATGGACTGGCTAAAAACACTATATAAAAATTAAGAGAAATTCCTCTTTAGTGCGGAAAAATAAGCCAACAGAGGTGCACTAGTGAATTTGCTAAAGAAAAAAAGTGGTGGCCTTTCTAGCGAGTTCTCACACCCAATTTGATTTACTTCAATAATGCTAGTAAAGGTGTGGAAGACACTATTTTTTAATGTGGGCTGCCTAAATGTGGCTCTTAATCAGCAAAATAAGGCTGATGGAATTAACAGCACAGATATAATATAGTTGAACAAAATATGCGTTGGCCACATATGGAAACCCCATGCTATATTTTAATCAATGGATCAAGAAATTATTTAACTTAATCCATATAGATAACTCATGGAAAAGGTAGCAGAAATTAAGGTTACTTAGTAACTTTTAATTGCACAATGCTAGAGATTTTGAATCTCGGAAGCAAACATTTCAATGATGTTTTCCCCTCATGGTTGGGAACATTGCCTGAACTAAGGACACTTATTCTGCGACATAATGGATTCTATGGTGTAGTGGGGAGTCCTACAACCACATTTTCAGCTCCCAAGTTACACATTCTTGATCTTTCAGCCAATAATTTTACCGGTAAGTTGCCATTTTGGAAGTGTACAAGGAAAGTTGATTCAAATAACTTCACACCTATGAGGGCTTTTAAATTTTTTTGGCGAAACTGCACTATTGGTCTCTAAAGTTTACCCTATGTGCGAAATTGGTCCATTAAGTTGGAAGCAAGCACAATTAGTCTCTTAAGTTTTAAACCCACAACGAGAGAGAAGGGAGAGAGGGAAGAAGCTAAACCTAGCCACCGCCTAAAATCCCATGCCCTTGCTGTTGTTGACAATAGCCCAAGCCATAGCTACTGCTGGCAACATCACAAGCCCTAGCAGCCGCCAACGACAGCCACTACCCTACCAGCCGCCGACGACAACCATTGACCCGCCTTCATCCTCCCATCTCAGGTATTACACTTTTTCCTATGGTTTCTCACCTCAATTCAGGCCCATGTAAGATTTTTTTTCCCCATGTTTGTATCTGTGTTAGATTTAGAATACGAAATTATAAGGTATGAGAAACAAATTTGGGTATGATGTAGGATGCATAAATCATAATTATCACCAAATTATAGAACTTCATGTGTTTGTAAATGTGGTTGTGCAACCCGTTTAGGCCATTTGTAAATGTGGTTGTGCAACCCATTTAGGCCATATATGAAACTTCACGTGTTTGTCTGTTTCAAGTAAAAAAAAATTATCACCAAGTGCATACAATTTTATATTTTTCCTCTTTATTTTGAAATTATAACGTGTCAAATTGTTTTATGTGATTATATGTGTTGTGTAGGTCAGAAAATTTTATTTTTGAATAAATATATACATATCAGTACCATATCTCAATAATGGTGGACCCATTTGTGTCTGTAAGTCAAATAATATCATACAAGGAGGACCACATATTGTTTATTGTTTAAAATGTTGTATTCATGCATAGTATTAGTTAGAATTCCATGGTTTTTGGTTTCTTAAATACTACTAAATATGGTATGATAATCAACTACTTTAAGGAAGTGTGTGAGGTTTTGCAGCTTTGTTGTTTTTTCTGTATTGTGCTGAAATGCTGAAACTTTCTATTTGACAAAATAAATTTTATTGTGTAAATGTGTTATTTGTGTATAATTATACAAATGTTACCAGCTGTGAATGTTAACACAGGTTTTGTCTAAGTATAAATGTATTGTGCACATGAGGCAAATCTTTACTTGTTAAATTTAATAGAAGAATATTACCTGTTGGTTTTGTTTGAGTAATACCTGTATAACTTGGCAAATCTGATTTGGTTTTGGTTCAATTTTTATCCCTTAAAGTATCCAACAAAATGGCTTGCATGCATAAAAAATAACTTTACAACTCAAATGATGATTCTTTATTTTATTGTTTAATTTGTATTCAAATTGTAGATTAACTTTTTAAAAATAATCCAGCCCTTTGCTATGTCTATTTTTAATGGTAAATTCCTTGCTCTTGTTGTAGAGATGGATGACTTTGACTTCACAATCACCCTCTACTATTGGGGGAAGATTAGGAATAATCCATACAGATACGAAGGAGGGGAGATAGAGATATATGAAGATAATAATTCTGATAAAATGTCACTTGTTGAGATATGGAATAAGGCCAAAAATTTTGGGTATGGTGAAAATGATGTATTTATGTATAGAGTGCCTACTATGCCATTTGTAGGTGGTTTAAAATCTTTGGAAAATGATGTTGATGTAATGAACATGGTGAAGTGTATTAGGGGTTTTAATGAAGTGGAAGTGTACGTTATGTTCTTAGATGATTATGAGAATGCTATTGGTATTGAGGGAGATGGGGAAGATGGTGATAATAAGGGGGGTAATCTTGATAAGGGAGATAAAGTAGATGGAGCTATTAGTGAAGAGGATAGTGCTCATAAGGTTCATTTTGGCTGTAGTGAAAGTGGCAACGATGATATGTTTGCACAATATATTAGCAGTGGTGAAATAGCCTCCAAAGTAAAAAGCTTACCTAATGAGACCTTGTGTCTTAGAAAAGATAAGCAGGTGAAACTCAAAGAGGGGAGAAAGGGAAAGGCTAGTGCATGTGGGGTTAGTCCTAGTAGGGTTAATGGTAGTGGAGTTGATCCTAGTGGTGTTGGTCAGAGTGAGGTTGGTGCAAGTGGTGTTGGTCCTAGTGGGGTTAATGCAAGAGGTGTTGATCCTACATGGGTTGATGCAAGTAGGGTTAATCCTAGTGCAAGTGCACTTGTTGCATTTGGAGCTAATAAGGATGAAGAAAAGTGGGAGTCAAAAACATCTGCAAGTCTAGTTAGTTCATTTGATGATGAAACTAGGCCTAAGTATCCTTAATACCATCCACCAGAATCCTTTTCTGAGATGCACTTTGAATTTGAGATGCAGTTTGCCACAAAAAAAAAGATGTCATGGATGCTATTAAACTCTACTCTATTTTTAAAGGGGTTCCAATAAAGTTTAAAAAAATGACAAAGTAAGGGTAAGAATAAAATGTACAGATAGATGTCCTTTTGAGTTGTATTGTGGAAAGATGAAAGATGAAGATACTTGGATAGTGAAGAAATTGAATCCAAAACATAATTGTGGGAGGTGATTAAGGAATAGATTTGCATCTTCAAATTGGCTTAGGAAGCATCTGGTGGATGATGTGAGAAGTGACCCAAATGTGAAGATGTTCATTATCAGAGACCGAGTTGTAAATAAGTTTAAGGTTCATATTAGTAGGTATCAAGCATCTAGAGCAAAAGGTGGGACTAAAGAATTAGTGCACGAAACTTTTACAGAATAATATGCCCAGTTGGGGGATTACTATGAAGAATTGTTGAGAAGCAACCCTGGGTCTACTATACTAATCTCTACCAATAGACCTCAACCACACTTGCAGCCAAAATTTGAGAGATTATATGTATGTTTGGATGCTTGTAAAAGAGGCTTTTGGCTGCTTGTAGGCCTTTCAATGGTGTTGATGGATGTCATTTGAAAGGTGAGTATCTAGGACAGATCTTGACAGCAATTGGCAAGGATGACAATAATGGTGTTTACCCAATTTGCCGTGGTTGAGGCAAAAACAAAGGATTCATGGACATGGTTCATGAAAAGGTTGCTTGATGATATTGGAAGTTTAAGGGATGAAGGGTGGACCTTCATGTCTGACCAGCAAAAGGTGAATTGAACTTTCATTTTATTTTATTCTTTAAATTTGGATGATGTACCTTGCTATAAATTCACACCAAATTAATTGTATTCTAATACATCCAATAATTTTGTATTTTATGTCTTTGTTGTAGGGATTAACACAAATGTTTGATGAGCTCATGCCAAGTGTGGACCATCGATTTTGTGTTCGACATCTATATAATAACTTTAGTAAGGATTATAAAGGTAAGCTACTAAAGGATCGCATGTGGGCAGCTGCTAAGGCCATTAACATGTCTGAGTTTCAGTTTGAAATGGGGAAGATCAAGAAATTAAACATAAAGGCATGATAATGGTTGGTAGGAAAGGAACCTAGGTTTTGGACAAGAGCAGCTTTTAGAAGGTATCCCAAGTGTGATGCACTAACCAACAAGGGATGTGAAAATTTTAATTCTCAAATATTGGAGTATAGGGATAAACCAATAATTACTATGTTGGAGGAGATTAGATTGCATTTGATAGCTTATTATATTAAGATGAAGGAGAAAATTTCAAGGTATCATGGCCCTATATGTCCTAAAATCCAGAACAAGATAGAGACCGAAAAAATTAATAGTACAAATTGGGTTCCAATTTGGTGTGGGGATAGCAATGAATCAAAGTTTGAAGTATCAAAATTGCCTGACAAGTATGTAGTTAACATAAAGCAGCATACATGCTCATGTGGATCATGGGACCTAACTGGGACTCCTTGTGCATATTCTATAGCTGCATTGGGATATATGGGTCACACAATTGAAGATTATGTACATCATTGCTATAGTATGGAGTCCTTAACCCAAACTTATGGGTCATGTATATACCCTATTAGCGGTCCTAACTTGTGGCCATAGAGTGACAGAGAAACCATAGCCCTCCTAAAAAAATAAGACAAGGAGGAAGGCCTAAAAAGAAGAGAAAGAAGGAACTTGGTGAGCTAAACAATCCATATAAGATGAAGAGGAGAATTGGCCATGTTAAATGCAGCCAATGTGGGACAGTAGGTCATAACACGAGGAGGTGCAATCCCGCTACTCAGGCTAGCAAACAACTATGAGTAAGGCCTGTAATAGTTAGATTTTTTTTCTTTATTTTTCCCTTGTTGATAATGCGCTACTAAGTTGTGACCTAACATTTATAGGTGAGAGAGCCAAATGTAACAACACATGGTTTGGAAAACCAAGAACATGGGACATCTTCAAGCCATGTAGAGCCTACTAATAGGGCAGCACCTCCACCGCAAACAAGAGAGGAAGCATAAGCAAGTCAGCATAGTCAAAAAATACCTGTGAGTGATTGCAAGTACATATTTATATTTGTTAGTCGCATATGAAAAAATCACAAATTTATAGTTAATGTATTGAAATAAAACTATAATACATTTTTAGGTTAGGAAAAGAAATGTCACAACACAAAGTCAGCCAACACCCCAATGTGAAGGAGTACATCGAAGTCAACCAGCATCTCAGGTTATTATTATTACATTTATATATTTCAACAAAATTACCTATGTTGTTTCTAATAGATATCCTTGTGCACCTGCCCAGGTTGGTCCCAATGAAGTTACAAGAAATTATAGTTTTGGAGTGTCAGTGGAGACAATGGCTGCTGCAAGTGAGACATCAAGAAGAATTACAAAATTTTATAAGAATGCACAAGGGCAAAAGCGAACGACATTTCTTGTGGTTAAATGTGTAAAAGTGAGGTGCTTGCGGAGATAAATGTGTATTTTGAAGTGGATAGAACACTTAGATATGGATTCATCTTTTAGGAGGCAGTATTCCAAAAATCACACACTGTCAGTGTGACAGATAAAATATTATTATAAAACATCCACAAATTACATTTGTAATTGTAAACTTTTCATATTTGGTCATTTTATGTTTGCAGGGTCTCATGACATGGCATAAAAAGCATGATGAGGTCATGGGTTTGGACAAATTGCTGGTTTATCACTCTGAAGTCATTTTTTTATGAATTTAAGATCATATCATCTGAACTTTCTTAAGATCCGGACACTAAGAATTTAGGAAACTGTTTTGGATTTTTTGTTGAAAGTTGCATTGGTTTTTTCCTTGTCCTGGGAGCATGGCCATGTTTATAACTTAGGTGATAAAATTGTGTTTCTGATATGTTGATTTATACTGAATGCATTTTCGTTTCCTCTAATTGCTTAAGCATAGTTAGAGTTTGTTTTATTTTATGGACACCATTAATTCCTTTAGAGGAAAAGTTCCTTATGATTTATAGATTGAGGAACTTAGCTATGTGATGAATTCAATCATGTATGCACTTGGTAATGTATATGGCTGTTTATGCAACTTCTATGGTGGTTAACTTCATATAGCTAGTAATAAGTAGAGAATAGCATCCGTTTAGCTAGTATAGATGTGCATTTACAGATAAGCCTGCAAATTAGCTCAAGTTTGGGTTGATTTAAAAATAAATGGCTTGATGTCCATTTGAGCTCTAAACTCTAGGCCCATTTAACCTCAGCTAGATGTAAGGTTTATCAAGCTCACTTGAGATTGGACAAACCCAAACCCCAATGAACAAAACTGTAAGCACATGTTTTTTTGTTCCATTTTCATAGCATAGCAAGAAGGATGAGGACTTTCACTTCTGCACAAATCACTATACAAATCAAAGACAAGGAGTTCAAATCTTCATAAAAAGCATGACTTGTAAACATACAAGTAGGTGGGCTCTCTCTCATGCACACACACACACACACACACACACACAATCAAGAAACACCAAATTAATAAATAAAAACAAAAGAGAAGGCATAAAGCCATGTATTCTTTCAATTATGGGGTAATTTTTTTAATATATATTCACAAAAAGTAATACAAAGTAGAATGGGAAAGTAATTTTCAGCCTTCCTTTATCCTTTTAGGCCCCATGATTATGATAATGCAGAGTAAATTAAAACCTAATACAGTCTGCCCTGCCCTTTTGAAGAATCTCATGGGAATCAAACACAATTGAATTCATCTTCCCAAAATACAATTCGTGACTAGTTATACCACTATTTTGTAAGGCCAAAATTGAATCCCTTCTCATTCTTATACAATAGGATAGTCTTGAAAGTTGATACATTCATTGGTAGCAAGGAAAGAAGCTAGACAATATGGCCTGGTTATGGTCCACCTTGCACCAAGGTTGATTCTGGGAACTGGGAAAAGGAAAATGCCACTCACAATACAGTCCTATATACCTTCAGTATACATTCCTGCATAGACAATATAAGCACTGTCATGAACTTATATAAAATTTGTAAATATAAACTATTTCGATTTATGTAAAAAATAAGCGAAAGAATTATGTCTTGCCTATTACATACACACTAAGCTAAGAACAGACACATGCAGAGTTTCATAAACATAATGTCTTGCCTATTACATTACAGTTCATTAATTTGTTAACTCTCTGTTTTTTCATAAAAATACACCAATCCTACCATTCAATATGAAAATTTGGCAACTGGATGTTCATCAATAACTGGGATAGTAATTGAGAAAGAGTCAAAAGGGCATCACAAAATTCATCATGATAATTATTTTTCCACATAAAAATTAAAAAAAATCCTACGAATCAATGTTAAAATTTGACAAATGGGTGTTCATAAAAAACTAGCAGAGTAATAAAGAAAAGGCCAAATGGGCATGGAGTACGTACCTATGTTGATCGTAGCCCACACCTATTTCCACAAACAAGAGATTCAAAGGGTGGGCAAGAGCCACTGCTGCTTGTGCTTGTGCTGGTGCTCATGTTGGTACTTTGGTCGGCTTCCATGGTTGCTGATGTGGCTTTGGATTGAGGAGTTGGAGGAGGTTGGAGTCAAAGAGAGGATGGGTTTGTGAGATGGAGAAATGGGAAATTCTTATTATATCATGGTTGTTGTGCTGCTAGGGATTTGGTCTCCACTGGCGGCTACGCTTATGGCTGTCAATCTCTCTTTTCCCCTTCCCTCTCTCCATCGTGCCTTAGTTAAACAAATATCAGATTTGTTTTAAATCATGTTAATATGATTTCAATTTCATCTGACGTGGAAACTATTTTTTTTTTTTTAATTTTTTAATTAAAAACATGCCACATCATTAAAACAATGCCCAATCATTGTTCCATTAGCCACATAAATAACACCGTTAACAGCAGTTAGTAAAAGAACCAATACAACTCAGTTTTAAAACTTAAGGGACTAATTGTGCTCACTTCAAACTTGAGGGACCAATTGTGCATACTAGGTAAACTTCAGGAACCAATAGTGCAGTTTCGCCAAATTTTTTGGTTTGGCGGTTTTCCCCTTCGTAAATTTTACCCTTATTCGATTAAAATGATAAACAAAGGCAATGAACAGGTATATCCAAAGATCATGGAAGTCTTTTCAACTATTGATCTTTCAAGCAACAAATTCAATGGAAATATTCCAGAATTCATTGGGAATCTTAATGGGTTCCAATTGCTTAACCTTTCCAACAATAACCTTACTGGTCATATCCCATCATCGTTAGGAAACATAATAACATTGAGTCACTTGACCTTTCACAAAACAAGCTTTCGGGACAAATACCTGAGAAACTAAAACAACTTACTTTTCTTGAATCCTTTAATGTCTCCAAATTATTAACTTACATGGCCTATACCACATGGTGAACAGTTTGATACATTTGATAGTAGTTCGTTTGAAGAAAATTTAGGATTATGTGGAAGTCCATTGCCAAAGAAATGTGAAGATCTTGAGCCTTCACCTCTAACCACTTCAAGCATTGGAGACGGGCAAAACTCTTGGTTTCACATTGAATTTGATTGGAAAATAATTATACTAGGTTATGGTAGTGGGCTTGTAATTGGAGTAGTTCTTGGAAATATTGTGGCTAAGAAGACCAACATTGGTTTGTAAAAATTAAGAAACTGCAACATAAAATGTGAAAAAGAAAACATGTCTAGGGAACAACTTGTTTTTCAACTTACAGAGGTGAAAAGTTACAACCGGTGGGAAGTCACTGGTTCAAAATGAAGATGTTGTTGCAATAATGGTTTTATCATACTTTTGTTTTTGTTTGTTTTTTTGTTGGTGTGTATTTTTTATTAGAGAGCCTTTTTTTGTATTTTTCCAATTTATTGTAAGATTAAGTTTTAGACATAAACTTAAGTATCGTAATCTCTATTTTATTATAGTGAATTATCAGATTTGTCTTGTGGTTTTTTACCTCTATATTGGAGGGTTTTTCACGTAAATTTGGCATGTTTTGTGGCTAAATTTTTTCTTTTTTTTGGGTGCTTTTGTGATTTTTATTTCACTTTTGCTTGGTTTCGTAAAATTTTATTCACACATTGTAAATAGAAATCTGGCCAACAAAAGTGGTATTAGCGCTTCCGTTGCAACAAGCTGTATTTTGATTGTAAATATACTACTTCTACTGTATGTAAATGATATGTTGACTATTGTGCGTATGCTATAAGGATTCCAGTTTAACACAAATAATTAATTTCAATTAAACCAATTAATTGCTTACCCCTGATTCCGATTATGGCTAAGTTAATATTATGGTTAAATAATTGTAGTATATATCTACTTACAAACCCTCCAAATTTGTAATGACCATATACTGGAGCCTTCGACTCCTGCTAGCAACCAACAACGCCAAATCCTCTCTTCACTAGCTTCCTGGATCCTCAATTAGCAACTCCAAGCTTCCTTGGCTGTGTATGATGACTCCAATATCGCCAAAGCTCTTGATCGACACAAATTCAGTATCCCATGAATTATGTGTGAAAGAAGTGAATCTCCTCTCAAGGTATGTCAATGATGAGAGGGAGGATGGAGAAAACAAGTGGTGTTTGGCTAGTTTGTGTGCTAGGGTTTTCTCTAAGCTTCCAGTCAAATTTTCTTAGGGCGAAATCATGAGATATGAGCCTTATATAGTGGGCTAAAAGAAGGGTACAACAGACAATTTGAAAATTGATTTTTCAGTAAATTTAATTTGAAGATTTTGGTCAACCCAATGTTTGGCGAATGTGCGACAAAATTTCTACCATAACCAGTGGCGGCTTTAAGAATTTTTTTTAGAGTAATCAGTAAGAAATTTTAATTATACAAAATTTAATAAATTGATAACTTAAATATTTGCTACAATTGTGAGTCGAGTCATTAAGGAGAGCAAAATTGTTGCAACAGAAATGCCAAAAAGAATATAATTGTCGTCATGATCAAGGAAAACTGACAACTACAATATTTTTCTTGGTACCATTTTTTAGGGAAAAACGAAATTAGAAATTATTATTTTTGAATAGGTTGAAAGAACTACAAATTTGAATACTTGACAATTTTTATCTTTTTGTTTTATAATACACTTTTTATTGAATAATTTGATCACTTGATGTTGTTTGGTCATGTCTTGTTTTTGCTTGGTTTATGTTTGTTGTTATTTAGGCTAATATTTATTATTGTTATTTAAGCTTTTTCTTTTTAATTTTATAAAAGGGATTAAGGACTATTTTTGGGGGACAAAATTAGTTTTAAATTAATGGTACTTCTATAATATTTTTACAATAAATTTTAAACAAAAACAGTTATTAGTGAGTAAAAATAATAATATTATTATTGGGCCTAAATTAGAATTAGTAACAGCTTACCACATTGGATCTGTTTTAAAAGTATTGTAAAAATGTTGTGAATTTAACATTATTTTTATTTTTATTGAACCCAACCTTTTGTAATTCTTAAGTCAGGGTGTTCAACATTTTATTAGGATGGTCACAATAGATTAGTTTAATGTATAATAATTTTTTGGTAAGTGTATATATGTTTTTTTAGCAGGTCAGGGTGGTTTTGTGACCACCTGGCTTGCATGTGAAGCTACCATCCAGTGGCCGTAACTGAGTTTTGCCAGCTATCCAATGTAACTCGTAGGATGGCTCTTGATATTGGTCGACCCAAATGGAAAAATGCCTAACTTGCATTTTAAGCACTAGAACCTCACCAAATAACAATGGACCCACTAAAAGATAATTACACCTTTTTTTTAGAGAGTTTCAATCCATAACATCCGCTCCTGATAATAGCTTTTTATCATCAGATTAAGACACCAATTAATTTTTGATGTAGGCGAGGATTGGACCTCAAGTCTCTTATTCAACCATCAGAAATTTTACCAGTTGAGCTAACTAAAACTCACATAAAAGATAATTACACTAATAAAAGAATGAATTATACACATAAATATGACACCAAATTAAGTCAACAACTAGATGAATCTAATTAACAATGTACCCCTTTAACTATTTCGTGACATAATAACACCTAATACAAACTCTAAAGCTTAATGTGAGTTGAGGACGTTGGAAACAGTTGACTCGCACCTGAGGAAAGACATGAAAAACATGTAAAATGAAAAATACACATGCAACATGTATGAAGACAATTACCGTCCATCGAGTTGGTGATGAATCTCACAGTTTTATATACTGGTTATCAATCCAACGAATTTGGGCTTTTGTCTTAGAGATTCAGTTTCACAAGAGGTTGTTTTACTCTATCAAGAACTTGGGCTGGCTAGTAATGGTCTATTAAAGACCACCAAAAGTCCATTTGTTAGTTTCAGTAATCCTAGTGAAAGTGGGAGGCCGGTGTAGAAAACTGGGTGAGCCCTGAGCAGAGATTGTAGAAAATGTTGCTGATAGGCTTTGTAGATGGGCCTGAAGTAATTTTAATGGGCTAGTCCTCCCTGGAGACTCTGCAATGGAAGTCAGGCAGGCCCTTTCTGTGCCTCTGAGAGACTGAGATGTTTTTTTTTTAGTGAAAAAAAAAAGAAAAAGAAAAAAGAAATGGAATACACTGCTGCTCAAATATGGAAGTGGAACTTGAAGGCATTATTTTCTTAATGTTTTAGGCCCAAATGTGGCTCTTAATCTTCAATTACGACTACCGATGAAAATGGAATTGATAGAACTCATATACTGTTTATCGGAAGTTGGAACTGATATATGGAAATCCTATGCCACAAAGAAATCTATGGGAAAAGTTAGCAGAAATTAAGGTAATTTGGTAACTGAGACACCCAGTGACATTTTCTCCTCTAGAAGAGCCAGAAATAGAGCACCCATTAGTGTCTGTGCCAGTCATGGCTGAGCCACTATTATGGTTTATATATGTTTCTTTATGGAAATTCAGAGAAATATCTAGTTCTTATACATTTTGCTCGAAAAATTTCACACACAAAATTACCAATTTAATAAAATCGTCCACTATTTTTGCCATTGTTTTCGAAATGCCACTAATAATTCATGTGATGGCAAATATAGATCTTTGAAAACAATTATTCTCTTTTCATTACTGACTTGACCATGATGAATCTCTGTGAAGGCTATCATTAAGTCCAACCCAAAATCTTTTTCTCCACTTTCTCAGTGTTCAACGAGTATAGAGAGTTTGAAATACGAAGTTGAGCTTATAATTAAGATTCTTTGCAACATGTTCCTTGAACCCAAATTCACTTTATTTGTGTCAGAATGATTTTTCATTTAGTTGATTTCTTATAGATTTTGAATCAAGCAAGCACGCCATTTCATGCCTTTGCCTTCTAAAAACTTTTTTTTTTTTCTCTTTACTAAAACTCTTTTAAAAAACATTTATTTGTTAATGGGGGTTAACCTTTTATGATTTTTCCAATATGGTTGAGATTAAAATTTTAAGTTTAGAAAGTGCAAAAGATAATGGTAACGTTTCATTGTGGCACGCCTTTTCTTAACTACCCCTTCCACCTAAACGTGGCTAAACACCATTTCCACGCAATTTTTATGGGACATGTTTCCCAATAGTCAGAAATGTCAATTTTTTTATGCTTGGCCTTTAACGAAAACTTTTTTATTTTAATGTACGAATGTTTCCCTATAGTCAGAAATGTCAATTTGAAAAGGTAGGTAGCTCTTAAGCCCATGTGTATCAATGTTTTTTTGTTTTTTTTTTGGCAGTTGTTATATATTGCTGTGATTATTTATTTATCTTTCTTTTCAAATCACTCCTACCTTTTTCCCTATATTAAACTTCATAGTTGTGTACGACTATATGTGTTTGTAATAATCAGTATCAATATATATAAGTAGTAGCAAAAAGCTAACACAAGAGAGAGTATAAAATTCTGTCATATACTGCATTCTTAAATATACTCTTTATCTAGACTTCCATAGCAACCAAGTTTGTATTTATATCAAAGTATTAGTTTTTTTTTTGAGAAGAAAAGTGTTGTTAGTTTATCAAATTAGTCAATGGAGTATATGCATATATTAATTATTAATTATCTATAGTTATGCATTAATTATTTGTATTAAATGAATTTTTATTTTTATTTTTATAAATTTTATATAAGAAACTATTTTTATTTGAAATAATAATAATAATAATAATAATAATAATAATAGATTTCGAATATTATATTATTCCTCTTATTTAGTTGCTTTGACAACAATCATCACAAAATCCATTAAAAATAATAATAACATTAGAATTTAGATTTCCTAATTCCTTTCAGTGGCATGTACATATATATATATATATATATATATATATATTATTTATTTGTGTGTGTGTGTGTGTGTGTGTGTGTGTTGTGTGTGTGAGTTTCACACTTTCACCAAAATGGTCCTAACCGGGGGGGGGGAACTGGAACCAACATTGGAGTATTTATACTATGTAATTTAAAAAAAAAAAAAAAAACCAATAGGATACATTTATTTTGAATTATTTTAAGTGGTGCATTAATTATTTAATTATATTGAAATTTGATGTCATTTTTCTAATATTTATATGAGAAACAATTAATTTGAAATGTGGTATTCTGTTGAAATTTAATTATTTTTGCAACAATTGAAACAAAATCCAACAAAAGAAAAATATAAAACAAAAGTTAATAAGACAAGAACGTAAAAAATTGATTGAAAGATATTTTCATTTTATTTTATCAAAACGATACTTGCATTATTGAGTAGGCATGAAACATGTCTATCTATATCAGTCATGCAATTTTCAAATTTTGTAAACACATGGTATGATAAATCACTACACTACTCTTATTATTTTTCTATTTTGACTATAAAATATAATAATAAGTATTACAATAAAAGTTATTGAAATAATAGAAAAAAATAATAATAACATGTTAATGATATTTGTGTAGGTAATATGAAAAGTTTTTCGTAAAATGCATTGCACATCGTGCAAAAAGTCAATTAGTTTAATTTAACTGTGCAATATAAGGATTATTTGATTTTAAAAAGATAATGAGAGTAGTAGTGTTAGTTTTATCACGTTGTCTGCTATGAGTTTCACACTTTCACCAAAATAAGCAAAAATAGTCCTAACCGAAGAGTGCTCATAAATAAGGCTGATGTTGTGGGAACTAGGAACTAGGAACTGGGAACCCTTCCAGGCTTCCACATATTTCAATTTTCGATATATATTAAATTTGCCAATTTTTGGCTTTCTTTAGAGATATGTTCTTATTAGTGCATCTTGTCCAGCTCCTAGCTAATGCCAAATGCAGAATCGAAATGTAGTACTTATACAATAACGTTGCAAAGTATGTAGCCATGCCACCATTTAATTGATCATGGGGCTCATATATATCCTCCTAGGGTCACGTAAAACGGTAAATTTCTCAATTTCTGTCACACACCAACACGAACACTACATATCAACACTCCTTCAAATCATATTCCACTTGTTAAATTTACATATTTATTAATATTTATATTGGGATTTGACTTTTATTACAGTAAAACATTATCATATATCAAGTCCAGCATGATAAGAGAAGTTTAGAATTCCTTATTGATTTGAGAATTCCACGTCGACTGGAAGAAAAGGGTTGATGATCTTCTAAAGAAATTTGAGGATCTTCCAAAGAAAACATTTGCACTCTTGGAGGGGAAGACATCGAAGAATTATGGATGGGAACGGGGTACAACCTGCACAAAATGAACCCCAAGAATTTATCATGTTAACTTTTTGCCAAGAGGACTAGCTAAGAAATGGGACAACAATTTTAATTGACCGGGCTTTATTTCGAAGATTCCAATTGGTCCAATATGTAAAATTTTCACAATTTTGCAAAAAAATAACTAACATTAGTCAATGTATAACTGTATAAATTTACAAGTTTGTTACATTACTAAATTTATACTGATACTATTCAGTTTGCATTTAGTTTTTATTCATTTTTATGTATCTTGAAGATAAAGACGTATAGTAGATAATGGTTGTTGAGTGTGAAAAAAGAGAAACAAATTAAAAAATCAAGAAAATTAATATTTAAATAAAATGTAGTGTAAAATAGATAATTTGATATGACTTTTTTTAAAGAGTAAGTATATATATATACACACACGCGTGTATACGTTTTTTTGAAAACGGTATTTTAGAATGACACGAAAATGGTATATGTATATTCTACCCAAAAAAAAAAAAAATTGTGTGTATATGCATATGTACATATATTAGTATGTACATAGATACACACTTAATTGGTAAAATTTTCCATCTAGGCCACTACTTCATGTGTCGTCGAAAGAGCATCTCAACAAATACAATTTTGCCATATGTGACATTGATATCCCTCTAGAAAATTTCTCAAATTGGGTCACACATTGCATGCACCTCATTTTGCAACTCTTATTCAACTTCATTTGCATTGCACCTTGCATCCCATTGCATACCACTTCACAAGGAAAAACTGTAATTCTGACTATTTGATTTCTAATTGTATTACATGATATAAATCTTGACCTTAATCCTCAAGCAATTGTCCAACAATGCATTTAGGATCTTCATCAGGTAGAAAGGTTCACTGTTTTTCCTTATCAACCCACCTATTGCATTGTGCAAGTTGTTTGCCAAGTACACGACATAGGTTAGGATGACTTCAATATGGTTCTAAACCTAATTAATAACCATTGTTGTCAACCTGGAAAATTCTTAAGTACTCTTGGAGTATGAACAAATGGTACTCCTTCTTCTCATATTCATAATGGACTCTACTATAAATTTAATAAATGGACGTCATCATAAATATGGGAGAAAAAGCACAATTTCTTGTACTCAGTGGGCAATTAAGAATTACTCAATCAACCTGACTTTTTGAGCAGTCTACTGAGTATTAGTGCCTTTGGTAAATGAACAGTCCCTATAGCAAAGTTGTCATTACAATGACTCAGCACTGCAGCTTTGACTATTTTTCCAAACAGCTTGGAGCACATGCATGTACCATTTCAACTCCCATTTTATTACCAATATTTTCCTCCGAAATTCTTTTATTTATATATATATATATATATATATATATATATATATTATTGGAAAGTAATTTTTTAGTTGAATATTTAAGTTTTACATTTGGGTTATGAAAATTTATTAGGTAGTTCAAGAGTATATTCTCTCCCTCTCACAAGAGGGTGAACCTCATGATAGATGGGAGCCACCCCTATATGAGAAGAGGGAAATATACTTCCGGAATACCTAATATTAACCCATTGGATTGTAATATAGATTAGAGTTTTGTGATTGATACAGCATTTTAAATTCATACCCACAATCTGAAGCTGTACGTTGGTCTTGTTTATCAATAGACTGACACAGAACTCCCACACAAACTAGAGTGCCTGAACATTGAATCCAAAGCCATAAACAAACCATGTCTTGATAGATTCAACCTTTGTGTGTTAGAGAATATGTCCATTGAATGTTTCGATAAGTCCTACTAGTTCTGGACCGGCTAAAAACGCTGTATAAAAATTAAGGGAAATTCATCTTTAGTGCGGAAAAATAAGCCAACAGAGGTGCACTAGTGAATTTGCTAAAGAAAAAAAGTGGTAACCTTTCCAGCGAGTTCTCACATCCAATTTGATTTACTTCAGTAATACTAGTAAAGGTGTGGAAGGTGTGGAAGACACTATTTTTTAATGTGGGCTGCCTTAATGTGGCTCTTAATCAGGCAGAATAAGGCTGATGGAATTGACAGCACTCATATAATATACTTGAACAAAATACGCATTGGCCACATATGGAAACCCCATGCTATATTTTAATCAATGGATCAGGAAATGATTTAACTTAACTTAATCCATATAGATAACTCATGGAAAAGGTAGCAGAAATTAAGGTTACTTGGTAACTTTTACCACCACCTGATGCATGTCATTGTTGAGTAAGAGTTACTTGGTAACTCTTACTCAAGGATATTGGTGGCCTAATATGCAATCCCTAAGAGGTTTTTACTGGTTGGCAAGGATTATTTCACTAAATGGGTTAAAGTTGAGCCATTATCAAATATCAGGGATCTGGACGCAAGAAGATTTGTTTGAAAAAACATAGTTATCCAGTTTGGAATCCCTCATACCCTTATCTCAGATAATGGTGTTCAATTTGATAGTTAGACCTTCAGAAGATATTGCTGCAATTTGGGTATTTTCGAACAGATATTCCACTTTGGCTTATCCTCAAGGGAATGGACAAGCCGAGGCTATTAATAAGGTAGTAGTCAATGGGTTTAAGAAGAGGTTAGATGGTGCTAAGGGAAGATGGGTGGAAGAACTGCCGCATATTTTGTGGACCTACAAGACTACACCTTATACGTCCACAGGAGAAACTCCTTTGTCAATGACCTATGGGGCCGAGGCAGTAATTTTGCTCGAGATAGGTTTCTCAACACTGAGGATGAGCTCTTTTAGTCTGAGCAACAATGATGGATTGTTAGAAAAGAGTTTGGACTTAGTTGAAGAACGAAGAGAAAATGCTATGGTTCAGCTAGCATACTATCATCACAAGTTTAAACAGGGTTATGACCGAAGTTAAGACCACTAGCGCCAGGGGATTTGGTGTTAAGGAAGGTTTTAGGCATTGCAAAAAATCCAACCTGGGGAAAATTGAGACCAAACTAGGAAGGGTCGTACCATATCACTTCAGTAGCTGGAATACGAGCTTATTATCTAGAAGACCAAGATCAAAAGGTTGTAACACGTTCTTGGAATGTAAATAACCAGCGAAGATATTATTATTAATAAAAGTCTTTCCAGTTATATATAGCCTGTTTACTTTATGCGTTATATTTACTATACTCTAAGTATCAAACAGAACCTTAGCTATGCCTGGCTCCTCGAACCACATGCCTTGGGGAAATTGATATCTTTCATTTTTTCTAAGTATCAAATAGAACCTTGGCTATGTCTGGCTCCTCGAACCACATGCCTAGGAGAAATTGATATCTTCTATTTTCTCTAAGTATCAAATAGAACCTTGGCTATGTCTAACTCCTTGAACCACATGCCTTGGGGAAATTAATATCTACCATTTTCTTTAAGTATCAAATAGAATCTTGGCTATGCTTGGCTCCTTGGACCACATTCCTTGGGGAAATTAATATCTTCCATTATCTCTAAGTATCAAACAAATCATTGGCAATGCTTAGCTCCTCGGACCATATGCCTTGGAAAAATTGATATATTTCATTATTTGTCTAAGTATTAAATAGATCCTAGGCCATGTTTGGATTCTCGAACCACATGCCTTGGGAGGATGAACATTTTTCGATATTTGTTTGTTAGCTAATGCTTGTTAATATTAGAAAAAGTGTAATCCTAGTGTGCAAGTCATCACATGAAAACAGGGGTTTTTCCATATTGTTGGCATAAGTGTTTTAAGGATTCATTAATTCATTCTTGAAACGAGATTATTTCCTTGTCAGATTACATATGTCGGAGTTGTTACCTAATCATGCACAATGACCTACCCTGTTTAATTGAGCAACAAATCATACACACTGCATATAGGAACATTATTAAAACAAAATTCCAACAAAGGACATCATTGGTCAAAAGTAAATATCTCGGATAAATATAAATGTGCATTGAATAGAAACAAGATAAGAGTCTTAACTTTGTCATAATATATGATCATAATTATAAGACAAATGAAAATGGAAAGAAAATTATGAAAGTAAACATGTGACAGGATGAAGCTACTACAAAATGGCTGAGTAAGAAGAGAAGAGAGTCCTAGTTATGCCTTGGTCTTTGAGGGAAGGTCTTTCTTGGATTTAGTCACAGCTTCCTTTGCCTTGGGGTCCGCCTCCTTTGACTTGGCACCAGGTTCTTTGGTTTTAAAAGCTCCTTCATCAAGCCTGAGGGAAATATCTTGAACCTTGGCCTTAGACAAAGCCTCAATCTCCTTGCCCTTGTCCTTCTCTCCCGGCTGGGGATCACCTTGACTAACCCCCACACTCAGAACTTTTTCAACCTTCTCACTTTGGTCACCTGCTTGGTTGGGCCCTGTGGAGGTCTTAGGAGGAGGGAAAGAGCTTTGAGTGATGGAGGGTTGCATAGAAAGAGTGGACTTTGGGGCAGTAAGAGGTGGAGGGATAGTTGAAATTGCACGGATGTCCTAAGGAAACCATATGTTTTCAGCTTTTCTCCACTCCGAGGTAGCTGGGGCTCTTGCCACATTGAGGGCCTCTGCCCATACCTGTTGGCAATAATCCCTACATACCTTAGCAATCTCATCGGCTAGGCTAATCTTTGTTTCCTCAACCCTAAGAATGTAGGAAGCCTATGATGCGGCCTCAATGTTTTCCTTGATGGTGTGAGCTGCTTCCTTAGCCTGAGCTAACTCAGTCTTCAAGTCCAGAATTTGTTGTTGGGTTGTGGCTAGCTCTATCCCTTTGTAATGAAGTTGCTTGAGTTGCTCCTTCGCCTGAGTCTCAGCAGTTTTAAGCCCAGCCTCAGCACTCCTCCTCCCTTTCCCCTCTTTTACCAGTTTCTCAGCGAGCTCTTTATTTTCTTGCATGGCTAAACCTAATGCTTTTCAGTTTCGGCTCGAAGATTGGCCTCGACTTTAGCTTCATTCCGAGCATCATTTACCCATTCCTCAGCTACAAACATCTCCTGGATAGTCTACATGAAAGTAATAAGAAAATACATCATGACAAGAATAACATAAAAAAATGAATAATAATAATAATAATAATTTCAAACTAATAGTTACTAATACTGACAGTGGAGTTTATCAAAGCTAAGTCCCTTTTTAGGGATAGAAAAAGTTCTTGCTGCCTCATTTTCTTTAGGGCAATTATATCCTTATGTAGTAAGATAGGCTGCTCTAGGGCCTTGGCCAAGTAATGGGCGTGCCCTTTATGAAATTCCCTTATATTTGAGTTGCGGGGAATGGCACCCCCGTCCAACTCCAACCGAGGAGCCCAATTGTTTTGAGGTTGATGCACCTCGGCCGCTTCATGGCTCTTCTTGCTCTCTACAAAAGAAGCTTGTGTCTGGCCTTTAGTTATTTTTTTGTTGTTTAGGCCCCTTTTGTTGAGCCAACTCCCCTTCCTCAACCTCATCTTGTCTTTTCTTTTTGAGGTTAGGTATGGGAAGCAAATTACCTGGAGGAGGAGGAGGGGGTGGGAGATTGGCAGGGGACTAAGACCCCGAAGCGCCCTTCGTAGTTTACTCCTTACCCTTGTCAACAAGAATAGCTTGAAGCCTCTCCTTTTTTGCAGGGACATATTTTCTTCCTCTTCCTCGGCGCCGTTATCCATACGTGCAATTGTGAAATCAAGATATCTAATACCCGAACTTTTATCTGATTCGCCTTCTTCATTCGAAAGGTAGATAACAGGGCCTTCTGGCATTTTCTCTACTTCCTTGAGTTGGAATTGGTTTATTTCCTCCTCAAGAGACAAGCATAAGGAGGTAGATTCCTCTTGGGAAGCCGCTGCTTTAGGGTGTACAAGAGGGGGAATTGCTACTATTGGGCGTGCAAGAAGAATGACAGGAAATTCGTCAGGTAGGTCTTCTCGAGCGAGAAATCCTGATTTGTAAACGTCTATCCTTCGGCGCCTACAGTCACCTGCTATTATGACGTTACCTACATCTTGGAAGATGGTTGATAGTGGCTCAAAGCCCAAGATGTGATGGACCGCCCTCAGCTGCCCATCTTCACTCACAAACACCTCGGACCTTAAAACTCTATTAAGGTCTTTGACATTTGTTAAGCTTAAATGAGGTGACATGTGTTGCTTATTTGCAAAAACATCTGAGGAGCAAATTACGGTTAGAATGGTAAAATTCGATACCAAAAGATAAGGTTAATAGAGCTAAATCCCATGCTAAAAAGCCTAATTCTATGGAATCACACCTGTTGTTCCCTTTTCAATTGGGTAGTGAAGGCTACCATGCCACTCCTAGAGGTGATGAGGTAGTCGTCTTTCATGCCATTGTTGGACTTGGGAAGACACCTTATAAGCCTGAAAACGCTAGACCTAGACTTGAGGTAGTACCTCGAGTTATCAAGTGAGTGACACTCATACATATGGACAACGTCATGCCATGTGAGTCTCAAACCGATCTTCTCATTGAGAGTGTCGATGCAACCTAAAATTCTAAATACATTGGGTGCACATTGGTGAGGGCACAACCTATAGTTTAACAGGTAGTCTCGAGTTACATTCCCTATAGGGAGTGTCATTCCCCCTTTTATGAATGCAATTATGGGAATGGCGACTTCCCTTTCTTTCCTATCGGTATATATCTGGTCTGGTGCACAGTACCTCAAACCAAGTCCCTAGGGGATGTGGTATTTGGCTCGGAAGCCCTTCATACTAGCGGGAGTGTTTATTAAACCTTTGAATCTACCCATTTGGACGAAATATAATGAAGATTTAGAAAAAAGGGTTAAGATTAAGGGGCCGAGAAGAATGGCCGAGAAGAAAAGAACCTGGGAGCGTGAAAACTTACTGGAAAAAGAACAGATGACTCTTTAGAAACTTCTTGGGAGTTAGGAAAGTAAAGAATTTTTAAGAGCTAACTAGTTTGTGAAATACTGAGAAAATTGTGATCCCCCATACATTTTATATGAGAGGTGACATCAAGCGGGAATTATTCCGTTCAAAATTCAAGGAAACACTCTTAACCGTAGGATCGGCATCTCACTGTTGTATGTAGAAGACAGGGCACCAACTGAAGCATTTAATGAGCCATCACGGGCAACGAAGCGTTAGAACAATTACAAGGGTAGGGAATGAAGTTCTCATGTATGAAGGTTAAAGAAGCATGTAGGAGCTGTTGTGTTAGATCAAAACCCCAATTTTCTCCTCAGATGGAAGAGAAAAATGGAGTTTTAAGGGGCTATTGTGGGGGTAAAAGGCCCAAAAGGTGCTTTTGGTCAATGGGCTTTGTCCGAGGATCATTGCCTGTCCGAGGACAGATTGGTAACGATAAGGATGTTAGATTTGGAGACCCAAGGGTAAATTGTAGCAGAAGAGGCTAATGGAAGTGATCCGAGGAGGGATATCTCCTTGGCCAGTTGAGATGGGGGTCAGATGGTACGTCATTTTGACTAGAGTGATCATGTAGGAGGTTTTGAAGATGAAGATATGTTTCATAGAACACGAAGAGCAAAAACAGCTGGGAAATATCTTATAGAAAGCTACTACTATCGCATTGAAGGCTTTGTACCTAAGTCTTTGGCCGCATTAATGAGAAAGTGATATCTGAATAGTAAATTTTAGCCTTACAGCTGTTACCCAAAAGACTTCTAGAAGGGGTTGATGAGACAAGTATCAACGTTAGTAGTCAAAACCTACAGGTGGAGAGCAAAAATAAGAGGTGAGTGGGAGTGAAGGAAAGAGGTCCCAGGGATAGGGGATGTAGGGAGATAGGAAGAAAAACATTGTAGACTGGATATTTATAATTAATCTTTAAGTGAGAAGAAATATAAGCATCTGGTCCTCGGCTTGAGTCTGAGGATAAGTTTCATCATATAAACTCATTCATCCTTGTTTTGTAGGCCTGGACCATTGTTGTTACCATTTAAGCTCATTAGAAACAAAATTTCTAACCCACACTCTATAAATTTATTGTATTGGGCTCTTTGGGCCTATACTCTCCATATTGTTTGGCCTAGGTACAAATTGCGAACTTACATCCATTTATATACAAATCTAAAAACTGAATCGTAACAATTATTGTTACCATATTTTTGTTGAGCCACATTAACGCAGCATTTTAGTTTATTTTGGTTTAATTTGGTTCAATTCGGTCAATTCGATCAATTTGGTGCAGTTCAGACACTTCGGTCCATTTTGGTCTAGTTCGGTCCATTTGGTTTACTTCGGTCTAGTTTGGTCCATTCGATCCATTTAGCTTGGTCTACTTTAGTCTATTTCAATCCATTTTGATCTATTTCAATCCATTTTGGTCCACTTTGGCCCACTTCAGGCAATTCAGTCCACTTCAATGATGCTACTTGGTTGACAATTTCATCACATTCTTAGCGTAATTTTGGTAAGTTCTTGATGAAATTACATTTTTCTTATGTTATAAGTCTTGTATTTTATTTTTAAATATAATTGATGAATTTATTTATATATGCTTATTCTTTAGGTCATTTAAAACATATAGATGATCAAACATAAGTAAGGAGCACTAGAAACAAATTTCACCCATACATTATATTATTTACAAAATATCTTGCATTATATAATTATTAATGTAAAATGCATTATATTTTATTAAAAAATTACTAAATTTAAACTATTTTCAAATAACAAATAGAGATAGCTTAATTTAGAAAATCTAACATATTGTATAAACTATATTTTATTAGAAAATAATCACATCATTTTAAGAAGGGTCTTGAGACTAACACTTATAAGTTTTATCTATTATTCTCATTTTTCACTTATGAAAAAAAAAATCGTCAAATTTTTCGGCACTATGACTAGTTTAATATAATGACGTAGAAGTTCAATAAAAGATCTAAATTTGTTTTTAATTATATTCTAATTTTCTGTCAAGTATAATACTATAATTCTAGTTGGATTTTATGAATGTGCTCTAATTTTGTATCAAGTATACCTATAATTGAAAGCTATTTTTAACCCATTTAAAGCTACTTATAGGTTATTTGACTTTAGTCCAAATAAATCATTTCCAAGCTACTTCCAATCCATTTGAAACTAATCAATTTTTTCATAAAAAAATCGATTAATTATTGTCAACAACAAATTTTACTTTGGTCTAAAAATTTGGCTGTTGGTTTGGAAAATTGGAATATATTTTTATAATAAATTATTTTAAAAATAAATTCATTGTATTAACTAAAATGAAAATTATGTCAAGAATTTAAAGCTAAGTATATAAATTAATCACTGAACTATCTATTTTTCTTTAATAACTAAAATGGAGAAATCAATCATTAGCAATTTTCGTATTCCCCCAAATAATATTCTTACAAGTTTCTTTTAAGAGCAGAAAAAATATTAATAATGAAGCCCGATATTAACGAATGTTTAATATATATATATATATATATATATATCTAATAGTGTTTATTATGTGCTAAAAAAAAAGCCGTCATATGAAAGAGTTATTCAGCAGAAAGAGATAATGGCAAGTTTCAGAGGAAACTATTGAAAGTTTGAAACACATAGGTACCTAATGCACGATTATTAAACATAGGTACGAATTAATATATATATATATATATATATATATCATAAAGACCGTCATGATCTCCTGTGAACCACACAGAAGATGAAAGAGTTATTCTGACGAGCCTGGGGCTGACGACCCCATGGCTGACGACCTCAACTCTTGAGCTACCTGAAGCTGACGACCTTTGACGTATGGAGACCTAAGACTGACGGCCTCCACCAATAATCCTATTGAATAGCGTGGCTGACGGGAGAAGGCTGACGAGGTCAGTTTCAGCTCCATTTGCAATCTTACTTGACTGACACGCATACATAAACAATTCTTGAACAATACGTCTAAGTAAGGAGACCCCTACAAGGACAAGGATTCTAGGAGATACGTGGGATCCAAGTATCACTATCCTAAAAGGAAAAGAACTCCTCGGTCAAGGCATGGATTTCGGCCCAACGCTACTATAAATACCCCAAGACCCTCTCGAAACAAGGTACGCACAAATAACTCAACTCTAGCACTCTAGTGTTGTAAAGTAAAGATTTCTAACTTAACCTTCGGAGGGTATTTGGCCGGTACCACGCCGGTGCCCTTTCAAAGGTCTTCACTCTCTTTGTTGTGCAGGTACGTCATCGGGAGCACGTGAGGACCGTGTGACTAACTGACGATTTTCGAGCATCATCAGTTGGCGCCGTCTGTGGGAAACGAGAGTGGTAACGCCACACTATCGCTTCCCGGACAAAAGTTGCATGGTACTCACCCGCTCAATGGCTACCACCAACAACATTCAGGAGAACGAACCGCGCGCAACCGTTCTGGAAAAGCAAGTCCAAACGCTCGCAGCAGCCGTCGAGCGCCTGACCAAAGAGAATAACGACTTGGAGGAGCAGCTACGTCAGAGAAACACGCGTCCTAGAATACAAGAGGAAAATCAGGAGGAGACAAGCGCTGAGAGAAGGGATCCCGAAGCGCCTGAAGGCAGCAACGCCCCGAGCAGGCCGGAGAGGCGGGATACCAACCTGACTACCCCTTCTGAAGCCATACCCCCTCACATCGCAGCCGAGATGCAGGAGATGCGTGAACGAATAGACGTAATGATGAACGCCCTCAAAGGACGAGTGTCTAACGATCTCGACGACTTGGTACAGCGGACCGATTCACCTTTCACGGCACGTGTTACATCGTGCCCACTTCCCCCAAAGTTTCGTATGCCGCAGGTGGAAAGCTACGACGGAAACAAGGACCCCCTGGACCACTTAGAGTCCTTCAAAACTATAATGCACCTTCAAGGAGTGCCCGACGAGATTATGTGCAGGGCTTTCCCAATCACCTTGAAAGGGTCCGCAAGGGTCTGGTATAGCAGGTTGACGCCCAACTCAATAGGCACCTTTAAAGAGCTAGGCGCCCAGTTCGTGTCGCACTTTATCGGAGGCCACCGGTACAAAAAATCCACGGCATGCTTGATGAGCATCAGGCAGAGGGAAGACGAGACTCTAAGGTCCTACATAACGCGATTCAACAAAGAAGCTCTCTCGATAGATGAGGCGGACGACAAGATACAAGTAGCAGCCTTCACCAACGGGCTGCGAAAAGGGAAGTTCCTCTTCTCCCTATACAAGAACGATCCAAAGACCATGTCCGAAGTACTTTACAGGGCAACAAAATACATGAACGCGGAAGACGCGCTGATTGCAAGGGAAGACAAGCCTAAGAAGAGGGAAAGGCAAGAAGATACTCGAACGGATAGGGGGCAAAAGAAAGCCAGGACTGAAGAGCGACGGGATGACCGCCGCTCCAAGCCACTCCCAGGGAGATTCACGAGCTTCACACCATTGACCGCCCCTATCGATCAGGTTCTAATGCAAATCAAGGACGAGGGGACTCTGACTTTTCCCGGCAAATTGAAGGGAGATCCCAACAAAAGGCCAAGGGACAAATATTGCCGCTTCCATCGAGACCATGGACATGACACGGCTGATTGCTACGACCTAAAGCAACAGATAGAAGCTTTAATCAGGCAAGGAAAGCTGCAGAGGTTCGTTAGCAAAGAACGAGCAGAACCACCGCAAGGCCCGGCCCCAAGACGGGAAAACGAACGCCCCAGACAGCCCTTAGGCGACATCCGGATGATTGTAGGAGGGACGACGACCGCTGGATCGTCGAAGAAAGCTCGAAAGACGTATCTCAGAATGGTGCAGAACATCCAGCTGACGGGGACCGCACCTCAGATGCCACGGGCTAATAACCCCCTCATCGGATTCTCGGAAGAAGACGCGCGACGCCTCCATCACCCCCATGACGACGCACTCGTCGTCACCATACGAGCAGGAGACTTCAACATGCATCGAGTTCTTGTCGACAATGGGAGCTCGGCGGACATCCTCTACTACCCTGCGTTCCAACAGATGGGAATTGATAGAGAACGACTGACTCCGGCTAACGCCCCACTAGTCGGCTTCGGAGGAACAAAGGTATTTCCCCTCGGTGTTATCACCCTCGCGGTAACTATTGGAGACTACCCGCAACAGGTCACCAAGAATGTAGCATTCCTCGTGGTCGACTGCTCATCAGCCTACAACGCCATCATAGGACGTCCCACGCTTAACTCATGGAAGGCTGTAACTTCAACCTACCACTTGATGATAAAATTCCCAACGGACTATGGAGTGGGAGAACTCAGAGGGGACCAGGTGGCCGCACGCGAATGTTACGTAGCGATGATGGAGATGGACGACCACCAGCAAACCATGAGCATAGAACAGCAGGCATCAGCGGAGCCCACAGAAAAACTAGAAGACATGCTTCTCGACGACTCTCAGCCAGGGCGGACAACCAAGATCGGTACTCTTACCGACTCGACGATACGACAGGAACTTGCGGCCTTCCTCAAAGAAAACCGAGACGTGTTCGCCTGGAGTCACGAAGATATGCCGGGCATTGACCCGTCAGTCATAGTACACAAATTAAACGTGTCACCGTCCTTTCCGCCGGTTCGACAAAAGAAGAGAGCCTTCGCCCCGGAGAGAGATCGGGCAGTAGCGGAGGAGGTCCGCAAATTGCGGGAGGCGGGCTTCATTCAGGAGGTTTACTATCCCGAGTGGTTAGCGAACGTCGTCATGGTGAAAAAGAGTAGCGGAAAGTGGAGGATGTGCGTAGATTTTACCGATCTAAACAAGGCGTGCCCCAAGGACAGCTATCCTCTGCCAAGGGTCGACCTGCTGGTGGATTCTACGGCCCAACACCAACTATTAAGCTTCATGGACGCGTTCTCGGGATACAACCAGATCCTAATGGACGAAGCTGACCGAGAAAAAACTTCGTTCGTAACAAGTCAAGGCCTTTTTTGCTACAAGGTCATGCCGTTCGGCTTGAAAAATGCAGGCGCAACATACCAGAGGCTTATGAACAAGATGTTCGCGGAGCAGATCGGGAGAAATGTCCAGGTGTATGTCGACGACATGCTGGTAAAGAGTCGAAGAAAGGAGGATCATCTGAAAGACCTGAAGGAAACCTTCGATACCCTTCGCTCCTACAACATGAAGCTGAACCCCGCCAAGTGTGCCTTCGGAGTAACGGCCGGAAAATTCCTGGGATACATGGTGTCCCAACGGGGTATCGAAGCCAACCCAGACAAAATCCGAGCCATAATGGAGATGACACCTCCCAAAAACGTGAAGGAAGTACAAAGCCTTAACGGCAAGATCGCCGCACTTAGCAGATTCGTATCCAGGGCGACGGATAGATGCCTCCCGTTCTTCCGCACACTAAAGAAGTCCTTCGAATGGACGGACGAATGCCAACAAGCATTTGAAGACCTCAAGACCTACCTATCGTCGCCACCACTATTAACCCCCTCCCAACCGGGCGAAGAACTATTCCTCTATTTGGCCGTTTCTCCAGCCGCCGTCAGCGCAGCCCTAGTGAGGGAAGACAACAAGGTACAAAGGCCGGTATACTACGCCAGCCGGGCACTCCACGGGGCAGAAGGAAGATACTCGCCACTGGAAAAGCTGGCCTTCGCTCTAGTTACGGCAGCGCGCAAGCTAAAGCCATACTTCCAAGCTCATACGGTGGTCGTACTAACTGACAAGCCCATACGACGAGCGATGAGTAGCCCTGATGCCGCGGGACGTATGGCCTTATGGGCAGTAGAATTGAGCGAGTTTGACATAAAATATCGCCCCCGCACTGCCATCAAAGGGCAAGTACTCGCCGACTTTATTGCGGAGTTCGCGTATCAAGAAGATCAGAGGGCAGGGAGTTCCCAATGGAACGTTTTCACTGACGGTTCGTCAAACAAAAAAGCTGGCGGAGCAGGAGTCGTACTTCGTTCTCCCGAAGGTGACGAGGTCGAATGCATGATTCGACTTGATTTCCCTACGACCAACAACGAAGCGGAGTATGAAGCCCTCATAGCAGGTTTAGATCTGACAAAAGCCGTAGGAGTCGTAGGTGCGGTGATCCATTGTGACTCTCAGGTAATCACCAGTCAGATCAACGGTGACTACGAATGTAAGGGAGAAAGAATGAAGATGTACTTGGAACAAGCAAAGAGAAAGGTGGACGAGCTCCAGGCAAAAGTTGTTAAAATTCCAAGAGAGGACAACGAGCAGCAGGCCGACCGCCTTGCAAAAGCTGCATCCGCAGAGCATGTGATCATCCCCGGTAAGGCTCTATCTTTTACTCAAATCGCACCACTGATAGATGTCATCAGCATGCAGGAGGTAAGATCCGAAAACGATTGGACCAACCCTCTGGTCGCCTATTTGAAAGAAGGCATCCTACCTGAAGAAAAGGAAGCCGCGAGGAAGCTGAAGGTCCGTGCAGCGAGATTCATCTTAATAAGGGACGTCTTATACAAGAGGAGTTTCTCCCGGCCGTACTTAAGGTGTCTAGGACCTGAAGAAGCGGATTACGTTATGAGAGAGGTACATGAAGGAATCTGCGGCAACCATTCAGGATCGCGGTCGCTGGTCCACAAACTGATCCGGGCCGGGTACTATTGGCCGACAATGCAGAAAGACACCCAGACATATGTCAAGACATGCGACAAGTGCCAACGGTTCAGTAACTTCATCAAGCGGCCAGCTGAAGAACTAAACCCGATCACTGCTCCGTGGCCGTTCGCCCAGTGGGGGTTGGATATCATGGGCCCATTCCCAACGGCAGCAAGACAACTAAAGTTCCTAATAGTCGGAATCGACTACTTCACCAAATGGGTGGAAGCAGAAGCCTTAGCCACTATCACCGAGAAGAACGTGCGAAGTTTTGTCTGGAAGAACATTATTTGCAGGTTTGGAATTCCAAGAGTCCTGATCTCGGACAATGGCAAACAGTTCGACAATAACGCCTTCCGGGATTTTTGCTCACAATTAGGAATCAAAAATCATTACTCTTCCCCTGCTCATCCCCAAGCCAATGGACAAGTTGAAGTCACGAACCGATCCTTGCTTCGGATAATCAAAACTCGGCTCGAGGGGGCAAAAGGCATATGGCCGGAGGAACTACCCAGCGTACTATGGGCATACAGAACAACCGTCAGGACCCCCACAGGAGAAACTCCGTTCCGGCTAACATACGGCACTGAAGCAGTTATACCAGCCGAGGTCGGACTCACGAGCTACAGAGTGGACAACCACGACGAAGGAAGGAATGACGAAGCCATGCGTCTAGAACTTGACCTAGCTGACGAAGTTAGAGCGACGGCTGAACAAAGGCTCGCGCGATACCAGAACCTCATGGCTAAACACTACAACTCCCGAGTCAAGCACAGGGACTTCGAAGTTGGAGACCTCGTCCTAAGGAAAGTAATGGGCACCACCAAAGACCCTACGCAAGGAAAACTCGGCCCAAACTGGGAAGGGCCCTATAGAATAACATCGTGGCTAAGGAAGGGCACCTACCACCTGGGGACCCTGGACGGACTACAACTACGCCATCCATGGAACGCCGAGCACCTCAGAAAGTACTACCAGTAGAGAAACAACGGACGCTACTCCTCATTTCCAATCTATTTCTGTCAGTCATTTATTTTAAATCATTTGTTTTAGTTTACTTTTAAAACATTCACCAAAGGGCTAAAGTTTGTCCTTTCTGGGAACAATTTTCTACGTATGTATGCATTCATCACAATAAGAGGAGTTTATTCAGAAGTAACTGATGTATTTGTTAAGCAGACGGAACTACTAAGTCCACGCAGTGGACGACCTTAAATCCACAAAGTGGACAGAACTGCCAAGTCCACAAAGTGGACGGAACTACTAAGTCCACGCAGTGGACGACCTTAAGCCCACAAAAGTGGACGAAGCTACCAAGTCCACGAAATGGACGATCCATAAATCACAAAGCGGACGACCTTAGTCCACAACATGAACGACCCTAAAAAAGTGGACGCCCCAAAGTCCACGAAGGTGACGGCCTTAAATACATCAAAAGGCAAAATTAGTTCGACGGACGATCTCAAAGTCCACGAAGTAGACGGCAATCTAAAAGTCCTCGAAGTGGACGATCTCGCCCACACAATAGACGGAGCTAAAATGCCCGCAGAACTAACATAAGTAACGAACTTATACATTGACGATAAACTTTACTCAAATCACAAAATGGGCGTCCCACCCACGAAATAGGCAAAGTCAGCATCAAGTCCACGAAATAGACGACCTTAAAGTCAGCATCAGGTCCACAAAATGGACAAAGCTGACGACCCCACAAAGAAAAGGTATAAAAAGCAAGCAGCCTCGTCAGAACAAAATACAGAAAAGACATAAAAGAATTTAGATCGACGGCACGAAAGCAAAAAAATGAAAATAACACTTTGGAAGCAATAAACGTTAAGATTGTCTTTACAAAAGCTCAAAACAACGAGCGTCAAACATTAAAGTTCATTACAAAACAAAAACAAAGTGTTTGCAATAGAAGGGTCTACGAAGCAGACGGGGCAGTCGACGAAGGCAGGACGACAGCCGGAGTTGAAGGATCCTCAGCATTAGACTTCTCCGCTTCAAGACCTGCTGACGGATCCAAAGTGACGGACCTCTCCAAAGCCGGTTGGGCGAGGACAAAGCTGCCGTCCCTCGAATCTACCATAGGCTCGGTAGCCTCGTCATCCTCCTCGAGAATGGATTCACCTGCCGGGGTCGACGGTATAGGCTCATCCATGCTTATCCCCGACAAGTCCAAGTCAGGATGGGCACGCTTCATTTGCTTTAAGCAATCCTCGAAACCTTCAGAGTAGTAGACGGCACAGGAGTCAATGAATTGTTGGGAATCTTTGAATTCCGCCACGGCGTCACTCCTGGCCGTCTCCACCTGACCCATCAACCCTTGAAGTTCTTTCTCCGCCGTCAGCTTTGCATCGTCGGCCAGGCCCCGTTGACGGGTTTCCTCCGCCAGCTCATCCGTCAGTCTCTTCACCTCATTGGCCAGGGTGATGTTGGCGTCCCTATACTGCTGCTGAGCGTCTGCCGACGTCTTGAGGCGCTTGTGCAGGCGAGAGACCACCCCCTCCTTCGCAGCACATCGGTCCCGTAGGGCCTTCATTCGAATCATGGCCTATGGGGCACAAAAAGGTCGTCAGTCGCAGAAATGCCGTCAATACTCTACAACGTCTACGAAAAATAATAATAAAAACAAAAATACGGCGAAGGCAGTCATACCCTTGCAAGGTCGAACAGCCCTGACGACCCTATCTCGTCCGTCGGGTGGTCGTCACACAGCTCCATCTCCTCTTCCTTTAGGATGGACTCCGCTACCTCCACGGCATAGTCCTTGTGGGTGAGGAGGCGACGGGAAGAATCAGGAGTAACGACCCCTGAGGCCGTCATCAGGCCTTTGCCAGACCCGTAAGAAGCTCTTGGAGGCGACGGCCTCTTGGTGGTCTTGTCCCCCGAGGAAGAAACCACTTTCTTCCCGGACCGGTCGTCAGCCCCGTCAGCCTTTCTCTTGACGCCCTTCTTCCCGACGGGCTTAGGAGCTGTTGACGGCGTCGCTTCACCTCTGGCCCTCTCCTCCTCCTGCTTCTTCTTAGCCGCGGCGGCGCGGATTCTTTGCTTTGCCGTCTCCATTTCTGGTAAAGATAAAAAGTGAATAGAAACAACAAAAAGGTAAGGAAAGTGACGGAGGTAACTACGAGATACTCACGTCGACGGGATAATTCGTTTAGTCTACGAGCCTCGTCTGACGGTTCGGGACCACCGCAATATAGGTGCAAAGTGTCTAGGGTAATTAGGTCCCGACACCTCCTTTCGTCCAGAGGAATTGACGTCACTCGGCGGATGAACTCCTCTTGCTCCGCAGTTATACGTGGACGGACGTTGGCTGAAAGAAAAATAGACGGAGTTAGAAACCAGTTAGGTGAAAAGCAAAGAGAGGCCGACGGGATAAACCTGAATCCCTAACATGCGCCCAAGTGTTATCGAAAAAACCATAAGGCATGGACTCCCACTCTTCTTCACGACACACCCAGTTCGTCCCTTTAACGAAAAAGTACCTTCCTTTCCAATTTCTATTGGAGTCAGGCATGTCGGACACCAATTTTAACTCTTTCGACCTTAGGGAGAAATGATAAAACCCCTTGGACGAAGAAATATGTTGTGGACGGTAGCACCAAAAGAATTCATCTAAAGTTAGCTGACGGTGCCCGCCGCTGAGACGACCCCACAAAATTTCCGCGCCGATAAAAGTCCTCCACGCATTGGGGGCAATCTGGCTGACGGAGATCCCCAAAAAGTTAGTTAACTGACGGTACAAGCCCGTCAGTGGTAATCTGAAGCCCGCTGCAAACATGGCGTCATACATGCCCACGTCGGCTGTTCGACCTGAATAACACCGTTCACCATCCAAAGGGAGACGGATTGGGACGTCGTCTGGGATCTGGTAGCGGGCTCGTAAAGTGTTAAAAACATTTTCTGACATCGTCGGCAGAAAACTATTGACGGACCATTCAAGGGGAAGGATGAAGGGGCGGTCATCACCTGGAGCTCCAGAGGTGCTCTCTAAAGTCTCCTCATCACCTTCATCCTCACTCTCGTCGCCACTTCTCTCTTTCTCACTATCACCCCCGTCCTCACTTTCTCTACCATTTCTATCCACTTTGTCAGAAGAATGGGCCGATGTGTCCCTCTCTGACGACCAGGACAAGCCCTCCTCGGGCTGAAGACCTGACGGAAAGACTTCGTCGTAACCCGCTCCTTCGCGGACTGACGACTGCTCACTCGACATCTGACTACCTACAAACGATGGTTGTTGTTCTAAGAACCTAGGCCAACGGCTTCGCTAAAGTTACAGGGTGGAAAAATAAAAAGAATTGAAAGAAAAAAACTTACAAGTAAAATGTCGTCTGGCGTAAGTTGACGGTTCAAGGAAGATGAAGCTAGCAAACAGACGGACGGGAATCTTGCGCTTGACGCTTTGGCTCTCAAAAGAATACAAGTGCTGGAAAGTTTGAAATGAGGAAAGTAGGACATATATATAGGAAACAGGGGGCACGAAGACGAAGCGACACGCTCGTCGCAGAACGAGGCGAATCAAGCTAAGCCACGTGTCCTCGCATTTAATGAAAGCCGCGCGAGGTTTTAGGTATATACTCCATAGCTCGTCAGGATAAGATGACGAGGCTATGGAGTAGGGGGCAGCTGATAAGGGTTATCCTAAATGACATAAAGCTGACGAGCCTGGGGCTGACGACCCCATGGCTGACGACCTCAACTCTTGAGCTACCTGAAGCTGATGACCTTTGACGTATGGAGACCTAAGACTGACGGCCTCCACCAATAATCCTATTGAATAGCGTGGCTGACGGGAGAAGGCTGACGAGGTCAGTTTCAGCTCCATTTGCAATCTTACTTGACTGACACGCATACATAAACAATTCTTGAACAATACGTCTAAGTAAGGAGACCCCTACAAGGACAAGGATTCTAGGAGATACGTGGGATCCAAGTATCACTATCCTAAAAGGAAAAGAACTCCTCGGTCAAGGCATGGATTTCGGCCCAACGCTACTATAAATACCCCAAGACCCTCTCGAAACAAGGTACGCACAAATAACTCAACTCTAGCACTCTAGTGTTGTAAAGTAAAGATTTCTAACTTAACCTTCGGAGGGTATTTGGCCGGTACCACGCCGGTGCCCTTTCAAAGGTCTTCACTCTCTTTGTTGTGCAGGTACGTCATCGGGAGCACGTGAGGACCGTGTGACTAACTGACGATTTTCGAGCATCATCACTTTCCATTGTGTATTTAAAACAAAATGATATTTTCAATTAAAAAAAAACTGGAGTTAAGCTAAACTCTTTGAAATGTATACCTTAACTTCTTTCTGATTCCAAAGTTTTTAGCATGGCAAACTTATGATTGTTGATATTAATTAACCATCTCTCTTATGATATTAATGCTCTTGCCACGTTCATTCCAAATGATTGTGCTTTTGATTTAGGTTTTTAGAAAAACTTATTAGTTGATAATAATTGACACAAGTATAATATGCGGGTCTACAAACATTACCGTGCTGAGGGTGTCTAGACTTCCCATACGAAAGAAGTGAGTGATCCAATTTGGGAAGAAAGACTGATAATTCTGTGGTATTGGTGTTTCTGATGTTAGTGCACTACAAATATAATGTACAGCCAAGAAGCTGAAACCAGAGGGAATCCACTGTTGGGGTCATTTTCTTTGTGTTGTCATGTGTCGAGTTTGGATTGGCTTCACTTTTCAACCTAGGTTTAAGATAGAGGGTTAAGTTTGCTACTCTCATCAAGTATTGCAGTGAAGGCTAGTAGCATTGTTTAAAGAACTGCACACAAACGGTTTGACTTATGATGAATAAAAGAAGTTACGACACAAATACAACAAGCAAAGGCACCAGGCCTTAAAAATATACCAAAACACAAGGATATGATACGGGAGAGAAGGATTCTCCAGACTCCAGATGTGATCATGGACCAAAACAACTTGTTTTGGCATACGGTATATGTGATGCCCCAATTTGATTGATTGTGTGATGTGTGTGAGTATGTAATGAGTCTCACATCGGGTATTTACTAGGTAGATCTGGGCTTTATTAACAACTACAAAGAGCCTCAATGGTGACTAGTCCTTTTGAGGTATAGCGCAGATGTGGCTAGCGCTTTTCCTTGGGTCATTACATATGGTATCAGAGCTGGTCCAGTTATCCCGTGTGGGCTCAGAGACATTACCCCACAAAGTGGGCCATAACGAGGACGTTAGGGATTTAAGTGAGGGAGATTGTGATGCCCCAATTTGATTGATTGTGTGATGTGTGTGGGTGTGTGATGTGTGTGGGTGTGTGATGAGTCTCACATCGGGTATTTACTGGGTAGATCTGGGCTTTATTAACAACTACAAAGAGTCTCAATTATGACTAGTCATTTTGAGATATAGCGCAGATGTGGCTAGCGTTTTCTCTTGGGTCGTTACATATGGTATCAAAGCCGGTCCAGTAATCCCGTGTGGGCTCAAAAACATTACCCCACAAAGTGGGCCCTAACAAGGACGTTACGGATTTAAGTGGGGGAGATTGTGATGCCCCAATTTGATTGATTGTGTGATGTGTGTGAGTGTGTGATGAGTCCCACATCGGGTATTTACTGGGTAGATCTGGGCTTTATTAACAACTACAAGGAGTCTCAATGGTGACTAGTCCCTTTGAGGTATAGCACAGATGTGGCTAGCGCTTTTCCTTGGGTCGTTACAATATACATGGCACAAATGTGTTTTGTTTTGCGAGACAATAATAAATGAAGTGGTTAATGCTTAATGAGATTTGCCTTAATATTCCCATTTGCTTAGCTTTTATAAAGGTCTTTAAGGAGGTCTAAAAAGTAAAACCACTCGGGGCTGCTATTAATTGATGATTCTCTTGAATTTTAATTTTGGTTTTGGGTTTAATGGAAAAGTGAAATTGGATTAGTTTAGTGTTAATTTTGGGTAATCAGGTTAATAGAGGCTACTGGGTTGACTTCCCTTGGAGGTTTACAATTTGCTAAAACTATTGAATATAGGGGATTATATTAGCGAGCAATTTATTCTCAAAAAAAAAATATTAGCGAGCAATTAATGATGGTAAATCTATCAGTAAATGTTTTTTCTTTTTTGAGTGCACAATAATACTTATTAAAACACATACAAAAATTGTGATATTAGTGTTTTAAACAGAAATACTAATCAGTAAATGCTAATTGGTGTGAATGAAATAAAGAAGTTTAAAGTAACTAAATTGTTTTTAGCCTCTTAACTAACAGGACACTCATGGGCTCATGGAAGTGCATGTGCTCCAAGCCCACATACTTCCTCTTCCATTACGCATACAAGTATGTAAAAAAACCCTCTCTTGGACCCCCAAAACCACACCTCCAAAAATTCTCAAAAGATATATTTTTCAAATGAGCTGAGACCATATGTGATGAGAACGAGATGAAAAAAAAAAAAGGGCATTAGATTGTGATGAGAATGAGATAAAATAAAAAAGACATACGACTGGTCTTGCTTGGATTGTTTTTGGGTTGGGCTTCTAAGTGGCGCTTTGCCAAAAAATTGGCCCTCAACACCCACAAAACATCCATTACACGCCCAAGCTTATAAACGTAAAACATACTTTATTAACTAATGGGAGTCTTCTAGCGTGTTGGCACGAGAGCACTCATGCCATATAATTATTTTGAGTCTTTACTTCCATGTTTGATTACTCAATTTTCTCATTCGGCAAGTCTAGCACGCTAGACTCTAGAGCACGGCAATATTGGTAGGCCCACATTTAGCAAACTTGGAAATCGAATTATGGAATGACAACTTTCTCAAAAAAAAAAAAATATATATATATATATATATATATATATATATGGAATTACAAGAGCATTAATATAGTGAGAAAGACGGTTAATTTGGATGGAGTTACCGTCAAGAGGCTTGGTTAACAGTAGTTGAAATAGGTTTGAATCCTCTATTCCCATTATCGCGCAACTATCAAATTAAAATAATAATAATAATAATAATAATAATAATAATAATAATAATAATAATAATAATAAGTTGAGGTTGATATATTTTGCAGCCCTATAAGGCAATTATGCATCTTGCTGGAAAGTAGTTATATAAACAAATATAAGAACAATCACTTTGTAAACAAATTGATTTGTTGTCGATTTTTTTTAGGACTTAATTGTACTAGGCTACTAGCCATTGGCACAATTTAAAAATCATTTAACAATTTATATGGTTATTAGGGTAACTGCATTGATTTTAATGTATTAATTATGTATAGATGGTTCATTAATTATTTACATAAAATAAATTTATATAGTTATTTATATAGAATTTATATAAAAGTACTTTTTATGGAAATTGTAGGGTCAATGGGCTTAGGAGTATATATTTATGTATGTATTAGGCTAGAGGCCAAATCCGAAGACATTAAATGGTCCAAGGATGGGGGAATATCGACCCAAGCGGCTGTGTTGGTGAGTAAAGAGGTAAAGGCTGATCAAGGTCATCTCGGAAGGTGTGTCAGGCCACAAACGCGTTGACCTCTTGTGATAAATTAGATTAATTAATTAGCTTAGTTTTTAATTAATCAAATTATCATGCAATATCACATGGCAACACAAACAAATCACCGAAACTAAGATATGCAGCGGAAAAATAAATAACACGGTGATTTGTTCACGAATGGGAAAAACCTTACGACAAAAACCCCACCGGGTGATTTAAGGTCACCACTCCCGAAACTCCACTATTATCACAACAAGCAGTTACAAGTAAAGAATCCCAAGTACCTCACCAACCTACAGTTGAACTCTTACCCCAATACCCAATTGGACTTACTCTGTAGTGACAGTTCCTCCTTTTCAATGCACGGCTTCCAAGTACGTGACTAACCAATTTGATGCGCGAATCCTAGTATGCGGCTTACTCTTTTGCACGAATCCCAGTACGTGACTAACTCCACAGCAACCCTTTGATTTTTGTAGTTGATTTGCAGCAGTTTCACATAGAAACACCAATAAGATCTTCAATGTTAGTGCAAGAGACTTTGCTTGATTACAAAACCCTACGGCATACAAGAAACGCAGCAAGAACTCTTTCTTCTGTAGGAGGAGGCTAGGGTTTCAAAAAGAAAACCTTATGAAGCTCTCTAGGGTTAGGTTTTTCTTTTTCCACCTCCTTTAAATAGGAGCTTAATGGGCTCTCCTATTCCAAATAGGTTTACACAAACCTTGGGTTTTCCTAGTCCAATAAGAATTATACAAACCCATAAACAATTAGCCTTTTAGAGTAAAAACGTTGCTGGCTATATACTGAAACCCGTAAGCTCGATCGATCGGGACATCCGTCGAGCTTTAATGAATCTCGACAGATCGAGATTCTGTCGAGGTATCAAGACCTGCAGATTGCACTTTTCTTGAGCAGTTCTTGAGTAATCTTTATGTCTTCAATTTAACCACTTGTAATGATCATCTTGAACCTACTTAGATTTACCCAAATACAAGTAAAATGCGTTTTGTCAAAGGATATGCCAATTACATAAAAATATGTCCCCAACAATCTCCCCCTTTGGCAATCCGTGACAAAACCACAAGAGTACATTGAATGTCCTAGAATACATTCTACTCAAGAATAAATAAGCCTAGTCTAAAAGATTTGAACCTTGGAAGTTGCTGCAAGAAGAAGGTTTGGAATCTTGACTTGGCTTTAACTTGTCTTTCCTGAAAGGCACTAAACAAAACACATCAAGGTACCATGTGGAAAACAATGACAAGTTGAATAAACAAGAAACATGTGTATAAATAGAGAAAAGAAACAACACATGTGAGATAAAGAGTGAAACGCATACATCATTACATATACCACTGGATAAGCATCATGTATGTAAAAATGGTTATAAAACCAAAAGATACACAACACAAAAAAAATATATCAATATTAATGTGTATCAAACTAACTCTCCCCCTAAGTTAGTTACAACAAAACTTTCTTCCCTTTAACATGAAGTTCTCCCCCTAAGTCTATTACTCCCCCTGAGGAATGACATTCAATTATCAAATTTCTCCCCCTTTTTGACACGATTGTCAAAGGGCATAAAAAGCCAAAAGACTTGACCGGAGACAGATAGAAAACAGATATAGAGGGAACGAGGAGAACAAGGAACCATAGACCTACAAGAGAAAGAAAAACAAGATGCTATGGACACAAAGGGAAAAACATGCAAAACAAAGAAAGATGAAATGCATGCAAGGGTATCTCGATCGATCGGGAGGTGTCGAGAAGCTATCGAGACAATCTCGATGGATTGAGAAGGTGTCGAGGATCTATCGAGCAGACAGAAAGTTTCTCGATCGATCCACCAGGTGTTGAGGTATCTGTCGAGACTGCGATAAGAAAAAGTCTAAGAAGCTCGACAGACAGCTATGTATCGAGAGGTATCGAGGAGGTGTCGAGATACCTTTAAAAACAGTTTTTCAAAAGAAGAAAAACACAGACATGAATGCAATCATGCATGCAACTCAACCAAAGATCCAAACAACATATAAAGCTCTCAAAATCATCTCTCAACAAGAATTTTGATGCACATGTATCTCAAAACACGCACACGCACACACACACTAAACAAGTCTAACCAATTTTATCTTTCAAAAATAAGTTAAGACAATTTAGTGAGTATACATTAACGCATGTAAACCTTGTGATAGCCAAATCACATTGTACCTGCACATGTATCAAGAATAGCAAAGAATATTGCGTGTTGTGTGTGAAAACATCGCAAGATTGCATAAGTGTCTCAATGTTATGACGATTTGAGATATGAGAAAATCACTTTAACTCACACACAATCATAACCATTTGATGGGGATTATCACCTTCGAGGTACATCCTATAACTCCCATATCTCCTAGAAAACACGCTTGCAACCATATTTTAAAGCATTTTTGATCTTTTTGCTTTTTATATCTTTGCATATTTTCTTTTAACAAGCATATCATGCATGGGCATACAAGAGAAAGAAAAGAAATACCCAATTATGTTAAGCTTTTAACATTGCACTTTTGCTATGCCGAAGCATACATATGTCATATTATGATTGGCGAGTAACAGTGGTGAGATGGTTATTTATACCTTTCTCTTAGGATTTTTTAGTTCAACCCGCCAAAAAGAGTGATACAAGTGTTAAGAAGAAGAGATTACTTAACCTTACTCATCGCAAACAAAGAGTTACAAAGCTCACTTGCTTAGTTGTGCAGAAAAGTGCTCATCTAAGCTACAGATAATACAAAGTTTAGAAAACTCTGTTTCAATGGCCATTTCAAGGTTCACAAGAACCAATGTACACAAACACACACTGTTTTTGTCTTTTTCAATTTTTCCAATTTTTTTTTTTATTTTTCAGAAAGGCAAAAATAAAAACACAAAACTGAAAATACAAACAACATGAATGCATGAAAGAAAGAAGCATATACATGAAAACATGATAGAAATGTGCAAATGCATGAAAGCATGATTAAAACAGAAGATAAGAAATCAAGCAAAGAGAGTCCTGCTTTAGATAGAAAGAATTAAAGCAGAGGACAAACAGAAAAGACAATTAAGTCTTAGGCTCCTTTCTCATCCACACAGCACGAGTCTTTGGCCGTGAAGATGAAAAGGCACGTGTCCTAGTATGACTACTGAAGGACATAGAAGAATTAAAATTCTTCTGAAATTGAGTTAAAAAGCTCAAGACTTTTAATAACTCTCCAAACAAAGGTGTAGGTCCTTGAGAAGAAACTTGTGACCATTTGGATAATTGCTTATGATGATACAACTTAAAGCAATTAGGACGAGTGTGTCCAAAAACATCACAATGGTGACAAACATGAGCAGTTTTAGAGCTACTCAGCTTCCTAGAAGGAGGTCTAACCTTAGAGGTTGACAGAGTCCTCAGATTAGAACAATTTGGCCTAATATGACCAACAATGTGACAATGATGATAAGTGGGGACAAAAATAGATTTATCATTCAACCTAGGAGGAGTTTTAGACATAGGTTTAGAAACTTCAGCGTTAATATCAGATTGTTTACCTTTGTCTATCCTAGCAATATTAGCCTTCAACTCTTTATTATTCCTTTTGAATGGGGGAATATAAAAATCCTTTTCTTTTGAGTTAGGCTTAACAACAAGTTTGGCACTAGTTAATTTTTCAACTTCAGTTTTAAATTCAACTAGTTGCTCTTCCAAACTCTTAATTTTGTCCACCTGAGATGAAATTTGATTTTTAAAATTCTCATTCAAATTAGTGGCTTCATTTAATTTTGCAATCAAATCATCTTTTTCAAGCTTGACCTTTTTAAATTTAGCTTTTAATTTTGTAGAACATTCAAGAGATTTCATACAAAAATTATAAAGCTTGCAATAGGCATCATGAATATCATCATCATCATTGAACACATGATCATGCAAATCAAAGCAATCAAGAGTTTTTATGACAACAGGGGTCAATGGATCACACATCAAATATTAAACCATAATCAGAGTGTGCCTGCTCTGATACCACTTGTCAGGCCACAAACGCGTTGACCCCTTGTGATAAATTAGATTAATTAATTAGCCTAGTTTTTAATTAATCAAATTATCATGCAATATCACATGGCAGCATAAACAAATCATCGAAACTAAGATATGCAGCGGAAAAATAAATAACACGGTGATTTGTTCACGAATGGGGAAAACCTTATGGCAAAAACCCCATCGGGTGATTTAAGGTCACCACTCCCGAAACTCTACTATTATCACAACAAGCAGTTACAAGTAAGGAATCCCAAGTACCTCACCAACCTACAGTTGAACTCTTACCTCAATACCCAATTGGACTTGCTCTGTAGTGACAGTTCCTCCTTTTCAATGCACGGCTCCCAAGTACGTGACTAACCAATTTGATGCGTGGATCCCAGTACGCGGCTTACTCCTTTGCACGAATCCCAGTATGTGACTAACTCCACAGCAACCCTTTGATTGTTGTAGTTGATTTGCAGCAGCTTCACATAGAAACACCAATAAGATCTTCAATGTTGGTGCAAGAGACTTTGCTTGGTTACAAAACTCTACGGCGTACAAGAAACGCAGTAAGAACTCTTTCTTCTGTAGGAGGAGGCTAGGGTTTCAAAAAGAAAACCTTATGAAGTTCTCTAGGGTTAGGTTTTTCTTTTTCCACCTCCTTTAAATAGGAGCTTAATGGGCTCTCCTATTCCAAATAGGTTTACACAAACCTTGGGTTTTCCTAGTCCAATAAGAATTATACAAACCCATAAACAATTAGCCTTCTAGAGTAAAAGCGTTGCTGGCTATAAACTGAAACCCGTAAGCTCGATCGATCGGGATATCTGTCGAGCTTTAATGAATCTCGACAGATCGAGATTCTGTCGAGGAGGTATCGAGACCTGCAGATTGCACTTTTCTTGAGCAGTTCTTGAGTAATCTTCATGTCTTCAATTTAACCACTTGTAATAATCATCTTGAACCTACTTCGATTTACCCAAATACAAGTAAAGTGCGTTTTGTCAAAGGATATGCCAATTACATAAAAATATGTCCCCAACAAGGTGATTAAAGGTATGCATGGTGGATGTACATGATAGGAAGAAGGGCTATGAAATATCCAAGATAAAGCTGTTACCACCGCATTAAATGCTCTGTAGTTAAACCTCTAGCCGCATTAACGGAGAAGTGATGTCTGAGTATCGAAATTCAGCCTTATAGCTATTTTCAAAGACTTTAGGGAAGGGCTCATGGGATAAGTATCCAAAACAAGTAATCTGATCCATACGTGGAGGATATAGAAAGGAAGAAGGGTGATATAAAAGGAGGGAGAGACATTCAGAGAGGGGGATCAGAGAGAAAGAAGGAAAACATTGTAGACTGGATATTTTTGTAATCTTCCTTTAAGAAGAAAGAAGTATAAGAACTAGCTCCTCGGCTTGAGTCCTAGGACAGTTTTTCATAGTATAAACTTGCCCAACGATATTGTTTTGTGATCTGAAGTCATTACCTTCGTGAACGAAGCCCATAAACAACTAGATTTAGGACTCACTCTATATAAATTTATTGTATTTGGCTCTTTGGGCCTATGCCCTTTCTACTATTGGGTTTAGGGGCAAATTGTAACCTTACAGAACTTTATATAAGAGTTTATTATTTAAATGAAAAAAAAAGAATTGGAATATAAATATTTTCTTAATGTATTTCTTTGAATACATTAAGGCCAAAACCAATTTAATAACATACGCAATCAAAAATAAAAAAATAAAAAAATAATTTTGTGCTTTAATTGAAATAATTCAATATTTGCGAAATTACTAAAGTAATATATTCATATTTTTAATTCTATTAATTTTAACAAAATACATTTCCTAAATATTTTTCATGACATGATATATATATATATATATATATAGTATATTAACATTGTATTCTTTCCTCTCGCATGAATAGTATTTCATTATATAGTACTTAATAAATCTTTCCAGATTTGTGCTATATAATTAAAGTGAGTATTTATAGGTTAGATGCACTAATTATATATGTAAAATGAAATTTTATGAGATTTATATAACAAATAATTTATTTGGAATAAAGCATTCTTCTTCTAATTAAATTGCTTTGGCAACAATCGAAATAAAGATATAAGAGTAAATTGCAAATTACACCCCTGAAGTTTGGGATTGACTGGATTTTACACCTTAAAGTTTCAAAAACTTGATTTTACACCATGAAGTTTGATTTCGTTAGCAATTCACTCCCCATGGTTAATTTCTACTGTTAAGTGACATATCATCATACTGATGTATTTTATTTTTGTCAAATCACCCCCAAAACTACGTCATTTTAGGCCAAACTTAAAATAAAATTCTCTAGCCTAAATGACATATAGTTTAAGCCAAATTCATAAAATCTAAAAACAAAAACCACGAACAACGTTGAGACCCACAAACTGCCAAACCTCGTGTGATCCCAAGTGGCAGTGGCAGTGGCGGTGGTGGCCTCGCCCAAATTCATCTGTCCTCTCTATGCGAATCTCCTTTTTAAAATCAACCAAAGCAGATGAACGAGGCTCCTTTGGTTCATCATCATCTACAATACCCACGAATTTGCTCTTCTTCTTGTCCATGTTTCTGCCACCCCACTCGATGCTTTCTTTAAGTGTTCCTCGCTCTTTAAGCAGCTTTAGCACACTTGATAACTCTTTCCCAACTGCAACTTCATAGATAGTTTTATCTGGCACTATCTCCTCCTTTTCCTCATCAGCAGTGTGCTTATCTTTATTGACATCTATAACGTCGGTCCATCCACCAGCCTCATCTTTTACTTCTTCATCGGAAGCTCTTAGCTCTTCATCTTCTTGCATAAAACCATCTTCATTTTCAAGCCTACGGGCTTATGAAAGAGCACAAAAGTACAAGTTATATATATATATATATATATATATATATATATATATATGAAACCATTGGAGGAATTGAAAACCTGTAGCAAACTAAGACATATTTTAATGGGGTACAAATGGAAGCTCAAGAAAATTGATAGGCACAAGACCAGGAAAACTTCCAAAGAAAAATGGTCATAATTAAACTTGAATTTGACCATATTAAAGGATGGATATCAACTGACCACAAGATATTGAATGGCCAGAAATAGTAAAGCAGTCAAAAATATTAAATATGAAGAAATCTCAATTCAACCAGGGCAGAGCCAGCTCAAATCTCAATTCTATGCAAACACATGAACAAACGTAAATAGAAAAATACCTCCATCAAGTTGGAGGCCCCATACAAACTCCTCTATCTTTGTAAAGACAACCTTGTTTTCTTGCGACTCTCTAGTTGTGGGGTTTAGACAACCTTGGCTTGGGTTCGGGCTGGTGTAAAATAACACGAGAAGTCAAAGCTAGGGAGGTCTTTGCCAAGGCCGCTTAAAGCCGTCGCTGCCACCGCTGCCTGGGATCTCGTGAGATGATTGTTTTGGGTTCGTGAGGTTTCGCCGTTTGTAGGTCTCAACCTTATTGGTGGTTTTTGTTTTTCTATTTTAGGAACTTAGCTTAAACTGTGTTCTTTAGGATAGAGAATTTTGTTTTAAGTTAAGGCCTAAAACGATGTAGTTTTGAGGCTGATTTGGCAAAATAAAACACATCAGCATGATGATGTGTCACTTAATAAGAGAAATTAACTATTGGAGGTTAATTGCTAATGGAACCAAACTTTAAGGCGTAAAATCAAGTTTTTAAAACTTTGGGGTGTAAAATTCAGTCAATCCCAAACTTCAGGGGTGTATTGCAATTTACCCAAGATATAATAAAGGGTTTGCAAATTTATTTACTAATAATCAAGAATATAAAAAGGGTTCTACTTATCTCAACTGGTAAAATATCTTGTCGTCGAATCCTTTAGATATTGATTTTGAAATAGAGAATTTTTTCTAGTCTATTCCTCAAACATTTTTATAGAAACATGAATTTATTCAAAGTCTAGATTAGAGGTCCATTTATTTTAACTTTAATGATAATGAGTCCATTTGGATTGTTAACCACCAAACCCGTTTAATTGAATAGAAGCTACAATCAGATAATGCAAATGGAAGCTTAACACCTGGAATCCCTAGTTTGGTTCGACTAGATAATTATTTCAACTCACAATCAAAGTCCATGAAATTTTTAGAAGACTTTCTAGAGAGATTCCCACATTCCCAGTTTCAACAAGACAAAGGATTGGGTTCAATCTTAGAGTCTAGACCACTGTAATTGACTAATTGTATACAGGTTCGGTACGCATGCACTTAGGTATCCAATTTGCATAGATCAAGACTCCAATTCATTGTTCATGTCTATATAAACAATATATAGTTTTACTCACTTACATACCTAATTGTTAAAGATAATAAATTATGATGGCGTCATTCTTGTGTTACTTGATGTCTACTCGCTTGCTTTTTATACTACCACTGTTTCATGCAGTTGCCAATAACTGCTTTTCTTCTATGCAGCCACTCTGCCATGATGATGAGAGTTCTGCCTTGTTGCAATTCAAAGAAAGCTTTGACACGAATGTGAAAGCTTGCAATGGTCCTTTTGATTATCCCAAGACTGCATCTTGGAGACTAGAAAGTGTGGACAAAGATTGCTGCTCGTGGGATGGTGTTGAGTGTGACGAGAACACAGGCCATGTGATTGGCCTTAACCCCACTAGAATCTGTCTCTATGGTTCTATGGCCTCCAACAGCAGCCTCTTCCGCCTTGTTCATCTTCAAAGGCTTAATCTTGCTTATAACCACTTCAGTTTCTCTGAAATCCCATCTGGATTCAGCCGTCTTTCTAGTTTGATATATCTCAACCTCTCCAATTCATCTTTTTCAGGACAAATTCCATCAAAATTTTCAGAGCTTTCCAAGTTGACATCCCTTGATCTGTCAAAGAATTACATGCTACATCTTAGAAGTATAAAAGTTTTAGTTCAAAACTCAACCAGCCTGAAAGATCTACGTCTCAGTTATGTTCAGATATCATCTCTCGTGCCTGAAATCTTAGCAAATTTATCTGGTTTAACAACACTTCATTTGAGTGGTTGCGGATTGTATGGAGAATTCCCAGTTTTAAGATTTTTAATCTACCAAAGCTACAAGATCTCAAGGTGAGTTACAATCAAGATCTCATAGGCAAATTGCCCGAATTTTACTCAAGCAATCCCCTTAAATTTTTATCACTTCAGGGTACTAGTTTCTCTAGAAAACTACCGGCTTCAATTGGAAATCTAAATTCCTTGAATGAATTATGGCTTGGGAGTTGTAATTTCTCAGGTCGCGTTTCACCTTCAATAGATAACCTTACTCAACTCACCACTCTGGACCTTTCTAATTACTCTTTTACGGGCCAAATACCTTCCTCGCTATTGAACCTTATGTCCTTGAATTATTTGGATTTCTCTTACTGTCAATTATCTGGGTCAATTCCATCTTTATTTGGTAACCTTACACAACTCACTGTACTATACCATTCCAATAACTTTTTAAAAATCTCAAATCCTTCTTCCTTGTCCTGGCTTTCGAAGTTGAGCAAAGTTACTGTATTGGTCTTTAAGGGAATCAATTTAACAATGGACATCCCATCGTCCTTGGCAAATCTAACCCAACTTAATTATTTGAGACTAAGCACTTGTCAACAAACTGGTCAAATCCCTTCTTGGCTTGCCAACCTTACTCAGTTAATTGAGTTGCACCTTTCTCATAATAAATTACAAGGCCAAATTCCCATCTCAATTTTTGAACTCAAGAAACTTGAAAGTCTCAACCTTTACTCAAACAACTTGACTGGCACAGTGAGTCTGCACATGTTTATGAAGCTCAAATATTTAACCTCATTCTTTCTATCATTAAACAATATATCATTCCTCCCCGAACCTATTACCAATGCTACTCTGAATAGGTTTGTGGCTATAGGATTGGGTTCATGCAAATTGAGCAATTTCCCAGATTTCTTATGCAGCCAAGACCATTTGCAAGTGCTAGACCTATCTCACAACAATATTCATGGCCAAATACCCAAATGGGTGTGGAACACAAGTAAAGAAACTTTGATGTACGTGAACTTTTCTCACAACTTGTTAACAGTTTGGCCATCATTTATTCAATTTTCCATGGCCACGGCTAAAGATTTTGGACCTTAGGTCTAACAAGCTACAAGCATTACCCCCAGTTCCACCGCCATCCACCTTGGTTTATTTGGTTGCCGACAACATGCTCCAAGGAGAAATTTCACCATTGATCTGTAACCTTAGTTCTCTTTATTCCTTTGATTTATCGAACAACAAATTTGGGGGAATGCTTCCTCCTTGTTTTAGCAACTTCAGCAACTCTTTAACTATATTGAATCTTCGGGGCAACACTTTTGATGGCATTATTCCTCAACTATGTGGAGAGGGAAGTACAATGAAGATGATCGACTTGAGCCAAAATCAATTCGAGGGGGTTTTACCAAGATCGTTATAAATATTTCAAATGTTAGAGTTTCTAAATATTGGAAGCAATAATCTCAATGATGTTTTCCCCTCTTGGTTGGGAACACTACCTAAACTAAGGGTACTTATTCTGCAACATAATGGATTCTATGGTGTTGTGGGGAGTCCAGCAACCATGTTTGCATCTCCCAATTTGCGCATTCTTGATCTTTCCACCAATAAATTTACTGGTAAGTTACCATTTAAATATTTCCGAAATTGGATGTTTATGAAGAAAGTTGATTTGGATGACTTCAAATATTTGTGGGCATTTAGAGTTTTTAAGCCATGCCGTCATGACTCTGATGATTTTTACCCTTACTCGATGACAATAATAAACAAAGGCAGGGAAACAGTATATCTAAAGATCATAAAAGTCTTTTGCAGCTATTGATCTTTCAAGTAACGAATTCAATGGAATGATTCCAGAATTCATTGGGAATCTAAATGGGTTCCAATTGCTCAATCTTTCTAACAATAACCTCATTGGTCATATCCCATTATCATTAGGAAACCTAACAACAATGAAGTGCCTTGACCTTTCTCAAAACAAGCTCTCTGGACAAATACCTTGGCAATTGACACATCTCACCTTCCTCGCATGCTTTAATGTCTCACATTATCAACTTACGGGGCCTATACCACATGGTAATCAATTTGATACATTTGACAATAGTTCATTTGATGGAAATTTAAGATTATGTGGAAATCCATTGTCAAAGAGATGCGAAAATCCAAAGCCTTCACCTCTACCCACTTCAAGCATAGAAGAAGATCAAGACTCATGGTTTAACATTGAATTTGATTGGAAAACGATCCTTATGCGTTATGTTAGTGGGCTTGTAATTGGAGATGTTGGAAACATTGTGACTAAGAAGAAGCAGCATTGGTTTGTAAGAACTAGGAAAGTGCAACATAAAATGCGTAAGAGGAAACTTTGCTAGGGAACAACTTTCTTCTTAAGGTGAAAAGTTGAAAGTGGTGGGAAATCACTCATTCAAAGGGGAGATGTTGGTACTATGACGCACGGACACGGACACGGACAGGGACACGACGATACGGCAACTTTTGAAAAACAAGGACACGACACGGCACGGCATGGACACGGCAATTAAATAATTAATTAAATTATATATTTAGGCATATTTTTTAATATTTTTAGACATAAAATACATTTATGTCTAAAATTTAAATTATGTAAGAACTACAAATAAGCAAATTAACACCTAAAATAATACAACAATATACATAAAATTTTTAGAGTACAAACCAAAAGTTTAAATAGGCTACATTCAACATCAAACTAGAAACATAAAAGGAAACCAAGTTTTAAACTTTCAAGATTACCATAGAACAAGAAGTTCAACATCAAACTAAAAACATAAAAGGATAACTAAAAACATAAAGGATCACAGAACAACAACACCATCATCGGCATCAACAAAGTCATCATTCTCAACAAGGCTTATCTCCATCTCTGGCTCATCTAGTGTGAGATAAGCAATATCAAGCAACCCAGGTCCTCCAAATGGTTCATTCCAAGTATCTCCACCAATGTCCCACTTCTTAGAGTTTCCTTTAGTGTACTCTTCCCTCCTCCTTGAAAGAAATCGAAGATTAGAATGAACAAACACTAAATCTTCAGTATGTTTAGGAGTAATTTTATTCCTCCTCATACAATGGATGAAGCCATATGTACTCCAATTCCTCTCAGCACATGATGATGAGCAAGGCTGTCCAAGAAGCTTTAGAGCTAAAGTTTGAAGCATTGGTAACCTTGACCCATAATTTGACCACCAAAGCATTGGATCCAAAATCCACCTATCATCCATGTTATCATGATCATAAGCCCCAATTCTTGAAAAAAAACCAAACTCCATAGTAACATTCTTCCTATCATCAAGATCAGGAAAGAATCTTCTGAGGCACTTGTTTCTCTCCGTAGAAAGTTCAGCATCCTTGTGTGGCGCAACACGGCCTCTACCTTCCTCAAGCCATTGATTAGTATAATACCTAATTAAAAGCAAATTAGAAATGCCTAAAGAATATAAAAGAAAAGATTAAAGAGATAGAAAATTTACTTCGGATTCAAGGAGTGGGCTAGGCAATGATATGGTGTGCAATTTTTAGTCCACCGTTCAATGAGTATAGCGTGCACCACATCATAGAATGGAGAATCCTCATAGTCTTCCTTGCCTTCCTGCCAGTATATTTCTTTCTTCCCATTTTCTATCATGGAATCCCACATTTCATACACCTTATGAAGAATAGGTGCATTCATGTCAACCACTCGAAGCATCTCATAAATAGGCCCTGTGAATCTCAGAATATATACAACCTTGTCCCACCACAAATCATTCAAAACATAATCCCTCATAGTTTGAGCCTTTCCTACATCATCTTCTCTATATGACATCCATTCTTTACTAATGACCATATTTCGAAGATGTTGTTTTACTTGAAACAATCTTTTAAGCATGATGATTATTGAAGCAAATCGTGTTTCAGCAACAGCAAGTAACTTCAAAGGGGAAAATGAATTAAAAATTGCTAATCTCATAGAATGATTTGTGATGAAAATACGAATGAAAGTTGCCTCATCTGAAACTTGTGCAATCCAGTTACATTCATTATATGGAACCTCATTCTGCAAAGAGTTCTTAGGTGCACATATATTCCTCAAGGCCAAATTGAGGGTATGCACAACACAAGGTGACCAAAATATATGAGGATATTCAGCTTCAACAATAGATCCTGCAGCTTTCATAACAGGTGCATTATCAGTAATAATTTGGACAGCATGAGTATGCCCAATCTCACCAATGACCTTTAGAAACAAATCAGAAATGAAGTGCTTGTCTTTGTACTCTTTGGTACCATCAATGGATTTGATAAAAAGTGGCTCTTTCTCTGATGTAGCCATAAAATTGATAAGTGGCCTTTTTTGTGGATCTGTTCACCCATCACTTACTATGCTTAAACCCCTTTCTTTCCAAGTGTCTTTAATTGACTTCAACAACTTCTCAATATGCACCTTCTCTTTATGCAACAAAGTTGTTCTTAATTTATTGTAACCTGGAGGAATATAGCCTGCTAAATTATTATTACATGCAAATTTAATCATCTCAATCCAATACGGGTTCTTAGCAAAGTGAAAGGGTAAACCAGCAGAATAAAATGTCCTAGCAATAAGAGAATCTAATTGCTCTTGACATTGATTGTTAAAAGCCTTCTCCATTAGAATTCCCAACCCCTTTTCTTTTCTGAAAAAATGGATGACTTGTAGCTGTACTACTCTCAATAGGACCCAAATGAGGACTACTAGGAGAATCAGATGGTAAAGACACTAGCTTAGGCTTCTTACGCGAAGATTCCTCAGACTCATTTTCTAATTTTTGCATTTCATTCAGATACTCATCTCCAACATTAAGCTTAGCACATGGTTGTATTCCATAATTAGACAATTTTAATAAGTGTGCCTTCACCTTTGAATAAGACCCCTTAAAAGTTTTTTTCACAATAGTTACATCTGAAAGTAACATTCCCACCAGCGACAGCTTTTTCTAACTTAGTAACATATTTCCATAGAGGAGCAATTGCCTCATTTGATTTTTCACTTTCAATATTCATTTTAGTAAATCACCTACAATATTTAAGTAATTTAACTTTAATAAATAAATAAAACTATAGCATTAACAACTAACAACATTAGCACATAATATAACAAGTTAACAACCTAATATTATATCCCACTCTCACGGTCACATAGTGACCGTGAGAGAGGGATTAAAAAAAAAAGCGTTATAACTTATAAGTCACCCAACCAAATGGCCAAATGCAACCAAATGGCCAAACGCAAACAAATATCTGAAGAAAAAAAAAAAAACAGAGAGAAGCTTAATGGGTCGGACCTGAGTTGTCCACGCCGAGAGAGAGAGAGAGAAATCGGAAGGGTCAGGGATGGCGTCGACGTTTATGGAGCTTGCCGATCGGCCTGACCTAGCTCCGGCGAGGGACAGAGGGCAACGGCACAACGAGAGGGTGGACTTAAGAACGAAGTGAGAGCTTAAGATGTGGTTTTCGGGTGGGGCTACTAACTACTAAGTTCTCAGACTTTTGTTTTAGGGTATATCATGAAATCAATGGTTCCGGTAAGTCCATCTGTCAAAATCTGTGATTTTCCTTTTTTTTTTTTTTTTTTTTTTCACTGTTGGCATGTCGGACGTGTCGGCGCCGTGTCGGAGCCGTGTCAGAGACGTGAAAAAAAAATAAAAACGGATGCTACTTGGACACCAGAGTCCAGCAAATCATACTCGTTCCGGTGTCCGACACGTGTCCGACACCGACACGTCGCCAAAAATGCCGTGTCTGTGCAACGTAGTGTTGGTATAATATTGGTTTCATCAAAGGCTTTTAGTGTTTGTTTGTTTTTTTTTTTTTTTTTTGGTGGTGTTGTGATGAGATTATATTCATTCTTAAAGGGTTAATTTTGATATTTTCCAGTTTAGTTTGATATCAAGTTTTAGATATAAATTTGAGCATTGTAATCTCTATTTTATTATAGTAAATTGATCGGATTTGTCCTGTGGTTTTTTCCCTCTACATTGGAGGGGTTTTCACGTAAATTTGGCCTGTTTCTTGTGTGGTTATTTTTATTGGTGTGATGTTTATTACTATTGCTTCTTTTATTAAATTGAATTCTCAAACAAAAGGTAATTTGGCCCCAAAAAAGTGTAGTACTACAAGAAAGAAGATTTGTTGCAATTAATATTTCATGGCAATAAACTCAAAGTTGTGTCAATAAGCTTTTATTGCAACAAAAACAATTGTTCTGCGGTGCTGCAGTAAAATCCATGGCTATAGGTTCTTTTTCACAAATTTTTTTTATTACTATAAGGCGTTACTTCAAATGGATCTATGACCATAAGATATTGTTTCAATAGTTTTATTGCAATAAATACAAAGCACAAATAATTGAAGGGTATTGCATAATAAATAGTAACGGTGTATACTTGTCTCACAATAAATATTTATTCTCAAAGGATATCTGTAGAACACCATAAGATTAATGTTGTTACCTTATTTATCCAAAAAATAAAAATCCTAACCTTTCCCTGATTGCATTCCAGATGGTAGAAATAAAACATTTTCCATATTAAATAAAATTAATATTCCAGAAAATATGACAATGGACAATATCATCGAAGTTTAAGCGCTAATAAATCTTGGCATTCTACCCCTATCTATTGGGTCTGCATCACCCTATCCCTATAATAAGTCTATAGGATAAGAAAAACACAAGATATGTGAGAAAGTACTTTACCACTATAGCATTCCAACACCCATTGCACTTTTGATGCATCAGGATCAGGCAGCTTCACACTCAAATTATCAATACCGGCAATACGTGTCCTAAGAAGATAACAAATGGCCTGAAGATGCCAAGTCAGCAAGACTGATAAGTTGAAAAATCCCATTACAATATCTAACATGGTTAAAGAAACCACCATACCTTCAAAAGCACACTGCATTGGACTTGGTTACCAGAAACTGTATAGACATCAAAGGAATCAGGCTTAAATGTCATGGACTGATAAGCTGACCGCGATGAATTGAGAGGGTGAAAAGCAAGAGGCAGGCAAAAAATAGTAACTAAACAAATCAACTCAATTACTTAACACATGAATATGCAATATTTTTTTTTTTTGATAGGTAAGAAAAAATATATTCAAGAAAACAGCTAGATGCAAAAAAGCATCAGCATATATCAGAAATACAAAAAGAAAGGAAAGCAAAAACATAAAAAAACCTAAATTACAAAGAAAGAGAGCTAAGGAAAAGAGGAAGAGAGTCACTAGATGTGAGTCCCCAAGCCCTAGCCCAATCAAAAAGGGAACCAGAGAAGAAAGCAAGCATTTGGTCCTCGGAACTATCCAAATTATTAACTCATTTGTTACCCATTCTTATTTGCAATCTATTCCATATAGGTTTAAGAAAACCAAAAGGGTAGTCCTAATTCTGCTAAAGTTTGATATAGTTGATGGAGATATTCCAGAAGAAAATCAAACAAAACAAAACAAAAATTTCTAACCTCTTCTCATAACTTAAACTTCATAAAACAAAAACCTTGAGCCCTCCATTCAGTTATAGTGAAATACTACTACATAACATGTTTGAGGAAAATATCTTGAATTGTCAGAAACCAAAAAAAATTTTAAATTAAGTCTAGGTTTCAGAGCTTTTATTCTTTTGAGTGCCTATTTTTTCCCTCTTTTTTCTTGCCAAGCAAACAGAGCTTCAATTGTGAATTTTTCACCCATCCAGCATGATTAATATCAAAACATAACTCCTCACACACAATTCCAAAACTAATTAAAAATTATCTTATGAAAGCCAATCTATGCCCTTTACATTTCCTTCATTTTCATACCATCCACACAGAGCTTCCACTCACTGATTTTTCTCACCCATCAACGCATGATTCATATAAATCAAATTAAACGCAAATTCCTCACACCCAATTCCATAAATAACATATAATTTCGATATAAACCCCATTTATATGCTCTTCTAAAACCCTAATTAAAATACACCAAATCCCTAAAAATGAGTTACCAAATTAACGTGAACACAGAGTAAACTATATGAGCCATTAAAAAAAAAAAGAATAAATAAGCTGATAATTAATAAATCAAACCAACTGGATTAGATTTAAACAAAATTAACGATAATTTTACTTATTTATTCAATTAATATATATAATTATAATATACCTGAGAAGGAGAGGCTTGAATTGCTAGCGAGTTTCCGACACGTGCGAGGCACGTGATGCACCGAGCAAAGGTCTTGATTGCATTCCCGCTCAGACTCAGTTCCATTTTCGTGTCTCTCTCTCTCTGAACTCTTTAGTGTGAGAGATAGAGAAGGCGCGCTTTGGCGGGAAGGGAGTATTGAATATGTAGTGGGATTAAATGGGAGCCGTACACGTGGACTTTATAGAAGGTATAGACGGACCTGTTAAAAACGGACTGGATAGGACCCATCAGATGGTGAAAAAGAGCTGTTCTAGGACCACAAACCATTTCGCAAGGCAAACTCTGAGTAGCTTGTATATCACTTACATACAAATTCACAATTTTTTCTACATCACTCAAATTGCAACATCATAGTTGTGATAAGAAGTAAAATAGTTTATGATCCTTATTTTTTTTGAGAAAAGACAAAACATGGTATAAGTAATAGGAACATGAATCCATTTTAGTACAATAAGTTTCTAACTCTTACTGGATTTTGACTCAACCTAACCAAGTTAAATAAGTTTCTTTGTATTGGTTGCTACTAGTCACTTTCATTTGCAACTAAGAAATGAGTACATTTCCAAAATTATATCAATCTATTTATAATATCTAAGAACTGAAGAGCATCTGTGTGTTTGGCATTGATTATTTTTGCTAGCTTATTTTACTATTCAACTTATTTTTTCTACTATTCATGAGTTTCACTACGCTTTTTAGTATTATTCATGGGTCTCACTGTACTATTTCAACTAACTTTTACCTTTATTTATAGTATTTTTAATAAAAAGCTTTCAGTTTTAGCTAAATAAATTGTTCCCAAACGAACACTAACATTTATTGTTACCATGCTTTATTGAGCCACATTAATATAGTATTTTGGTCAAGTTTGGTCTATTTTGGTCCACTTTAGCCCATTTGGTCAAGTTCAGAACATGTTGATCCATTTCAGTCTACTTTGGTCCATTTTGGTACAATTTAATACACTTTGGCCCATTTGGTTCATTTACGTGTAGTTTGGTCCATTTACTTTAGTTTTGTCGATTTCAGTCCATTTTGGCCCATTCAATTTATTTCGGTCCACTTTAGTCTATTTCGGTCCACTTCAGCTCATTCCGTATAATTTGGTCTATTTTCGGTCCATTTTGGTATAGTTTAGACCACTTCGGCCCATTTGGTTCACTTCGACGATGGTTTGGGAGAAGAAGTTTGTGTAGAAAGAGGAGCTAATTAATTCAGTTAATTGACAATTATGTCACATTCTCAGTATAATGTTGGTAAGTTATTGATAAAAATTACATTTTTATTATTTTAATAAAGTATTGTATTTTTTTAATATAATTGATGGATTTACTTATATTTGTTTCCTCTTTAGGTCATTTAAAATATATTGAGAATGAATCATTTGTGAGAACTAGAAAAAAATTCCGACTACGTACACATTACATTATTTACAAAATATATCGTCTTATATAATAATTGAATGTAAAATGAATTATGCTTCCTTAAAGAAATTACTAAATTTAAGACACTTTCAAATAACAATTATAGATAGCTTAATTTTGGAAATATGAAATATTGTATCAACTATACTTTATTAGAAAATAATCACATCATTTTAATAAGGGTTTAATATTAACACTTACAAGTCCTAACATGAAAACAAATCGTCAAATTTTCTCGCACTGTATGTGACTAGTCTAATATAATGACATAGAAGTTCAATAAAAGATCTAAATTTGATTTTAATTATATTCTAATTTTCTGTCAAATATCATTCTAATTGGATTTTATGTACTCTATTGTTTACCCATTTAAAGCTGCGTATAGATTATTTGACTTTAAGTCCAAATAAATTATTTCCGATCTATTAAAAGCTACTTCCAACCAATTTTAAACTAGTCAATTTTTTCATACCAAAATCGATTAATTAGTGTCAACGACAAATTTTACTCTAGTAAAAAAAATTGGCTGTTGCTTTGGAAAATTGGAATGGATTTTTATAATAACTTATTTTAAAATATAATTAAAAATAAATTCAATGCATTAACAAAAATAAAAATTATGTCAAGAATTCAAAACTAAGTACATAAATTAATCACCAAACTATCATTTTTTTTTTCTTTAATAACTAACATGGAGCAATCAATCATTAACAATTTGCATATTCCCCCGAATAATAATCTTACAAGTTTCTTTTAAGAGCTGTCAAAATGTTGAGGAAATTAGTAATTTCCACGTTTGGGTTGTCCTAGTCTTTAGGAGAATCAGTAAATTTGTTTCTGTTTGCCTAGTTAATAGGAGTTTGTTTACCTAGTCAATAGGAGTTTGTTTTTGAACGTTGGATAGTGCCTATTTTCATGTTGTTTTCAGTTCTGTATTAGCCTATTTATAGGCTGTTGGTTTATCAATAAAATGCAGAAAAAGTTTATCCTCTGCTCTCTCTATATCCTCTGCTTCCTACTGTTATTGTGTAAACAACGTCCTTTAGTATTTTTGTTTATATCAGTGGTATCAGAGCTTGGTTAGAGTTCCACAATGGCTTCTGAAACTTTTGTGCAGCCAGCCATTCCACGCTTTGATGGTCACTATGACCATTGGAGCATGCTCATGGAAAACTTCTTGAGGTCCAAAGAATATTGGACGGTTTTTGTTTCTGGAGTAGCAGAACCTGCAGCAGGTGTGTGCTGACAGATGCACAAAAGACAGAGCTTAAAGGGCTGAAGTTAAAGGATCTTAAAGCAAAGAATTATCTCTTCCAAGCTATTGATCGCTCAATCTTGGAAACCATTCTTTGCAAAGACACAGCCAAGCATATTTGGGATTCCATGAAGAAGTACCAAGGTACAGCAAGGGCTAAGAGGCAGCAGCTTCAAGCACTTCGTTCGGAGTTCAAAATACTTCGAATGAAGTCAGGAGAATCAGTTACAGACTATTTTTCAAGAACGATGGCAATCGTTAACAAAATGCGTCATCCATGAGTCTCTCGTATGCCATTCATGGGAACCACGTGTCAACCCCGCATGCACATCCATGGGAACTCCGCACGTCCATGTCCATGGGAACTTCACATCACATCATTATTTAGCACCATTAGGTATGAAAGTTTAATATATATCTAATAGACTAATACTGTTTATTATGTGCTCAAAAAAAAAAAAAAAACTCTTTGTTCTTAAATATGTCTATCCGAATGTAGGGTATTACAAGTTAGTAAAATTAAATGATGGTAAAACATAATTGTCATTACATGATAACTCCCAGAACTTGAATTGTTAAAGATGACTCAACTCACAAGCCCAAATTGTTCTAGACTTTTCTGATAACTAGTTGTTAAGGACTTGTGAATTGGATATGGTGAGGTCATTGGAATTGTCAGACCAATTTGGGCTTGGTGACCATAATCTGCACTTAATTTCTTGCTGACTAATTTATACGTATTCTCTTCACACTTGAGATCATAAGAACATATTGGGATCATGGTTATGCGTAATACATGGTTATGCATGCAAACACACCCAAAAAAAAACATGTGAGTGGCTGAGGGGAAAAAAATCCTCATATTCAAACCACCGCGAGTTTTATATGTAAGAAATTATGAAGAAATTAAAAGGAAATGAAAATTATAGAAATACTTTGCCCTTATGCGTCTGCAGAATCCAAAACAATCAACAAAGAATACAATTATTTCATGCCAAGAATGAAGGCACTTATGATCATGAGAAGCAAGATCTGAATTCGCACAATCACATCTATACATATGTCAGACAAGGAGATAGCATCTTCGATTAGAGAATCTAATTTCAAATAATGTTAATAAATGGATCAATCAGTAGATATTTCAATGTGGTAATAATCGCAAAACTAATTTATTCGGTCTCTCTGGGCTGTCTCCTCTATTCACCCTTCTTTCATTCTAGGGTTTTTAATCCCAAAATTCTCTCACAATTGTTTCTTCATTTTTTTATACATTGATAGTTGATGATGAGGGAATTTAAATCGTAGATATTTTCATTAGAAACACTTAACGATATCAATTAGTTAAGTTACAAAGCTCTTGACAATTGTTTGTTATTTTTGGTTTGATTGAGTTTTGTTTTTTGCTTTTGAAAATTTTTAAGCCCTATTCAAAATAATATGCACTTTCATGAAAGAAATTCAAAATTGGTAAATAAAGCATGTTACAGAAGTGGTCATGACTCATCACGAAAATAGATTATGAAAGAGTCCGTCAACAAAAAGAGATAATGGTAGACTATTTGAAGGAAACTATCGAAATACTTTTGCTCTGTTTCTTTTAGCAATGCTGTTTTCTAGAAAATGAGTCATTTTTTAAGAAGCATTCTCTATAAAACTATTTCATTTTCTAATGTTTGGTAGCAACTTTAAATAAGTTGAAAAACAATCTCTTAGCTTCCCTTATTTAGCTTGTTGTGAGATAGAGTTGTTTTCCAAAAAAATTTAATGGAAAACAATTTTTAAAAATAAGTCATACTTTTTATGTTGACTAAGGATTGTTTTCCTTTAACTCATTTTTTTTTTTTTTTTATGCTACCAAACAATGGAAAACTATCTTTACACAAAATTTTCCATCGAAATAAACGGAGCATTTAATTTCCATCAAATGCTAATTACTTCAACTTCTTTCTAATTCCGAAGTTAGTAGTGTGTCAAATTTTCAAAAAATAGACTAATAAACTAATAAATTTATTGGAAAAAGGAAAGTTAAGCCAAAGGCACCAATGACTTATCTATATATGACTGAATTGTATAATTTATTGTTGTAACGCTTTTGTTAAGTCATATTCTCATAGCATTTCGGTTTACTTTGGTCCATTCAGTCTAATTTAGTCCACTTTGGTTGGCTTTGGTCAAACTCAGTCCACTTAGTTTATTTCGATCCAATTCAGTCCACTTTGTTCATTTCGGTCCAATTGGTCTATTAATTTGATCTATTTTGAACTAACTGGACCTTAAATTAATTCTTTTTATAGGTTGCATTTTTTTTTTTGGCTAAAAAACACAAACAAAATAAACATTTGAAATTAGATATATGGCCCATAAAAAAGGTAATAAAATGATAAATATTCAAAAAATTACCTTAAATTTAAGTTTCAATAATATAGGCTGACAGGCCACAAACGCGTTGACCCCTTGTGATAATTTAGATTAATTAAATTAGCCCAGTTATTAATTAATCAAATTAACATGCAATCACGTGGCAGCACAAACAAATCACCAAACTAAGTTATGCAGCAGAAAATAAATAACACGGTGATTTGTTCACGAATGGGGAAAACCCTAAGGCAAAAACCCCACCGGGTGATTTAAGGTCACCACTCCCGAAACTCCACTATTATCACAACAAGCAGTTACAAGTAAGGAATCCCAGTACCTCACCAACCTACAGTTGAACTCTTACCCCAATACCCAATTGGACTTGTTTTGTAGTGACAATTTCTCCAGTTTAATGCACGGCTCCCAGTACGTGACTAACCAATGTGATGCGCGGATCCCAGTACGCGTCTTACTCCTTTTGCACGAATCCAAGTACGTGACTCACTCACCAACTTGAGGAAGAAAGAATGTTGGCTGCAAAGTTCTTCAAATCATCAGAAATGAACTAGGGCACGAACTTTGTCTCACAGATCACAATTTGCATGAATAGAGAAGAAGCAACTTGTGTCTTGTGATTTCTGCTTGTTGCTTGCTTTGACGGCCCTTAAAATAATCCTTTTATATGTCTAGGGTTAGGAGAAAAGAAGTCCCAAAGACACACTCACAGATTAGACTTGAAACAGACTTGGAAATCTGTTTTCTTTAATTCTCGACAGATAGAGGTGTCGAGAGGTGTCGAGACAGCTGTCGAGGCTCGGGCTAAACAGCTTCTTTAAATCTCGATAGATGTATCTGTCGAGGTAGCTATCGAGCTTTAAAATCTTGCACTTCCTTGCTTGTATCTTGGACAGACTTTGACGGCTTCAACACTTGATCTTGAACCACTGTTTCTTGAAGTGTTTAACACATCCTAGATCTACCCAATTACAAGTAAAGTGCGTTTTGTCTAAGGATAAGCCAATTACATAAAATAGCGACATATGTTCACAAGCTTGAACAACTACATATGTCCTAACAATCTCCCCCTTTGGCAATCCGTGACAAAACCACAACATACAAATGACGATATGAGAGAAGTCATAAATCACTAAACTCATATTCACTTGTTACATACAGTAAAATCTATCCTAACACAAACTCTTGAAAAAATTTGCAAGAAGAGAGTTCATGGCAAGAAGACTTTGACAACCTGTATTTCTGAAACACTTATAAACAAAACACATCAAGGCATCTTTGTGTGAAACAGAAATAATAGATTGCATACAAATAAAGAAACATGTGTATAAAGACAGAAAAGAAACAACACATGAAAGGTAGGTGAAAGAAAAACATACATCATCATATATATGAAGAATATAAGTACAAGGTATGTCAGAACATGATCAATGTATCTCTAAAAGATAAGAAAAGAAAAAATACATAGATCACCTCACTACATCCCTCAATCCACACTCCCCTAACAAAAATGTCCTATGCTAACACTCCCCCTAAGTATGACTACTCTCATACAAAACTACTCCCCCTTTTTGTCACGAGTGACAAAGGGTAGAATGTCAAGTAGACATCTCATCCGATGAGCCAGCATCTCCATCATCATCATCGTCGGAAGCATCATCATCATCGCCATCATCATCAGCCTCGGTCTCAGTCGACACATGAGGTGGCGGAGGAGAAGCCTCTGATGCAAAGCCGCCCATGGTCGCCTGTCGCCTGGCGATGCGACCAACACGGACATTCACCTGATACAACTCTGTGGAGAGTGTATCGAGGCGAGCATCCATGCGCTGTAGCTGCGCCATGATGTCGCTCAAGGTGACGTCGCTCGAAGAGGAGGAAGCAGACGCACGAGCTGATCTGGAGGTGGTCGGACGAGTGGAAGGAGTGGCAGCATCCGGCTGTCGCGATCGAAACTGTGCCTCACTACGTTTTACGGTAGCGGCGTCTATGGCAGACATGACATGGTAGTGATCGGACGGGGGAAAGGGAATAGAAAAATGACTCATGATCCTCGTGATAGCGGAAGGGAAAATGAGCTTATCACGGGTGGCCGTATCTCTATAGACATCTATGATAGAAAAGATGAAGTGAGAAGGAAAGTCTATAGAGAGATCCTCAAGGAGGGACAACAAGAACCGAGCACGAGGCTCTGTGATCGAGTTGTAGTGAGAAAGTGGGTGCAAAACAAAGGTCATCACCATGTTAAGGAATCTAAGACCTTTAGCAAAAGGTCGACATGGTGTGTACATGTGATCTCCCCAAGAGGTAGGACGTTCACAGAACGCCGAGATCATCTCGTCTTTGGACACAGTCCAGAGACGCTCACAGCTAGGGTGATCGGGATGATCCACCCTAGGGACATGGAGAACCTCAGAGACTAGCTCTGGGGTGACACAGAAGCGCGTACCTCTAACGCAAGAATAGAAAGAAGGTACTGACGAATCTATCCCGTGGATGTTGGAGTAAAACTCCTGAATCAACACGAGAGGAGATGTGACCGGGACGTCACACAGTGACTCCCAACCCCGAGTGTGAATGACATCGGGTAGGTCGGTGTCGGCAAAGTCTGCCAGGACTACGTGGCGTTCCGAATGAACACCGCGTTTAGAAAAGTTCTCCGAGAAGTCCTTACGGGCTTTCTCATCACGGAACCGGACAGAGAGAGGGGTAGAGTCAGAAGAAGACTGTCCCTTAGAACGCAGAGGGTTCAGGGACGGAACAGACTTACGTTTAGAAGCCATAGACGCTACTAACGCAAACATAGAAGAGGGGGAAAGTAGAGACAAACAGAAAAGTCCCAAACAAATCAATATTGGCAGAATGAAATATTGAAGTGAAAAGAACGTATGCATGAAAATGCATGAGCATGTGACATGCAACTCAAAGACATCATGGGCTCAGCCTAATCCAAAACTAACAGCACACAATAGATTTGCACACATCTAAATGCATGAAAATACAATTAGAATGCTAATGTGATGCAATGCATGTGGTTTTGAAGATCAAAACTAGAAAACCAACCCAAAAATTTCATGAAAACCCCAACAATTTTGAAAACTCCCAAAAAATTTTCAAAAACACAAACCTAGGGTTTTGAAACAATGCAATGCATGAAAATGAGGGATAAAATGCTTACCAAATGATGAAGAGCACGAAGAATCACTTGAGAAAGCCTTGAGAGAGGTTTGGAGGGAGAGGGAAAAGTTTTTGAGAGAGATCAGAGAGTTTTCGAGCGAGAGAGATCGAGAGAATGAGCTGAAAAATCGCGAAGGTTCTTCTTATAGCGCTTCAGTAATTCTCGACAGCTGTAGGTATCGAGAGCTGTCGAGGTAGCTGTCGAGGGAAGCTATCGAGAAATGCACGTGGACAGATGCAGCTATCGAGGTCAGCTATCGAGGGAGAAGAAATAAGCTAGAGGGAACCTCGATCGATCCAGCAGCTATCGAGGAGCTATCGAGCAAACAGAAAGTTTCTCGTTCGATCCAGCTGCTATCGAGGTATCTGTCGAAACTGCGATAAGAAAGAGTCTGAGAATCTCGACAGATAGCTATGTATCGAGAGGTATCGAGGAGGTGTCGAGCTGCCTTTCAAAGCAGTTTTTCAAAAGAGGAAAAACACAGACATGAATGCAATCATGCATGCAACTTAACCAAAGATACAACCAACACATTAAGCTCTCAAAATCATCTCTCAACAAGAAATATGATGCTCATATATCTCAAAACACTCACACACACACTAAACAAGTCTAACCAATTTTATTTTTCAAAAACAAGTTAAGACAGTTTAGTGAACATACATTAAAGCATGTAAACCTTGTGATGGCCAAATCACATTGTACCTGCACATGCATCAAGAATAGCAAAGAGTATTGCGTGTTGTGTGTGAAAACATCGTAAGATTGCATAAGTGACTCAATGTTATGACGATTTGAGATATGAGAAAATCACTTCAACTCACACACAATCATAACTGTTTGATGGGGACTATCACCTTTGAGGTACATCCTATAACTCCCACATCTCCTAGAAAACACGCTTGCAACCATATTTTAAAGCATTTTGATCTTTTTTGCTTTTAATTTCTTTGCATATTTTCTTTTAACAAGCATATCATACATGGGCATACAATAGAAAGAAAAGAAACACCCAATGATGTTAAGCTTTTGACACTGCACTTTTGCTATGCCGAAGCATACCGGTGTCTTTTGACATTGCACTTTTGCTATGCCGAAGCATACAGATGTCATTGACATTGCACTTTTGCTATGCCGAAGCATACAGATGTCATATTATGATTGGCGAGTAACAGTGGTGAGATGGTTATTTATGCCTTTCTCTTAGGATTTTCTAGTTCAACCCGTCAAAAAGAGTGACACGAGTGATAAGAAGAAGAGATTACTTAACCTTACTCATCACACACAAAGAGCTACAAAGCTCACTCGCTTAGTTGTGCAAAAGAGTGCTCATCTAAGCTACAGATGATACAAAGTTTAGAAAACTCTGTTTCATTGGCCATTACAAAAGTTCGCATGAACTAATGCACACAAACACACACTGTTTTTGTATTTTTCATTTTTCAATTTTTTTTATTTTTATCAAAGAAGCAAAAATAAAACACAAAACTGAAAACACACAAACAAAAACATGTAAAGCAAAACAATGCATAAAACTAGACTGACTCAAAACAGTAAAGAAACACGTAAGTAATGCAACACACAAAAAAAAGAGAGAAGAAGAAGTGACTAAAATCACTTGGAACCCTTTGGCTTCCACACCTTGGAAGATCCTTTCCTTTTGGTTGACTCTTGAACCAGTGAAGAGGGAGAAGAATATGAACCGTTCAAGTTCGAAAGGAACATGAGGGCTTTAATAATATCTCCAAGAGGAGCGAGAGAAGACTGAAGCTGATTCTGGCTCCCAGATGCTATTTCGCCATTGCTCTTTTGAGTGGCAAGCCACTTGTAGCAATTTGGTCGAGTGTGACCGGCGAGACCACAATGATAACAGAGATGCGACTTCTTCTGTTTGGCCTTTTGAGAGTTATCCTTCTTATTCCTAGGGTTTCTAGATTCCCTTTTCTCAATTTTAGGGGGTGCTCCTAGGATGGATTTGCCCTTGCCTACGTTCTCACTAGCTAAATCAGTTTTAACACTATTTTCCTCAGTTTTAATGTTATTAGCCGGTGGAACAAAAACAGTAGTACTAGCAGAAGGAGTATTAGAGATAGAGAATTCGTACCCCAATCCAGTACGATCTGAAGAATATCTCTGAGCACTCAGCATCTCGTCCAGTTTAGCACTTGACGTCCTCTCCAGTTGTGCTCTGACTTGAAACAGCTCTGCTTCAAGCTTCTTGGTCCTCTCAGCCAAGAAATTGTTTTCGAACCTCAGTGCTCCAATGGTTTGATTTGCTTGATCAACCTTTGTGGACAGCTCCTCACGGTCAAGTTCCACATCACTAAGCTTCTTGGTGGCCAGCCTATAGAGCTTCTCGTGTTTCTCAGAAAGCTTGTATAGCTTCTCATAGGCGGTATGAATATCATCTTGATCATCCATAATCTCAATCTTGGACTCCACCAACTCTTCTTCTTCGTCCACTTTTTCGGTAACCCCATCAGTAGGATTAACAGTGGCTGTGAAGGCATTCAAGATTCCGTCGTCTTCATCTTCGGAATCGTCCTCTGGTTCTGTGTCGCTCAAGGTAACAGCAAGTGCTTTGCTCTTCCCTATGCTCTTTAAGTACGTAGGACACTCTTGTTTCATGTGTCCAAAGCCTTGACACCCAAAGCACTTTGGTCCTGTGGGAACAGTGTACTGACCGCCATCCTTGACATCCTTCTTCATTTTCTCCAGATTCCTGAATTGTGAAGAACTGGACTGTCTACGGTCTTTGTTGAAACCCTTTCCATTGGCATTCTTCATAAACTTCTTGAATTGCCTTGTGATGTAGGATTTCATCTTGGAATCTTCATCATCTGAAGAGTCATCCGTATCACTGCTTTTGGCCTTCAGTGCCAAACTCTTGCCCTTGGTTGACTTGCCCAACCTGGTCAGCCCTAACTCATACGTTTGCAAGTTTCCAACCAGCTCAGTCAAAGGAATTCTGTCAATATCCTTCGACTCTTCGATCGCCGTGATTTTGGCATGGAATCTTTCTGGCAGCGATCTGAGCACCTTCCTTACAATCTTGGGTTCTGGGATGGTTTCCCCAAGATTGAAGGCTGAGTTCACTATGTCCTTGAGCTTGGCATAGAACTCATCAAATGACTCATCCTCTTCCATCTTAATTTCTTCAAAGCGGGTGGTGAGCCTCTGCAGCTTTGAATCTTTGACAGCCTTGGTGCCCTCATAGGTTGTCTGGAGGATTGTCCATGCTTCCTTAACAGTTTCTGTTGAGGATATTTTCTTAAACTCCTCATTGGTGACTGCACTGAATAAGGCATTCAATGCTCTGCTGTTGAAGTTTGCCGCCTTGATCTTAGCATCATCCCAATTGGCCGGCGCTTTTGTAGGCTTGGTCCAGCCTATCTCCACAGCTTGCCACACTTTCTCATCTAAAGACTGCAAGAAAGCTCTCATGCGTACTTTCCAGTATGCATAGTTAGTGCCATCAAATAAAGGAGGTATAATTAGAGATTGTCCTCTATCCATGACAGCAGGGGTCAATGGATCACACACAATAGATTAAACCCTAATCAGAGTGTGCTTGCTCTGATACCACTTGACAGGCCACAAACGCGTTGACCCCTTGTGATAATTTAGATTAATTAAATTAGCCCAGTTATTAATTAATCAAATTAACATGCAATCACGTGGCAGCACAAACAAATCACCAAACTAAGTTATGCAGCGGAAAATAAATAACACGGTGATTTGTTCACGAATGGGGAAAACCCTAAGGCAAAAACCCCACCGGGTGATTTAAGGTCACCACTCCCGAAACTCCACTATTATCACAACAAGCAGTTACAAGTAAGGAATCCCAGTACCTCACCAACCTACAGTTGAACTCTTACCCCAATACCCAATTGGACTTGTTCTGTAGTGACAATTTCTCCAGTTTAATGCACGGCTCCCAGTACGTGACTAACCAATGTGATGCGCGGATCCCAGTACGCGTCTTACTCCTTTTGCACGAATCCAAGTACGTGACTCACTCACCAACTTGAAGAAGAAAGAATGTTGGCTGCAAAGTTCTTCAAATCATCAGAGATGAACTAGGGCACGAACTTTGTCTCACAGATCACAATTTGCATGAATAGAGAAGAAGCAACTTGTGTCTTGTGATTTCTGCTTGTTGCTTGCTTTGACGGCCCTTAAAATAATCCTTTTATATGTCTAGGGTTAGGAGAAAAGAAGTCCCAAAGACACACTCACGGATTAGACTTGAAACAGACTTGGAAATCTGTTTTCTTTAATTCTCGACAGATAGAGGTGTCGAGAGGTGTCGAGACAGCTGTCGAGGCTCGGGCTAAACAGCTTCTTTAAATCTCGATAGATGTATCTGTCGAGGTAGCTATCGAGCTTTAAAATCTTACACTTCCTTGCTTGTATCTTGGACAGACTTTGACGGCTTCAACACTTGATCTTGAACCACTGTTTCTTGAAGTGTTTAACACATCCTAGATCTACCCAATTACAAGTAAAGTGCGTTTTGTCTAAGGATAAGCCAATTACATAAAATAGCGACATATGTTCACAAGCTTGAACAACTACATATGTCCTAACAATGCATTATACTTATATTGGGAAAGAAAAAAAAAATGCTACAATTCTAAACTTATGTAAAAGTTAATATAACATGTTACATGTGTTCATGAAATGGAGGTATACATTTTTTTTAATATTCTTGAATATATTAAAATTAGTCAACCAATTAGGGTATACTTAAAATAAAAGTATCCTTTATAACACCTTCTCTATCCATTTATATAAAAAATATTATAATTATGTAATTTAATTGTTTTTATTAAATTACGTTTTTCATATATATATATATATATATATATTATGTTCCATTACTTAAAGCTTATAAATATAGAAAATACTTATAAATAACAAGTGCACTATTTAATATTGAAAATTTAAATTATACTATCATAAAAAAAATTATATGTGTGGGTTTGCGACTAGTATCTCATTAATAAATGAGGAAGAAAACACCAAGCCTTTCTCAAAATAAGTAAAAAATTAAAATCAAACATCAACAAAATATTGATACTTACATATACATGCTTGTAAACCATTAACATGAAAAGAAAATATTTAAATCTATATATGTTTAATTTATAATTTTATAATTCAATTGGCACTTTTTTTTTTAATCAGTATTCAATGTGAAACCACACTCACATGTGTACCCCTAACACAAATCCCACATTTCTCTTGCAGATATTTTATTTTTCATCATTCTTTAAATTGTTTTATAAACTTTTCCCTCTCTTGAGATCATCAAAATAACCTACGTTTCTCTAAAGTCTGACATTAAAACTTCTGGTCATAACGTGAGGAAAGCTTTATCCCAATTTATTGTTTGATGTATGCTTGATAGGACACATGCAATGGGTCAACATTGGCTTCTAGACTTTAGGAGGTAACAAAGACATATACATCTTTGTTTAATTCGTTTGAAATTAGGACGTTACATCCCCTGATTCATCAACTTGGCCTTTTTATTTTTCTAAAGCAAGCAGAAAATCAATAAAAATCATCTCAAAACAAAACTAGAGACTAGCTAGTTAATAGAATTAAGTCTATTAGGTTCTAAGGCTTTAGGAACTAAATGTATTAGAACTTCATTTTGTATATGTTAGCAAACCATGATCAAAACAATCAGTCTAGATTTAGGCTTGCTCAAAGTTTGTTTAAATGTAAGTTTGAATCGAGTGTTTTGCAGGAATATACTGTGTAAAACTGCAAGGCTCGATCGATCGAAAGCAAGGCTCGATCAATCGAAACACACAGTTCCAGAATTCTAGAAAAAAGTTTCAAACGTAACCCCAGCCCATATGACGTGTAGGGTTAAGTGTTTCACTCCCAGTATAAAAGGAAAAACCATAGTCACATTTTAGAAGCTCTGAATAGTTATGTGTTTGCTCTTGTGTGAGATTTAAGAGGTGTTTACCTTAGAACACACAAAAAGCTCTACCAATATCAAGATTTGGCGGTGGTTCAGTTGTTGCGTAAAGAACCTTCAAAGAACAACAAAACCTTTGAGAGGTGTCTTAAAATCACAAGTAGGAGAACTTGTGATGTAGCAGATTTAAGAAAGAAGTAGTCCATGGATTCGGAGCTAGCACGTGGTCGTGGTAGTAAGTTTTCTACTACATGTAGTATTAGGATGTTAGTGGTCTAAGTCCTTTTGTAAAACTTTAATTTTTTCATAGTGGATCTTTTTTTACATTGAGAATAGTTAGGTCAAAACCTTCTCCAGGTTTTGTACCGGTTTGATTTTCCTGAGTCATCAGTTATTTGTGTTCTTTATATTTTCAGCTTTATGTTTATTTGTGTTTAACCTAATCTTGAATAACAATCTTGTTAATCAATTTAGTTTAATATTAGGTTAAACATATTGTGACAAGGGGTCTAAAAACTTAACAAAATCATTTATCAACTTTTAATTTAGCTTGTCGCTTCATAATTTTGGATTTTGTTACCAAATTTTGAGGATAGATTTGATCCTCATTATGCCTCATAATGGATTGTTTGATGCATGTTTAAGATTTAGAGGACACACGCTCAAAGGGGATAAGTCGTTCTTCAATTTAAATGGATATTTGGATTGAATATTATAGATTTAAAATTGTATCTGTTTCATATAAAATTTTAAATAAAATGTCAATAATGTTAAATACAAGAAGTAAAATCTAATCCGTTAAATAGTTGGAAATTAGGGAATGTTGGTCATTCATACGGGATCAATTTTCAACTAATTAATTATCACAGCCTTGGAGGTGATCAATAATGGCATCAGATTTCTGTAGCAATTTAATTTATATTGACTTTGGCCTAACAACTTGCAAAGAAATATTTAAGAGCAGCAACCTCGTAATGTAAGAGTGAAAAACAATATTATTGTCCATGGAGTTTAAGGTGACAATGATATCAATATAAGTATCATTTTCCATCATTTACCAAGTGCACAAAGTCATGATAAAAGTTATGTCTGTAGACTTATACATTTATAATTTTCATTCACTCATAGAGTCTATCGTGCACAAAGTCGTGGTAATTATTGTCAACGAAGTTTAAGGTGATAATGATATCAGTATAAATATCAATTTCCATCACTTTTAGAGTGCAAAAAGTCATGGCAAAAGTTATGTCTATAGACTTATCGATATATCTATTATACCTAATCCATAGGCTTATTGGTAGATGTTATGTATGTAGTTAATGTAATGTAGTACAAATGTAATGCAATGTAGTTTTCAGTGACGGTTGGGGGGTGAGAAGAGATTATGATGAATGTGATAGAGTGGCTGAGGCCTTGAGGACTAGAGTCTGGAAAGTAAAAGAAGAGGTCTGGGATCATAATAATAAGGGATACTAAAATAAATTAAGATTGAAATCTTTGTGCTATTGGTATTATTTCTTGGTGAAAAGTTATCAACGAATGCCCAAGTTTATTGGCTTAAGAAATATATTTAGAAAATTTTTATGAAAAAGAAGAATTCTTGCTGATGAAATGTTATATCATATCATATAGGGAAAAATGCTAAGACACCCCCTTGAACTTTAAACTAGTGCTTAATACAACCCTGAACTTTTATTTTAACCAATCTACCTTTTATCCATCCGTTAATTTCGCCGTTTAAATCACTAAAGTCCAAAAAATTGAAGAAGTGAGAAAAACCACCACCAACCTTATCCTCCACTCTCACTATCAAAGACCCACTCACAGCCTCCACAACCAGAAAACTACCCTCCATTAATACCCAAAACAAAAACCCAGAGAAACAACTAGAAGTTCTCAACAAATACAGGAAAGAAATCTCAAGAAGGAAACTCACTATCAATCTCCTACAAGCAAAAACCAAAAAACCAGAAAATTCCATTCCTCCTCACCGAAGAAATACCCGAACAACAAATACAACCAAAAACAATGGTTTCAGCGAAGAGGGTAGTGACGATGTTGGCTTGAATTTACGGGAGGAAGAGGGTAGTTTTAGCGATGCAGCCACTCTCTCCCCTCAGTTTCTACAACAATGTTATTGCTTATGAATGGCAAAATGTTATGAATAACAAAAAATTGTGTGGCGTGCAGGCTTTAAGCAAATTAAATAAAACAATAAAAAAAAAATCCCAAAAGTTCATGAATCATGACCACATGTTCACCTCACAGGTACCTACGTGAATGAGTTTTCAAATCTCACATTTATTAAGTTTTATCTCCACTCTCATCACTTATCAGACATCAAAAACTAACTCTTCTCTAGTTCTTCTCTAATCTCTGTTCTTATTGTCATTTCCTCTTCTTCTTCTTCTTCTTCTCCTTCTTCTTCTTCTTCTTCTTCTTCTTCTCCTTATTTATTTTTAATTTTTTTCCTCACCGAGCTCAGCATCTGTATCTGCCAAATCTTAAATTTTGGCCGGAGTGGAATTGTATAAGTGACAGTAGTGTTTTAAACGGAAAACTTAACAGATGATTCAATTTGGCAGGTGTACAAAGTTCAAGGATCAAGAGTAAATTGGCTAAAATAAAAGTTCATGGGTTATATTGGCCACTAGTCCAAAGTTTAGGGGGTATCTTGGTATTTTTTCCTATCATATAATACACTATATGATAAAAGTTGGGCTTAAAAGCCATAGTTATGGCATATAATTGTACCAAATTGCAAAAATGACACAAAAATCATGAATGTGTCAAATGGTTACCAAATTGAAAAATTGGCATAGAAATCGTGGATGCGTCAAATGATTACACCAAATTGCAGTAATTTTTAGATAGAAACAACACTTTATTTGTTTTTATCAATTTATTTAGATAAAATAATAGTAATTGTTTTAACAAAATATTCAACCTACATAAAATTTAGATAAAAGATTAAATTAGTTAGTTGGTGCCATACAACTACATCCTACAGACGTGTCAATCTAAATATTATCAACAAAGCTTAAAATCAATAAGCTAAAAAAAAAAAAAAAGATTAAAAAAATAATGTAAATACTAAGTACTAGTACAATTTTATTTATAAGAGATAAAAAAATGTGTTTGGTACTATAATGCAAAAAATGTGTTTGGTACTATATTTCTAATAATGTCTTTTCAAAGCTGAAAATAGTGTTGTGAAAACATATATTTAAAGTACTCATAATGCAAAAAATGTGTTTATCAAAAAAATAAGAGTGAAAAACAATATTATTGTCAATGAAGGTTAAGTTGACAATGATATCATTATAAATATTATTTTCAATTACTCACAGAGTCTATCGTGCACAAAGTCGTGGTAATTATTGTCAATGAAGTTTAAGGTGACAATAATATCAGTATAAATATCATTTTCCATCATTTAAAGAGTGCATAAAGTCATAGTAAAAGTTATGTCTGTAGACTTATTGATATATCTATTCACTACAAAAAAAAGGGGGCTTTAGCCACGTTTTAAAAACGCAGCTATAGACCCCAAAAACGCAACTATAGGACAAAAGCTGCGTTTCTATGGCCGCGTTTTTAAATGCAGCTTTAGCGGCGTGACAATAGCCCCCTGCGGGGACCTATAGCTGCGTTTTTAAAAATGCAGCTATAGGTCCCCCTATAGCCGCGTTTTTTTTTTGCCTCTATAGCTGCGTTTTTCCATCCCTTGAAGGCTGGGACCTATAGCTGCGTTTTTTCAAAAACGCGGCTATAGACCCTTTTTGAGCTGCGTTTAAAACGCAGCTATAGGTATAGTTTTGGCTGCGTTTTAAAAACGCAGCTATAGCCTCCTACAGCTGCATTTTTAAAACGCAGCTATGGGTTTTTTTAAAAACAAAAAAAAAAAAATATAAGCACAATATCAGTAACACAATAGCACAAGCCACAATATCTTACTAACTAAACATAAAATAACAAAAAAAAAAAAAAAAAAGATCTATAGACAATCAGTGTGCTTGAGATGTGCTAGAGTGAAAAAAAAAAAAAAAAAAAGTTACGTTGGTGAAGATAAAAGGAGCAAAAAAAGAAAGAAAGAAAAAAGAAGCAAAAAAAGAAAGAAAGAAAAAAGAAGCAGGAACTCTACAGAAACAAAGAAAAAAAAATTGACAGACCACAAACGCGTTGACCCCTTGTGATAAATTAAGTTGATTAATTTAGCCAAGTTATTAATTAATCAAATTAACATGCAATATCACGTGGCAGCACAAAAAAATCACCGAAACTAAGTAAAGCAGCGGAAAGTAAATAACACGGTGATTTGTTCACGAATGGGGAAAACCTTACGGCAAAAACCCCACCGGGTGATTTAAAGTCACCACTCCCGAAACTCCACTATTATCACAACAAGCAGTTACAAGCAAGGAATCCCAAGTACCTCACCAACCTACAGTTGAACTCTTACCCCAATACCCAATTGGACTTGTTCTGTTGTGACAGTTTCTCCTTTTCAATGCACGGCTTCCAAGTACGTGACTAACCAAATGCGCGGATCCTAGTACGCGACTTCAAACACCAATGAGAGAGAGAGAGTTGTTGGCTGCAAAGTTCTTCAAATCATCAGAGATGAACTAGGGCACGAACTTTGTCTTTCAGATCATAAATTGCATGAATAAGAAGTTCTGAATGAATGTGCAACTTGCATCATCATGACGGCCCTTAAAACAATCCTTTTATATGTCTAGGGTTAGGAGAAAAGAAGTCCAAAAGACACATTCACGGGTTGGACTTGAAACAGAATTGAAAAACTGTTTTCTTTAATTCTCGACAGATAGAGGTGTCGAGAGGTGTCGAGAAGCTGTCGAGGCTCGGGGCAAAACAGCTTATTAAAGCTCGATAGATGCATGTGTCGAGCTTTAAAAACTTGCACTTCCTTGCTTGTTTCTTGGACAGACTTTGACGACTTCAACACTTAATCTTGAACCCAAGTTTCTTGAAGTGTTTAACACATCCTAAATCTACCCAATTACAAGTAAAGTGCGTTTTGTCTAAGGATAAGCCAATTACATAAAATAGCGACATATGTTCACAAACTTGAACTACATATGTCCTAACAAAAATAAAAAAAAAGTTACATTGGAGTGAAGAAGGAAGAAAGAAAAAGGAAAAAAAGAAAAAAAGAAAAAGAAAAAAGAGAAGAACCTGAAGAGTTAGTCAAGAAGGAAGAAAGAAAAGGAAAAAAATAAAAAAGGAAGAGAAAAGGATAAAAAGATGAAGTAAGGGTAGGTGGGATGCAGGTGGGAAACGGGGGGAGCACGTGGGAAGCTTAAAAAAAATTTATTATGCTGGAAAACCTATAGCTGCGCTTTTAAAAAACGCGGCTATAGATAATCTAAAGCTGCGTTTTAAACGCAGCCAAAGGGGGACCTATAGTCGCGTTTTTAAAAAATGCAGCTATAGGTCCCGATTTAAAAAAAAAAATTATTATGCTGGAAGACCTATAGCTACGTTTTTAGAAAACGCGGCTATAGATAATCTAAAGCTGCGTTTTAAAACGTAGCCAAAGGGGGACCTATAGCCGCGTTTTTTAAAAACGCAGCTATAGGTCCCCCCTTAAAATAAAATTTTATTCTACTGGAGGGCCTATAGCTGCGTTTTTAGAAAACGCGGCTATAGATCATCTAAAGCTGCGTTTTAAAACGCAGCCAAAGGGGGACCTATAGTCGCGTTTTTTAAAAACACAGCTATAGACCCCCCTTTAAAACAAAATTTATACTGCTGGAAGTCCTATAGCTGCGTTTTTAGAAAACGCGGCTATAGATAATCTAAAGCTCGTTTTAAAACGCAGCCAAAGGGGGACCTATAGCCGCGTTTTTTAAAAACGCAGCTATAGGCCCCCTTTTGGCTGCGTTGTAAAATGCAGCTATAGATCATCTATAGCCGCGTTTTTTAAAAACGCAGCTATAGGTTTAGTCTATAGCTGCGTTTCTTAGAAACGCAGCTATAGATCAGCTATAGCCGCGTTTTTGAGAAACGTGGCTAGAACCTGCGTTTTTTGTAGTGATTGTACATTTATAATTTTCAATCACTTACCAAAGTCTATCGTGCACAAAGTCGTGGTAATTTTTGTCAATGAAGTTTAAGGTGATAATGATATCAATATAAATATCATTTTCCATCACTTACAGAGTGCACAAAGTCATGTTAAAAGTTATTTCTGTAGACTTGTCGATATATCTACTATACATTTATAATTTTCTTTTTTGGTAGAATACATTTATAATTTTCAATCACTCACAGAGTCTACCGTGCACAAAGTTGTGTTAAAAATTATGTATGTAGACTTATCGATATATCTATTGTACCTAATCCATAGGCTTATTGGCAGATGTTATATACGTAATTAATGCAATCTAGTACAAATGTAATGCAATCTTGTTTTCAGTGACGGTTGTGGTGAGAAGAGATTATGATGAATGTGATAGAGTGATTGAGGACTAGAGTTTGGAAAGTAAAAGAATAAGTCTAGGATCATAATAATAAGGGACACTAAGATAAATATAGATTGAAATGTTTGTGCAATTGGTATTATTTCTTTGCGAAAGTTATCAACAAATGACCTAAGTTTATTGGCTTAAGAAATATATTTAGAAAATTTTTATGGAAAAAGAAAAAAAAATTGATTTTTTTAATTGTTTTTGATATCATATCATATAATATACCATATAATAATAGTTGGACTTAGAAGCTATATTTAAACCATATAGCTATACCAAATTGCAAAAATGGCATAGAAATCGTGTATGCGTCAAATGGTTACCAAATTACAAAAGTGGCATAGAAATCGTGGATGCATCAAATTATTACACCAAATTAGAGCAATTTTTAGATAGAAACAACACTTTATTTGTTTTTATCAGTTTATTTAGCTAAAATAATAGTAATTATTTTAACAAAATATGCAACCTACATAAATTTTATTTAAGAGATTAAATTAGTTAGTTGGTGCCATACAACTACATCTCACAATCATGTCTATCTAATTAAATATTATCAACAAAGCTTAAAATCAATATGCTAAAATTAAAAGAAAAAGGACTAAAAAATAACGTAAATACTAAATACTATTAATCTAAAAAAAAAAAAGATAAAAAATTAGTTTGGTACTATAGTGCAAAAAATGTGCTTGGTACTATATTTCTAATAATGTCATTTCAAAAATGAAAAAAGCGTTATGATTTAAAGTGTTGTGAAAACACGTATTTAAAGTACTTATAATACAGAAAATATGTTTGATACTATATTTCTAATAATGTCTTTTTAAAAGTGAAAAAACATAATTGTGTGTTTGGTATGTGTGTGTGTGTTTTAAGTGATGACATGTAGTCTAATAAGTGGGACCTATAGTTTATAAAATATTTACAAAGATGTAGTTGAATAACGTTGTTTAAAAATTGAAAACTAGTAAGAAGAGTTTTCTAAATTCAATGCTTAAAAATACCTTAAACTGAGTATCGTAACTCAAATACTCCAATAAAAAATACCCCTACCAAGTGAGTTGTTCTTTTAAAGACCTACAATTTTCAGTGTTTAAAAACATTAAAACTATCGTTTAAACACCCTGACCAAACGTGGGAAGAAAGAAAGACTAATATATTTCTGGGCCATCCCACAAAGACCATTACACATAGAATTTGGATCTGGTACAATACCTTGGGTATTGCACGGTGCAATACCACTAATTCATCTCTCATTAATTTTTATCATATTATTTTTTAACTTCAACTTTTTAACTTTTTCATATTTTTTTAAACTTTTTTTAATTTAATGGTTGAGATCGAAAGCTGAAAATTCAACTTTCAATTTTAGCCATTCAATGCTATTGCAGTAGGTGCAATACCTACCTGACTGCACAGAGATAATGGAGACGACTTGACTTGTAAAGTGATTCCCAGTCATTGGGGTCCACTCTAGGCCAATCAAATATATGTTAATATGTTATAGCCTGAACACGCGTCCCCTTACGTGTTCAATTTGACAAATCAAGACTTCAATTCATGCCTATATAAGCAATGTAATTCACTTCCTTGCATATTTAAGTTAGTTGTTAAAGATACATTCTCAACCACCAAAAAAAAAAAAAAAAAGCTGTTAAAGACACATTATTAATGGCGTCATTCTTGTGTTACTTGATGTCCACACGCTTGCTGTTTTTAATTCCACTGTTGCATGCTATTGCCACTAACTGTTTTGCTTCTAGGCAGCCAGTACTCTGCCATGATGATGAGATCTCTGCCTTGTTGCAATTCAAACAAAGCTTTCACTGGAACCTGAATTCTTGCTTTGATCCTTCTGATTATCCTCCGAAGATTTCATCTTGGAAAGTGGAAGGGGTAGACACAGATTGCTGCTCATGGCATGGTGTGGAGTGCAACGAGGAGACTGGTCATGTGATTGGCCTTGACCTCAGTAGCAGCTGTCTCTATGGTTCTATGCTCTCCAACAGCAGCCTCTTCAGCCTTGTTCATCTTCGAAGGCTTAATCTTGCTTATAACCGCTTCAATTCCTCTCACATCCCATCTGGTTTCAGCCGTCTTTCTGAGTTGACATATCTCAACCTCTCCTCTTCATCGTTTTCTGGCCAAATTCCATTAAATATTTCAGTGCTTTCCAAGTTGACATTCCTTGATCTGTCAAATAATTCTAAGCTACATCTCAGAAGTCTGCAAGGTTTAGTTCAAAAGTTAACCAGGCTAAAAGATCTAAGTCTCAGGTACGTTCAGATATCATCTCCAGTGCCAGAAATCTTAGGGAATTTGTCTTGTTTGAGGACACTTGATTTGACTAATTGCGGATTGCATGGAGAATTCCCTCCAGGAATTTTCAAGCTACCGAATCTACAGGATCTTGGGGTGGATAACAGTCCAGATCTCACGGGCTATTTGCCTGAATTCTACTCGAGCAATGCCCTTAAAATTTTGTCACTTCGGGGTACTAGTTTCTCGGGAAAACTACCAGATTCAATTGGAAACCTTAATTCCCTGAATACACTTGATATTGAGAATTGTAATTTCTCAGGTCACATTCCATCTTCATTAGGTAACCTTACTCGACTCACTTATTTGACTCTTTCTAATAACTCTTTTGTGGGCCAAATACCTTCCTTGTTGTCAAACCTTATTTCCTTGAATTATTTACACTTCAGTTCTTGTCAATTATCAGGGTCAATTCCACCTTCATTTGGTAACCTTACACAACTTACATCTCTAAATCTCTACCATAGCTTTATTAGAATCTCAAACCCTCCTTCCTTGTCCTGGCTTGGGAAGTTGAGCAAACTTACTTTTTTAGATCTTCAAGGACTCAATTTAACAATGGAGATTCCATCATCCTTTGCAAATCTAACCCGACTTGTTGATTTGGACATGGGCAGTAATCAATTAATGGGTCGAATCCCTTCTTGGCTTGCCAATTTGACTCAGTTAACTATGTTGCACCTTCCGTTTAATAAATTACAAGGCTCAATTCCAATCACAATTTTTGAACTCAAGAAACTTCAACAATTCAACCTTTACTCCAACAACTTGAGTGGCACAGTGACTCTGGAAATGTTTACCAACCTCAAATCTTTAACCACACTATTTCTATCAATGAACAAAATATCATTCCTCACAAAAACCAGTACCAATGCAACACAACATAAATTTGAGCTTTTGGGATTGGCTTCATGCAACTTGAGAAATTTCCCAAATTTCTTACGCAAACAAGACCAGTTGAAATGGCTAGACCTATCCTACAACAATATTCAAGGCCAAATACCCAAATGGGTATGGAACACAAGTAAAGAAACTTTGAAGATTGTGAACTTTTCTCACAACTTTTTGACAGGCTTTGACCAGCATATGGACAAATTTCCATGGCCTCAACTACAGATTTTGGACCTGAGGTCCAATATGCTGCAAACATTACCCCAAATTCCACCACCATCCACCGTGGTTTACTTGGTCGCTGACAACATGCTCCAAGGAGAAGTTTCACCATTGATCTGCAAACTTAGTTCTCTTCATTCCCTTGATTTGTCCAATAACAAATTCAGGGGCACACTTCCACACTGTTTGAGCAATTTTAGCAACTCTTTGAGCATATTGAATCTTCAAGGCAACAACTTCCATGGCATGATTCCTCAACTATGTGCAAAGGGAAGTAGAATGAAGATGATTGACTTAAGCCAAAATCAATTTGAGGGGCTTGTACCAAGATCATTATCAAATTGCAAAATGCTAGAGATTCTAAATCTTGGAAGCAATCAGCTCAATGATGTTTTTCCCTCTTGGTTGGGTTCACTTTCGGAACTCAGGGTACTAATTCTTCGACATAATGGACTTTATGGTGTAGTGGGTAGTCCTACAACCATCTTTGCATCTCCCAAGTTCCACATTCTTGATCTTTCCTCAAATAAATTTTCTGGTAAGTTGCCATTTGAATATTTCCAAAGTTGGAAGTATATGAAGAAAATTGATGCAGCTAACTTCACATATATGCGGGAATTTACTAGTGTTCTATCATTTGGTTATCATTTGGTCGAATATTACCCTTACTCGATGAAAATAATAAACAAAGGCAGGGAAATAAAGTATTCAAAGATCATAGAAGTCTTCGCAGCTATTGATCTTTCAAGCAATGAATTCAACGGAAAGATTTCAGAATTCATTGGGAATCTAAATGGCTTCCAATTGCTCAACCTTTCCAACAACAACCTCACTGGTCATATCCCACCGTCACTAGGAGACTTGACAACACTTGAGTCGCTTGACCTTTCTCAAAACAAGCTCTCGGGACAAATACCATGGCAATTAACGCAACTCACTTTCCTTGGATCATTTAATGTCTCAAATAACCAACTTACAGGGCTTATACCTCATGGTAATCAATTTGATACATTTGAGAATAGTTCATTTGCTGGAAATTTAGGATTATGTGGAAATCCATTATCAAAGAAATGTGAAAATCATGAGCAAGCGCCTCTACCCTCTTCAGGCATCAAAGAAGTTCAAGACTCTTGGTTTCACATTGAATTTGATTGGAAAATAATCCTCCCGGGATATGTTAGTGGCCTTATAATCGGGGTGGTTGTTGGAAACGTTGTGACTGAGAAGATGCAATGTTGGTTTGTAAGAACTCGAAGAAGGCAACTTAAAAGGTGAAGGCATTCATACGGGTTTGAATCTGTCATGATGTGCTTCAAAGAATTTGATCTCTGTATTTGCATGTAGCACCTTTGTTATTTTCTACCTTTCATTTTTCTTGAGTTTCCTTGTCCTTTTTTCTTGTGCATAAACTTTTTGTCTTTCACTTTTCAATTGTCACTTGTTTTCTCTTTTTTTGTGGTAAAAACGTTCTTACTACCGTATTTCCCACTCTCTTAAGAATATTTTTTTTACTAATTAAAAAATCGTTTCCAAGCACATATATCTATTTAGAAACATTGATTAGGGTCATTTGCCTCAATTTTTTGTAAAATCCCGTGAGCCCCACACATTGGGATAACTCACAAACTGCCAGTGTCTCACTGCATACACTTGATATACATGAGACCCTCTTGAGAAGAGATTGTAAGTTAGGTTTCGTCATAGGCTTTGTAAATGGGCCTGAAGGTGTAATTTTAATGGGTTTGTCCTCCCTAATTGCCTCTCCCTATATAAATCATAGCTCATGTATGGATGAAATCAGTCCTTGGGTTGTGAAACGAAAAGGAAAAAAATAGGTGGCGAGATAATTTTACTCAGTATCTTTTAGGTTAATTCATTTAAGTGGTAATCATTGCTTATCCTTTATTATGTCTTCCTTGGGTGGATTTCTTATGGTGGTGAACTAATTAGAATGGAAAATTCCAGGCGGTTTTAGGCAAAATGTAATAGAATTAAGGACAATAGTAAAATCAAGAAAAATTAATATTTTAATCAAATGTAGTATAAAATAGATAATTTGGCGTGAGGTGTTCTGAAAAGTAAATATATTAAAAAAGACAGGAAAATTTACACGAGCAAATTCAAATGCTCTTATATGTCATCTATTTTTTTCTTATTGCTGGAAGCTGCTACGCCAAAAATGACGAGGTCATGATGTTCAATGTATCTAGAAGAAAGTTAATCAATGTGTAAACCTAGTGTCTATAAACAGGAGTCTTTTGCTAATATAAAGCTTCCTGTTTCCAATGGGAAACAAAGATAAAAGTTAGACAAGAAGGTTCAAAAGTTGTGACGATCATATTCACAATTTGAATGATGAAAATTAGCTAACAATCATGTCTCTCTCCCTTTCAATTGTCTCAGCCTTCTATTAGGACATCTGTGGTTCATTTTGTTTTAAACATATGTCATTGTTTTATGTAATTGGCTTATCCTTTGACAAAACGCACTTTACTTGTAATTGAGTAGAATTAGGATGTGTTTAACGCTTCAAGAAACTATGTTTCAAGATCAAGTGTTGAAGTCATCAAGTCTGTCCAAGAAACAAGCTGAAAAGTGCAAGTTACTAAAGCTCGACACCTAGTCTCGACACATGCATCTATCGAGCTTTAGAAGTTGTTTCAGCCCCGAGGCTCGACAGCTTCTCGATAGATCCTAGACACCTCTATCTATTGAGATTTATGGAAAACAAATTCTAAGTTTTGTTTTGATTCCAATCCGTGAATGTGTCTTTGAGACTTCTTTTCTCCTAACCCTAGACATATAAAAGGATTATTTTAAGGGCTGTCGAAGGAGGCACAAGTACACAAGTTGCACAAGCACTGAGAAATCCTTGTTCAAGCTATTTGTGATCTAAGACAAAGTTCATGCCCTAGTTCATCTTTCTTGTGAAGAAGTTGCTGTGTAATATGCACCGTAGGGTTTTGTAACCAAGCATCTTCTTGATTTTCATCGTGTGGATGAATTAAAGAACTTTTCAGCCAACATATCTCTCTCTAGTTGGTGAATTGAAGTCGCGTACTGGGATCCGCGCAATTGGTTAGTCACGTACTGGGAGCCGTGCATCAAAAGGAGAAACTGTCACTACAGAACAAGTCCAATTAGGTATTGGGATAAGGGTTCAACTGTACGTTGGTAAGGTACTGGGATTCCTTTACTTGTAACCGCTTGTTGTGATAATAGTAGAGTTTCAGGAGTGGTGACCTTAAATCACCGGGTGGGGTTTTTGCCATTAAGTTTTCTCCATTCGTAAACAAATCATCGTGTTATTTATTTTCCGCTGCATACTTTAGATTATTGGTAATTGTTTGTGATACCACGTAATTTGTATGTTAACTTGATTAATTAAAAACTTGGTTAATTAATCAACTTAATTAATCACAAGGGGTCAACGCGTTTGTGGCCTATCAAGTGGTGTCAGAGCGGGCATACTCTGATTAGGGTTTAATCGTTGTGTGTGATCCATTGACCCCTGTTTGTCATGGATAGAGGTCAATCTCTTATTATACCTCCATTGTTTGATGGTACTAACTATGCATACTCTAGGTTATTGGTGATTTGTTTGTGCTACCACGCGATTTGCATGTTAACTTGATTAATTAAAAACTTGGCTAATTAATCAATTTAATTCATCACAAGGGGTCTACGTATTTGTGGCCTATCACCTTCCTATCCAGAGGGGATACAAAGTTAAGAAGTTATTATTTTTATCTTATCGGATCATTTTTTTTTTCATAGTGAAAACCACGACTTAAACTTTCATTACTTAGGACAATTGTGCATTGGGTGCAATACAATATTCTATGATTTGAATATAGTGAGGAGAACGTGACTTTTGTGGTTTTCTTTATCTTTATGCAGAAAAGTTTCTCTTATGTTGAATTAACTGGCCATTCATCTTTCCGTACTAGCAATAAAAATGACAAAATTGACTATAGTGATTTCATTTTGATTGTGAAACACCAAACACAATTGCTTTAACAGAAGCCACTAATGTTGGGAAATGCATATTAGTCAATTTTTCTTTTGGATTTAAGATTAACGTCAAGGGATTTAGAGGGGATATATATAATTTGTTAGTTAGGGGAGGAAGAATTGAACTCTATAGACCTCTGTTGGAAACAACAAGGGTGTTAATTGAGTTACAAGTAAAGCTGTCAATTTTGTACCGAACCGGCCAATTCAATTGGTATTTGGCAAACCAGTACCAAGCCAGAAAATAAACACAGCTGTTTCTAAGGGTATAATATAAATATGAACCATACCAAGTAATAAACAAGGTCGAAAAAAATAAACAGCTTCATTCTCGTTCTTTCCTCCCATCGATGCTGACTCCTTGATCAATTTCTTAGCCTCTTGCTAGCCTAGCGGCTCCTCCCTTAAATTGCAAAATGTCCTTCTTCTTGCAACTCTAATTTGTAGAATTGGCGTATCACTCCTTTCTCTCTCTCTTGGTTTCGAGTAACTCTCAAGCCAATTTAAATCAATAAGTCTAGCGGCACAATAAAATTCATAAATATCAATGTGACAAATTTTTAATAATAGACAATAAAATAATTTCAGTAGTAAGTTGATGCGAGATGCAGAAGCGTCAAGAAGCAGAACACATCTACTTTTAGAAAAGAAGAAACAAAACATGTTTGCTTCTGAAAATAACCTCGAATTCATGAGAGTTTCTTGGAATAGGAATTCAATTTTTTTAATATATTAAAAAAAAAAAAAAAAAAAAAACCTAACTCGGGAGTTATAACTATTCGAAAACCTAGCAACAAGTAATTGAACTTGGTGGAGACAAGAAAAGCCCAAAACCAAACAAAAACAAACAATGAAATTCTAAATTCTAAATTCTACTCTCAACTAGAACAATCTAACACCGAATTCCGAACACACCTCCTCATAACCGTCCAAAACCCCTAAATTCCCAAACACCCCCCACTCTCTCTCTCTCTCTCTCTCTCTCTCTCTCTCTCTCTCTCTCTCTCTCTCTCTCTCTCTCTCTCTCTCTCTCTCTCTCTCTCTCTGAGCAAAACCCCCAAATTCAATAGTTAGTAGTGTTACCTTGAACAAATACTCTCTCTCTCTCTCTCTCTCTCTCTCAGCAAAACCCCTAAATTCAATAGTGAGTAGTGTTACCTTGAACAAATATAATGGTATACATGATGGTATACAGTACAAGAACATGTATGCGGCAGATCACTTAACCTGGAATAAGGTGTAAATGGGATAGGCTTACATAGCTTATATAAGTTACTTTATTTTAAATGAATATGACATTAGGTTTCGAGTGTAAAGTTGGTTTCTTATTCATCTATTTCCCTTTTCCCTTCCTCTGGCAATTTGTGACCATTGCTAATTTATCCCATAAAAAAAAAAAAATCCAATTTAGGAACAATAACAACAACAATAATAATAATAGTAAGTATTAGGGAAGATGCAACTACATGTCCTACGTGTCTAGCAAACTGGGGTAACATTTGAGACATTGAACTCTAAGAGAACATATGTGTTTCCTCCTGCCTACAGGTGAAGAGAAAACCTGCATTTGACAAATACGACTAATGGAATTTTCTTCTAAAGCATGAAGAAACTAATAAACATTGAAACTATATCTGATGCATGGCATAGATATAAAGAATAGTATAAGGCCATTCATTGCATTCATTAAAAAAAAAAAAGATTTCTCGATTATTGCAAGATACCTGGAAGGATAACTATAGTGTAGACATCTAACACTAAGATTAAGATTTTTTGAGATACATGGTGCAAAATTGAGCTCCAATTATTGATTCTAATTATATTTTATCTAAGTTTTGGCTTTTAACATATATAGATTATGGTTAAAATAAGGTTTATATCATAGTTCTAAAAGCTGGGCCAAATCAGCTGCTTCAACCAAGAACTGGGCACCAATCAGGTCTTGTAAAACCCCCCAAAATCGGTAAAAAAAGGAAACGGGAGCAAGAGCGGTTCTTTGACTGTACTAGTTTTTAAAACCATGGTTATATATAAGGATATAGAATCAAACCTGGAAACCAAATCTATAAATTTCATAATAGAGTATTAAATTTTTAATCTCTCAAGGGTCAATTGAAACTTTCTAGTTGAATCTTCAATCTCTCTTGATTGATTGTTGGAAGTCATATGAGCAGGTCTTCATACTTACACGATGAATAGATGCTTCAAAATTTCAACCTTTATATTTCCCCTACAGACTACAATGTAACAACCCAAATTACAAATAAATTTGTTATGAAATGAGCCAACACTAAAAATCATAACAAATTGCCCCCTTGGAAATTTTATGACAAAACACCCTAATATGGACTCAAGTACAAATGCAAGCCTATGAAAGACAATAAACTCAACTTACACCTAAGCTAGAAAGCGAGACATGATACTAGACGAAATATAAGTCTTTCCTGGAATCAAGAATAAACCCCATAAAAAAATAAAATAAAATAAAAAAAACCCCTCCTTAAACGCATCAAATACAGAATATAAAAAATAATAAAATGATCAAGCATACAATAGTTGAACCACAGAACTTGACCATACGCTAATAGTCCTGATTTTACTAAACTGATCAATCAATCAAGGGATTCATCATACAAATATGTTAATTAATCAAGCACAACATAGTAATTAAACTCAACATGCTCAACATTAAAAAACGGTTACGCAACTCAGTAAGAGTCAAACCAAAATACATAGAATTGAAACATAAAAAATGTTTAAAGATTAAAAAAGTACATCATGTTAACTGCTAGCTCTCTAACATACAAAGAAATATTTCGTCTCCCTTAATATATATTTACATACTCCCCTTAACTTGCATATTTGAAACAATCTCCCCTAAAGTTACTTTTCCTCCCCATGTCACTTCAGTAAATTGTGGATATATGGACCAAGTTTTGACATTGCTTTTATTTCCAATTCTCATAACATGTCGCTTTAGTTTGTATGTTGGGCTCAACATTGCAAGTAATCCAATAGGTTTTCCTTATGACTACAAAATGTACAACATGAAATTTTTTCAAATCAATGTTTGAATCAAATAATCTACTGAGAAGATTACATAATAAGAAAGTTGCATGGTACAGTTATCTGGTAACATTTCCATAGCACAAGAGATCATAAATCTAGAGCTTTCAAAAAGTTACCCTAAAATCCAAATTTAGAATAGTCTTATCTAAATGAGAATAACTCATTCAAAAGCTACATGTTAAATGACTTGTGTAGGATGAAGGTTTATTGGAGGTAGCCATTAGAGATTAGGCTAAATACCTCTACAGTATATATTATCCTCCTAACTACATCACACATATATTTAGCTTCTCTGGTCTGAACACTACAAAAAACGCGTTCTATGGCCGCGTTTTTGAGCTGCGTTTTCTAAAAACGCAGCTCTAGGATTCTACTTGAACTGCGTTTTTATAAAACACAGCTCCAATCCTGGTCTATAGTCGCATTTAATAAACGCGGCTATAGACAGGGATTAGAGCTACGTTTTTAAGATGTTCAGGCTGCGTTTTAACAGAAAGGATTGAAGCCGTGTTTTAGAAAACGCAGCTCCAGACCCATCGGCTAAATATTTTTATTTTTTTTCATACGTGTTGAGCTGCGTTTAATAAACGCAGCTTCAACACATATGGAGCTGCGTTTATTAAACGCAGCTTTGAGGATTTTAGAGCTGCGTTTACTAAAACGCAGCTCATATGTGTTTGAAGATGCGTTCATAAAACGCAGTTTCAACATTATTTGAGCTGCGTTTATCGCGCAGAATAGGCTGCGTTTTAAAACGCAGCCATGAAAAACGCAGCTATAAGAAATAGCTGCGTTTATGGAGTCTATAGCTGCGTTTTGTAAACGCAGCTATAGCCATGGTTTTTTGTAGTGTCACAATGTGAGATCGATGAAGCAGTATGTACCTAAAATCTAAATGCTATAGATGGCATATTTATTTGCTTGAAGAAGTAATAAAAACAAAAGGAAGAAGAAGAAGAAGAAGAAGAAGAAGAAGAAGTTATTTTCAGCTTTTAAGCCTTTTAAAAAAAAAATTGTCTTGTTCTTTTTTTGTGCTATGATTGTCACCCAAGCAAAAGTCATGAAGACAAAGACATGAACGAAGCAAAATTGACTTGGAAGTAATGATGTCATGTTTCCCATCATATATTATAACCCAAAAGTGCTCTAACCTAAGTTTTCAATATGTTACAAAATAAAACATGCAAAATCATGTGATTTCATTTCACTAATAGTTCAAATTTGTTTTTCGGTTCTTGGTAAGTTCAAATTTGTTTTATATATATACCATACAAATTTTGAAAAATGTTAAAGTACTACAAATATTATAATCTAATTTGATTTTGAATCTTATTGTTAGTACCACTTCAATAACATAATAAATAATTTTCATATTTTTTATTTAAAAGTTGAAGAATTACTAGTTTAGATTGCACTGTTCATATCAAATTTACATTGTAAACTAAACAAACATATATAACATTTTACATATTCATGCAAAATGTATCATTTTTGTATATTAATGAATATCTAATATAAATAGTACATTGTAAACTAATAATTTTTCGTAAAAGTCAACACATCATTTTATAATGTTTATATTGTAATACATCATTCCACTGATCTTAACCAAAAATAGAACATGATTTTTTAAATTTTCTAAATGAGATTTTCATTGAATCAAATTTGAGGACATATGTTGTTGATCCTAAAACCCGAGATGTCCCAAATCTTAATCTCCCCATCTAGACTTCCACTACAAACTGAAACAACACCATTAGAAACCTCAGCAGAAACTGCCACCAACGACTTAACCGGGTTTCCATGTCCTTCCATCACAACCAAACATTGATACCCATGTTCTTTACGTTGCCAGATCCTCACCGTCCGATCAGATGACCCACTAGCAAACAAGCAATATAAAACGCAGCTATAAACATTATATGCTACGTTTATAAAACGCAGCTATAGATCATCCTATAGCTGCGTGTATTTTACCCCTAAAGCTGCGCTTTACAGACTCATAGATGCGGCACCTATAGCTGCGTTTTTAGAAACGCAGCTATAGGTCTGAATATATAGCTGCATTTTAAACGCAGCCTAAATCAGGTCTATAGCCGCGTTTTTTACAAAACGCAGCTATAGGTACCGTATATATGTGGAGTGTGAGACCGCAGCAATAGAAAGGAAAAAACGTAGCTATAAGATTGTCTATAGCTGCGTTTTTAAAAACGCAGCATTAGCTTCCGTAGGTGGCTATTGTCGCGCAGAATAGGCTGCGTTTTAAAACGCAGCCATGAAAAACGCAGCTATAAGAAATAGCTGCGTTTATGGAGTCTATAGCAGCGTTTTGTAAACGCAGCTATAGCCATGGTTTTTTGTAGTGGAATGATCATCATGGGTTCATGGCCTCAGTAATAATTTTGGATTTTCTTCAAAATACCATTTGGCCAACTTACATATACTCCTTTTGTGATGTACGTTACAAAACAAAGAAGGGGATTTCTCTTACATTTTCATATCCCCTATGGAAGAATATTGTTTTCAGTATCAAATAACATTTAGTACGAGCCCATCTTTTTTTCTGCAAACTAAATAAGACCTGTTGATTGTAGAAATGTTCAAAGACTAGAAGACATAAGATGGTACATTCAGCGACTCTTTCTAATGTATTACAGTCATTCTAGTGAATGTGTTGGATACTTATCTCACAATAAATTTTTATTCCCAAAGGATACCTGTAGAACTCCATAAGATTATTTCTTTCCTAACCTTTCCCTGATTGCTTTGCACATGGTATAAATAAAACATTTTCCTTATCAAATAAAATAATATTCCAGCTAATATGACAATGACCACTATCATTGATGTTTAAGCACCAATCAATCTCGCCATTCTACCCCCATCTATTGGGTCTGCATCACCCTATCCCTAATTAGTCCATAGGATAGGCAAAACACAAGATATGTGAGAAAGTACTTTACCACTATAGCATTCTAATGCCCATTGCACTTTTGATGCATCAGGATCAGGCAACTTCACACATAAATTATCAATACTTGCAATAGGTGTCCTAAGAAGAGAACAAATGGCCTGAAGATGCCAAGTCAGCAAGACTAATAAGTTGAAAAATCCCATTACAATATCTAACATGGTCAAAGAAACCACCTTACCTTCGAAAGCACACTGCATTGGACTTGGTTACCAGAAACTGTATAGACATCAAAGAAATCAGGCTTAAATGTAATGGACTGATAAGCTGACCGCGATGAATTGAGAGTGTGAAAAGCGAGCTGCAGGCAGAAAATTGTAACTAAACAAATCAACCAATTACTTAACACATGAATATGCGATATGGCACTTACAAATTAATAATTCATAAAACAAAAACCTCAAGGCCTCCATTCAGTAACGAAATGCTACTACATAACATGTTTGAAGAAAATATCTTGAATTTTCAGAAACCAAAAAAAAATTAGGCTTCAGAGCTTTAATTCTTTTGAATATCTTTCTTTTCCTCCAATTTCTTGCCAACCAAACAGAGCTCCACTTGTGAATTTCTCACTCATCTAGCATAATTCATATAAATCAAGCCAAACATAACTCCGCACACCCTATTCCAAAACTAATTAAATATTATTCTATGAAAGCCTATTTATGCCCTTTACTTTTCCTTCATTTTCATACCTTCCAAACACAGTTCGGTTCCCACTCACTGATTTTTCTCACCCATCAAAGCATGATTCAATAAATCAAACCAAACACAAATTCCTCAGACCGAAAGCACTGATTTTTCACTCACCAAGCACAGATTTTTCATACCTTCCATACACAAATTCCGTTTGGATAGAACTTATTGGTGAAAACTGAAAACACTGTAGTAAAATAATTTTTAAACGTATGAATAGTACTATGGGACCAATTTTTAATATTTTTTTCTTAACAAAGTGCTTGTAGGTCCCATGAACAGTAAGTGAATAGTACCGACACAGTGTGTGAATAGTGATTTATAGTGATGAACTGTATTATTTGTCTCCAAAAAGCAGAAAACGCGTGAATAATAATAATAATAATAATAATAATAATAATAATAAGAATAATAATAATAAAAGATCTGAAACGTGAATTGAAAAACGTAGACACAGTTAATTTGTATCCAAACGGATACATAATTCTAATATAAACCCCATTTATACGCTCTTCTACAATACACCAAATCCCTAATAACGAGTTACCAAACCAACATGAACACAGAGTAAACTATATGAGCCATTAAGTAAAAAGTATAAATAAGCTGATAATTATTAAATTAAACTAATTGATTAGATTTAAACAGATTAATTATAATTTTAGTTATTTATTCAATATATATAATATACCTGAGAAGGAGAGGCTTGAATTGCAAGCTCGTTGCCTACAAGTGCGAGGCACGTGCAGCACCGAGCAAAGGTCTTGATTGCATTCCCACTCAAACTCAGTTCCATTTTCCTCTCTCTCTTTCTCTGAACTCTGAAGTGAGAGAGAGAGAAGGCGCGCTCTGGCGGGAAGGGAGAAATGAATTTGTAGTGGGCTTGAATTGGGGCCGTCCACGTGGACTTCTATTCACAACTTTTTTGCCGTTGTTCGGAGTCCCCACTGTGAGCAGTAGAGTAAGAAATTTAGACATGGAAAGTTGGTCAGAATTTGCTGCCCTGACTAGAAAATACTTGACCCAAACTTGAATTTTTTGATCCAAAACAAAAATAGGTTGACCTGTGACCTAAACCTATTTTTTGCGGGTCAATCCGACCCGACTTGAATAACCTGTGACTCGACTAGCTAAAAAAAAACATACTAAAAAAGATTTAGGCTACGTCCTGAATGCTAAGCGCATAAAGCACAAAGTATGTTAGGCTAGAGCCAATCGATCACATATTCACAGACAACCCATTTATTAAAAAAAAAAAAAAATATATCTGCCAATTCTCATTCGATCTGACTAGACACCTACTACACTAAAACTACTAAAACTGTAACACATACACTACTTCATGAGTTATTGAGTTAAGACTTAGGGTTTATTTGAGAATAACTTATTTAACTGAAACTGAAAATTTCTTGCTGAAAGTACTATAAATAAATCTAAAAGTTAGCTAAAATAGTACAGTGAAATCCATGAATAGTATAAAAAATAAGCTAAATAGTAAAATAAGCTGCCCAATATAAGTTATCCCAAACACAACCTTAAGACAAAAGTTAAGTTTATTTGTTTTTTGAGAATTTGACAAAACTAAAAAAATATGTGACAAAACAAAACTATGTGCCCTTATAGCTGTCAAGCTGTAGTCCACAAACCACTAATCAACAAACCTAAAGAATGACATTATTAGTGGTGTAAACTTAAAATATATACTTTTTAGTGCTTCTTATGACCTATCTCTTTTTAAAATTGTAAATTTGTAATTACATGCATTTTGGCAGTGAGTTATTAACATTGAAGACTTTTTCCATCATGAATTTATGACTATAAAGATTTTTTTTTTTTTTTTTTTTACAAAATATAATTCTACTTTAGCCTAATCTAAGTGTATACGTGTGTGAAGCTCTTTCCTAGAGAGTTGAACCCCGATCCTTGATCCCCACACACCCATAAGCACTTATACTTAGTTATACTCAAAACTGTCAAAATTGGAAGAATATTAACAAGTGACATTAAATGCAATTAATTTCTTTAATTGCTTTCATTCATTCTCTCTAAAAAGGTTGCATTGATTTGTTTTTGTAAAAAAAAGGAAAAAAAAAAAGTTTGTTTTAAAAATACAGGCCAACCAAACCTGACTTGACCCACAACCCAATTGACTCGTAGACCTGTTTGACCAACAAACCAGATTGACCCGACCCAAATCCGACCTGACCCACTCTTTTTGCCATGTTTAGTAGGAATGATAGATCTATTTGACAACCCACTTAGTCCGCCCCGTCGTTGGAAGTTCCAGAATTTGTGATCCTTGATTTTTTGTGATCACAAATTATTTCATAAATTGAGTGGGTTAGTTGAGACAAGAATTTGTGAAATAATTTGTGATCCTAGATTTTTTTTAAGAAAAAAAAAAAGCTATGAGTAATAGGAACATAAATCCATTTAGTATGATAAGTTTAAACCACAAATCCATTTTAGTATAGTAAGTTTCTAACTCATACCGAATTTTGATTCAACCTAACCAAGTTAAATAAGTTTCTCTATATTGGTTGCTAGTCACTTTTATTTACAACTAAGGAAGAAGTACATTTCCAAAATTTTAAGAAGTACATTTTTAATTTATCTAAAAATTGACGAGTACCATATTCTTGTCTTGCTCTATTGAAACAAATCAGCGTAGCATTTTGGTTTAGTTTGGTCTGTTTGGTCTATTTCGGCTTACTTCGGCCCATTTAATCTAGTTCAAACCATTTCGGTCCATTGTCATTTCAGTACAATTTGGTCCATTACGGTACATTTTGATACACTTCAATCCAGTTTGGTCCATTCATTTCAATTTGGTCCAATTCGATCCATTCATTCTATTTTGGTTCATTTGGTCTAGTAAAGTTCATTTCAGTTCATTCATTTACTTTGGTCCACTTTGGTCTAGCTGAGATCACTTTGGTCCACTCAATCCACTTTGATGATGCTTTGAGAGGAGAGGTTTGTGTAGAAAGAGAAAAAACTTAATTGACAATTATGTCACATTCTCAGTGTAGTGTTGGTAGGTTGTTAATAAAATTACATTTTTATTATGTTATCAAAGTATTGTATTTTTTAAATATATATATATATATATATATATATATAAATGGTGAATTTACTTATATCTGCTTCCGCTTTAGGTCATTTAAAATGTATAAAGGATGAACCGTTTGTAAGGAGCACTAGAAAAAAAATTCTAACCACTCATTGCTTTGTTTACAAAATATATTGCCTTATATAATAATAGAAAGTAAAATGCATTATCTTTCCTAAAAAAAATTACTAAATTTAAAATACTTTCAAATAACAAATATAGATTGCTTAATTTAGAAAATATTAGGGTGAACTGTATAGTTGGTCCTTATCTTTTACACTATATATCAATTTAGTCCTTATTCTTTCAATTGTATCAATTTGGTCCCTAATCTTTCAGTGTCGTATCAATTTTATCCCTGTTGCTATTCCCTTGGATAGAAAATTTGATGTGTCAAATGGAGTAATAAAAAATAATTTTCCATATCACATCGATTGCCAGCTGTACCGCCAAGTCAGTTTAAAAATAAATTTTGAAAAAATCCAAAATTTCAGCTCAAACCCTCAAGTAATCGTTGTGCTTTCATGCTTACCAATCTGATTAAATTAAGGGTTTTTCTTATTGTTTTGATTTTTATGTGTTTTTGCCCATATGGGTCTTCTTGGATTGGTTTGAAAATGGCTTTGGTTTCTATTTTATCGGAAATTTTGTAGCGACCCACAATAGTTTGATGTGTTAAGCAAGTTGATGATGTTCATAGTGCCTCTTTGGGTAGTGGTTCTTGTCAGGGTTTTGGTTGGGTGGGCATGGAAGCCCAAATGGGCCAATGTTTTGGCCAAAGATACTATTCCAACTACCACAACACAATCCACGTGTTTTGCATTTTTTTTTTTTTTTTTTTGAGGAACCTACTTCTTAAAATTAATCAAAGGAGACCTAAAATTAATCAAAGGAGGCCGAATCAGCCTGCACAACATGCAAAATGTCTGGTGGTACATCTTCCATCCAGAAAGTTAAATTGGGTGAGTTGATTGCCCATCTAGCTAAAGCATGAGCTACATTGTTTCCTTCTCGACGAACATGAGTAAAGTTATAACTAACAAAAGAAGGAACTAGAAGTTTAATGTCTTCAATCACATGTCCGTGCATTACTAGGGATGGATCAGTGATGTTAAGCTCTTTGTAGATGGTATCCGAGTCGCCTTCGATGATGACTTTAGTAAGGCCAATCTCCAATGCGAATTCTACTGCTTTTTTGGCTGCCCTTGCTTCTATCTGGGCCACCAGGGACGGAGCCAGAACTTTAGGTTAGGGGGGACGGTTTTACTGTTGACTGTGTGTAGTGATTTCAATCTCTGATTCTGCTACTTAGCTGCTGAATTTTTTTTTTTTTGGTAAGTAAGAACAAAATTAATTTTCTTTAGAATTTATTTTAAAGGGCAAGACTATTTATTTTGGATAAAATTAGTTAATTTTGTTTTTAGTTTTACTTGTAATTTTTGTTGTTGAGTTTTTTTTTTTTTTTTTTTTGGGGATTGTATATTTTGTTTTAGATTTTAGATCTATAAAAAAATTTATAGTCACTAAAATGAGGAAAATGCTAGTACTTTTTTATAAATTACTTATGTTATAAGTGGTTATTGGTAAGTAAAAAAATGATGTAAGTGGTGTGCCCATATGCGAACTAATAAGAATTTACTGCCAAAAAGTTTTGTAAAAATGTTATAAGAAAGTTTGTGAGTATAACATTAGTCTTAAAAGAATCAATGATATTATTAAAGGGAAATAAAATGTAATTTTATTGAATAAAATTGTTAAAATTAATACACATATATATAATAATATTTTATTAAAAAAAATTTAGGGGGGGCCATTGCCTCCCTTGGTCCAAGGGTAGTTCCGCCCCTGTGGGCCACCATAGTTGGGAGAGGGACTTGCTGAGACAGTGAAGCCATAACTGCTCCTTTATGGCTTGTTTGGATGTTTAAAAATGGAGGGGGAGTAGAGTAGAGGGAGGGAGAGTAATTTAAAATCCATATTTGGAAGTTTTTTACGGAAGGAGGGGGAGGGATTTGGAGGGGTTTGGAGGGGTTTCAATTCCCTCCAACCCCTCATTTTTAATTCCCCTAAATTGGAGAGATTTGGAGGAAGAGTGGAGGATAAAAATGCTTGACCAACTGAATTACCAAATTTACCCTTACTATATTAACAAAATTACAAATGAAAAGACTAATTACTCTCCTCCCCCTTACTTAATTTTAAAAACATCCAAACAAGGTGGAGGATAATCATTCCCCTCTACTCTCCTCCCCTCTACTCCCCTCTACCTTCCTCCCTCTCTAAACTTCCAAACAGGCCATTAAAGTTTTGGATGACCACTCCTATGCCAGTTCTTCCTTGTTCCCCAAAGATTGTGCCATCATAGTTCAACTTGTAGACATCTGACTCTGGCGGCTTCCATCTTGTGTGATTCCTATGCTGCATCGTCCTTGCCGCTAGATGGAATTGCTAGAACTCTTCCTTTCTTTCCTTCGATAGTGGAAGTATTTGGTTTACAAGACACGTAGCTTCCTTAAACCTGATTTGATTCCTATGATTCCAGTTAGCCTAGCTGTGAATGCTAGGAGTTTAGCATCTTTTTTGTCTGAAAAGGTTCTCTAGAAAATCTCCTTAACAGTACATCCCTGCATAGCCGAGAGCCAACTCCACTGTGGATTCGAGCTACATACCACCTGCAAGTTAGAAAAAAAGAAAGTAGCATGTGCACAATCCTCACCGCTCACTTTACAATTGTCACACATAGCAGAGGTGGTGATTTTCCTACGGAGCAGATTTCTCTTGGTTGGCAGAGCTTCCTTACATGCACGCCACACAAAATTTTTTATTTTACTGGGCACCTCCATTCCCCACAGATTTCTCCAGAAGCTCGAGTCTTGAGTTGGTCTTTGTATTGTGTCAGCGCTGTCTTATCCTAATTGTACAGAGTATCCTAATTGTACAGAGTATCGGCCTGATGGAGTAAAAGGCCAGATGATTACATCAGGTTGACTGGTAGAGCTCAGAGGGATGTTCTTAATAATATCTGCTTCAGCTGTCTCGAAGACATGATCAATCACTTCACACCGCCTACTTCTTGAAGGAGTCTCCAAGCCAATTTAGCTAACATAGCCTCATTAAACAATGTGAGGTCCTTGAATCCCATGCCCCCTTGATTTGTATGTTGGACCATATCATCCCACTTCACCCAATGGACTTTTCTTCTATCCCCCCTTTGACATCACCAAAATTTCCGAATGAGAATTTCTATCTCATGGCATAACGTAATTGGGAGTTTAAAACAACTCATGGTATATGTGGGGATTGCCTGAATGACTAATTTTATGAGAATTTCCCTTCCAATTTGGGATAATAATTTTCCCTCCCACCCTTGTAGTCGCTTCCAAACTTTTTGCTTCAAGTGTTCAAAACTCTCCTTCTTATTTCTCCCCACCATGGATGGCAACCCAATGTATTCTTCATAATTTTTCAAAGTAGTTACTCCAAGATCACCCATAATTTTGTTTTGAATATCAATGTGAGTGGATTTACTAAAGAAAAGTGTCGTTTTGTCTCTATTTAATTTCTGCCCCGAAACTCTTTCATAAGAGGATAGAATCTCCAACACTTTTTGACAATCGTGTGAGGTGGCCCTGCAAAACAAAAGGCTATCGTCTGCAAAAAATAAGTGTGTTAGTTTTGGGCCATTGTGACAAATAGATACCCCTTGAATGTCTCCATTGCTGGCTGCCTTTTGAATCATTCTATGAAGGCCCTCCGAACACAACAAGAAAAGATAGGGGGATAAAGGATCACCTTGATGATTGCCCCTACTTGGTTTAATACTACCATATGGTTCACCATTAATCAAGAGAGAGTATGTTACCGAAGTGACACATTCCATGATAAGGACCAACTATTTAATTTACCCAAAATATAATATATTGTATCAACTATATTAGAAAATAATCACGTCATTTTAAGAAAGGTTTGAAACATATACTAATAAGTTTTAACAAGAAAAAAATCGTCAAATTTTTCCGCACTACAACTAGTTTAATATAATGATGTAGAAGTTCAATGAAAGATCTAAAATTGCTTGTCAAAAAAAAAAAAAAAAAGATCTAAATTTGAATTTAATTATATTCTAACTTTCTGTCAATGATCATTCTAATTGGATTTATGCACGTTAATTTTGTACCAAGTATCGCAATTGAAAGCTATTTATAACCCATTTAAAGCTTCTAATATAGATTATTTGACTTTAAGTCCAAATAAACTATTTCCAATCTATTAAAAGCTACTTCCAACCCATTTGAAACTAATCAATTTTTCCAGCCACCGCACACCCTTGGTACGATGGTCACTCTACAATTATAAGTGCTTATGAGGTGTGGGGGGTATGAGCCGAGATTCAAGTCTCCAAGAGAAAGCTTCACATACATATACACTTAAATTAGGCTAAAGTAGAATTTCTATCTTGTATATATATACCCAAAAAAAAAAAAAAACTAATCAATTTTTTCATACCAAAATCGATTAATTAGTGTCAATGACAAATTTTACTTTAGTCTAAAAAAATGGCTGTTGCTTTGGAAAATTGGAATAGATTTTTATAATAATTTATTTTAAAATATAATTAAAAAAATTCATTGTATTAACAAAAATGAAAATTATGTCAAGAAGTTAAAACTATGTATATAAATTAATGACCAAACTATCTTTTTTTCTTTAATAACTAACACGGGAGAAGTCAATGATTCTCAAGAAAAAAAAAAAAAAATGAATCCCAATTATAATTAAAATGAATTCCAAGGAGAAATCAATCATTAGCAATTTACATATTCCCCCGAACTATAATCTTACAATTTTCTTTTAAGAGCTGACAAAATATTAATAATGAATCCCAATATTATTGAACTTTTTTTTTTTTTTTTTTTTTTTTTTTTTTTTTGTGAAGAGAACAATAATACTTACTAGAACACACACGAAAAATAGTACTTATAATAGATTATATAACTAGAGTACCACTAAAAAGTGGTCTAACCTTTGTAGTAGTAAACTGGGGTTATAAGGATTGAAACTCTAACACGTCCAATCAATGTGGGATAGACATCCTTTTTTTTTTTTTTAGAGAACAATAATATTTATTAGAATTCACACGAAAGTAGTATATAAAGTTTTTTAAACCCTAACCTCTGTAGTAGTCAATATTATTAAACTTAGGTATGAATATATATGTATATATATATGTATATATATATATATATATGTATATCTATATATATGTATATATATTTTTTAGAATACTTCATAGTTTTAGCACACTAGAAGAGGGGAGAATGTTTAATATATATCTAATAGTGTTTATTATGTGCGGAAAAAAAAAAAAAAAAACTGTTTATTCTTAAATATGTCTATCCGTATATTGGGTATCACAAGTTAAGTGAAATTATCATTAAATTTTAATTTATCTTCATGATCACTCCCATAGTCCCATTCAAAATAATATGCAGTTTCTTGAAAGAAATTCAAAATTGGTAAATAAAACAGGTTACAGAAGCCATCAGGATGATCTCATGTGACCCACACAGATCACAATCATGAAAATAGAAGAAGAGAGAGTTAAATTTAGCAGAAAGAGATAACGGCAGAGTTTTCAGAGGAAACTATTGAAAGTTTGAAACACTTATCTCTGAAATGTATATTTAATTTAAAGTTTTTAGCACGGCAAAATTATGATGGCTGATATTAACGTCTCTCTTACGATATTAATGCTCTTACCATGTTCATTCCGAATGATTGTGTTATTGAATTAATTTTTACAGGAAGGCTTATTTATTTGTTAATAATTGACGAATGTGTAAAATGTGGGTCTACCAACATTTCACTGCTGGAGGGTGTCTAGACTCTAGACTTCTATACAAAAAAGTGAGTCATCCAACTTCGGGAGAAAGACTAATAATTCTATGATATTAGTGTTTTCGGATGTCAATGCACTTAGAGCAAAGCCAAGAATTTTAGCTTGGAGGGGCCGACGTAAAACTATTATATTAATTCGTAATTCAAGAACCTCTATTCTAAAGTGTTCCATACTTCCCTTGAGCTAGTGATACCAACAACAAGTGAAAAGACTTGTGGAGTGAGAGTTTAGTTGATCAAGGAAAGGAGTGGAAGTGAGAGTGGAAGTGAACCTCTGTTCCAAAGTGTTCCATACTTCCCTTGAGCTAGTGATACCAACAACAACTGGAAAGACTTGTGGAGTGAGAGTTGAGTTGATCAAGGAAAGGAGTGCCTTATCCCTGATTTTCCAAGCATGAAACTCAGGATTAGCAACTGAAGTTGCATTTCCTGCAGCATCAAGAACAAAAGGTGATGGCTTTGAAGTTGTACCGTCAATGTGTTCAATCAAGGAATATGCCTCTAGTATAGTGATTAACTGATGCTTCCATGGGATATAATTGGTGTAGTCAAGCTGATTGACATAAGGTCTGACATGTTGGATAGTAACAGTAATGGTGATGGTGTTGAGGTTGAAGGTGTAGAAGTGGAAGGAATGGAGGTAGTGTGAATTGAAGTTGGAGTTGTGTGCACAAATTGTGCTGTGTCAGTTGGTGTTGTTGAGGCCATAGATCTTGTCTCTGATACCATGAAAGATTTGAAGCTTGCTAGAGTGTACAACAATGGCAGAAAATTTCTTGGTTTCTTCTCCCTTTTTATAACTCATTTTGATGAACAAGATCGAGTTCCAACTTGAATCTTCTGAGTAGATCCAAATATGCCGTTATTTTTATGAAATTCTAATGTTTAGATTATGTGTGGGGCTAATTTTCTTACTAATCCCCGCCAAAAATTAAGTTACTAACGTCCTAGATTCAATAATGTATCCCTAATGTCACTAAAACATTATGTTCAATGGAACTTATTTGATAGCCAAAAAAATCGGTTAAACGAAAATTCTCTTTTATTGGAAATGGTTGATGAAAATAGCCACTTGATGTAACCACAATTTTTAAGCCTAATTTTTACTATATAGTGTATGATTGTGGAAAAAAAATTATAACATAAGTTGCCACTAAACTTTCTTGTAGGGACGTCATTAATAAGATAGAATTAAAACAAGTCGTCAAGACAGGCTTGAAAGAAAAGATTTAGAGGATGAAAGTGAAACTATAAGAATAATTAAATTTTTATTTTTACAATTAATTAAAAATAATTTAGATAAAAAAAAATTATTAACATCTAATCATAACTTCTTCTTTTTTAAGGTAAAAACCAAAAATTGTATTTTACGTCTCATGTATATCAATTAATTGGCTATTGGAGTTAGGTATTTTGTTATCAAATATAATATTTGAATTTTGGAGTTTAGTTTACACTTACAGGTGTACTATTGATAAAGAGCAATCATCATGAAGTGGATGGTGTCTACTGAATACAATCATTAAAACAGACTGACAATGTTTTTCAATAATCAAAAGAGATGATTGCCGAGATTTTAAAATAGACACTTTACCTTGAAATGTTAATGAGTTCAAGTTCTTTTTTATTTTGAAGTTTTTAGCACGGCAACCTTTAAAGTTGGCTGATGTGAAGTTGTGAACAGGTGAATACCGAATTTCAACGTCTGAGTAAACGGTGGGGCTATAAACATTGCCGTGTTCTAGAGTGCCTAGAGTCCCAACTAAAAACAGTGAGTCATCCAACGTGGGAAGAAAGAAAGACAGGTAAATTTGTCGTATGGCGCGGCACCTTTCATGCCGAAAGACTATATGATGAGAACCAAAAGCTTCAAATCAGAGTGGGTCTACAAAGACCATTACACGGAATTGACAAGAGAAACATCGATGCTCAATCATGAAGAATAACATAACATGATAAATTGAAAACATTGAGAAAGCTGGTTTGCTAGTAATAATAGATTAAGAAATTAGATTTTATAAGGTTATGGTGTAAAATCCAAGTTTTATACTCTACGATCCTAGTATGCTATATCATCATATTACATATTAAATAATAGGTAGAAATACACCAATTAATTCTAATACTAAAGGGTGGCAAAATTGGACATGACTAGAGAACCTGACACGACACAATACGAAATTAGCAGGTTATAGGTTCAGACTTAATGAGTTCATATCAAATTCGGGTTGACACAACTAACCCGTTTAATAAACGGGTTGGGTTAGTGTTCAACCTATAGAACCCATTTGACATGTTTAATTAAATGGCATTTTACCAATATACCCTTCAAACCCTAAGTCTATAAACTTATTAGTTGTTGTGATTTATTTACTTTGACATATTGTAATTGATTGTTTGTAATACTGAAATAAGCTTTAGTTTTGGATGATTACTTGTGATGCAGTTACTCGTTACTTCTGAATTTCATACTAAAAATATTTATGTGTTTTTTTTTTTTTTTATAAATATATATATATATATATATATATATTCATTTTGATAAAATCTAATAAACAAGTCGACACGATTGACTCGTTTAAGAAATGGGTTATGTTACGGTTAAGGAATCTTGACCCGTTTAGTAAACATGTCCGGTTAGTGTTGACCTATATAGTCAGATACTCATTAGTTGACACGACACAAACTCGACACATGAACAGAATTGCCACCCCTACTAATACCTATATGAAAACTCAACCTAATTAGGAGTTTTTTGAGATGTTATTAAGTGTAGTAAGATGTATTGAATTTTAAATGAAAAGTTGATATGATCATCTCTTATTAAATGGTGTAAAATATGAGTCATGTTTTACACCTCGTCCTTACCAAATTTTGAAACTTTACACCAAACAAGAGTTTTACACCAAAATTATCACTCAACAATGAAAAACATGATACTCTATTTTTACTAGAACTCCAATAAGTTTTTATTTTCTTTGTTAATACACGAAGACAATTTGTAAATATACGGAGACAATTTGTCAATAGAGATAGAGTATACAAACAGCATTGTCATTATTTAGATATCAAAAAAGTTATAATAATTCGCGTAAAAAAGTTATAATAATAATAATTATAAATAATCTCAGATAGACTACTATGCAAAAAGCTACAGTTTTACTTTCTTTTTATTATCTGGAATCATTATATTTAATTAATGCATAGTCTCATGCATATGCATAAGTACAATTATAAATTATTATAATTGTAAGGAGCACTATTCCCTGTAGGCCCAATACCCTCAAAACCCATCACAATGAAGCCCTGTACAGGCCCAGAACTTGTTTGGGTCTAGAGTCCTAAAGTGTCCTATGCGACATATACTCTATCAGATCCACGGACATAATCCGTGGAGGCCTCGGCACTCAATTCAAATCCGGAAAACGCTGCATAGCTAATTATGGCATTAACTACGAAAGTAAGATTCTGCTTGTTCGGGGAATGTGGCTCTCCAAGGAGATGGCTCCCGTAAGCCCAGTGGAGCCTAGGGAGTATCACTTCCGAGCAGTCCATCCAGCAATGAGATCAGATCCAATATCACCCTCACTGCCTCACACTCACAACTAAACATCCACTTAAGAGTAATGGCATTGGACATTTCTTCCATTATCTTGGGAGTGCCGCTACCGGACAGTCCATCTAACAGTGGACCTAATTCTAAAGCCACTCCCACCTTCCCACACTGACAACTGAACATCCACTTAGAGGAAATGATACTAGACCTCTCCTTCCACTCACCAGGAAGATAATCATGGCCTTCCCACTAACCTCATCTATAAATAGGAGAGGAAAACTCAATACAAGGGGTTGGTTTTATTGGGGCAGGGGGGGGGGGGAGGAGAAAAAAGAGGGAGAAAAGAAGTTAATCACTCAGGAGAAAACGTTGAGAGCAGCTTTGGAAAGATACACATTTGGGTTGCCTAACATAGGACTACCCATTGTAGGAAACTCAAAAGCCCACCATATAAATAAATTGTGAAGCCCAAAATATAGTTCAAGCCCATTAACTACATCTTGGGTACGCACAATAATTATATGGTTCAAATTATAATTTTTTTTAGAAGATGTTCAAATTATACATCATATTAGCTTATACTTTTTTTAAACCATACGTTCCTATATATATATATATATATAATTTTGAATTTAATTGCTTTTAAACTCTTCGATTTTTGCATCCAATAATTCACTTGTCATGAAAATTATATACTTAGATGGACACATGGTAGAAAATTGGACTCCAATTGAAATCCAATTTTGAATCTAATTAGATGTGGACTCTTCGATTTTTACACTCAATAATTTATTTAGCACAAAATTAAAAATTAAATGGAACATGTGAGGGTATTTTTGTCAGAATATGATTTTGGGCCTTGGGCCTGATCCAATGGTATTGGCTCGTCTGAGAAGGGGTTAATGCTAAATAAAGGGTACCGTATTCAAAAGTCCACGAGCATGTGGCTGTGAGATAGACTGGTGAGCATGATCCGAGGAGGGAAACATCCTCGGCTAACTAAAGGGAAACTCATATAGTGTGTTGTTATGCTTGGAAGAGGGTTCCAGAGGGATAAATGGATAGGGATGAGCTTTAGAAAGTCATAGGAAGGAGAAACAAATAGAAAATATTTTGGATAAAGCTGCTACCACCGTATTAAAGACCCTACACCTATCTCTCTGGCCGCATTAATGGGAAAATGACATCTGAACAGTGTTGGACAGCCTTACAGCTATTATTTGAAGACTTCAAGAGGGTGCTGAATGGGACAAGTATCTGGATGGATGATCTGAGCCCTACATGGAAGATGGAGGAAAGAAGGAGGATGATATAAAAGGAAGAGAAAGACAATAGAGAGGGGGGGGGGGGAAGAAAAAAAGAAAACGAAAAAAAGTGAGGGAGAGACCATGGTCAATTGTAATTGATCTTTGATAATAAAAGAAGCATTTCATACCATCCTCGGCTGACGTCCGAGGAGAGGTTTTGCATATAATTACCTCCTTATTTGTGACTTATGGATCTAATCCACTACCTTTGTATTTTAAACATCCAGAAACCTAAGTTTTAAGCCCACTTTCTAAGAAAATTCATTGTTTTAGGCCTTTTGGGCCTGTCCTCTATACACGTTTGGGTCCAGGTACCAATTGTGCACTTACAGAACATGTGCCACGAAATTGAGAATCTAATTAAAATCTAATTATATTTTCTCTGAATTTTGGCTATTAATATACACGAACTTGTAACCCCCATGTATATTTATGGATATATTTAAAAATATATATTATGATGAATACTATAATTCCTATATATATAATTTAAATACTATTGAAAGTTATTCTTATATTTTGTTAACTCTTTAAAAATTCTTGTAAGAATATTATTAGGTACAAAATGTAAATTGTCCATATATATATATATATATATATATATATATATTATTCTTAATTTTTGATATTGTGAAGTTTTTTTTTTTTCTTTTTTTTTTTTTTACAGTTCATTAATTCTAAATTCTTTGGTTTTTGTACTCAATAATTCACTTGGATGAATAATTATAATATGGTCCTACGTTTGACTCCAAAATTAAGAAATAAAACTCTCTAAAAATAAATAATTCAGGACACATTATGCAAAATTGGACTTTAATTATACAATCTTATTGGATTTTCTCTAAGTTTTGTCTATTAATATATATATTCTGATTCATAAACTTGGAAAATTACTTTAAAATAGAAAAACTGACTCCAATAGACAATGCAAAATTATGGCATTTCAAACACAAGCTCTTTTAAAAATCATGTAAGAATTAACTAAGACGAATTGGTGCAACTTTAAATTTAGACGCATCAGGTGCATCTTGTAATGCCATGTGGAATGGTGTAAATTGTAACTTTGTAAGTACGTATTGTACTATATATTGTTGTTCATAGGCTTTGTAGATCGATGGACCTGATGAAGGTGTATTTTTAATGAGCTAGACCTCCCTAATTTCCTCTCCCTCTACATTGACAAGCCACAAACGCGTTGACCCCTTGTGATAATTTAGATTAATTAAATTAGCCCAGTTTTTAATTAATCAAATTAACATGCAAATTTACGTGGCAGCACAAACAAATCACCGAAACTAAGTTATGCAGCGGAAAATAAATAACACGGTGATTTGTTCACGAATGGGGAAAACCTTACGGCAAAAACCCCACTGGCTGATTTAAGGTCACCACTCCCGAAATTCCACTATTATCACAACAAGTAGTTACAAGTAAGGAATCCCAGTACCTCACCAACCTACAGTTGAACTCTTACCCCAATACCCAATTGGACTTGTTCTGTAGTGACAATTTCTCCAGTTTAATGCACGGCTCCCAGTACGTGACTAACCAATGTGATGCGCGGATCCCAGTACGCGTCTTACTCCTTTGCACGAATCCAAATACGTGACTCACTCACCAACTTGAGGAAGAAAGAATGTTGGCTCACAGATCACAATTTGCATGAACAAAGAAGAAGCAACTTGTATCTTGTGATTTCTGCTTACTTGCACACTTTGACGGCCCTTGAAATAATCTTTTTATATGTCTAGGGTTAGGAGAAAAGAAGTCCCAAAGACACACACACGGATTGGACTTGAAACAAACCTGGAAATCTATTTTCTTTAATTCTCGATAGATAGAGGTGTCGAGAGGTATCGAGCCAGCTGTCGAGGCTCGGGTAAAACAGCTCTTTTAAATCTCGATAGATGTATCTGTCGAGGTAGGTGTCGAGATTTAAAAACCAGCACTTCCTTGCTTGTATCTTGGACAAACTTTGACGGCTTCAACACTTAATCTTGAACCACGGTTTCTTGAAGTGTTTAACACATCCTAAATCTACCCAATTACAAGTAAAGTGTGTTTTGTCTAAGGATAAGCCAATTACATAAAATAGCGACATATGTTCACAAGCTTGAACAACTACATATGTCCTAACATACATGTCACATCTCTTAGACGAATGAAAATTCCATAATAGTAGGACTGTAAATTCAAGTTCAGCTCGAGAAAAAAACATGTTTATGCTCATTTGCTGCTTAGTAAACAAACCAATCTCAAGTTTAACCTTAGATTCGATTATTAAATGAGTCAACCATAAACATAATAATGTGTTTGAGAACATGAGAGCTCGAATTATATTTAGAAAATTTTTATTAAAAAAGAAAAAAAAATAATTGATTTTTTTGATCACTTTTTATAACATATTATATACTATACTTGCACGATTTTAGACTCCTTAAAACAATCAGATTAACCTAGTTGTTTAGTTAAGTGATTAACTTAGGTAAATTATGCAAATCTAGGTTAACACAAATATATCATATCATACAAAGCAACAGGAAAAATAAAGAACACAATGATATGATGACCTAGGAAAACCAAACCGGTACAAAACCTGAGAAGGATTTGACCTAGCTATCTTCAAGGTAAGGCTGAATCTACTATGAAGGAATTGAAGTTTACACAATAGCGACTTAGACCACTAACATTTTATTGCTGCCTCGAGTAGGAAACTTACTATCACGACCACGTGACAGCTCTGAGTCCACGGACTACTTCTTTTTTGGATTCCCAGCAAGTACAAGCACTCCCGCTTGTATATCTTTAAGCTCTTAATGCAGCAACTGAATGATCATTAAGTTCTTGACATAATCTTGATCCTTGACAACCCTAAGTATGTGCCTTCTGTGAAGGCAAACACCTCTAGATCTCATAGAAGATTCACATACACAGCATCAACAACCTCTAAAAATGTGGCTAAGGTTTTCCCTTATATATCTAGGGCAAAACATAAAACCCTACACGTAAAATGGGCTTGGGCTAAGTTGGAAAAATTTGCAAAAAAAACAATCTGCACTACTTTCGATTGGTCGAGTCTAATTCTCGATCGATCGAGCTAGGCAGAATTGCACAGTAAATTCTGCAGCAACTCAATTCCAACTTTACATAAAAGACACATACTTTGAGCAGTCTAAGCAAGACTAAAACATTTTGATCATAGTTTGCCAATATTACAAATTAGTGTTCTAATACATTTAAATCTAAAGCTCTTAGAACTTAACAAACTCTCCCTTTGGCAATCCGTAACAAAACACAAACACTACAAAATGCTCAAAGTTTACATATAAATAGCCCATTACAAAAACAAAGCCCAACATAACAAATTCAACCTAACTACTATCCATCAGTTACAAGTGTAGACAGCAGCATGACTGAATCAACCTGTATATTCCTGTAACACTTAACAAACACATAAACGCATGTGTGGAAAATACAAGTAAAACAACATAACTTCTTGATTTCACATAAACATAAACTACAAGACATATATCATGAATAAACTTATCAAAATAGATCAATAAACAATGTAGCACAATGTGAACTAAGAAACAGATAAACAAAACAAACTATCTCCCCCTGTCATGGACAACCCAACAAAAACATCATGAGCTAAAAAGATACATACAGAGTGAAGCACCTAGATACAATTTAAAAAAAAAAAAAACTCCACAGCTCCAAACAACTAAAAAAATCTCCCCTTAACTACAAAAAACTCCTCTCTACACCATATATGCACTCCCCCTTTTTGTGACGAATTGCCAAAGAGCACACACTCATCATCAAAAGGAGATGGCCATCTTATACTCTCCAAATCTGCTCACAAGGCATGAAGCTCATCAAACATGTCCACCAAAAGCTGACCATGAGCCACCTGAAAGGTCTTGATAGTCTCCAACATATGTTAAATGTCTGAATCATCTGAAGTAGAAGGCGGAGGAACATCAGCAGTAGCAGGATTGTCAGACACCTCAGTTGAAGTATCACCTATAGAGGAGGGAGGAGGACGAGGAACGACACCAGAAGACTCAACCCTAGGACGTTTAGAGGTTGCTCTCAACTGAGTAGCCCTCTGCCTAAGAAAGGTGGCACCTATAGGAGCAATAATATGAACAGGCTCAGACGCGAAAAACTCCTCTAAACCAAGATGTAAGAGAATTCGATGAATAAAAATGGGGAAGAAAAGAGCGTGAGCAGTAGAACTACTCCAATGAACCTTGTTCAAAGAACTAATAAACATATGAGGAAAACTGATAGGAGCATCAGTAACAAGGGCATACAGAGACACACATCGCTCAATAGGAATGGTGTGCAGATGAGAAATAGGCCACAAGGAATGAAAAACAATCTGTAAGAAAAGATAGTGAACCTCAAAGAGCTCAGCAGTAGTGATTCGAGGATAAGAACCCCATTAGATAGAAGACCTAGTGATGTAAGTGCGGACGACTAAATTTCTTGGTTCGAAATAAGTCAAACAAGGAAAATAGTTTCACAAATATGAAATTGTATTGATGAATATGTGGTACAATTTTCTGTAATTACAAAAGAGTGATCCTCTGATTTGATCTCCTTAAAAGATTTGTGATGTGATTTTGATTTTGATTTTGATTCGAACACGAGATATCCTTCAATTTGGCTGAAGGATGGATCGAAGATCTTTGAAATGGAATTACAATGAATCTCTGGCTATGAGCTTATTAGAAATTCTTTGTTTTTCACATTCTTCGTGTTGTTCGTGTGTTCTTCATGCGTTCTTCGTCTTCGAAGGTTTGTGGTGGAAGTTCTTCGGGGCTTTAGAGGCTTGAATCCGTAGAGTTTCACTAATTTGTGGTTTATGAGGTTTCTAGAGGCTTTTGAGCTTGATTCCAGTGACCTTTGAGATCTAGGAGGATGATTTGGATGATTTAGCTTCGAATGTTCTTCGTATTCGAAGGTTTGTGGTAGAAGTTCTTTGGGGCTTTGGACGCTTGAATCCGTAGAACTTCGTTGATTTGTGGTTTGTTGAGGTTTGTTGAGGTTTTTGAGCTTGATTCCAGTGGCCTTTGAGATCTAGGAGGATGATTTGAATGATTCCTCTTTGAATGTTCTTCGTCTTCGAAGGTTTGTGGTAGAAGTTCTTCAGGGCTTTGGAGGCTTGAATCCTTAGAGCTTCGCTGATTTGTAATTTATGAGGTTTCTGGAGGTTTTCAAGCTTGATTCTAGTGACTTTTGAGATCTAGGAGGATGATTTGGATGATTCTTTCTTCGAATGTTCTTCATATTCAAAGTTGAAGTTCTTGAAGTTCTTGGAGGTTTCAGGGCTTGATTCTAGCAAAGCTTCTAAATTTCTGAACTCAAGATCTCTTCTCGGTTCTTCCTCAGATGTCTTGGTGTCTTCAAATGCCTTAGAAAGGCTTCTATTTATAGGAGTTTGGTGGTAGGTGAGTGACACATGGCGGAGTCTGATTGGTGACACATGTCACAGCTTGATTGGTCTGCTTGTATCATCGTTTGCACGCGCCAGATTGCTTTGGTCATCACTTACACGCGCCGAATCGCTTGCATCATCGCTTACACACACCTACATGTGATTAGCATTTTGCATGCTTTTCATGTTCTTACTTTAATGGAATTTGGCAAATTTTCAGTTGCAATATATGATACTTTATAATTAGCCATACTTTGTGGACTTGGTGGCATGACGTGTCAGCTTGTGATAGGTCGAGAATTTTTCCTCTCTACAAATGCCCCCTCGAGACTCGTTCATGTACACAGCTTCAGAGTGTGGTGAGGGAATGAGTCTCAAAAAGAATAAATCTGGTACTTGACTCTTCAAATGTAATGGTTGAAGGTGGTGGAGCTTTTAGCAGGATGAAGTAATTTCAGAAGAGTAGACCCACCCATATGAAAGGCTTTGATGAGACCGAGAAAGGGGCCTGCGAGTATTTGAATGTACTTGCATGACTGAGCCTTCTCAGCAGAGGTTAAGTCGAAATAATTTCAAAAGAGTGTTTCATGGTACTTAGGGGGTTGGTGAAGCTGAAAGTTATTTGCAAGAAGTTGGATGTACTTACAAAGTTGAATCATATTGGCAAAGATTAAGCTGAAGTAATTTCAGAGGAGTATTTTGGATCGTTGGTGGTGATCATAGGGTGTTAAAGATGGAGAAGAAGTGGGGATGTTGGTTGGGTACAGCATGCAGAGCTGTGGAGTAGGCCTCCCATTTTTAAGAACTTCTGGTGAAGTTATATTCGAAGGATATACTTTGTATCACGGAGAGATCATGTGGGAAAGTGATTGAATGTGCATGTGTTATCGCATCAATCAGGTTAAGTTGAGGTAATTTCAGAAGCTTATGGATTTTGGGTTTGCTGGTGATGATGGTGAACAAGATGGAGACGAAGCAAAGTGAATGGGTGAAGCACATGACACCATGGTGCTGGCCCTGTATGTTGGGATCCCTTTGATGTAGATATTTCTGGGATGTACACCTTAGGATGTGGGACTGACTGCATGCTGAATGAGGTTCGATAGCAAGTAGTTGAATGTGTATGTGTGACGAGACCATGCTGACAGACATTAAGTTGAAGTAATTTCAGAAGTATATCTTCTGAAATTCTTCAAGCTTGTTTTAAGTTGGAGTAATTCCAGAAGTGTATTTTAAGGTACCAGCAACAATGACCTTTAGGTCACATGTTGGTGGAAACATGGAATAAAGCTTTGGCGATCATTTACCAGCACCAAAGATTGATTTCTGATGAGCTGGTACCTTGGAGGTTATCGCAAGTATTGGATGGGAGACAATTTGTAGGATACCCCAACACCTTTTACCACCTTTACCTAATACCACTTGTTGGGAAAGCACAACAAAATGAAAGGTGGAGTTAACTTGTGATCCTGATTTTAGAAACCGGCCAAGTTACTGTTTGCTCCGAACCGCTGCTTCTGATGGGAGGGCAAACAGTTGAAGAGAAGCTATAAAAGCCCTGATCTTAGGAACTAGTGTCTCTGTTGGACTTAAATTTCTTGGCCAGCCAAGTCCAAGGAAGTATGGAACCGCAATGCAGACCCTGTTATGAGTAACTTTATGAACAAATGTGGTCATCAAGTGAGGAAACAAAATTTGTTTAGACCCTAAAACAATGATGATGTTGTGAGAAGGGTTTCTATTGAACCATGAGAGGGTGGATTTCAAACTGCTCATGAAGTAATTTCAGTTGCTAGGTGTTGAGAATGATAAGGCCATAGTGAGAAATGGTTGTGAGAATGAGGATTTAAGAATTTGAAAGAAGCAAATCTTCATTTCGTGATTCGGTGTGTTTTTCTTGATGAGCTTTTGATGAATCCGGCCCTTCTATTTATAGCGGAGAGATGAAGAATGGTAGTTGGGTAGTTGAGAACGACAGACAAAATTTTTTGGTGAGAATGGTGGATTAGAACGGTAGGCACCGAATGGGAACGGTTGGTTGGAGATTGGTAGGCACCGAACGGAAATGGTAGGTACCGAACAGGAATGGTAGGCTAGAGTAATGGCCTAATGTAATTTCAAGTTTGAGACATACTTGTGAGAGTTCATCTATTCTTTGAAAGAAGAGCCTTGATGAAGTATGGAGGATAACCCTGAGGGAATCCAAACTAAGTGGATGAATCTCCAATTTTGATTTTGGGAGCTTAAGTTTTGGACTCCGCTAGTTCTTTGGAGAACTGGGTCAGATTGGTGGTTTCCAAGTCCAAACAAATAAGCTAATCTAAAAAATAGAGTCCCGTGAAAATCTGAGTAGGACAAGCTTTGCTCAAACATCTTGATTTTTGGTCAAAGTTCACATCAAATCCAACAGCTGTAGAATCGCACAACTTGAGTAATTTTGGATTCTCAAATGAATAAATAGACCCCAAAATTGGAACGTACACGAAAAATTTGGCAAGACAGGTCCTTCTTAAAAATTTTGACTTTTGGTCAAAATTTGTGCAAAAGTCAATTTCCTAGAAACTGGACCGTTATGCAATTTTCGCGTTCCAGAGGAAGAAACGGACTCCAAAATCGAAATGTACTCAAAAAACTGAGTGGGACAAGTCCATCTTGAAATTTTTGACTTTTGGTCAAGATTTGTGCAATAGTCAACTTTTTGAAAATTGGACTGTTTGCATAATTTCCGAGCTTCGAATGAAGAAACGGACCCCAAAATTGAAATGTACTTGAAAAATTGGGTGGGACACGTCCGTTTTGAAAATTTTGATTTTTTGGTCAAAGTCAAAGGTTCAACTTGGTTAAAGCTCCTTTTTTTTTTTTTTTTTTTTTTGCAGGCGGTTCGGATCCGGGTCAAGCGAACAGGTCAATCTGGGTTAGTCCGGGCCAAACCGGTTCAAATGGTGACGTCATCTATGACGTCATAGCGCTGGAGAGGCGCGCGCGTGCGGCGCGTGAGCATGTGAGGAAGTGAGGCGCGTGGGCGCGTGAAAGCGCGTGAAAGAACAGCCACGTGTGTGAGTGCGTGGAAGCTTAGGGAGGACCGTGGAGGCGCATGAAACTGACGCTTGTGTTCGCCAAAACTTCTGGTGGCGCGTGGCAGCGCGCGGCTCATCGTTTGGGCTTGACAATTTCAGGTCTTGTAGATCTGGGGCCGCTAGATCGAGTGGTGGTTTCTGTTTTCTGAGTTTGCGAGCAGATTTGCATTGAAGTGAAGGATTAAGCCGTTGGTCATCGTGAACTTGTGGTGGCGCGTGGCAGCACGTGGGCACTCCGTTGTCGATGATCTTTTTGGGTTTTGTACATCGTGGGCCATAGAAGACTACTGTGATGTTAGTTTTGGGAAATAATGTCTGGATTTTCACAAATTTGAATAGGAATGTTGCAAGTCTTCTTGGTCTATTTTGGCGCTGGTTGCTCTGACAGGCTGATATCTGAGGCTGGACGCAGGTGACTATTGAGTCCCTCCACCGTTCTCTAGGGTTGGCAGCACAAACTCTTTGAAAAATGTGGTACTCCTTGTGCAATAGCTCCTAGATGAAATGCCCCTTCCATAGGAATCTACCCTTTCCTTTTTGAAGGTTTGGTGTAGTACTTTTTTGAAATAATGAGTTCCCACTCTTTTTCCTTTGTTCACATCTTTTTCTTTCTGTCTGTTGGCTTCCAAAGATCCCTATATAAGAGCACCCTTAAGTTGCACAAATCCATCCTTCATATATACTACGTAGAGAAATTATGCCCCACTTTCTTTTTTTCTTTTTTCTTTTTTTTTTTTTACATATATTATGCTTTGTTTGTACTAACCCCCCCCCCCCCTTTTTTTATTTTTTTTATTTTAGGGCGTGACTGAACTTAGCAAAAGATGCTAAATTGCCTATGTACCCTCGAGAGGGATCAAGTCATTACGTAGTTCAAAAGAGTTTTTATTTTTATTTTTTAGATCTTTTCCCTGACAAATTTTTTTGTTGCTTGTCTTTGTTTTGCAGCACAATTTTCTTGAACTTCGGATTTTGACATCAAACTTTACGCTGACATTCTCATAGAAGTGTTTGCCTTCATTTGGTGGCTTTGTATTTCATTGATAGCAACGTTCTTGCGGTGACGTATGCTTTCATGTTATTACATTCTTCTCTTGCATCACCAATCTTTTAATGATATTCGTCTTTGCAACTACATTTCTATAAGGATATTTAGCTAAGGAATAATACTATCGTCAGCACTCGTCTTTAAAGTCGCACTGGCTCTAGTATTGGCAATTAAGTCGCACCAACACTTGTATTTGCAATGTAGCCATCTCAAAAATCTTTGCAACGTAGCTACATCAAGAGTCTTTGGGTCATGAAATCACGCCAGCATTTGTCCTTGTACACTTGCCTTTACAATGAAGTGGCATCCATTTTTTTTTTTTTTTTTTTTTGCATCGAAATCATGTCACCACTCATCCTTTTTTCATGGAGTGGCACTGACACTTGCATCTGCTATGAAGCATCACCATTAATTTGTCTACTGAAGCAATATTTGCACTTGCATTTGCCATGAAGTTGCACCACCTTTTGCCTTTGTAATGAAGATGCACTAGTACTCTTCTTTTGCCATAAAGCTGCCTCGACATTTTATTTGCATTGAAGTCATGCCGATATTTATCGCTGCCATGAAGCCACGACAACACTTCATTCGCACCGAAGCCGTGCCAACATTCATCATAAAGCCATGTCAACACTTCATTCGCACCGAAGCCGTGCCAACATTCATCTTTGCCATGAAGCCATGTCAACACTTCATTCGCACCGCACTCGCATTGAAATTGCACCAATATTGACCTTTATAATAAAGCTACAACAACACCAATTTCTAGAAGCAATATAGCTCAGACATCGAGGGTGCTTAGCATTGTTGCTAGACATCAAGACTTCAGAGACACCAACAAGATGTTGAAGATGCAAGGAGTCCGTATCAAGACTTTGAAGATGCAAGGAAATGCCAACAAAACCTTGAAGTTTCAAGAACCTCCCATAAAGACTTTGAGATTCAAAGAGGTGTCAATTAAAACCTTGAAGATGTGAGAAGAATGCCGCCAAGACTTCAAAGATGTCAGAACATGCCCATAGAGGAGAGATGATGCAACACCGACTTCAAATATATGGTCTACTATCATTCTGGAGGAAGTTGACGTCATCCAAATTTCAGAGACATGATGTGAAGTGATACCACTCAGAAGGGAGATGATGTGGTTCAAATTTCAGAGCTATGAAGTGGCGCAACCTAGAAGAGAGACGATGTAACTTAGACTTGCAAGGTATAAAGAAATGCCCCCAGGAAATAAGTGATGCGAAACATGCTTCATAAACGTTGGAGAATGTCCATAGAAGATGGGGAATGCCATGCAGACTTCATTTAGTCTTCATCTTTGAGTACAATGATCTTTGATCATCCTATTGAGCAGTTGTTTGTCTTTAAGTAATGCCTTGCCAATCAAAGGGACCTTAAAAGCATATTAACGACCTTTTGGAAAACTCTTCAAGTTAGACTGGCAATCCTTCTTCTTTTCATGTGACTGAACTTAGTGAAAAGTACTAAACCGCCTACGTACCCCAGAGAGGGATCAAGTCATTACGTAGTTCAACAGTTTTTTTTTTTTTTTTTTTTTTAATGATGATTTTTTTTATGATTTTTTTATTTTTTTTTTTTGATGATTTTTTTTTTGATGATTTTTTTTATTACAAAAAAAAAAAAAAAAAAGGAGGCCTCACGTGTGTAATCCTCGCCCCACTCCCTATGGCATTCCATGGGTACCAATTGCGTAATAGTGGGTATCACCACTAATCGAACCCGAGACCTCGGCCTGAAAGGCGACATGGGCATCCAACCACTACGCCACACTCACAAATGATGGAATATAGTGTGATCAATTTTTCTTTTTTTGTACGCTTTCAAAGGTAATGGGAAGACATCGTGTACCCTTGTAGCACTGTAGTGGGCAGTTTAAACTCTTACCGAGGAGCAGTACTCAGTTTTCAAGCATAGAAGCGTTTGAGGAACTTCCCATTGATGGGGCCAATACTTACGCCATCATTGTCAACCAATTTGTAATCCTTGTTGGTGTTTGTCCCCTGCTTGAGAGTTGGAAGTACATCACAAGCAACGGTCACATGGTTTGACCCGACAATTTCATCAAAGTCTAGATCAATCTTGTTTTCTTTGGCAAGTTTCATGACTTGTTCTTTGAAGACGAAACATTTTTGGATTAGGTGGCCAATGATGCGATGATATTTGCAGTAGTTAAGGTTATCAACTTTCCCCATGTCTTCTGGTCGTTTGCATTCTGCTAATTCAATTAACTTCAATTTCAATAGTTGTTCTAAGATGTTTGGCACATCTTTATCGGGGAATGGATATGCTTTTTGCTCACGTTCCTTAAAGGTCAAATGACGCACTTCGTTCTTTTGCCATCCTTCAAGCTGTTTTTCATTTGCCTTTGCTCCTCTTCTTAAAACCTAAACTACGGCAGTGTTAACAACCACTAGGTCTTTGAGATTGCTTTTTGCATTCCTGTCATTCCTCCTTACTTCAGGTGTGGGAGGGTTTGAATTCCCATGGTTAGCAATACTCAGCTCCATGTCATGCGCACGAGTTGCTAACTCTTCAAATGTTCGAGGCTTTATCCCTTGAAGGATGTAAAAAAGTCCCCAATGCATGCCTTGGATGCACATCTCTATAGCAGATATTTCAGAAAGTCTATCCTTGCAATCCAAACTCAAAGAACGCCAACGATTGATATAGTCAACAACGGGCTCGTCTTTCCACTGCTTAGTATTGGTAAGCTCCATCATGCTTACCGTGCGACGTGTGCTATATAATCAGTCAAGGAACACTCTTTCAAGTTGTTCTCAATTGTTGATTGACTCGGATTCTAAGTTTGTATACCAATCAAAGGCATTCCCATTAAGTGAACGGACAAACTGCTTTACAAGGAGGTCTCCTTGAGTCCCTACATTCTCACAAGTTTCTATAAAGTGAGCAACGTGTTGCTTAGGATTTCCATTGCCATTAAACTGCAAGAACTTGGGGGGTTGATACCCATTTGGCATTCTCATGTTGTTGATGCGCTTTGTGTAGGGTTTCGAATATGAGAGAGAACTTGTAGAAGAACCTCTATATTGTGCTCGGATGGTATTTGTTATCATGTCTTGTAATTGCTGAACTGATAACGAAGCAATCGAAGTAGATTGTTCTCGTTGAGGAGTGTCTTGATTTTCTTTCCCTGTGTCACCTTTTGTAGAAGTGAAGCCAAATGGGAACTTAGGATCATGGCTTGATTCACTGAGATCTTGTATTTCAAGTTTATTCATTAGAGTTGCAATTTGGAGGTCCTTATCTTCAAGTGCTTTTGTGAGAAGGACGACCCTTTGCTCCATTTCAGCCATCTTTTATTCCATGGTAGAGGTGTTAGTCATCATGACTGACACAACTTCCCAAGATGACGAATAAGGAAGTGAATTGGAGTAAGCACGTGAAATCTCATTTTTTGGGTTCCCTTTGATGGGAGAGAAATCGTGTGACCAACTTCTTGTGAAGGAAGAAGGGGATTTGCCCCCATACTTGAGGTGTTCCAAGGTGGAGATGTCCTTGTTGATGACCTTGTTTCTTGTAAGAGGGTCTAAGGAGATGATTTTTTGAACCTTGGATTCTTTGGTTGATTAAGATTGAAATTGATCATGAGTTTTAGGTTGGCTACAGTTGATTGCACCAATGCAGTTGTTGGTGGTAGCCATACCAAGTTTAATTGAAGTAGCTATTGTTGAAGCTTGAATGTTCTTGCTAGAGGCCATCGAGGTTGGTAGTAAGATGATGAAGATTTTCTTTTCTTTGAAGGAGAATGAGATGAGAGGCAAAGATGTCCCACCGGGCGTGCCAGAATTTGTGGACGACTAAATTTCTTGGTTCGAAATAAGTCAAACAAGTAAAATAGTTTCACAAATGCGAATTTGTATTGATGAATGCGTGGTACAATTCTCTGTAATTACAAAAAAGTGATCCTCTGATCTGATCTCCTTGAAAGATTTGTGATGTGATTTTGATTTTGATTCGAACACGAGATATCCTTCAATTTGGCTGAAGGATGGATCGAAGATATTTGAAATGGAATTACAATGAATCTCTAGCTATGAGCTTATTAGAAATTCTTTATTTTTCACGTTCTTCATGTTCTTCATGTGTTCTTCGTGCGTTCTTCGTCTTCGAAGGTTTGTGGTGGAAGTTATTCTGGGTTTTGGAGGCTTGAATCATTAGAGCTTCGCTGATTTATGGTTTATGAGGTTTCTGAAGGCTTTCGAGCTTGATTCCAGTGATCTTTGAGATCTAGGAGGATGATTTGGATGATTTAGCTTCGAATGTTTTTTGTATTCGAAGGTTTGTGGTGGAAGTTCTTTGGGGCTTTGGAGGCTTGAATTCATAGCGCTTCGTTGATTTGTGGTTTGTTGAAGTTTCTGGAGGCTTTTGAGCTTGATTCCAGTGACCTTTGAGATCTAGGAGGATGATTTGAATGATTCCTCTTTGAATGTTCTTCGTCTTCGAAAGTTTGTGGTAGAAGTTTTTCGGGGCTTTGGAGACTTGAATCCTTAGAGCTTCGCTGATTTGTGATTTATGAGGTTTCTGGAGGCTTTCAAGCTTGATTCCAGTGACTTTTGAGATCTAGGAGGATGATTTGGATGATTCTTTCTTCGAATGTTCTTCGTATTCAAAGTTGAAGTTCTTGAAGTTCCTAGAGGTTTCAGGGCTTGTTTCCAGCAGAGCTTCTGAATTTCTAAACTTAAGATATCTTCCCGGTTCTTCCTCAGATGTCTTGGTGCCTTCAAATGCCTTAGGAAGGCTTCTATTTATAGGAGTTTGGTAGTAGGTGAGCGACACATGGTGGAGTCTGATTGGTGACACATGTCATAGCTTGATTGGTCTGCTTGTGTCATCACTTACACGTTCCGATTCGCTTGCATCATCGCTTACACGCGCCTACATGTGATTAGCATTTTGCATGCTTTTCATGTTCTTACTTTAACGGAATTTGACAAATTTTCAGTAGTAGTATATGATGCTTTGTAATTAGCCATACTTTGTGGACTTGGTGGCATGACGTGTCAGCTTGTGATAGGTCTGGAATTTTCCCTCTCTACAGTAAGACATGATGTTGTCTAGGGGAGGAGACTTATCATAAGGGTAGACAGGATGCTGAACAAGAGGCAACCCAAGAGCAGCAGCCACTATCGAAAGGGTAATGGTGTACTCATCACCATGAATCCAACTCCTCATAAGAGTGCTGGAATCATAGGAGTGAACAAAGAGATTCGAGTAGAACTTTTTGATCAAGGTAGATAGAAGGGGGGTGAGAAATATCTAACAAAGGTAACCAAACCCTATGCTCAAAGTTTCTCCTAATTTCAGGATCTAGCTCATCTAAAAGAACCTTTCTCTCAGCCCAAATGTTCCTCTTAAGATTAAGTGTCTCAAAGGTCTCTTGGTGCTTTGCACTCAAGAATCTCTCGCTCTTAGAGGATAGAGCAAAAGAAGAGGAGGATGTCCTATTAGCTCTAGTTTTTTGAGGCATGATGCTAAGGAAAGAACAGACAAATAGAAAAGAACCAAAAAAGGAAACATGAGAACACCAAGGGTAGATTGCAAGTTAGCACAAAACAATATAGAAAATATCAAATATATATGATGCATAAACAGTATCAGCAAATGATGCATGCCCTAATGCAGTGAGAATAAGTTCAATGTAACTTTAAAATCACAAAATTGGCTTAAGCATAGAGTTTATAACAAAAACCCCAAAATTTTGAAAACCACTTATACAATTTTTAAGAAAGTGACCAATTGGTCATCACACAAGATAGATAGCACATTAAAATGATCAAATTAATCAATCCAACAAGCCAATTTCATCAAATTAAACTGAATTGAACAAAATCCCCAATTTAGGTAATTTCAAGCCCTAAAATTTCAAATCTTTCACAAAACTCCAAATTGATCAAATTAAATCACCAAGAACTGTTGTATATCAACCTACAACAAGAACCCATTGATCAATTTTGAAAGAAATAGCCTAAAATAGCAAAAACCCCAAAAATTCTTAGATGCGAAATTCCCCTCTAAATGCATGATTTAATGCATGAAAAATGAAAATAAATGAACAATGAAAGGTAGAATGGTCTTACCAGCCTTAGAAGACAAAATCCTTGCAAAAGAATCGGAGGAAAACGACAAAAAATAGCTTTGACTCTTAGACCAATTGAAAAGAGAGAAAAAGTTTGAAAATTTTTGAAAAAATGATGAACACGTGAAACTCAAACCTTTTTAAAAAAATTCCCTGTGCGATTTTCAATCGGTCGAAAATTAGGTTCGATCGATTGAAAATGCCTTCGATTGATCCAACAGTGATTGAGTACCGATCGAAACAGACAAAAGTTGACCAATATTTTAATCACAATTTTGATCGGTCGAGAAACAGCTTCATGATGGCAGTCACTTTGGGTCTAAAGTCTTCAGTCAAGGATCTAAGAATCTTCCTAACAATTTTAGGTTGATCATAGATTTCACCCAGATTATATGCAAAATTAACAATGCCATTAAGTTCAGCATAGAATTCATCAAAAGATTCATCATCAGACATCCTAATGCTTTCAAATCTAGTAGTTAATTGCTACAACTTGTTAATTTTAACTGTCTTTGTGCCTTCATGCACAGTTTGGAGGATATTCCAAGCAGTATGAGTAACCTCAACATTAGAAATTCTTTTAAATTCCTCCATAGAAACAGCATTAAAGATAGCATTCATGGCTTTGCTATTAAAACCTGCTGCTTCTTTCTGAGAAGTTTGCCACTCACTCATAGAAGTAGTGGACTTCTTCTATCCGTATTCAACGGAGTTCCAGACTCTCTCATTAATAGATTTTAGGAATGCTTTCATCCTGACTTTCTAGTAAGCATAATTATTCCCATCAAAGTAAGGAGGAATAACAAGAGAGTGTCCATGTTCCATGACAACTGGGGTCAAGGATCAGCTCAGAGATCAAAAGATCTTCAACAATAGAGCTACCCGCTCTGATACCACTTGTACATTTTTAGACCCCTTAAAACAATCAAATTAACTTGGTTATTTAGCCAAGTTATTAACTTAAGTAAATTATGCAAATCTAGGTTAACACAAATATATCAATATCATGCAAAGCAGCGAAAAAATAAAGAATACAATGATATGATGACCTAGGAAAACCAAACATGTAAAAAACCTGGGGAGGATTTAACCTAGATATCCTCAAGGTAAAACTGAATCCACTATGAAAGAATTGAAATTTACACAATAGCGACTTAAACCACTAGCATCCTATTGCTACCTCGAGTAGGAAACTTATTACCACGACCAGGAAACTTACTACCACGACCATGTGACAGCTCCGAGTCTACAGACTACTTCTTTCTTGGTTTCCCAGCAAGCACAAGCACTCTCTCTTGTATATCTTTAAGCTTTTAATGCAGCAACTGAATGATCATCAAGTTCCTGACATAATCTTGATCTTTGATAACCCTAAGTACGTGTGAAGTCAAATACCTCTAGATCTCACAGAAGATTCACACACATAGCATCAACAACCTCTAAAAACGTGGCTAGGGTTTTCCCTTATATACCTAAGGCAAAATATAAAACCCTACACATGAAACGGGCTTGGACTGAGTTGGAAAAATCTGCAGAAAAAAAAATTTGCACGACTTTCGATCGGTCGAGTCTAATTCTCGATCGATCGAGTAAGGCAGAATTGCACAGTAAATTCTGAAGCAACTCGATTCTAACTTTACATAAAAAACACATACTTTGAGCAGTCTAAACAAGACTAAAATGTTTTGATCATGGTTTGCCAAAATTACAAATTAGTGTTCTAATACATTTAAACCTAAAGGTCTTAGAACCTAACAATACTATATAATAAAAGTTAAGCTTAAAAACTGTAGTTGCGCCAAATAACCATACCAAATTGCAAAAATGGTATAGAAGTCATGGTTGCGTCAAATGGTTACACCAACTTGCAGTGATTTTTAGATAAAAACAACACTTTATTTGTTTTTATCAATTTATTTGGATAAAATAATAGTATTGCTTTAACAAAGTATGCAACCTACATAAAATTTAATTAAGAGATTAAATTAGTTAGTTGGTGTCATACAACTACATTCTACAATTGTGTCTATCTAAATATTATCAACAAAGCTTAAAATCAATAAGCTAAAATTTAAAAAAATAACTTAAATACTAAATACTGGTATAATTTTTTTTAAAGAGATTAAAAAAAAGTAAAAGAAAATAATATATTTTTAAAAAAAAAAAAAGAAAATAAAAAAGAGCAAATAAGATGGAATTAAATACTATTATGAATCAAGCTATGTTTTTGTTCTTTTTTCAGTCTACAGTTTTTTTTTTTTTTTTTTTTAAGGACAAACTGGATCCTATGCTATCTATATCCTAATAATAATTAAAGGAGCAAAAGACGGTATTTGATTTTCACCTAATTTTTTTTTTTTGTTCATATCAACTTCTATGCAACTTAAAATTCTCTCTCTATGTATACACGAATTTTTGGTTTATTCTTCTTTCTACTTCCTACCTTACAATTTTTTGTTGTATTCTTTCATTTTCCCCTCTACCTTACCTACAATCTTGCAGGTATTTTATTTTTTTCATAAAATTAAATATATTTTGTGTATTTGTTGTCATTTTATTATACATTGAAATTCGATGTTTAATTTACCGTTATGCTTATATGGAATTAAAGGTGAACTGAGATGGCAACTAAAATTCATTAAAGGTGAAACATACACAGTTACATGGACACTGAAAATATAAACTTCCGTCTCTCTTAATCTCTGCTCCTTTTTTGTTTTTTTTTTTTTTTGTTTTTGTTTTTTTTTTTTTTTTAATGTTGTATATGCATGAGTGCGCATCACACATAACATGACATGTGTTATTTTCTTATTGGTGGTTCCAGCCAGATTATTATCTGCTTTTTCCAGAGAATCACAAACATATCCTTAAGATTGACAATTCAATCCAAATATAAATTTGCTAAGAAAGTGTGGTATTTGACAAAATTATGCTACAAAACATTTATATTGTTCGGTACTATGAACTATTAACAACTATTTTTTTTTTATGAACGAACTATTAACAACTATTTACTATTATATCTAAAGAATCCATTCATAATGGATAATACACAAATGGGGGAGCAATATACCCCCAAAAAAGAAGATAAATGTAAAATAATTAACATAGTACACAAGTCAATGTTATAACAAACAATAATTCATATATAAAAACTTTAGTACAACCATGAAAGAACAACAAACACTCACAACCATGTCATGAAAAACACTGTACCTTGAAATGTTAATGAATTCAATTTCTTTTTCATTTTGAAGTTTTTAGCACGGCAACTTACAGTTGGATGATGTGAACCAAAGGATTCCAAATTTCTAAGTCGAGTAGACGTGGGGCTACAAACGTTGCCGTGCTCTAGAGTGCCTAGACTTCCCAATAAAAATGAAAAACAGTGAGTCATCCAACGTGGGAAGAAAGAATCAAAGAAAGACTAATAAATTTGTGGCATGGCCATGCCGACAGACTATTATATGACGAGAACCAAAAACTTCAAACCAGAGCAGGTCCACAAAGACCATTACACGGAATTGACAAGAGAAACATCTATGCTCAAGCATGAATGCACAGAGGCCATTATTAAGAACTAAAATCAGTTAACAATGAAGCGTGAAAGAACCCCTGATAACATAACGTAGTACATTTAAAACAATGAAATAAAAGAAGTAAAGATATATATTTAGGTATGTTCTTTTTTCTTTTTCTTTTTTAACAATCCTAAGATAATTCAAATGTAAATTGGTTTCGAATGAGAAAAGTTTCTAATTTATGCCTAAAACCCTCTGATATAATATACAAATATTATTTTCTTATAAACTAGGCTAAAGATTGGTCAATTTTAACGTTGGTTTTTTTTTTTTTTTTTCAATCTATTTTTTGATAAAATTTTTTCAAAGTTTTTATTATAAAACAGTTGGTTACTATAATAGTAAATAAATAGTTAAAAACCTCTTCACCACACATGTTCATTACGTCAACTCTAATAAGTTTTCATTTTTTATTTTTTCCTTCCAATTATCCTTAGCTAAATAAGATAATATATAAAAATGATAATGAATAATTGGAATTTGGGTCCCTTCTAGCTAGGCCACTCTTACGTATGCATTTTGATGGATCAAGACTTCAATTCATGTCTATATAAGCGATGCAGTTCACTTCCTTGCATAACTAAGAGTGCTAAGTTAGTTGTTCAAAGATACATTATTATGGCGTCATTCTTGTGTTACTTGCTGACCAAACGCTTGCTATTTTCACTGTTGCTTGCTATTACCACTAACAGTTTTTTTCCTATGCAGCCAGTACTCTGCCATGATGAAGAGAGCTCTGCCTTGTTGCAATTCAAAGAAAGCTTTATCATGAACAAGAATGCTTGTGTGTATTCTTTTTCTTATCCTAAGATGGTATCATGGAATCAGGAAGGGGTGGACAAAAATTACTGCTCATGGGACGGCGTTGAGTGCAACAAGGACACAGGTCATGTGATTGGCCTTGACCTCAGTGGCAGCTGTCTATATGGTTCTATGGTCTCTAACAGCAGCCTCTTCCGGCTTGTTCATCTTCAAAGGCTTAATCTTGCTCTTAACGATTTCAATTTCTCTCAGATCCCATATGGACTCGGCCGTCTTTCTGGGTTGACGTATCTCAACCTCTCCTATTCATCGTTTTCAGGAGAAATCCCATCCATATTTTCTGAGCTTTCCAAGCTATCATCCCTTGATCTCACATATAATTATATGCTATATCTCAGAAGTCTAAAGGATTTGGTTCAAAACTTAACCAACCTGAAGGATCTACGTATCAGTTACGTTCAGATCTCATCTCCAGTGCCTGAAATCTTATCAAATTTATCTTGTTTGGAAACTCTACACTTGGTTGGCTGCGAATTGAATGGAGAATTCCCTGTTGCAAGTTTTAAGCTACCGAAGCTACAAGATCTTTGGGTGGGTGGTAATCCAGATCTCATAGGCTATTTGCCTGAATTCTACTCAAGCAGCCCCCTTAAAATTTTATGGCTCGATCAGACTAGTTTCTATGGGAAACTACCATCCTCAATTGGAAACCTTGATGCCTTGAACACATTGAGCTTTCAGAGATGTAATTTATGGGGTCACATTCCGTCTTCAATTGGTAACCTTACTCAACTTGCTGCTTTGATGCTATCTGGTAACTCTTTAACTGGTGAAATACCTTCCTCGTTAGCAAACCTTATTTCCTTGAATTATTTGGATCTATCTTACTCTATGTTATCAGGGTCAATTCCATCTTCATTTGGCAACCTTACTCAACTTGCTGCTTTGATGCTATCTGGTAACTCTTTAACGGGTGAAATACCTTCCTCGTTAGCAAACCTTATTTCCTTGAACATTTTGGATTTATCTTACTCTATGTTATCAGGGTCAATTCCATCTTCATTTGGCAACCTTACTCAACTTGCTGCTTTGATGCTATCTAATAACTCTTTAACGGGTGAAATACCTTCCTCGTTAGCAAACCTTATTTCCTTGGACTCTTTGGATTTATCTTTAAATATGTTATCGGGGTCAATTCCATCTTCTTTCGGCAATCTTACACAACTTATTGAGCTAAACCTTGGTGAAAGCTTTATCAAAAGCTCAAACCCTTCTTCCCTATCATGGCTTGGGAAGTTAAGCAAACTTTCTGGATTGTCCTTTCAAGGAATCAATTTGACAATGGAGATCCCATCATCTTTGGCAAATCTAACTCAACTTAGCTTTTTGGACATGGAATCTTGTCAATTAACTGGTCAAGTCCCTTCTTGGCTTGCAAACCTGACTCAGTTACTTAATTTGCACCTTCCATTTAATAAATTACATGGGTCAATTCCAATCTCAATTTTTGAACTCAAGGAGATTAGAGCTCTCAACTTTTACTCAAATGACTTGAGTGGTAAAGTGACTCTAGATATGCTTCTTAAGCTCAAGAGCTTAACCTCACTATTTCTATCAATGAACAATTTATCATTCCTTAGCAAAACCAATACCAATGCTACTCAGATTAAGTTTCAGGTTTTAGGATTGGCTTCATGCAACTTGAGACATTTCCCAGATTTCTTAATCACCCAAGACCAGTTGCAATGGCTAGACCTATCCTACAACAATATTCATGGTCAAATACCGAAATGGGTATGGAACACAAGTAAAGAAACTTTGTTGATTGTGAACTTTTCTCACAACTATTTAACAGGCTTTGGCCAGCATCTAGACAATTTTCCATGGCCTCAGTTACAGATTTTGGACCTTAGGTCTAACAAGCTACAAGAATTTCCTCTAATTCCACCGCCATCCACCTTGGTTTATATGGTCGCAGACAACATTCTCCAAGGAGAAATTTCACCACTGATATGTAACCTCAATTCTCTTTATTCCCTTGATTTGTCCAATAACAACTTCAGTGGCATACTTCCGCAGTGTTTGAGCAACTTTAGTAGCTCTTTGGGTGTATTGAATTTTCGAGGCAACAATTTTAATGGCACGATTCCTCAAATATGTGCAAAGGGAAGTAGAATAAAGATGATTGACATGAGTCAAAATCAATTCAAGGGGGTTCTATCAAGATCCTTTTCAAATTGCAAGATGCTAGAGATTCTAAATCTTGGAAGTAATCAACTCAATGATGTTTTCCCCTCTTGGCTGGGAACACTTCCTGAACTAAGGGTACTTATTTTGCGACATAATGGATTCTATGGTGTAGTGGGGAGTCCTAAAACCATCTTTGCATCTCCCAAGTTGCGCATACTTGATCTTTCTTTCAATAAATTTACTGGTAAATTGCCATTTGAATACTTCCAAAGCTGGAAGAGTGTGCAGAAAGTTGATGCAGATAACTTCACATATATGGTAGCATCTACAGCTATTCCTTCGAGTGGTTATCTTGTGTATGAATATTATCCTTTCTCGATGACAATAATAAACAAAGGCAAGGAAACAGTTTATCCAAAGATCATAGAAGTCTTCACAGCAGTTGATCTTTCAAGCAATGAGTTCAATGGAATGATTCCAGAATTCATTGGAACTCTAAATGGGTTCCAATTGATCAACCTTTCTAACAATAACCTTTGTGGCCATATCCCATTTTCTCTAGGAGACTTGACAACATTGGAGTCACTTGACCTTTCTCAAAACAAACTCTCAGGACGGATACCATGGCAACTAACGCAACTCACTTTCCTCGGATCCTTTAACGTCTCACATAACCAACTTGAAGGGCCTATACCAAGTGGTAAACAGTTTGAAACTTTTGAAGAAAGTTCATATGATGGAAATTCTGGATTATGTGGAAGTCCATTGTCAAAGAAATGTGAAAATCTTGAGCCTTCACTTCTACCTACTTCAAGCATTGAAGAAGATCAAGACTTTTGGTTTCACATTGAATTTGATTGGAAAATAATCCTAATGGGCTATTGTTGTGGGCTTGTAATTGGAGTGATTGTTGCAAACATGGTGACTGAGAAGGCAACTTTGCTTGTTACTTCAATAATTTGTTACTTTAATAACTTGTTTCTCACAACTTATTAAAGTAACAAGGTATGAATGATGTATATATGGACCTAGATTTGATACTGGTTTTTTTTCCCACTTCTCACAATAGTTATGAAGTAATTTGCAATTGAGTTTCTTTTAGGGGAAGGCATCCAAATAGAATAAAATTTGTCCAGATATGCTTCAAAGAATTTGATCTTTGTATCACGTTGTAGCACTATTGCCTATTAGTACTCTTACCTTTTATTTTTCCAAATTGTCCTTTTTTTTCTCTTTTCTTGGTGTAAAGAGGTTGTCATTGGGCTTTTGTCCTGGTTATCATATCCAACGAATTTGGGCTTTTGTCCTAGAGATTTCAGTTTCACAAGAGGTTGTTTTACTATATCAAGAACTTGGGCAGGCTAGTAATGGTCTATTAAAGACCACCAAAAGTCCATTTGTTAGTTTCAGTAATCCTAGTGAAATTTGAAGACCCGGTGTAGAAAACTGGGTGAGCAGAGATTGTAGAAGATGTTGCTAATAGGCACTGTAGATGGGCCTGAAGTAATTTTAACTAGTCGTAGACCTGTGCGTTGCGTGTGATAATTTTTTAGATAAAGTATTATTTTAGTCCCTAGACTTTATACAGAGTTTAAAAAAAGAAAGTTTTATCATACTTTTCATAATCTTGTCTATAACATTTTTTATCATTATCATATATTTATTGATTGATGATTTGCATATCATAGCCATTAAATAAGAGGTAGAACTATTCATTAATTTTTTTAAGTCATGGTGTATGAAGATTATGATTGGTTTGATTGGTTTTTAGTTTAAATTTTGTATTATTATATTTAATTGTTGATTTTATTATACTATAAAGTTTTCAATGTCCTCTGTATAGCCATCTCTATTTTATTTTTTACTCATCTTGACCATGTTTTTATTTTCCAAATAATGGTTATTAATTGATGTTTGATTTCATTTCTTTTTTTCATCCTTCATTTATTCTTTATTACTTAATTTGTATGTTCCCATGCTAGTTGTAAATTTTATGGTAATCAATAAGAAATAGATATAATGGATGGCTTAAATAGTTATAGATGTAATTACATTAGTGGTATGTCAAAGGATTTTTTTTTTTTTTTTCCTTCTGAATTTTCAAGGAAATATGAAAGGCATTTCTTTAGTTTGGTCTCAATCAATTAAGATATCTATAATATATTAGCGGAAGTAATAATGAGCCTTAAATTTTTTTAATGTATGAATTGGTTAGGTTAGTGGTATGTCAAAGGTTTTATAAAAAAAAATTTAAAAATAATTCCAAGGAAATGTAAAAGGCCTTTAAAAAAAAAAAACCAAATTGAGACTTTTTGAATTGTAGAAATATGATTTTTTTTAATTACCGTATTTATAGATTTCATTATTAAGTTATAAACATCTAAATTAAAGTAGATGAATATATAAATGCAAAATTATATATAAAGTTACAACCACACAAGATAAATATGTATAGATAATTTTTTTAAAAAAATTTTCATGAATCATTATTTCATTTTTTACTTATAAATATCAAAATTAATTTTTTTTAAATCTAAATTAAAATAGATGAATATGTAAAGGTAAAATTATATAAAATGTTAAAACTATCCAAGACGAACGTTTAACAACTTGTAGATGTGTGTTTTTTGAAGACTAAAAGTATACAAAATTTCTTTAGCTATAAATATTTAACTATGCAAATATTGTTGCAAGTGGTTCAATCGTTTGCAAATCATCAAGTTTGGTGGCCTTACAAAATAGATATTTCATTTTCCAAAAAACTTTACATGAACTCTTTTGTGACAACTTTTTTTTTTTTTCTTTTTGCTGAAACAACTTAAGAATATTAAGACTTATTAAATTAACATATGTGGTAGTTATAAAACACGCCAATGATATGAAAAATAGAAAGTGTTAGGACATATGTAGTTCAAGTCTGTGAACATATGTCGCTATTTTATGTAATTGGCTTATCCTTAGACAAAACGTACTTTACTTGTAATTAAGTAGATTTAGGATGTGTTAAACACTTCAAGAAACTTGGGCTCAAGATTAAGTGTTGAAGCCGTCAAAGTCTGTCCAAGAAACAAGCAAGGAAGTGCAAGTTTTTAAAGCTCGACACATACCTCGACACATGCATCTATCGAGCTTTAAGAAGCTGTTTTGCCCCGAGCCTCGACAGCTTCTCGACACCTCTCGACACCTCTATCTGTCAAGAATTAAAGAAAACAGTTTTTCAAGTCTGTTTCAAGTCTAATCCGTGAATGTGTCTTTGAGACTTCTTTTCTCCTAACCCTAGACATATAAAAGGATTGTTTTAAGGGCCGTCATGATGATGCAAGTTGCACATTCATTCAGAACTTCTTGTTCATGCAATTTGTGATCTGAAAGACAAAGTTCGTGCCCTAGTTCATCTCTGATGATTTGAAGAACTTTGCAGCCAACAACTCTCTCTCTCTCGTTGGTGTTTGAAGTCGCGTACTGGGATCCGCGCATCTGGTTAGTCACGTACTTGGGAGCCGTGCCTTGAAAATGAGAAACTGTCACTACAGAACAAGTTCAATCGGGTATTAGGGTAAGAGTTCAACTGTAGGTTGGTGAGGTACTTGGGATTCCTTACTTGTAACTGCTTGTTGTGATAATAGTGGAGTTTCGGGAGTGGTGAACTTAAATCACCCGGTGGGGTTTTTGCTGTAAGGTTTTCCCCATTCATGAACAAATCACCGTGTTATTTACTTTCCGCTGCTTTACTTAGTTTCGGTGATTTGTTTGTGCTGCCACGTGATATTGCATGTTAATTTGATTAATTAATAACTTGGCTAAATTAATCAACTTAATTCATCACAAGGGGTCAACGCGTTTGTGGCCTATCAAGTGGTATCAGAGCGAGCACACTCTGATTAGGGTTTAATCTATTGTGTGTGATCCAGTTGACCCCTGTTGTCATGGATAATAGTCAGTCTCTCATTTGAAGAGAACTGTGATATCAAATACATCTTGTTTTTCTAATCTCCCTTCTTTGAGTGTCTCAGAAAATACAAGTCTAAAAGTTATTTGATTCTCTCCATGATGATTATTGGAAAAGATCTCAGTTTATACAAGTAGGAACTAGACTGTCTCAAATTCAAAATGTGCAAAGGAGTTTGTCTGAACAGAGTTAAAGTTAAAGGCCTGGCTCGGAAGAGGCAGATGAGAGAAGATACCATTCCCACTGATCTGTTGTCTAAGCATGAAGTGTGTTTCATGATGAAGTCCGCCTTTAAAGTGATGGACACGTGCTTATGGTACCTTGATAGTGGTTGCTCAAGACACATAACTGGAGACCGATTCCTCTTCAAAGTCTTCGAGTCTAAGAAAGGTGGAAATGTCACTTTTGGTGATGGGAGCAAATCACAGATAAAAGGGAAAGGAATTATCTCTCTACCTGGACTACCAGACATTGCAAATGTTCTCTATGCGGATGGCCTAAGAGTGAACCTGTTCAGTATAAGCCAGATATGTGATCAAGACTTCATGGTGTTATTCTCCAAATGAAAATGTCTTGTTATGAATGAATTTGGAAAGAAACTCATAAGTGGTGTACGTACTCTAGACAATTGTTACGGATTGGTATCTGATGCTGATATTGTATGCAATAGTATTCGGTTGCCAAATGAAGACTTGTGGCACTAACGGATGGGGCATGCTACTTACAAACATCTTTCTATTGTATCTAAGCATGAATCTGTTCTAGGGATGCCAAAGCTGAGTAGGTTGAACAATGTTGTGTGTGGACCATGTCAACTTGGGAAACAGACGAAAGCTAAGCATCCAAGCACTCAGACATCAGCTACATCCAGACCTTTGGAGCTATTGCATTTAGATCTTATGGGTCCTACGAGAACCGAATCTCTTGGAGGTAAGAGATACATCATGGTTGTAGTAGATGACTTCACCAGGTACACTTGGGTTATTCTTCTACGATCCAAGTCTGATGCTCCTGAGCACATTGAAGCACTGTGTACAAGACTACAAAATGAGAAGAACCTGAAAATTGAACGAATTCGAAGTGATCATGGTAAAGAATTCGAGAACTCATACATGGAGTCATTCTCCACAAGATCAGGTATATCTCAAGAATTCTCTACACCCATTACTCCTCAGCAGAACGGTGTAGTAGAAAGAAAGAACAGGGTTATCCAGGAGATGGCTAGAGCCATGTTGCACAGTAAGGATGTGGCCAGAAATTTATGGGGAGAAGCAGTTAACACTGCATGTCACACAGTGAACAGAGTATACTTCAGACCCGGCACCAAAAAGACTCCATATGAGTTGTGGAAAGGAAGAAAGCCAAATGTGAAGTATTTCAGAATTTTTGGAAGCACTTGCTTCATTCTAAAGGATAGAGAGAATGTAGGGAAGTTTGATTCCAGAAATGATGAAGGGATATTTCTAGGATACTCTACTACAAGTAAGGCTTATCGAGTATATAACAAAAGAACCATGAAGGTCATGGAAACAGTGAATGTTGTTATTGATGAGTCTTCAGATGTCAATTCTGAGAAAATTGATGAGGAACTCCCTAAAGAGATTCTCCCTCCAGAACCTAGGAAAGATCCGGAGCTCATGGAACAAGAGCCTACATCTCCAAGCACTCCTGGTACTCCAAGTGTTACAGAAGAGCCAGCAGACATGCCTACATCACCAGATTCTGAGTGTCATGAAGACAAAGGACCCTCCTCCAGAATCAAATTAAATTATCCTCTAGAAACGATTGTGGGAAACATGAATGAACTCACATTGCGGAAAGGCACAGTTGATAAGTGTGTTGCTAACTTTGTGTCATACTCTTGTTATTTGTCACAGGTTGAACCCACTAAAGTTGAAGAAGCTCTTCAGGATGAAAGTTGGGTAGAAGCAATGCACGATGAACTGCTTCAGTTTCAGAGGAATGATGTGTGGACCTTAGTTCCTAGACCAGAGGGCGAGCATGTCATCGGCACCAAGTGGATATTCCGAAATAAGACTGATGAGGAGGGCAATGTAATCTGCAACAAGGCTCGACTCGTAGCCCAAGGATACACTCAGATGGAGGGTATAGACTATGATGAAACATTTGCTCCAGTTGCTCGTATGGAGTCCATTAGAATCCTTCTCGCCCTAGCCTGTCACTTGAAGTTCAAACTTTACCAGATGGGTGTGAAAACGGCTTTCTTAAATGGTTTGCTTAAAGAGGATGTCTATGTGGCCCAACCTAAAGGATTCATTGATCCTCACTTTCCGGATCATGTGTTGTACCTCAAAAAGGCCCTCTATGGATTAAAGCAAGCACCCAGAGTTTGGTATGACCAGTTGACTCAATACTTGATATCCAATGGGTTCACAAGAGGAACGGTTGATCAAACTCTCTTCATTAAGAGAAAAGCTGGTGAGCCGGTGGTTGCTCAAGTCTATGTTGATGATATCATATTTGGATCAACTAAGGATGAGCTTGCTCAAGACTTCTCAAAACTCATGCAAGCAGAGTTCGAGATGAGCATGATTGGAGAGCTGTCTCACTTCCTTGGACTATAGATTCGTCAACAAGATTCAGGTATATTCATCTCTCAATCTAAATATGCTAAGAATCTTGTGAAAAAGTTTGGATTAGAATCTGCCAGCTCTGTTAGAACCCCTATGAGCCCAAATGTTAAACTCACTGTTGATCTGTTAGGTAAAAGTGTAGACTCTTCACTCTATAAAAGCATGATAGGTAGTCTTCTTTACCTTATTGCTAGTAGACCTGACATTAGTTACAGTGTAGGAGTATGTGCTAGATATCAGGCCAATCCCAAAGAGTCACATATGACTGCTTTAAAAAGAATCATAAAGTATGTCAAGACTACTGCCAACTTTGGTGTGTGGTATAGCAAAGACACAAATAATGTCTTAGCGGGATATTCTGACGCTGATTGGGCTGGGAATGCTAATGATAAGAAGAGTGCTTCAGGGGGTTGTTTCTATGTGGGAAATAATCTGGTTTCTTGGATGAGCAAAAAGCAAAACTCCATCTCATTATCCACTGCTGAAGCTGAGTACATTGCTGCTGGTAGCTGTTGCACCCAACTCCTATGGATGCAAAAACTCCTTCATGATTATGGCATTTGTCAAGAACATCTCACTATCTATTGTGATAATACCAGTGCCATCAATATCTCTAAGAATCCGGTTCAACATTCTCGAACCAAGCACATAGAGATCCGACATCACTTGATTAGGGAGTTTGTCGAAGATGGTGTTCTCACCCTTGAGTTTATCCACACCGATGACTAAAAAGCTGATCTTTTCACCAAACCTCTGGATAGCAAACGTTTTGAGTTCCTTCGTCAAAACATCGGTGTCATCTCCATGGATTGATCTCTTTCTATCCTTCCTCTTCCTCATGCATGTGCATCTAGTTTTATGCATTGTTTGCTTTACATGTTTTTGTTTGTGTGTTTTCAGTTTTGTGTTTATTTTTGCTTTTCTGATAAAAATAAAAAAAAAATTGAAAAATTGAAAAATACAAAAACAATGTGTGTTTGTGTGCATTAGTTCATGTGAACTTTTAAAATGGCCATTGAAACAGAGTTTTCTAAACTTTGTATCACCTGTAGCTTAGATGGGCATTCTTCTGCACAACTAAGCAAGTGAGTTTTGTAGCTCTTTGTTTGTGATGAGTAAGGTTAAGTGATCTCTTCTTCTTAACACTCGTATCACTCTTTTTGACGGGTTGAACTAAAAAATCCTAAGAGAAAGGCATAAATAACCATCTCACCGCTGTTACTCGCCAATCATAACATGACATCTGTATGCTTCGGCATAGCAAAAGTGCAATGTCAATGATATCTGTATGCTTCGGCATAGCAAAAGTGCAATGTCATAAGCTTAACATAATTGGGTATTTCTTTTCTTTCTCTTGTATGCCCATGCATGATATGCTTGTTAAAAGAAAATATGCAAAGAAATAAAAAGCAAAAAGATCAAAAATGCTTTAAAATATGGTTGCAAGCGTGTTTTCTAGGAGATGTGGGAGTTATAGGATGTACCTCGAAGGTGATAGTCCCCATCAAACGGTTATGATTGTGTGTGAGTTAAAGTGATTTTCTCATATCTCAAATCATCATAACATTGAGACACTTATGCAATCTTGCGATGTTTTCACACACGACACGCAATACTCTTTGCTATTCTTGATACATGTGTAGGTACAATGTGATTTGGCCATCACAAGGTTTACATGCGTTAATGTATGCTCACTAAACTGTCTTAACTTGTTTTTGAAATATAAAATTGGTTAGACTTGTTTAGTGTGTGTGTGCGTGTTTTAAGATACATGTGCGTATATTTCTTGTTGAGAGATGATTTTGAGAGCTTAATGTGTTGCTTGTATCCTTGGTTGAGTTGCATGCATGATTGCATTCATGTCTGTGTTTTTCTTCTTCTGAAAAACTGTTTTTAAAGGCATCTCGACACCTCCTCGATACCTCTCGACACATAAGCTATCTATCGAGCTTCTTAGACCTTTTCTTATCGCAGTCTCGACAGATACCTCGACACCTGCTGGATCGATCGAGAAACCTTCTGTTTGCTCGATAGCTTCTCGATAGCTTCTGGATCGATCGAGGTTCCTTCTTGTTTGTTTCATCTTCCTCGATACATGATCTCGATAGCTTCTTCTGTCGACGTGTTTTTCTTGACACATGTCCTCGACAGCTACCTCGATACCTCCAGATACCTGCATCTGTCGAGAATTATTGAAGGTGGATAAATAGGATCTTCGCGATTTTTGTCTCACTTTGCTCGATCTCTCTCGCTCGAAACACTTATTCTCTCTCCCAAAACACTTCTCTCTCCCTCCAAACCTCTCTCAAGGCTTTCTTAAGTGTTTTCTTCGTGATCTTCATCACTTGGTAAGCATCTTATCCCTCATTTTCATGCATTTCATGTTTTAAAACCCTAGGTTTTTGTGCTTTCAAAAATTTTTGGGAGTTTTCAAAATTATTGAGTTTTTCATGAAATTTTTGGGTTGGTTTTCTAGATTTGATCTTCAAAACCACATGCATTGCATCACATTAGCATTCTAATTGTATTTTCATGCATTTAGATGTGTGCCTACCTGTTGTGTGCTGTTAGGTTTGAATTGGGCTGAGCCCATGATGTTTTTATGTTGCATGTCACATGTTCATGCATTTTCATGCATACGTTCTTTCCTTTCAATATTATTCTGTCAATATTGAACTATTTGGAACTTTTCTGTGTGTCTCTTCTTTCCCCCCACTCTATGTTTTGCGTTAGTAGTGTCTATGGCACCTAAACGTAAGTCCGTTCCATCCCGGAACCCTATACGTACTGAGGGATCTTCTTCCTCAGATCCTACTCCTCCTTCTGTTCGGTTCCGTGATGAGAAAGCCCATAAGGACTTCTTGGAGAACTTTTCTAAACGAGGTGTTCATTCAGAACGCCACGTTGTCCTGACAGACTTTGCCGACACCGACCTTCTCGATGTCATACACAGTCGGGGTTGAGAGTCACTGTGTGACGTCCCGGTCACATGTCCACTCGTGTTGATACAAGAGTTTTACTCCAACATCCACGGGATCGATTCTTCAGTACCTCTTTTCTACTCTTGCGTTCGAGGTACGCGCTTTGCTGTTACCCCAGAGCTAGTCTCTGAGGTTCTTCATGTCCCTAGGGTGGATCATCCTGATTACCCTAGCTATGAGCGTTTCTGGACTATGTCCAAAGACGAGATGATCTCGGCGTTCTGTAAACGTCCTTCCTCTTGGGGAGATTATATGTACACACCATGTCGACCTTTTGCTAAAGGTCCTCGTTTCCTTAACATGGTGATGACTTTTGTGTTGCACCCACTCTCTCACTACAACTCTATCACAGAGCCTCGTGCTCGGTTTTTGTTGTCCCTCTTAGAGGATCTCTCTATAGATTTTCCTTCACACTTTATCTTTTCTATCATAGATGTCTATAGAGATACGGCCACCCGTGATAAGTTCATTTTCCCTTCAGCTATCACGAGAATTCTGAGCCGTTTTTCCATCCCATTCCCTTCGTCCGATCCTTACCATGTCATGTCTGCCATAGACGCCGCTACCGTAAAATGTAGCGAGGCACAGTTTCGATCGCGACAGTCCGACGGTGCCACTCCTTCCACCCGTCCGACCACCTCCAGATCCGCTCGAGTATCTGCTTCTTCTTGGAGCAACATCACCTTGGGAGACATCATGGCCCAGCTACAGCGCATGGATGCTCGCCTAGATACATTCTCCACGGAGCTGTATTAGGTGAACATTCGTGTTGGTCGCATCGCCAGGCGACAGGCGACCATGGGCGGCTTTGCACCAGAGGTTTCTCCTCCGCCACCTCATGCGTCGTCTGAGACTGAGGCTGATGATGATGGCGATGACGATGATGCTTCTGACGATGATGATGATAGAGATGCGAGCTCTTCGGATGAGATGTCTACTTGACACTCTACCCTTTGTCACTCGTGACAAAAAGGGGGAGTAGTTTTGTATGAGAGTAGTCATGCTTAGGGGGAGTGTTAGCATAGGACAATTTTTGTTAGAGGGAGTGTGGATTGAGGGATGTCGTGAGGTGATCATATGTATTTCTTTTTCTTTTTCTTTTCTTGTCTTTTTAGAGATACTTTGATCATGTATTGACATACATTGTATTTTTTCTCTTCTTATATATGATGATGTATGTTTTTCTTTCACCTACCTCTACATGTGTTGTTTATTTTCTGTCTTTATACACATGTTTCTTTACTTGTATACAATCTATTATTTCTGTTTCACACAAAGATGTCTTGATGTATTTTGTTTATAAGTGTTTCAGAAATACAGGTTGTCAAAGTCTTCTTGCCATAAACTCTCTTCTTGCAAAGTTTTTCAAGAGTTTGTGTTAGGATAGATTTTACTGTATATAACAAGTGAGTATGAGTTGAGTGATTTATGACTTCTCTCATATCTTCATTTGTATGTTGTGGTTTTGTCACGGATTGCCAAAGGGGGAGATTGTTAGGACATATGTAGTTCAAGTCTGTGAACATATGTCGCTATTTTATGTAATTGGCTTATCCTTAGAAAAAATGCACTTTACTTGTAATTGGGTAGATTTAGGATGTGTTAAACACTTCAAGAAACTTGGGCTCAAGATTAAGTGTTGAAGCCGTCAAAGTCTGTCCAAGAAACAAGCAAGGAAGTGCAAGTTTTTAAAGCTCGACACATACCTCGACACATGCATCTATCGAGCTTTAAGAAGCTGTTTTGCCCCGAGCCTCGACAGCTTCTCGACACCTCTCGACACCTCTATCTGTCGAGAATTAAAGAAAACAGTTTTTCAAGTCTGTTTCAAGTCCAATCCGTGAATGTGTCTTTGGGACTTCTTTTCTCCTAACCCTAGACATATAAAAGGATTGTTTTAAGGGCCGTCATGATGATGCAAGTTGCACATTCATTCAGAACTTCTTGTTCATGCAATTTGTGATCTGAAAGACAAAGTTCGTGCCCTAGTTCATCTCTGATGATTTGAAGAACTTTGCAGCCAACAACTCTCTCTCTCTCGTTGGTGTTTGAAGTCGCGTACTGGGATCCGCGCATCTGGTTAGTCATGTACTTGGGAGCCGTGCCTTGAAAATGAGAAACTGTTACTACAGAACAAGTCCAATCGGGTATTGGGGTAAGAGTTCAACTGTAGGTTGGTGAGGTACTTGGGATTCCTTTCTTGTAACTGCTTGTTGTGATAATAGTGGAGTTTCGTGAGTGGTGACCTTAAATCACCCGGTGGGGTTTTTGCCGTAAGATTTTCCTCATTCGTGAACAAATCACCGTGTTATTTACTTTCCGCTGCTTTACTTAGTTTCGGTGATTTGTTTGTGCTGCCACGTGATATTGCATGTTAATTTGATTCATTAATAACTTGGCTAAATTAATCAACTTAATTTATCACAAGGGGTCAAACGTTTGTGGCCTGTCAGAAAGGTTTAAATATTTCAAAAACATTTTTAGTATGTTGTAATATAATTTTTTTTTTCAATATTTTATGTTACTTTTCCCATAAGATCAATATTGTTGGCATCCTTTAAAGATGATACATAATATTTTTTAGAAGAAGAAAAAGAAGCAGAGACGATGCTAACACATAATATAAAATTATTAAGTTTGCGTGATTTAAATTTGTGGCAAAAAAAATATTAACGTATCTATGATAAAATTTGTTATTTAAATGATATATATTAGTTCATATATATTTAGACTTGATTCAAAAAGTTTATTCTCAATAGCCTTTTAAGTTGCCAACCGCATGGGCAAGGCTAATATGTTAGGTTTGTCATGACTAATATGTTAGGCTTGTCACAAACCGCAAGGGCAAGGCTGATGTTGCCTTTATATATAGTTTGAGAGTTAATGTCATTTTGTGAAATCTTTTTTTGAGGAGGAACGTATCTTATTTAATTAAGTAAAACTAGCTATGTCAGCCAATACAATAGGAAATAAAGGTGGTGGAACATCCTCCATCCAAACTGTAAAAACCAAAACACAAATAGCATGACGAGCTAACTTTTGAGCAACAATATTACCCTCTCTCTTTACATGAGAGTAGTGTAATTCAATAAAAAAAAAATAGCCATATTTCTAATCTCACCCAACACTGAGCCCACTATTGAAGGAACTTTGTACGTTCACGCAAGGCCTCCACTAACACTAGCGAGTTGGTCTCAAGGATGGTGTGTTGAACTCCCAGGTCAGCCGTGAACTGTAAAGCTATTTCGATGACCATCACCTCAATTTGCAGAGGGCTAAATGCCTGGGAAAGTTGCTTATACAGTGATCCTAGCACCATACCCTCATTGTTACATATGACCACCACAATCCTTGCTCCATTCTCCTTTACGAACTTGGCGCCGTCTCAATTAATTTTTACCAACCCGTGATCTAGTGGTTTTTACTTCTACACCAAGGAATGGGCTGTCTGAGGAGATGGAGGGAATTTAGGAGGTTTCTCACGTTCCCCTTCACTACTAGTTGTGCTCGTATGTCCTGCCTCCTTAGTACCTGTTGTATCAAACTTCCTTATTTCCTTGTCAATAACTGAGAGCTGTGAAAGGGATAAATCACCTTGGCATTTATTTTCGGAACATGATTGAGGGAATAAATGATCGTGGCAATTGCTTTCGAAAATTGATTGAGAGAATAACGAGTTTGGCTTCTCTTGGTTTAGCACGTTTCCTGCCTCAAACTCCCTTTCCTTATTAGTTACAAATTTTGAGTTTGTAAAGGACTTGGAATTAACGTCATCCCCTGATTTTTCGATTTCTATAATTGCTTCTCCCTCTCTATTCCGATCAGCCACCATGCCTGAAAATTTTCCTTCCTATAGCTGAACTGGTGGAGGTCTCATAGAGCGCTTGAAAATTCTCCTTCCTATTGTTTCACAAATCTTTTCTGCCACAACCTTATTCATGAATCTGTAGGGGACATTGTGTACCCTATGGTTGCCACAATGCTTGATTTTGAAACCATTTGTAGAGCGCCAGATTTGTTTGGAGGTTCGTGCAACTGCCTCCATCTTGAGGAATCTGCTTATGAGAAATTTTGCTGCTAAGATGAATTCGCTTGATCTATGGTCCTTTGGAAGAACGTAGCCAGATTTCTCTCTATCAGGCAATGAGAGATTATTCCATCTATTTGCTAACTCCTCCATTGTAGTGATGGTAAAAAGTTTGAAGTGTTTCCTTGACCCCGAACAAAAAAACCACAGGCTCGAGAGACACTTGGTATCTTAACAGTGAGGTTCGTGTAATTTATAAAAAAATTAAAGATATACCTTCAATCATGTTTGGTCAAGTAATCCTAAGAGACAGTCGATCACAAATTGACTTGACATAGAGAATTCTTTTAATCTAGACCTGAAACCTTTCGAGGGAAACCTAAGCTTTTACAAAGATATTAGGCTACCCCTTCATTTCAATGTTGTTTTTTCTTTTTATTTATTTTTTTTAATTTTTTAAAAAATTTTAATTTTTTTTTTAACTCCTTCAATTAAGAAGTTGGTTTCTAATGTGTCTTTTCACCACACATGTATATTTCTAAAATCTTAATAGGTCTTTACTCGGTAGTATTCTCTCTTTATCATCCATTAAGTAAACTAGTAAGTTGCCTATGCGATGCATGGATAATGTTGTAATAGTTTATGCAATTTTTTATGAAGAATATTGTACATATATTATAACATATTTGTCATAAAAATTTGTTAGTGCTAAGTTTATCATAAGAAGTAACAATTATAAATTGCATACACATATTCATTATAATTATTTTGTTGAAGTAATCAGGAAAAAAGAATCAACTTTACAGTAATATTGAATAATAAAAGTTGATAAAAGCATGGTAATTCATTTCATATTATTGATATTTATTTTGTGATGTAATAAAGAGCTTTATTGCAAAATATTGCTTTTTTGTTTCTTGAATTCTTTATTTTTTGAAGTATGTCGACACTTGTAAAGCATGTTGAGGGGTATGTTATCATCATCTATTTCTTCATTTTCAATGTGTGAAGTTTGGTCTATCCTTATTTGTTCAACTTGTGACCTTTTATCGTTTTCTTCTTTTGTTGCATCATTTGTGTTGATCATTGATGAAATGGCACTGAAAGATTCTTGGCTAGATCTTACAAAGTTTTTGCTAGCAGATTTGTTGTCGCTAAGATTTTGCATAGGTATTTGCATTCATATTAAATTTGAGCATGTTATTTACATCAATATAGTGTAGCAAAAGAAATAATATACCATTCTGGCTTGTGTTTTTTTTTTTCTTCCATACCTTTTGCTCATTTGAAGGTGAATCAAAAATCTTAGCAACTGTGTAATTTTCAAAACCATCCTTCAGATTGAATTCATTCAAGCAAAGTAGAAAAATGTATTTCCTTCCTAAAATTTTCTTAAGATCACGTGGGATTCCTTCTGCAATATCAATCTGCATATTAGGAATTTTAATTTATATCATAATCAGTAGTTTTACAATAAATTTAATAATTTAAATAAGTTGTACCTCAGTTTGTTTTTCAGCAAGATCTCTTGCAGATTTATTTAGGATTTTCTCAGCATCTCGACCAAATATGACAAAAGTTGTTTTGTCAGTTGAATCAAAAACTTCAATTTGAATCCTGTATCTAAAGTATTTTGCAATTTTATAGAAATTATAGTAAGATGAATATGTTTATTAAAAAAAAATTGCAAACTTTGTAGTTAATGTGTGTGCCTCTAACCTTGGGATAGGCAAATTTGTTTTTGTTTCACATTTTGCACACCAAAATGATCTTGATTGTGGTTTGACCTTCTTTCCACATAACACGCATGAAACATAATACCAACTCATTGTTGTATTAATGTTGCTTATTGTTGCAACACAATAGCAATTAACATCCTACAATGAACTTTGAAGTTAATATTTTTTTTTTTAAGTAAATGATGTATTATTATATTTTCATGTAAATGATGAGTCTGCTTTGAAATGATTAACAAAATTATTTCGTAAGATCCCATTCAATGCATTTAAGCTCTGGTATTGTCTTCATATTGTTTGAAGATAAATCCTCCTTTGAAAATTGTTTTGCATGTATTTTTGGTATTTCTTGTATAGGATCATGTTTTTTACCATTCCTATCATCGAATTTTTAAAAAGGAAAAAAGAATGTAAATGGTATTTTTTGAGATAAAAAATGCTATTTATTATATTTTTTTTGTTATTAATAATTTTAAAAATATTCACCTGTCAATTATTTCAGCAACCTTGGGAATCTCAAGATTTAGATATACTTTTGTTGCATTGGTCGATGACAAAGATAATTTGCCTACAAAAATTGTAGAATACATTATAATAAACAAAATCGTATTGAGAAAAAGGAGACAAGTTTTAATGAGAATGAGATTCTCTAAAAGTATCATTAGATTGATTTGAAAATGAATAAGTTTGAGTATAAAAAATTTATAATTAGTGATTTCATTTCTCAATGTAAAATTTATGGCCTAAGATTAGTAACCAATATACTTATTAACTCGATAGCAGTACTAAGTACATTAAAATTGATATTTGGAAACATTATTTAGTTATACTTACCTCCAAATGATTTGACAATAGTCAAAGTTGCAATTTAGACAAAAGGTCTTGGATATCAAACTCAAAAAGTCTCCAATACTTGAATAAGTATTTGATGGACTTGGAACAGTTGCACCATTCAACATTAATGTGAGCCTGGTATTTAACTAACATGTCAATGTTGTATGGCACCATAAATCTGTTATCAAGCATAATACCATTCGTCTCAACTGTCATCGCATCATCTCTTCTCCTATAAATTGCATAACCATCTTCATCTATCACAATGTCACTATAAAACTTTTTTGGAAAATGTTTCCTAAATTTATTGTCAACCATGCATGGAGATTTTGGATTGGCAAAACCACAAGGTCAATGAATCATGTACTGTGAAATGACTTCATAATCCCTTGGATTAGTAATCTTATCTGGTATTTCAATAGAAATTATCTTGTCTATATTCGCAGGCACAGGCATGGCGTGTTTGTCATCTGGGTATAGGTACAAAAGAATGTGAGCATGGAGGAGGCCTTTTTTTGTCATTCAACTGTGTAGTTAACTGTATTCACACAAAAAAAATGTTACAATAATTAAATAGATTAAACCATTAAGAACAACAATCAAACAGTAATGGGTTGTATTTTATACCTGCAATTACTTTTCCAAAATGCTTGCCATGTTTTAGATCACATAGTAGTTGATCCAATTTGATCTTAAAAACTCTTGCAATGATATCTGGTCTATCTTCAGGCCATTAAGCTTGAATTAAGGAAAGGAAACATTCAATTTCAGGCCATTTAGGGTTGCATGTGAAAGTTATAAATAATTCCGAGTACCCAGACCATCTACAAATTGACATAGCATCTTGGTAATTTTGAATCATATATCTAGGGCTTCCAGTAAAGCTTAAAGGAAGAACAACTCTTTTCCCAATAGATGAAGGAGTAGTGTCTCCTCTAAATACAACATCCTTTATTCCAAAGTACACCTCTGATCTCAGTTGAAGTTGATGGTTCTTGACCTAAATTAGTCGGTACTCCTCAACACATGTGTAATCATCTACAAAAAATAGTTGTCACAACCTACAACCAAGAATCAATGTTTCACCTTCATTCTCACGCTGTTGTAATTGATATGCATAATACTCTTGCATAGTGACATATTCTTCTGTCAAAGGTGCACCACCACCAAGACCTTTTTTAAGTATTTCATTTCGAAATTCATCCTCACCATACAGAAATAACAATAAATATTGCATGGGTGTAGTTCATTTATTCATTGTAACAATCCACATCTTTTCTCAACAATAATATCACGATGGATATTTTCATCGCTCAAATCACCTACAATTATAGTAGCAACTTTTGAGCAAGTAGGCATGTTTTGTTCCCTACCATCACTTGATCGCAATCCAATTAATCGCCAGCATACATTGTGCATATCAGAGTCCTTGAACCTATCCCTTGCCAAACGGAATGTCTTAACCAAGACGTTGTTCTCATCAAGCATGTTCAATAATATTTGAACTACAGCAATGTCAAGGTCATATTGTGACTCCTATCCAAGCAAAGCACTTAGTCTGTAATGAATCTCTTTTTTTGTGTCATGTATATACAACTATGCAAAAGATGGGTTTTTTTTCCAACAACTAGAAGTAACGACCAAATTCTGTGGTGGTTTTGCCCATTCAATCGAAAGATGTAAGGGCCTCGTCCTTCATTAGCATGGACATCAACATTTTCTCCCATAGAAGTATTTGCAAACATGGAGTTTAACCTCCTTATATTAGCCTTGTAATGTTCTAAATGTTGTAGGAGTTCTTGAAGCTCAGAAGGTGGTGATTTCAACGAAGGTAGCTTCACCCTACCCTTTCGACCACATATTGAGAATTTAGGATTCTTTGTGTTTTTGGATTTACGATTCCTCTCTTCATACCATAATATTGCATCACAATATTCACACACACAGCTTGGTGGGCCAAAGTTCCATAGCTCTGTAAATTTTCCTAAATGATAGGGAAAAATGAAGCATAATTAGATGAAATTATGTAATGGAAATATAGAAAATACAAAAGCATATGTAAAAGATTGATATTATTTTCAATTCATTGACAACCTAGTTTAGCAATAGTTTTATTTGAAACATAGGCGCTGAAGCCAACCAAAGGGAAAAATAGTCCCAAGTAATGTTGTAAAAAATGGATTTTAAAGCAAATTTTGAAGAGAAACAGAAATAAGGTAGATTGAAAATATATGAAGGATTTTTATCAAAGTAACTTTTAGAAAATATGTGTATACACAATTAATAAAGTATTTAATATACATGGAGACACAATTTTGAACCTATTGTTGGTATATTGTCATTGATGCTATCTTGAAATACTATTTTAATTATTTAATTGTTATTTTTAATATTTAAAATTACAAATAACAGTACTTTAATGTGATTTTGCATGCATGAAAATGAGAAAAATGAAAAATAACGGCGAATATAAAATTCCAAAATAGTAGTTTTTGCACTTACTTTGTGTGTTGTTTGACCTTTTACTCAGGTCTATGTCAATGGATTTTCTATATCACATTCCCAAACTTGAAATATAAAAGATGATATATTCAACTTATTAATATACAATACTAATCCTAACACTTCAAGAGAATTAAGGAAACATGAGGATTGATAGCTATAAAAACTTCTGTCTAACTGCATATGGAAGTTAAGTAGACTCAGTCTATAATTGGTAGCTTAGACAAATTCCACAAATCAAATGAACAGGCTATACTTCAGAGCTTCTGAAGGTGGTTTTCCATGTTACAATATCTTTATGGATATAATATTCATACAGAGTTAAGCAAGGTTTGATTTTGAATTTTCTGAATATCCAAAATTTTAAATTCTTCATCACTTATAGTTAAAAGTGTTAAGGACAATCCAAGGCATGAACAATAGACTGAAAAAATTGATGGTTGTAGAAGCTATTTAAAAATTACACTTTTCTACGATTGGGATAACTCCATCACTATTTAATATAAAATGAGTTTCGTTGCTAAAAAAAAAAATACATATATAAAATGTGTTTGAGTCCTTTATCATTTAAATTAAAATAGCAAGCAACAACAATCAACATTGTCAAGGGAAATCATGGCATGAATAATAGATGACAACATGAGCTGGTTCTATAAAAGGCAGTAGGCCTTTGTGGTAAAACCTATAACCTTTATAAGCCTAATATTCATAGTTAGCAATATGCAGAGCAAGAACAACCAATTCCCAGAGTTAATACTACATAGTCATATATAACTACACACCCTAACTACCCCCCCCTAAAAAAACTAATGTAAAGTTGTGATTTACAACTATTTTGTGTTGGCTTTAATTTGCTCAATCTTTTATACCCTGTATTTTATGTGGGATTTTATTGTAAGGGTTGTGTGATAGAGAGAGAGAGAGAGAGAGAAAGTGTGTGTGAAGACTCAAGCATTTAAAGACAAAAGAATTCTTGCGAGTATCTCGTGACTAAGCATCCCGCGAAGTGATGCATGTACTTTGCACATGACTGGAATGCGAAGAGTCATGACAGATGGTGACAGTTGGTTTTCGCGAGTGTTTTGCGGGTAAGGCCTTCCTGCGAGATACCCGCGAAACAGTCTGTTTTACTATTTTGTCCTATCTGCTCCACTATATCCTCATACACACTATATATACTATCATTACCCACATATTGAGTAGAAAGCTTTTCAAAAGAGAAAACCCTAGTCTCAACACTTGAGAGTGTGAGATTGTCATACTTACAATTCTACACACCATCCATTGTGGTTTTCCTCTACTCCTACCTCTCCATTTCTAAATCCTTGAAAGTTTGATAGCCCAAACACTTACCACACCCATACTGAGTGTCCAGTGAGTTTTTTGGTGCTACTGGAAAGCATTGGAAGAAGCTAAGTTTTGGCAGATGCAATCAGGCGCATTGCAGGATTCGAAAAGCTAGACAAGACATGGTTCCGAAAAGCCTTGTTGGAGTAGGAGCTTGGAGGGCTTAGGTGCATTCGGTAGACTAGGCTTGGAGGGTCTTTTGCTATTCGTGTATCCTAACTTATTGTCTAGTGGATCGATTTACCGCTTGGAGGGCAGCGGAGAGGTTTTTCGCCGAGTTCTTCGGTTTCCTCTTTGATAACACATCGAAGTGTTATCTTGTGTTTGCATCACTCTTCCCTACTCTTTTAGCTTTAATTTTACTATTGTGCTTTAATGAATATGACTTAGAGTAGTTGTTTTGTTTGTTCGCTCGCATTTACTCTATTCTGCACTTAGTTCAAGTTAGAGTAAAATTAACCAAGTCGTAATTTTTTTTTTTTTTTGGGTTTAAACAGCTCTTGTGTTTTTAACACAAATTCGAGCTTTCAATTGGTATCAGAGCAGGTGCGCTTGTTGTGGTTTCATTACCTAAGTGCGATCCAAGACCCTTTTTGTGATGGATAGGTCACAATCTTTCAATATTCCACCATTCTTTGATGGAAGCAACTATGCTTTTTGGAAAGTTCTTATGAGGGCATTTCTTTGTTTTATAGATGAGTTCATATGGGATTCCATTGAGAATGAGTATGTTAGATCCATAACAGCCAAGTTTGAATGGGATGAGGCAGCTCTTGTGTTGGCAAATGCCAATAGCAAAGCAATTAACGCTATATTTTGTGATGTGTCTACTGATGAATTTCACAGGATATCGCATGTGAAGATCACTAAGGAAGCTTGGACGATTCTTGAGACTACCTACGAAGGTTCCAAGAAGGTCAAGGACACAAAACTTTAAATGCTTACCACTCGATTTGAAGAGCTTAAGATGAGTGACGATGAGTCATTTATTTGATTCATTCTATGGGAAGCTCAACAAAATCATGATTGCCAAGTTCAATCTCGGTGAAAAGATTGAGGATGCTAAGGTGGTGAGAAAGATCTTGAGGTCCTTACTGAAGAGCTATCTTGCAAAGGTTACTGCTATAGAAGAAAGCAAAGATTTGGATGAGATTAAGATTCAAGAGTTAATTGGATCTCTCCAAACATATGAACTCAGACTGCCTTCTCACAAGCCAAGCAAATCGCTTGCACTCAAAACCATCAATGATAGGATGGACTACTCTTCCGAAGAAGATGATGTGGAGAAAGAAGTAGCATTCCTTGCAAAGAACTTCCAAAAATTTCTGAAGATGAAGAATAGTAAGAAGTCCTTTAGCAAAGGAAAGTTCTCATCATCCAAAGGTGGTAGAAAGGAGTTCAAAAAGAAAGATGGGAAGGACTCTCAATCCTCCCAAGGAGTTGTGTGCTTTGAATGCAACGGCCATGGACACATCAAGAAAGAATGTCCCAACTACTTGAGAGGGAAGGGTAAGGGGTTTGCCACTACTCTTAGCGACTCCAAAAGCTCAAATTCAAACTCGAAAGAAGAGTGTGACAGTGATGGGAACTATAGGGCTTTCATGACAATTACCTTCACTGAATCTAAAGATGATTTGAGCAATTTGGTGAATGAACTTGGTGAGCATTCTGAGGGTAAGGAAGTTGAAGAATAGGAAAATGAAGATGTATGCCAAAATAAAGGAGTGAGCAATCTTCAAGAAGCATATGATTCTTTGCTAGAAGATTGTGGAAAATATGCCAAGGTTGTGAATCATGCTATGAGAAAGATGAAAAAGATTAAACAAAAGCATAAGTGTACTCTTGTGCAACTTAAAGAGGCAAAATGTGAAGTAGAAGGACTCAAGGGAGAGCTAGTTGAAGCTTACTCTAAGATCAAGTTTCTAAAGCTTGAAATAATCCAAGCCAATGTCAAGGTTGAGCATATCTCCACCAAGAAACTTGACAGTGTGTTGTCTTTACAAAAATCTTCACATGACAAGATCGATTTGGGTTATACTAGAGAAGGAAGATCCAGCAGTGAACTAAAGAAGGAAGTAAGGCTCGTATCAACCAAGAGTGTTGAGAAACTTAAAGAAGTGATGCTTAAGACTTAGACCCCTGTTGCTGAGAAAAGAACCATTGGTGTTAGACCAAAAGATAAAGGGAAGTCATTACCCAAAAATTAGAGGGGGCCTCAAGTGAAGCATGTGTGTCATCATTGTGGCGTTCAAGGGCACACAAGACCCAACTGTTTCAAGCTTCATACACTCAAGAAAGCTGATTCCATGCGTGGCCAAGAAAATTCAAAGAAGAAACCGAAAGGAACTCAGTCTAAGGGAGAAAATGAAGGACATCTCATTGGAGACATCATGGAAATGTTGAAGAACATCTCTCTATGCCTTACGAGCTTCACTCCGAGGTTGGAAAGCTATATTAGTCGTGCACCTCCATCCAAGGCTCTCACCCAAAACACTCGAAAAGTTTGGGTGAAGAAGGGTACCCATGCATAATTATTTCCTATGACCATGTTTTAATTCTTTCAATATTTAGGGTCATAGGTTCATGCATCATGTCATGCAAAATCTTCTTGTGTCATTTCTTTCGATTCATAGCATGTTTCTTTTGCTAGCTATTTTTATTTTTGTTTTTGTTGATCTTACTTTTCATGTTATGTTTTTGAGTGTGTTGAAAAATTCAAAAACTCATAAAAATTGAAAAATCTTCAAAAAGTTTGATCGCTTGTATTGTGTATATCACATGTGAGTTTGGCCTAGTACTTTCGTACTAATGGCGTAGTGTATTTACGAGCCTAGCTTGCTTTGTATGCACATCTATCTTTGTGGGACAAATCTTGAAATCAATGTGTGATTGTTGTAAATTGATCTTTAAGCTTGTCATGAATGATTAGTCAATAGTCTTGTTGGTCTTGATACATGCATAGACTTGTGCCTATATCTTTTCCCACGTTTTTATGTTTTTGCTTAAAGAGCTCATTAATTGTCAAATCTTGAAAAGAGATATTGAGCTGCAAAAGTCGTTGCACATACTAGTATTTGACTAGTAAAAAGGAAAAGCGACTTGTATTGAAATGTATGGTGCCTCAAAAAGCCAAAGGCTTACTCATAAAGTTGAAATATCAAAAGTTCAGGCATCGATCTCAAAATGAGATATACTTTGTTCAAAATGATCATATGTTATGTTTTGTAATGGTGCCAAATGAAAACCTTCAAAGTTATGTAATCATTCTTGTAGGAGATCATATATGTTCATTTCTATAATTGAGATAGTCCACTTGACTTAGTACTAGTTGTGTATAACTTGATTAAATTGATCATTGAAGCTTCACTTTAGACTAAGGACTATTCCACATTTGATACTCACACACAATACACAAGACTTTGTTCAATGAATGCTTATTTCATTTGTGTGATTGTACATAATCAAATGTGATGTGTATACTCAATTTCTTGTCAATTAAATCCAAAAAGATTTTTGAGTATTTTGTATGTTTTTGAAAGTATTTTTTTTAATACTTTCGTGTTTTAAGTTTTTGTTCAAAATGCATTTTTGTGTTTTTCTTCAAAAATTGGTTCAGAGGCATTTTTGCAAGCAGCTCGCGACTTAGAGCTTCCTGCGAAAAGTGTTTAAGGGAAATTAAAAAGTCACATTTTCATCCAGAGAAGTCTCGCTGTTGCCTCGCGAGTATTTCGTGACTAAACTCTACTTACGAAATGTTTTTTAGGCAAAAACTGAAAATTTTCAAATTCATATAGAGACTTTTTCGATTGTCTCGCTATTGTGTCACTACTAAAAGCTTCTCGCGAAAGCTTCTATGTGTCTCGTGACTAATTTTGCGACTGTCTAACCTGCAAAAAATGCGTATTTTCAGTTTTATAGGACTGATGTGACTAAGTTTTTGAAACACTCTCTATTTCCCTCTCACCTTGCCTCTCTCAAACCCCTCTCAACCCAAATCTTATTTTCTATCAAAACCCCATCATTTTCAAGTTTGTTTTCTGCAAAATCTTTTCAAAGGTATGTTTCTTAACATTCTTTTAGTTTTCACTCTAGATTATGCAAAATTTGTTTTAGGGTTCTTGAATTGGGAATTTTTGAAAAAGGGGTTGGGAACTATGATTTTTGGGAAATTTTTTTTTCAAAATTTTGATTGGGATGAGTCCCATTTGGTTTGTATGTATTTGTGTTGGCCCCTTGTGGCTTTTACACTTGTATTTAGGTAGATTTCTTTGTTCTCATGCATTGTTCATTCATGTAGAATTGTGTTGCATGCTAAGTGTTTGACAAAATGGTCAAGTGACATTTTTGTGTTGTTTTGGACATAAATGAGTTCCAATGTTTGGGTTTACTATTGATTGAACATGTTTAACATGTTTTGGTCAATGGGTGTGTGTTTTACACACTTTTTCCCATTTTGTGCCATGCCAATGTCATTCCATGCATCACCTAGGCACACACTATGCATCACCTGCTGCACACACAAGCATCAGCACATGCACACACATGCATTAGCAAATGAACACACATGCACAATCATTTTTTTCATGCATTTTGTTTGTGTTTACATGTTTCAATGCTTATAACATGCTGTTTTGAGTTTGTTATACTCTATTTCAAGCTATTTTACTTCTATTTTGGACTAACTTGAATCTAATTAAGTTTTATGGTCTATTTTGTGTTTTTGTTTTTCTTTTTGTGCTTTATATCTATGTGCAGATGTCACCCTTCAAGAAATCAGCTGTCAAAGAGGGAAGTAGCAAAGGAAAAGATCCAGTGATAGATCTTGACAATTTTACCCTGAAGCCAAAGAGGACAAAATCTTCAATAAGGCTTTATGATGTTGACAAGTTCAGGTCATATGCCGCATCTCAAAATTATGAGAAATATTTCAAAGATGCCCCCCTGTTGGTTGAGAGAGTAGTTGACCAAGCCTCTCTCCTCGATACTAGCATTCCAAAATGGTTTGCTACCAAGGATTGGAATTTCCTACTGTCAAGTTTTGTTGAACTGTACGAGAATATGGTGAAGGAATTCTATGCAAACGCCATTGTTGAGGGAGATGAGCTGAAATGTTGGGTTAGAGGAAAGAATTTCATAATAACACCCACTTATCTTGCTAACATTCTACATATCAACCGGCCTATGTTTCCGAAGCCCCCGGTGTACGATGAGTTAAATCCCGAGCAAGATTTTCTTTGGGAAACTCTAGGAAAGGACTTGAAATTATCCTTCTATGGCAAAGCAGTAAGTGTTGCATCATTATCACCTGAATTGAGGCTTCTCACATCAATCATGTTCCACAACCTCTATCCTCTCTCAAGTACCGATTACATGAATCTCGGTCGGGCTTTATTTCTCCATGACCTTGTCCATAATGAAGAGAATGACATTTGCTCACATATCTTCCACATCCTTTGCAAAACTGCTGAGAGGACTACCTCAAGGAATTGCCTTCCCTTCAGTTGCCTTATCTCAAAAATTCTAAAGCTAAAAGGTGTTCACCTATTGGAAGAAGAGAGACCATACCCACGACCTAATCCAATCAGCACGCGTTCTCTCAGTGCCAGCATTAGTCACACCCAGAAGGCAACCAAGCAAGAGAGTCATGCTCCTCATGCTAGTTCAAGCTCTAACTCTCATGCTCTTGATGAGAAGTTAGACATCATTATGTCATCCATGCAAAACATCAACACCAAGCTATCCAGACTTGCATCTATCATGCACTCTCATCATATTCGCTTCGACACAAAGTTCACTTCTCTCCAAACTCAATTGGATCAAATTCAAAGGAAACTAGAGGAAGATAAAGACTAGCTCCTTTGGCAATTCTGGTCAAAAAGGGGGAGAAAATTTTGAGGAGGAGTAGCATATTTTGAGGGGGAGCATAGAGCGTAGCGGAGCATAGTGTAGCACATGCACTTTTTAGACTTTTTGGTTAACTTTTTGTGGTTTAGTTGTTTACTTGCTTATGCCATAGTCTAGAACTCTTTCATTTACATTGCTTTCTTTTAAAGCTTTAAGTACTTTGTTTTAAATTCAGTTTAAAATTTAGTACTTTGTGTTTAACTCATTGCTTTGTAGCATTTTTTTTGTACTTATAGTTTATCTTAAGTACTACACTCTTGTGCCCTTGTTGGATTATGTATCCTTAATGCAAATACTTTGGTATTTTGCATTGATTGAGAGTTTTGAACATGCAATTGATTTTTACTTTGTACTTAATTGCATTATGTATCCAGATAATCGTTTATTAGTTAAATGATCATTGTAGTCATTCCATAATGACTGTTCTTGTATGATTAAGTTATGCTTCATTGCTTATATCTTGTTGGTTATCTTGATCGCACTATACTTGCTCATATACGTACCTTGTATTTAACTTGTCATGGGCTTAATGAAAGTTTTGTTTGTGTATGAGTGTTTCAGGATATAGGTGTATTCGTACAAGTGCTTCACAACTTCTAGATTAGGTGTAAGTGAGTTTTGCCACTGTTCCCAAACTCACGTTTAAGTCTAGAGCCTGTTATAGGGTGTTTTGTCACGGAATAGCCAAAGGGGGAGATTGTAAAGTTGTGATTTATAACTATTTTGTGTTGGCTTTAAGTATGTGCCAAATTTGATTTTAATTTTGTTCAATCTTTTATACCCTGTATTTTATGTGGAATTTTATTGTAAGGGGGTGTGATAGAGAGAGAGAGAGAGTGAAGACTCAAGCATTTAAAGACAGAAGAATTATTGCGCGTATCTCGCGACTAAGCATCCCTTGAAGTGATGCATGTGCCTTGCACATGACTGGAATGCGAAGAGTCATGACAGGAATGTGAAGAGTCATGGCAGATAGTGATAGCTGGTTTTTGCGAGTGTCTTGTGGGTAAGGCCTTTCCGCGAGATACCCGCAAAACAGTTTGTTTTGCTATTTTGTCGTATTTGCTCCACTACATCCTTATACATACTATATATACTATCATTACCCACATATTGAGTAGAAAGCTTTTCAGAAGAGAAAACCCTAGCCTCAACTCTTGAGAGTGTGAGACTGTCATACTTACAATTCTACACACCATCCATTGTGGTTTTCCTCTACTCCTACCTCTCCATTTCTAAATCCCCGAAAGGTTGATAGCCCAAACACTTACCACACCCATACTGAGTGTCCAGTGAGTTTTTTGGTGCTATTGGGAAGCATTGGAAGAAGTTAAGCTTTGGCGGATGCAATCAGTCACATTGCAGGATCTGGAAAGCTAAACAAGACATGGTTCCAAGAAGCCTTGTTGGAGTAGGAGTTTGAAGGGCTTAGGTGCATTGGGTAGACTAGGCTTGGAGGATCTTTTGCTATTCGTGTATTCCAACTTATTGTCTAGTGGATTGATTTACCACTTGGAGGGCGGCAGAGAGGTTTTCGCCAAGTTCTTCGGTTTCGTCTTCGATAACACATCGGGGTGTTATTTTGTGTTTGCATCTCTCTTCCCTACTCTTTTAGCTTTAATTTTACTGTTGTGCTTTAATGAATATGGCTTAGAGTATTTGTTTTGTTTGTTCGCTTGCATTTACTTTATTCCACACTTAGTTTAAGTTAGAGTAAAATCAACCGAGCTTTAAATTTTTTTTTTTTTGGAGTCTAAACAGCTCTTGTGTTTTTAACACAAATTCGAGCTTTCAACCAAGTTAAGTGTGATGCTTCTATTATGTATAGGTGTTGAAGGTGAGGTTAAGTAGTGTCTTCAAATGCGAATTTCAGTAGTCATATCACAATTATTAATAAATACTAGTAGCAGACCCGAGCGTTGCACATGATAATTTCTTTTATGGTGATTAGATGTTTTGGTCATGGAATTTATTTTGTACTATTAGAGATTAGTATTTGAAATAGAAAGATGAAATTTTATTGTTGAATTAATTTTTTGGAACATAATTTCTACCATAGTCGGTTTGCTAATTTGTACATTTCCAAGTCAATTGAGCACATTTTGTATATTACATGTAATTCTTCGTTTCCAAAAGGGTAAGGGTAGTCATGATCCCAATGACCCACTCCATTTTTCTTGTGTGCTTCATTTTTTGAGATGCAAAATGTGTTTAATCCAAAAGTTGTATGTCGAAGGATTTGTCGATAGTTTTGCAGCAATTGTTTCCCATCTTATTGGTTTAGAATTGATAGTAGCTAAATTCCTTCCTCATTTGATTCACATAAGAGTGCAAGTGTGAGTCCATGTTTTGCATTTTTGTCCCCTTCTTTGTTGGCTTGAAGAAGGATTTCTTTTCTTTCTTTAGTTTTACCTTGCACAAAATATTTGTGAGCTCTGACCCAAAATAGTGCTTGTTTGTTTCCAGCTCTAAAGCATCGATGAATGAGCTTTTCTTTAAACATACTTTTCATGCCTACAATTTGGTTCAAGTTCAATTTATTTTGTATCCCCATATTTAAAAAGTTAAATTTCATTCTAGAAAATTATGACTTCTAAAATTTGTATATGTAATACTAGAAATTTAGGGGAAAAAAAAAAAACAAAAATACCAACTAAGTTAAATTACAGTCTGAAAAAGAGTATGCTCATACCATTATGACAAAGCAACTACTTCCCAATTAGAAGAAATGTGAAACTTCATTTAGGCAAATCATGAAGTACTTAAGAAAGTATTACCCTGCCACCTGTGAGTTGATTTTCTATTCTTTAAGTCAGAGTAGATAAGGGGAGAAGTTAATTCATTTTCTTGACTGTTTGAATAAGGAGAATAGCAAGCAACAAAAGTTCACTTACAACCGTTGGATATCTATTGATGAGCAAGTATTGAATTTTGGCAGAAGTAACTAAAAGAGAGGCATCCAAACGAACAGAGATAGGGAAAAGAAATCTCTACAGAATAGGACAAAAGACACTAACATATGTAACCTATCCTAATAATCTATATATGCTAAATAGCACAACCTATAACGTTCCTATAACAATATCTATACAGCAGGGACCCAAAAAATGTATTATTAAATACATGTAAATAGCTGTAAATTGATTAATGTCCACATCAGTAACTTAAGACAAAGTTATTAATTTTGGTGATTGTCAATTTGTTTTTTAGATTTATATCTTGTCCCATGATATGGTGTAATAACATAAACACGTGGCTACTTGAAGACAGACCTTGAAGTAGTGTGTGAGAGATGTTCGTTAGTGTAGGAGTCGTTTGAATTGTTCAATCTTCATCCTCTTCAACCTTTGCCTTTTTACAATGAAAGATATACTTGCCACCATTTTCTAATAGATTCATATAATTATGTTTAAGTAGGATGACGTAATATAGATTTTTTAAACTAATTTTAGTTGATAACAATAAAATATTTGTATGACTTTAATTGTAAGAATATTAGAATACTATGGAGAATAGAGGATAGGTTCATTATATTCAAAAAAAAAATGGGAATTTCTCATAAATAATTGAAGTAATTGGGCGCGAGAGCCAAATGATTTGAAAGCTTCATGTTTGGTTCGGGAAGGGATCGTGGAAGTTTTGAAATAAATGGAAAGATAATCTACTTTCATTAAGTGATTTATTAGATAATCGAAAACAGAGGATCTTGAAGACTATTTGCAATAAAAATTTGTAAATTATGTTTAAAGATAAAATAAAATATTGTTTTTGGCTATTAAGTTACAACACTATTGTGCAACATAAAGAGGTACTTTTATTTTTCTAACAACATTCAATGATAAAATTTGATATTAAAAATTACTAATGAATCAATTATTGAAAGCTAAATATATGTGTGGTAATGGGTAAGATTTTGGCACAGTAGTTGGTGGTAGTATATTTAGGTTCCTCAATCAAATGAAATCCACCTAAATGAATTAGATTTATTTATTTTTAAATACAACGTTGTTTGTATTTCAACACATTTTTTATAAATAAAAAATTAAAATATGAGAGAAAAAAAGATATATATTTTAATAGATTTGGAGGATGTGGTTTAATTTATATGTTAAATTAAAAGATGATGTTTTGATTGTCAAATAATGAAGTTTGTAATTAAACTTAAATGAGTATATTTAATGAAATAGAAGTAGCTATAGTTGCAGGCTGGTACTGATTTTATCAGTGCTAATGCTTAATTGGATAACAATTTGATTTTCCAAAAAGCTTTTATTATTAATGAAGGAAAGTATTTGATTTGGTTTTTTTGACACAATATGAAGAAATAATACAACTTTGAAATAAGTTCATATAGGCAGGGAAATATAAAATCCCAATATCATTTGCATCTTTGGAGCTTCTTCTTTTTGATGACTTTTGTTTTGTAGCTTTTCGATGATTGATCAGATCTTGAAGGAACATGTTATCGTCATTTGGTTCCACATCTTCAACATTAAAGGCAAAACTCATTGATGGGATGGCATCATCATTGTCTTCTTGTTTTGATCCACTTGCATCATTATTTGAGTTTGTTAATGGTTTTCTATCAAGAACTTGAAATGTGTTTTTGTCTAAAGTTTGATCTGCTTTTTTCTTGATTTCATAAGTCTCCAACGAAGTATGTTTATTAAATTATATTGTAGATATTATTTTTGAATGAATTTGCAAATAAATAAAGCAGTAGAAAGCTTACTGTTGTGGTATCAGCATTATTTGTGGGTGGATCACTTGGATCATTATATGTGTGTGGGGATAGTTTTGTATCAATAAATTCAAATGTTTTGTTGTCAGAAGTATGTTCTGGACTTTTCTTGATTTCATCCTTTGCAGTGGTTCCTAAGACACAGTCTGTGGATTAAAACACAATGTTTGATTTTGCAAATAACGGTAAGTTTGCCATTAAAAATATATCATTCTCACATGAAATAGATCTATAAAATTAATTAAAAATATTTTTTCATAAATTAATTACATACTTTCAACTTCCGATATTACATGGGAAAGACATATTGAAAATATGTGGAAGACATATTGCTCAAAAAAGAACTAAAGACATAATTTATATAATGTTTGAACTAAAGAACTAATTTGCTCTACTTTCTATTTTTTTTTTTTTAATAACTAATTTGAACTAAAGAACAAATTTTTTTGAAGTATTTAATTAACTAATTAACTAAATAAGAGCAAAACATTTTACAATACATCTTTCAAGTTAATTACATATTTAATGGTTAGTTGAAACTTGCAAGTAAGAACCACCCAGATTAATAGGATGCATAAAATGTTTACTATAATGTTTTGCTCTTCTTGAAAGATGTATTTTAATGGGATGCATCAACTTTCCAAACGTATTTCAAGTTAATTACATATTTAATGGGAAGTTGAAACTGATACATCTTAGGTGGGGAGAGAGATTTAGGCCCTATAAATCTCAACTAAAAAACACAATCTTAGCACAAAATAAAACACTCGCACAGTGACTTAAAATTGAAAACATGAATATCAAACCATGTCTAAACCAAAGACCATGATAAACACAATTATGCAGAAAAATTACTGCAAAAATTGAAACACTAGGAAAACAATTTGCTTTGTTTCTAAAACCCAATCCATGTTATACAATCATGATATTGAAGTATGCTTTGCTATCAATTGTTGAAAAATAGTAGAAGCAAGTAGAATTAAAAAACCAGCAATCAACAAACTCAAAATGAACAGACCCAAAAGATGTAGAGATCTAATTAAAAAACCCAACAATCAAAAATTCAATACCCTAAAAAAGATGTAATAAATAATCAGCCACACCATAGCAGCCTTATAAATCTCGATTAAAAAACACAATCTTAGTACAAAATAAAAAGGCAAAACTATACTATTAGTTCCTAAAGAATTGGTCTCTTAAGTTTCAAATGAGAGATATTGAACCTTTAAGTTGTTAAAATGAGCTGTATTAGTCCTTTTATTAACTACCATTAGTAGTATTGCTTACGTGGCTAATAGAATAGTGATTTGGCAATTTTTTAAATGTTGTGGCATATTTTAATGAAAAATTTATAAAATATTTTACACGTCAAAACCCTTAATCCCAAAATACTTGACCTGGCCATTCTCCCATTTGATACTAAAAGTCTAAAACACATGAGAAAGCAAGGTTGCCTGGAGGGGAGATCATTGGTTTTCCATGGCTGTCTTGAGTGTCGCACCAATCCACCATATGTCACCATCCGCAATGACGTTGCAATCAATCCATGGGTTTAAAATTGTGGACAAAACTAGATGGATATTGAGATTCAATCATTCAATCATGGCAAACATATATTGTATATCATGGAGCGATGAGTGGATTGCAATGGTTGTTTGCATTCGTTTTGGGATATATTGATACGCATCGTAGTTGGGGTATGTGTGGGTTTTTTTTGGATCTAAAATAAAACAAATGTGAAGCGTAGAAATCGTTGATTGATCCTTATATATTGTAGTGGTTTAATGATTGAGTATATCTCATATGTGAACCATTGCATTACTATTTGTCAACCGTTTTGAGTTTGTTTGGAAATTTAGACCCCGATTGATAGAATTAATAAGTTTTTAACCCAAGTTATTAATTAGGTTTATTATGAATAAAACTTGTTAAAATAAACAAACATCAATATCATGTCAAAATCATATGCAGTGGAAAAGTAAATAAGACAAGATATGATGATCTAGGAAAACCAATGAAACCAACTAGTTTCACAGTAAAAAACATAAGGGGAAACCTTCCTAAAAAGCAATTCACTATAATAAAGAGAAGTTTCAGATCTAGTACAAAACATTTGTCCCTAGACTCTACAATCCCCGTAGATGAACTTACAGCAGAAACCTTCTACCGCTTCAGAACGTTTGAACTCTTCAATACATGAACGCCACCCTTTAATGCACGAATCCTAGTACGTGACTCACTCCTTTGTACGAATCCTAGTACGTGACTCACTTACCAACTTGAGAAAGGAGAATGTTGGCTGCAAAGTTCTTCACTTCATCAACAATGAAGATCAAGAAGCACTTGGTTACAAAACCCTAAGGCGCAAAGATGCAGTAGCTTCTTTCAGAGAGAATAAGGCTTCAGTCACCTTTTGCATGTGTTCTCTTTGTATTCTCTTACATGACGGCCTCTAAAATAAGCCTTATATATGTTTAGGGTTGTGAGAAAAGAAACCCTACACAAATACAAAAACATGGGCCAAAAATCAGATCTGAAAATTTTGATTTTCGTAACCTCGATAGATACCTCGATAGATAGTAGGTGTCGAGCCTCATTAAACCTGGATAGATAGCTATCTGTCAAGCAACTGTCCGCAGGTGTCCAGCTATCTGTCCAACTTTAGTGAACACTTTTTCTTCACTTGTTTCTTGGTTCAATCTTCATGGCTTTAATACTAGACTTGAACAACATGTTCTTTGAAGTATTAAACACATCCTAGATCTACCCAAATACAAGTAAAGTGCGTTTTGTCAAAGGATTAGCCAACTACATAAAATATGACCTTAACAGAGTTTAAAACTAAATGATTGATTAAATTATGGGTCATTAGTAGAGGGTCTTGCACAATATAAAAGAAGGTTATTATTGGAATACAATTCTAGATCAATGGATTATAGATGGTGCCATTCCGGTGGATCAGTGCAACTCTTAAGACAACCATGGAAACCAACAATAGTCTCACAGGCAACTTTTCTCTCTTGTGCATTTTAAAATTTGACAGGAAATGTCAGATGACTCAGATCAAGTATTTTGATATTGGTTTTTGAAATTTATTCATTCAAAAATTCCATGTCATTAAACAGAATATGATAGGTCATTATTCCATTAGCCACATAAGTAATACCATTAACTTTAGTTAATAAATGACTAAGACTGCTCATTTTTAAAACTAAAGGGACTAATAGTGCTCACTTATAACTTAAGGGACTAATTGCGCTCACAAAGTAAACTTCAAGGGCCAATAGTGTAGTTTCGCCAAATAAAAACACTTGCACAATGACTTAAAATTAAACCCATGAATATCAAACCAAGTCTAAACCAAAGAATAAACACAATTATGCAGAAAAATAACTGCAAAAAATTGAAATACTAAGAAAACAATTTGCTTTGATTCTAAAACCCAATCCATGTTGTATAATCATAATATTGAAGTAGACAGTGGAAGCAAACACCACAGCACTATGTTAAGAACTTAGAGTCACACTAAGTTGTTGGAATCACATAGAATTATAAAAAAATCTAATAAGGGAAACAAAACCATAAAGCAAAATAATGGGACAAAAAAGAAATGAGATGTAGAGATACCTCAACCAGAGTAGGCAAGTTCTAATAGTATTTATACATCGTGTGGAAAGGAAGACAAGAAGGAAGGAAATCAGATAGGCAGCTGTTACTGCGAAACGGTAGAGCAGGAAGGTGGGTAGCTTTCAAACTCTCTGTTTTCTCACGCAATACTTGAAGGCTTCAATTTTTTTTTTTTTTTTTCCTTTAAGCTTCCATCCACGTTACAATCTTCAAACTCTCTGTCTCCTCACATTTCTATTTGGTCACGCAAAACCCTGAAGGCTTCAACGCTTTTTTTTTTTTTTCTCCTTCCTTTAAGCTGAAAAGGCTTACACAAAACCCTGAAGGCTTCAACGCCTTTTTTTTTTTTCTCCTTCCTTTAAGCTGAAAAGGCTTACACAAAACCCTGAAGGCTTCAATGTTTTTAATTTATTTATTTTTCCTTTAAGCTGAACTAAAAAGACTTTAGGTTGGGCTTGATAGTGAAATTAAATAAATAAGAGGTGGGCTGGATTAATTATATAGATTTATTATAAGGTGATAGTGGAAGTTAGGGCTGAAAATTATAAAAACCATATTAAAATTGTAGGACAAATTATATTAAAAAAAAAATGACTTAGCAGCTGATGTGATGCAATGTCAGAGCAATAACATTAAATGCTATGCTTCAGTTTTTAGTAATATATAGATATAGATTCCTATTTAATTATCATTGATTATAAATATAAACTTTAGGACATGAAACTATTCGAAGTAAGTAAAGATATGGATGAGACAAAGTAAAGCAAAGTTTGATTTTGAATTTTCTCAATATCCGAAACTTCAAATTCTCAATCACCTACTATTAACAGTACTAAGGACAATGAAATATAAAAGATGATATATTCAACTTACTAATATACAATACTAATCCTAACACTAAAAGAGAATTAAGAAAACATGAGGATTGACAGCTATAAAAACTTCTATCTAACTGTAGATGGAAGTTAAGTAAACTTAGTCTATAATTGGTGGCTCAAATGAATTCCACAAATCAAATGAACAAGTTATACTTCAAAGCTGTTGAAGGTGGTTTTCCATGTTACAATACCTTTATGGATCTAATATTCATACAAAGTAAAGAAAAGTTTGATTTTGAATTTTTTGAATATCCAAAATTTCAAATTGTCCATAACTCATAGTTAATAGTGGTAAGGACAATCCAAGGCACGAATAATAGACCAAAACAATTGACGGTTGTAGAAGCTGTTTAAATTACACTTCACTATGGTTGGGATAACTCCATCACTATTTAAAATAAAATGTGTTTCCAGGCTCAAATAAAATGTATACAGATATAAAATGTGTTTCAGTCCTTTATTTTTAAAATAAAAATAGCAACCAATAACAATCAACATTTTCCTGGGAAATCCATGCCATGAATAATAGACCACAACATGAGCTAGTTCTATAAAAGGTAGCAAGCCTTTGCGATGAAACCTATAACCTTTATGGACCTAATATTCGTAGTTAGTAATATGTAAAGCAAGAACAACCAATTCCCAAAGTTAATACTACACAGTCATATATAACTACACACCATAACTCCCCCCCACCCCCCCCCCCCCCCAAAAAAAATCAAGTCAAGTGTGAAGCTTCAATTATGTATGGCTGCTGTAGGTAAGGTTAAGTTGTGTATTCAAATGTGAATTTCAATAGTCATAGTACAACTATTAATCAATCTTCCTATTTAATTATCATTGATTTTAACTTTTAAGACATGAAACTTTCAAAGTAAGTCAAAATATGGATGAGACAGAGTAAAGCAAAGTTTGAGTTGGGTTCTAAGACTTTAGGTTTAAATGTATTGGAACTTCAATTTGTAATGTTGGTAAACCATGATCAAAACGTTTAGTCTTGTTTTAGACTTGCTTAAAGTATGATTAAGTTGTAAAGTTGGAATCGAGTGTTCTACAGGATTTACTGTGTAAATCTACCTGGCTCGATCGATCAAAAATTAGACTCGATCAATCGAAGCTCGTGCAAATTATTTTTCTGTAAAATTTTTCAACTCAGCCCAAGCCCGTTTTATGTGTAGAGTTTTACGTTTTGTCCTAGGTATAAAAGGGAAAACCCTAGCCATATTTTAAGGATGCTCTTATGCTGTGTGTGTGAATCTTTTGTGAGATCTAGAGGTGTTTGCCTTCACATACACTTAAGGTTATCAAGATCTAGATTAATGTCAAGAGCTTGGTGATCATTTCAGTTGTAGATTCAAGAGCTTAAAGATATATAAGCGGGAGTGCTTGTGCTTACTGGGAATTCAAGAAAGAAGTAGTCCATGGACTCGGAGCTGTCACATGGTCGTGGTAGTAAGTTTCCTACTCAAGGATTCATTTTTACCTTGAGGATAGCTAGGTTAAATCCTCCCTAGGTTTTTTACCGGTTTTGTTTTCCTAGGTCACCATATTGTTGTGTTCTTTATTTTTCATACTTTACAATGATATGATTTATATGTGTTAACCTAGATTTGCATAATTTACCTAAGTTCATCACTTGGCTAAATAACTAGGTTAAACTGGTTCTGTTTAAGGGGTCTAAAAATGTACAAGTGGTATCAAAGCAAGTTAGCTCTTGTGTTTAGATCCTTTAATCTAAGAGTTAATCCTTGACCCTTGTTGTCATGGAACACGGTCACTCTCTTGTGATCCCACCTCACTTTGATGGAAATAATTATGCTTATTGGAAAATAAGGATGAAAGCATTCCTAACATCTATTGATGAGAGAGTTTGGAACTCCATTGAATATGGAAGGGATAAGCCCACTACTCTAGTGAATGAGTGCCAAACTTCTCAGAAAGAAGCAACCGCTTTTAATAGTAAAGCTACAAATGCTATTTTTAATGCTATTTCTATGGAGGAATTCAAGAGAATCTCTAATGTTGAGGTTCCTCACACTGCATGGAATATTCTCCAAACTGTGTATGAAGGCACGAAGGTAATTAAGATCAATAAGCTGCAACAGTTAACAACTAGATCTGAAAGCATTAGGATGTCTGATGATGAAACTTTTGATGAATTCTATGCTAAACTTAATGATATTGTTAATTCTGCTTATAATTTGGGTGAAATCTATGATGAACCTAAAATTGTTAGAAAGATTCTTAGATCTTTAACTGAAGATTTTAGACCCAAAGTAACTGCCATCACTAAAAGCAAGGATGTGGACTCCATCTCTGTTGATAAACTTGTAGGATCTCTTCAGTCCTATGAGTTGGACCTACCTAAAACTAGCAAATCCAAATCAATAGCTCTTAAGTCTATTGATGATGTTGATGTGAGTGGATTTGATGATGAGCTCTCTACTACAGAGTTTCCTATCTTGCTAAGAGCATTAGAAACTTTCTTAGGAACAACAACAAAAGGGCAAGAGGTAAAAACAATGCTGAACCTAGAAATTTAGGAAGAATGAACCCACTAAGATGAACAATAATGAGAAACCTAAAGAGAAAGTTGGTTAACCTTCTAATAATTCTATGGGTCAACAATGTTTTTGTTGTCAAGGTTATGGTCATGTAAAATCTGAATGTCCAACATTCTTAAGGTCTAAGGGAAAGGCTATGGCTGTAACTCTTAGTGATGATGAAGTTTCTGACAATGAATCTTGTAGTGATGAGGATGGAAACTTCATTGGTTTCACTGCTAATACTGTAGTTAATGAAAGTGTTGCTGTTAAGGAGAACTCTTCTGATGGGAAACTCTCTAAGGATGCAGATTTAGAAGAAGCCTACAATAAGCTTTGCAAAGTTGCTGCAAAGGATGCTATGAGTGTTGATCTACGCTTGAAGAAAATTGCATCTCTTGAACTTGATAAGAAAAATTTGTTTGTAAAATTGTTTGATGCTAATGAACTGTTAAATATTGTGAAGACTGAGAACATGCTTTTGGTTGATAAAGTTAAGAATTTGGAACATGAATTATTTGTTGTTAGAGAACAAACAAATAGGTCTGCTAGTTCCAAACTTGATCATATACTGAGTGTTCAAAAGTCTCCTTCAGACAAAATTGGCTTAGGTTTTGTAGAAAGCATCTCTATTCTTGAAACACATTCCACAAACTTTATTCCTTCTTCTGAGCCCCTTGTGAGTGATGTTGTCAAACTTGTAGAAGTTACACCTCCTAGGAAGATTAGGGTTGATCTTCAAGAGTCTAAACCTAAGACTTTTAATCCTCCTAAGGGCAAGTTGCAAGACAGACCTGTATGGGTTTGTCATTTTTGTGGAAAGTCTAGACACATTCGTACAAACTATTTCAAGTTGCAAGCTGCTAAGTGAGCAAATAAATCAAATGTACTTGTGCCTCAAGTACATGATCCTATGGTACTTATTAGTGAGTTGGTAAAGGCTTTAAACCTTTATTCCAATCTTGGAGTTGCTCAAAATTCTAATGTGTATAATAACTCCAATGCTAGAGTTGCATTTAAAAGGCTTGGGATGCAAAACGCTCGACTAATTAAATCTTTCTAACATAGTCCTTGTGCTTCATTGCTCTTCTTTTTGTGACCATTCTTCTTTATCTTTTTTTTTTTTTCTTTGACTTTCTAGGATTTTCATTGCATAACATTTATACATTTCATTCTAGGTTGTTTTTGTTATTTCTTTTCAAAAAAAAATATATATATATATATATAATTAAAAAAAAAAAACAAAAAAAAAGGGGGAAGCAAAATGTGTTTTGCATTTTTCTTGGATTTGAAATCAAGGTTGGCTAATTTATCTTTACATAACATGTTTATGTACCTTGTTTAGCTTGGATAAGCTTATTTTATTGCACTTTACTGGTTTGAGCTTTGTAGTACATGTTATGTGGGAAGAAGTTCATAGTTTTTTATCACTTTGTCTTGATCTTGAAGTCACATGCCTTTGATTGTCGGACTTGATCTTAATGAGAAAGACATAAATAACTATCTCACCACTGTTTACTAGCCAATCATGAATACCTTAATACATATCGTAAGATTGTGTGCTCGAGAAAGTGTAGCATATGCACAAAAAAAACATAAGGTGTAGCCTCGGTTTAAATGCTAAAATTGGTATGTACATTATTGGACTATAATTAAATAAATCAAATAAAATAAGTGTGTACATTATCCCAGCTAATACTTAATAAGTTTATGATCAAATAAAATTGGTGCATACATTATGAGGCAATTCAAGAAACTTACATGATTGGAAGCTTTTATTTTAGGAGATGTGAGAGTTATATGATGTAACTCTTTAAGGGATAGTCTCTTTTAACTATATGTGATGGATTTTGTAGAAATTGTGCTTGATTTCTATTTACATTTTACCTCGCATGTACCTCAAGCTTTTGCTAGTTCCACACACTACACAAGTTCTCTTTGCTAAACTTTTTACATGTTTTTGTGTGTGATTTTGGCTTGGCCAACCATGTTTGAGAATTTCTTGAGTTTTATGCAAAATGTATTTGAAGTTTGAAAATTTAAGGTGAATTAATTGAAAATCTCAATTTTTGGAAAACTGGGTTCAAAACATATGTTTTTGAAAGACATTTCATCTCATATTCATGCATTTTATTCATCAACTAATATGCTTTGAGGAGTTTTTGCATAAAAATGCTTTGTTTTTCAAAAAATTGGTTTTTCCAGAATTTCGATTGATCGAACTTGTTTCTCAACCGATCAAAATTGCGATTAAAATTTTGGTTTGGTTCTTTATGCTTCGATCAATGCTCGATTGATGTTTGATCAATTGATGGCATTTTTGATTGATCGAATCTATTTTTCGATCAATCGAAAGTCGTATAGAGAGTTTTTTAAAATCTGAGTTTTCTCACATGTTCATTTACTATTTCAAAATTTCAAAATTCTCTCTCTCTATTCGATCAGTCTAAGGGTCCAAGCAAGATTTTTGTCCTTTTCCCTCAAAAGTTTTGCAAGGTTTTTGTCTTCTAAGGCCAGTAAGACCTTTTTGCCCTTCCTTTTTCACTTATTTTCATGCTTCACGCATTTTTGTCATGCATTTAGGCATATTTTGAACCTTAAGAAAATTGGGATTGGTGATGATTCAAGCTTTTTCTTGGGGATTTTGTTCAATTAGGTTTAATTGGATAAAATTGGTTTGTTGGATTGGTTAATTTGATCATTATAATGTGCTATCTATCTTATTTAATGATCAATTGGTCAACTTCTTGAAAATTGTACAAGTAGTTTTAAAAAATTTGGATTTTTTGATATAAACTCTATGCTCAAGCCAATTTTGTGATTTTATAGTTAAATTGAACTTATTCTTACTACATTAGATCATGCACCATCTGATTATACTACTCATGTATCATATAAATTGTTATTTTTCTATTTTGTTTTGTGCTAACTTGCAGTCTGCCCTTGGTTTTTTGTTTTCTTTTCTTTTGGTTTTGTCTGTGTGTCTTGTCCTATCCTTAGCACCATGCCTAGGAAAACTAGAGCCAATAAGAAAGTCTCCTCTTCTTCTGCACCTTCCTTTGGGAGTGATAGGTTTCTTAGTGAGAAGAACCAGGATATGTATGAGACTTTGAACCATTTTCGAAATGTTTGGGCTGAGAGAAAGGTTGTTTTAGATGAGCTTGATCCTGAGATTAAGAGAAAGTTTGAGCATAGGGGTTGGTTCCATTGCTAGATATTTCACATCCTCCTCTGGCTACCTTGATTAGAGAGTTCTACTTGAACCTCTTTGTCCACTCCTATGATTCCAACACTCTTGTGAGAAGTTGGATACGGGGTGACGAGTACACCATTACTCCTTCAGTAGTGGCTGCTGCGCTTGGGGTGCTACTGGTTCAGCATCTTGTTTATCCTTATGATGAGCCTCCACCTCTTGATGACATCATATCATATATCACTAGTACTTTTATCCAGTGGGGTTCTGATTCTTGGATCACGTCTGCTGAGTTGACTGAGATTCATTATCTTTTCTTTCAGATTGCTTGTCATTCTTTGTGGCCTATCTCTCATCTGCACACCATTCCTATAGAGAGGTGCATTTTTGTATGCCCTTGTTACCAATTCTCCTATGAGTTTTTCTCATCTTTTCATTTGTTCTTTGATTGAGGTTCATCGGAGTAGTTCTGTTTCTCATGCTCTTTTCTTTCTTGTTTTTATACTGTTAGGACATATGTGTTTCAAGTTGTTTTGAACATATGTCATTATTTTATGTAATTGGCTTATCCTTTGACAAAACGCACTCAGTTTGTATTTGGGTAGCTCTAGGATGATTTTAATACTTCAAGAAACAAAGTTTCCAGATCAAGTGTTAAAGCCATGCAAGTTGTCCAAGATTCAAGTTGAAGAAGTGTCAAATTTTAAAGCTCAACACTTGGCTCGATAGCTGCATCTATTGAGCTTTAAAAAGCTGTTCAACCCTGAGGCTCGACAGCTGCTCGACAGCACCTCGACACCTCTAGCTATCAAGATTTAAGAAAAACAGATTTTAAGTTCTGTTTTGATTCCAATCCGTACATGTGTTTTTGGGATTTCTTTTCTTCTAACCCTAGACATATAAAAGGATTATTTTAAGGGCTATCAAAGTATACACAAGTTGCACAAGCATTGAGAAACCTTTGTTCAAGCAATTTGTGACCTGAGACAAAGTTCATGCTCTAGTTCATCTCTTGTGAAGAAGTTGTTGTATAATATGCATCGTAGGGTTTTGTAACCAAGCACCTTCTTGATCTTCATCATGTGGATGAATTAAAGAACTTTGCAACTAACAACTCTCTTTCTAGTTGGTGATTGAAGTCGCGTACTAGGATCCGCGCAATTGGTTAGTCACGTACTAGGAGCCATGCATCAAAAGGAGAAACTGTCACTACAGAATAAGTCCAATTAGGTATTGGGGCAAGGGTTCAACTGTAGGTTGGTAAGGTACTTGGGATTCCTTTACTGGTAACCGCTTCTTGTGATAATAGTGGAGTTTCAGTAGTGGTGACCTTAAATCATCCGGTGGAGTTTTTGCCTTGTAGGTTTTTCCCATTCGTAAACAAATCACCGTGTCAATTTATTTTTCACTACATACTTTAGTTTACTGGTGATTTGTTTGTGCTACCACGTAATTTGCATGTTAACTTAATTAATTAAAAACTTGGCTAATTAATCAACTTAATTCATCACAAGGGGTCAACGCATTTGTGGCCTATCAAGTGGTATCAGAGCAGGCACACTCTGATTAGAGTTTAATCCTTGTGTGTGATCCATTGACCACTGTTTGTCATGGATAGAGGTCAATTTCTTATTATACCTCCACTGTTTAATGGTACTAACTATGCATACTGGAAAGTACACATGAGAGCTTTCTTGCAGTCACTAGATGAGAAGGTGTGGCAAGCTGTGGAGATAGGCTGGACCAAGCCTACAAAAGCGCCGGCCGATTGGGATGATGCCAAGATCAAGGCAGCCAATTTCAATAGCAGAGCATTGAATGCCCTATTTAGTGCGGTTACTAATGAGGAGTTCAAGAAGATTTCCTCTAGGATTTGAAGCTACAGAGGCTGTCAAGGATTTGAAGCTACAGAGGCTTACTACAAGCTTCGAAGAAATTAAGATGGAGGAGGATGAGTCATTCGATGAGTTCTATGCCAAGCTCAAAGACATAGTAAACTCAGCTTTCAATCTTGGGGAAACCATTCCTGAACCCAAGATAGTAAGAAAAGTGCTCAGATCTCTGCCCGAGAGATTCTATGCCAAGATCACGGCAATAGAGGAATCAAAGGATATTGACATGATTCCTCTAACTGAGCTAGTTGGTAATCTGCAAACCTACGAGCTAAGGTTGACAAGGATTGGCAAGTCAAGTAAAGGCAAGAGTATGGCACTGAAGGCTAAGAGCAGTGACACAAATGAGTATTCAGATGATGAAGATTCAAAGATGAAGTCTTACATTACCAGGCAATTCAAGAAATTCATGAAAAATGCCAATGGAAAAGGCTTCAACAAGGACCATAGGCAATTTCGTTCTTCTCAGTTCAAGAGCCCAGATAAAGGGAAGAATGATACCAAGGATGGCGGTCAGTACACTATTCCCACTAGACCTAAGTGCTTCGGGTGTCAAGGCTTCGGTCACATGAAACAAGAGTGTCTCACATATCTCAAGAGCATTGGGAAGAGCAAAGCACTTGCTGCTACCTTGAGCGACACTAAGCCCAAGGATGATTCTGACAATGAAGATGACGAAATTTGGAATGCCTTTACTGCCTCTGTAAATCCTACTGAAGGGGCTACTAAAGATGTAGATGAAGAAAAAGAATTGGTAGATGCTAAGTTTGAAACGATGGATGACTAAAATGATATCCATACCGCCTATGAAAAAGTGTACAAGCTTTCTAAGAAGCATGAGAAACTCTATAGGCTAGCCACCAAGAAGCTAAGTGATGTGGAACTTGACCGTGAGGAGCTTTCCACTAAGTTTGATGAAGCAAATCAGACTATTAGAGCACTGAGATTCGAGAACAATTTCCTGACTGAGAAGACCAAGAAGCTTGAAGTAGAACTGTTTCATGTTAGAGCTCAATTGGAGAGGACAACAAGTGCAAAGCTGGATAGGATGCTCAACATTCAGAAATCGGCTTCTAATCAAACAGGATTGGGGTATAATTTGCTTCCTCAAATACTCCTTCTGCTAGAACTACTATTTTTGTTCCTTCTACTAATAACATTAAAATTGAGAACAATAATGTTAAAACTGAATTAGCTAGTGAGAACCTAGACAAGGGTAAGTCCATCTTAGGAGCACCCCCTAAGCTTGAGAAGAAGGAAACTAAAAACCCTAGGTCTAAGAAGGCTAACTCTCAAAAGCCTAAACAGAAGAAGCAGCATCTCTGTCATCATTATGGTATTACCAGTCATACTTGACCAAATTGCTACAAGTGGTTAACCACTCAACAGAGCAATGGCATGATAGCATCTGGAAACCAGAATCAGCTTCAAACCTCTCTTGCTCCTCTTGGAGATCTTCTCAAAGCCCTCATGTTCCTTTTGAACTTGAACGGTTTCAATCCTTCCCCCTCATCACCGGTTCAAGGGTTTGCAAAAAGGAAATGTTCTTCCAATGTGTGGAAGGAAAAGGTTCCAAGTGATTGATTCACGTTTTCTCTTTCTATCCCCTTCTTGTTTTTGTTTTTGCATTACTTATGTGTGTTGCTTTATTGTTTTGAGTCAATCTAGCTTTATGCACTGTTTTGCTTTGTTTAACATGTTTTTGTTTGTTTGTTTTTAGTTTTATGTTTTATTTTTGCTTTTCAGATAAAAATAAAAAAATTGTAAAATACAAAAACAGTGTGTGTTTGTGTACATTGGTTCTTGTGAACCTTAAAATGGCCACTGAAACAGAGTTTTCTAAACTTTGTATCTTTTGTAGTTTAAATGAGCTTATGTACAACTAAGCAAGTGAGATTTGTGACTCTTTGTTTATGATGAGTAAGGTTAAGTGATCTCTTGTATTTAACACTCGTATCACTCTTTTGGATGGGTAGGACTAGAAAATCCTAAGAGAAAGGCATAAATAACCATCTCACCACTGTTACTCGTCAATCATGAAATGACATCTGTATGCTTCGGCATAGCAAAAGTGCAATGTCAAAAAGCTTAACATAGTTGGGTATTTCTTTTTTCTCTTATAGCCCATGCATGATATGCTTAATAAAAGAAAAATATGCAAAGAAATAAAAGTAAAAAGAACAAAATGCTTTAAAATATGATTGCAAGCGTGTTTTCTAGGGGATGTGAGAGTTATAGGATATACCTCGAAGGTGATAATCTCCATCAAACAGTTATGAATGTGTATGAGTTAAAGTGATTTTCTCATATCTCAAATCGTCATAACCTTGAGATACTTGTGCAATCTTGCGATGTTTTTCACACATAACACGCAATATTCTTTGCTACTCTTGATACATGTGCAGGTACAATATGATTTGGCCATCACAAGGTTTACATGCGTTAATGTATGCTCACTAAACTGTCTTGACTTATTTTTGAAATATAAAATTGGTTAGACTTATTTAGTGTGTGTGTGTGTGTTTTGGGATCCATGTGCTTAACATTGTTGTTGAGAGATGATTTTAAGAGCTTAATATGCTGATTGGATCATTGGTTGAGTTGTATGCGTGATTGCATTCATATTAGTGTTTTTCCCTTCTTGAAAAACTGGTTTTTAAAGTTGGCTCGACACCTCGACACCTCCTCGATACCTGGCTGTCTGTCGAGCTTCTCAGCTTTTTCTTATCGCAATCTCGACAGCTTCTTAACACTTGGTGTATTGATCGAGAAAGTTTCTGTCCTCTCGATAGCTTCTCGACTGCTGGTGGATCGATCGAGATTCTTTTTATGTCTGATCCTTAATCCTCGACACCTCCTCGATAGTTGTATCTATTGAAGTTGTTTTTCTCGACACCTACCTCGACAGATGGCTCGACACCTCTCGATACTTGCATCTGTCGAGAATTACTAGAGCTCTATATATTGTTTCTATGCAATCTTTTTTTCATTTCCCTTGATCTCTCTCTCAATAGCTTCGTGTTTTTCTCCTCTCAAACCTCTCTCACTCACTCCAAACTCCTCCCAAGGTTTCTTTAAGTTTATTTCAAGTTTTACTCTCTTGGTAAGCTTCTACTCCCTCATTCTTCATGCATTTCATGTTTTGAAACCTGGGTTTTGGAATTTTTGAAAAATTTTGGGGTTTTTCAAAATTGATGTGTTTTTGTTGCAATTTTGGGATGGCTTTTGTAGATTTGATCTTGAAAACTCCATGCATTGCATCACATTAGCATTCTAACATTTAGACGTGTGCAAATTTGTTGTGTGTTGATAGGACTGGATTGGACTGAGCCCATAATATTTTTCATGTTGCATGTCACATGTTTATGCATTTCCCATGCATACGTTCGTTCTTTTCAATATACTTGTTATATATTGAATTGCTTTGGGACTTTTCTGAGTGTTTCTCTCTTTCTCCCTCTCCTTTTGTTTGCGTTAGTAGTGTCTATGGCACCAAAATGTAAGTCCATTCCGTCCCAGAACCCTCTTCGTTCTAGGGCTTGTCGTCTTCTGATCCTACTCCTTGTTTTATTCGGTTCCGTGATGAGAAAGCCCAACAAGACTTCTCGGAGAACTTTTCTAAACGAAGTGTTCATTCGGAACGCCAAGTTATTCTGGCTGACTTTGCGGACACCGACCTACCCAATGTCGTTCACAATCGGGGTTGGGAGTCACTGTGTGACGTCCTGGTCACTTGTCCTTCCATGCTAATACAGGAGTTTTACTCCAACATGCATGTAATTGATTCTTCAGTACCTCTCTTTCACACTCGCGTTCGAGGTACGCGCATTGTAGTCACACTAGAGTTGGTTTTCGATATGCTTCACGTTTCGAGAGTTGCACATCCTAACTACCCTGGTTGTGAGAGTTTATGGACTATGTCCAAAGATGAGATGATGTTTGCTTTTTGTGAGCGCCCTTCTAATTGGGGTGAGCGTCAGTTCACACCATGTAGGCCTTTTGCTAAAGGTCCTCGTTTCTTGAACATGGTGATGATATTTGTTCTACACCCTCTCTCTCACTATAACTCCATCACAGAGCCTCGTGCTCGGTTTTTGTTGTCTCTTCTAGAGCACCTTACTTAGACTTTCCTTCACACTTCATCTTCTCTATCATAGATGTCTGTAGGGATATGGCTACCCGTGATAAGCTCATCTTTCCTTCTGCTATCACGAGAATTCTACACCATTTCTCCATCCCTTTTCCTTTGTTCGACCCCTTCCATGTCATGGCTGCCATAGATGCCGCTACCGTAAAACGTAGTGAGGCGCAATTTAGGTCGCGACAAATGGATTCAACAGCTCCTTCCTCCCGTCCAGCTCCATCTAGATCTACTCAAGTCACATCTGCTCCCTCCTCTTCCTCGAGCGATGTGTCACTAGGAGACATCATGGCGCAGCTTCAGCGCATGGATGCTCGCCTCGATACGCTCTCTACAGAGTTGTATCAGGTGAATATTCGTGTTGGTCGCATTGCTCGGCGACAGGCAATCATGAGCGGTTTTGCTTTTGAGGCTTCTCCTCCACCTCTTCATGTGGCTTCTGAGACTGAGGATGATGATGGTGATGATGATGATGCTTCGGATGACGATGATGGAGATGCTAGCTCTACCGATGAGATGTCTACTTGACACTCTACCCTTTGTCACTTGTGACAAAAAGGGGGAGTAGTTTTGGGCTATGAGAGTAGTCATTCTTAAGGGGAGTACTTGTATAGGACATTTTTTATAGGGAGAGTGTTGTTGTTTTGAAGGATGTAGTGAGGACTATATGTATCTTTTCTTTTCTTTCTTTTTGGAGATACATTGTTCTTGTACCTTAGGTCTTGTGACCATTATTTGCATACTTTGTGCTTATCTTTGATATATGTGATGATGTATGTTTTTGATAGGCCATAAATGTGTAGACCCCTTGTGATGAATTAAGTTGATTAATTAGCCAAGTTTTTAATTAATCAAGTTAACATGCAAATTGCGTGGTAGCACAAACAAATCACCAATAAACTAAAGTATGCAGCGGAAAAAAAATTAACACAATAATTTGTTTACGAATGGGGAAAACCTACAAGGCAAAAACCCCACCAGGTGATTTAAGGTCACCACTCCCGAAACTCCACTATTATCACAACAAGCGGTTACAAGTAAAGGAATCCCAGTACCTTATACCAACCTATAGTTGAACCCTTACCCCAATACTCAATTGGACTTGTTTTGTAGTGACAGTTTCTCCTTTTGATGCACAGCTCCCAATACGTGATTAACCAATTTGATGCACGAATCCCAGTACGCGGCTTACTCCTTTGCACGAATCCCAATACGTGACTAACTCCACAGCAACCCTTTGATTGTTGAAGTTGATTTGCAGCAGCTTCACATAGAAACACCAATAAGATCTTCAATGTTGGTGCAAAAGACTCTGCTTGGTTACAAAACCCAAAGGCGTACAAGAAATGCAGCAAAAACTCTTTATTCTGTAGGAGGAGGCTAGGGTTTCAAAAAGAAAACCTTATGAAGCTCTTTAGGGTTAGGTTTTTCTTTTTCCACCTCTTTTAAATAGGAGCTTAATGGGCTCTCCTATTCCAAATAGGTTTACACAAACCTTGGGCTTTCCTAGTCTAATAAGAATTATACAAACCCATAAATAATTAGCCTTTTAGAGTAAAAACATTACTGGCTATAATATGACTCCTGTAAGCTCGATCGATCGAGACATCTGTCAAGCTTTAATGAATCTCTACAGATCGAGCTTCTGTCGAGGAGGTATTGAGACCTGTAGTTTGCACTTTTATTTAGCGGTTCTTAAGTAATGTCTTCAATTTAACCACTTGTAATGATCATCTGAAACCTACTTAGATTTACCTAAATACAAGTAAAGTGCGTTTTGTTAAAGGATATGCCAATTATATAAAAATATGTCCCCAACAGTTTTCTTTCACCGATCTTTTCATGTGTTGTTTCTTTCCTATATTTATACACATGCATCTTATATTCGTATGCAATCTATCATTTCTGCTTCACATAAAGATGCCTTGATGTGTTTTGTTTAAAGTGTTTCATAAATACAAGTTGTCAAAGTCTACTTGCTACCAACTCTCTTCTTGCAAAATTTTTCAAGAGTTTGTGTTAGGATAGGTTTATTGTATTCAACAAGTGAATATGAGTTGAGTGATTTATAATTTCTCTCATATATTCATTTGTTTGTTGTGGTTTTGTCACGGATTGCCAAAGTGGGAGATTGTTAGGACATATGTGTTTCAAGTTGTTTTGAACATATGTCATTATTTAATGTAATTGGCTTATCCTTTGACAAAACGCACTCAACTTGCATTTGGGTAGCTTTAGGATGATTTTAATACTTCAAGAAACAAAGTTTCCAGATCAAGTGTTAAAGCCATGCAAGTTGTCCAAGATTCAAGTTGAAGAAGTGTCAGATTTTAAAGCTCGACACCTAGCTCGACAGCTGCATCTATCGAGCTTTAAGAAGCTATTCAACCCTAAGGCTTGACAGCTGCTCGACAGCACCTCGACATCAGATAGGTCAGTGTCGGTAAAGTCTGCTAGGATAACTTGGCGTTCCGAATGAACACCTCGTTTAGAAAACTTCTCTGAGAAGTCCTTGTGGGCTTTCTCATCACGGAACCGAACAGACATGGGAGTAGAATCAGAAGAAGAAGATCGCTTAGAATGCAGAGGGTTCTGGGATGGAATGGATTTACGCTTAGGTGCCATAGACACTACTAATGCAAACATAAAGAGAGGGAGAAAGAGAGAAACACACAAAAAAGTTCCAAATAGTTCAATATAGGAAGAGAGTATTGAAAAGAAAGAACGTATGCATGAGAAATGCATGAACATGTGACATGCAATATAGAAGTAACATGGGCTCAGCCCAAACCAATCCTACCAACACACAACAAGTTTGCACACATCTAAATGCATGAAAATACTGTTAGAATGTGAATGTGATGGAATGCATGTAGTTTTAAAGATCAAATCTATAAAACCAACTCAAAAATTTCAGTAAACTCTCAATAATTTTGAAAAATCCCAAAAATTTTCAAAAACCCCAAAACTTAGGTTTTAAAACATGAAATGCATGAAGAATGAGAGGATTGAAGCTTACCAAGTGAGGAAGATCTTGAGAAAAGCTTGAAGAATCCTTAGGAAGGGGTTTGGAGAGAGTGAGAAAGGTTTTGGGAGAGAAAACACGAAGTATTGAGAGAGAGATCGAGCGAAATGAGAGAAAAAATCACGGCAGACACGTATATAGTGCTTCAGTAATTCTCGACAGATGCAGGTATCGAAAGGTGTCGAGACAGCTATCGAGGTAGGTATCAAGAAAATGAACTTTGACAGATACAGCTATCGAGAACATGTGTCGAGAAAGAAGGATCAACCACTTAAGAATCTCGATCGATCCAGAAGCTATTGAGAAGCTATCGAGCAAACAAAAAGTTTCTCGATCGATTCAGCAGGTGTCGAGAATGTGTCGAGACTGCGATTAGAAAAGTCTAAGAAGCTCGATAGACAGCTAGGTGTTGAGAAGGTGTCGAAGAGGTGTCGAGATTGCCTTAAAAATAGTTTTTCAAGAGAGGAAAAACGCAGACATGAATGCAATCACACATGCAACTCAACCAATGATCCAAGCAGCACATTAAGCTCTCAAAATCATCTTTCAACAATAATTTAAAGCACATGTATCCCAAAACACGCATACACACACTAAACAAGTTTAACCAATTTTATATTTCAAAAAAATGAGTTAAGACAGTTTAGTGAGCACACATTAATGTATGTAAACCTTGTTTTGGCTAAATCACTTTATACCTGCACATGTATCAAGAATAGCAAAGAATATTGCGTGTTGTGTGTGAAAACATAGCAAGATTGCATAAGTGTCTCAAAGTTATGACGATTTGAGATATGAGATAATCACTTTAATTCACACACAATCATAACTGTTTGATGGGGACTATCACCTTCGAGGTACATCCTATAACTCCCACATCTGCTAGAAAACACGTTTGCAACCATATTTTAAAGCATTTTAATCTTTTTGCTTTTATTTCTTTGCATATTTTCTTTTATTAAGCATATCATGCATGGGCATATAAGAGAAAGAAAAGAAATACCCAATTATGTTAAGCTTTTGACATTGCACTTTTGCTATGCCAAAGCATACAGGTGTCATTGACATTGCACTTTTGCTATGCCGAATTATACAATATGTCATATCATGATTGGCAAGTAACAGTGGTGAGATGGTTATTTATGCCTTTCTCTTAGGATTTTCTAGTCCTACCCGTCAAAAAGAGTGATATTAGTGTTAAGTACAAGAGATCACTTAACCTTATTTATCACAAACAGAGAGCTACAAAGCTCACTTGCTTAGTTGTGCATAAAAATGTCCATCTAAGCTACAGGTGATACAAAGTTTAGAAAACTCTGTTTCAATGGCCATTTTAAGATTCACAAGAACCAATGCACACAAACATACTCTGTTTTTGTATTTTTCAATTTTTTTTATTTTTATCAGAGAAGCAAAAATAAAACACAAAACTGAAAACACACAAACAAAAACATGTTAAAGAAAGCAAAACATTGCATAAACTAGACTGACTCAAAACAGTAAAGTAACACACAAATAATGCAAAACAGTAAAATGAGGAAAGAGAAGAAGAAGTGAATAGAATCACTTGGAACCATTTTCCTTCCACACCTTGGAAGAACCTTTCCTTTTTGTCAACCCTTGAACCGGTGATGAGGGGGAAGAATTTAAACCATTCAAGTTCGAAAGGAACATGAGGGCTTTGAGAATGTCTCCAAGAGGAGCAAGAGAGGACTAAAGCTGATTCTGGTTCCCAGATGCTATCATGTCATTTCTTTGTTGAGTGGCTAGCCACTTGTAGCAATTTGGTCGAGTATAACCAGTAACACCACAATGATAACAGAGATGCTGCTTCTTCTGTTTGGGCTTTTAAGAGATAGTCTTCATAGTCCTAGGGTTTCTAGTTTCCCTTTTCTCAAGCTTAGGGGGTGCTCCTAGGATAGACTTGCCCTTGTCTAAGTTCTCACTTGCGAATTCAGTTTTAACATTTTTATCCTCAATTTTAATGTTATTAGCTGGAGGAACAAAAATGGTAGTACTAGTAGAAGGAATATTAGAGAGAGAGAATTCATATCCCAATCCAGTACGATCTCATCCAGCTTTGTACTTGATGTCCTCTCCAATTGTGCTCTAACTTGAAACAGCTCCGCTTTAAGCTTCTTGGTCTTCTCAGCCAAGAAATTGTTCTTGAACCTCAGTGCCCCAATGGTCTGATTTGCTTCATCAACCTTAGTGGAAAGCTCCTCACAGTCAAGTTTCACATCATTGAGCTTCTTGGTGGTTAGCCTATAGAGTTTCTCATGCTTCTCAGAAAGCTTGTACAGTTTCTCATAGGCGGTATGGATATCATCTTGATCATCCATGGTTTCAAACATGGCATCCACCAATTCCTTATCTTCATCTACTTCTTTAGTAATCCCATCAGTAGGATTAACAGTGGCAGTGAAAGCATTCAAGATTCCGTCATCTTTATTTTCGGAATCATCCTCGGGCTCCGTGTCTCTTAAAGTAGCAGCAAGTGCCTTGCTCTTTCCGATGCTCCTAAGATACGTTGGACACTCTTGTTTCATGTGTTTGGAGCCTTGACACCCAACGCATTTCGGTCCAGCAGGAATAGTGTACTGACTGCCATCCTTGGCATCCTTCTTCCCTTTGTTTGAGTTCTTGAACTAAGAAGAAGTGGATTGCCTACGGTCCTTGTTGGAGCCTTTACCATTGGCATTCTTCATGAATTTCTTAAATTGCCTGGTAATGTAGGACTTCATTTTAGAATCTTCATTGTCTGAAGAATCATCTGTATCACTGCTCTTGGCCTTTAGTGACATGCTCTTTCCCTTGCTTGACTTGCCCATCCTAGTCAGCCCTAGCTCGTAGGTTTTCAGATTTCCAACCAGTTCAGTCAGAGGAATCCTGTCAATTTCCTTCAATTCCTCTATCGTCGTGATCTTAGCAAGTAATCTTTCGGGTAAAGATCTGAGCACTTTACTTACTATCTTGGGTTCAAGAATGGTTTCTCCAAGATTGAAAGCTGAGTTCACTATGTCTTTGAGCTTTGCATAGAACTCATCAAATGACTCATCCTCCTCCATCTTAATTTCTTCGAAGCTTGTAGTGAGCCTCTGCAGCTTCAAATCCTTGACAGCCTTGGTTCCCTTATAGGTTGTCTAGAGAATGGTCCATGCTTCCTTAGCAGTTTCTGTGAAGGATATTTTCTTAAACTCCTCATTGGTGACCGCACTGAATAGGGCATTCAATGCTCTGTTGTTGAAATTTGCCACCTTGATCTTGGCATTATCCCAATCGGCTGGCGCTTCTATAGGCTTGGTCTAGCCTATCTCCACAGCTTGCCACATCTTCTCATCTAATGACTGCAAGAAAGCTCTCATGCATACTTTCCAGTATGCACAGTTAGTACCATCAAACAATGGAGTTATAATAAGGGACTGACCTCTATCCATGACTAACAGGGGTCAATGGATCACACACACACAAAGATTAAACCCTAATCAGAGTGTGTCTGCTCTAATACCACTTGACAGGCCACAAACGCGTTGACCCCTTGTGATTAATTAAATTGATTAATTAGCCAAGTTATTAATTAATCAAGTTAACATGCAAATTCACGTGGCAGCACCAACAAATCACCAATAACTAAAGTATGCAGCGGAAAATAAATGACATGGTGATTTGTTTACGAATGGGAAAAACCTAACGGAAAAAACCCCATCAGGTGATTTAAGGTCACCACTCCCGAAACTCCACTATTATCACAACAAGCAGTTACAAGCAAGGAATCCGAGTACCTTACCAACCTACATTTGAAACCTTACCCCAATACCCAATTGAACTTGTTCTGTAGTGACAATTTCTCCTCTTGATGCACGGCTCCGAGTACGTGACTAACCAATTGCGCGGATCCTAGTACGCGACTTCAATTCACCAACTAGAGAGAGAGAGTTGTTGGCTGCAAAGTTCTTCAAATCATCCACACGATGAAGATCAAGAAGATGCTTGGTTACAAAACCCTACGGTGCACAATACACAGCAACTTCTTCACAAAAGATGAACTAGGGTATGAACTTTGTCTTTGATCATAAATTGCATGAACAAGAATTACTCAATACTTGTGCAACTTGCATTTGTTTGATGACCCTTAAAACAATCCTTTTATATGTCTAGGGTTAGGAGAAAAGAAGTCCCAAAGACACATTCACGGATTGGAATTAAAACAGAACTGAAAATCTGTTTTCTTTAAATATCGACTGATAGGCCACAAACGCGTTGACCCCTTGTGATTAATTAAATGGATTAATTAGCCAAGTTATTAATTAATCAAGTTATCATGCAAATTCACGTGGCAGCACAAACAAATCACCAAAACTAAAGTATGCAGCGGAAAATAAAAGACACGGTGATTTGTTTACGAATGGGGAAAACCTGACGGCAAAAACCCCACCGGGTGATTTAAGGTCACCACTCCCGAAACTCCACTATTATCACAATAAGCGATTACAAGCAAGGAATCCGAGTACCTTACCAACCTACAGTTGAACCCTTACCCCAATACCCAATTGGACTTATTCTGTAGTGACAGTTTCTCCTTTTAATGCACGGCTCCGAGTCCGTGACTAACCAATTGCGCAGATCTTAGTACGCGACTTCAATTCACCAACTAGAAAGAGAGTTGTTGGCTGTAAAGTTCTTCAAATCATCCACACGATGGAGCTCAAGCAGATGCTTGGTTACAAAACCCTATGGTGCATAGTACACAGCAACTTCTTCACCAGAGATGAACTAGGGCACGAATTACTCAATGCTTGTGCAACTTGCATCACTTTGACGGTCCTTAAAACAATCCTTTTATATGTCTACGGTTAGAAGAAAAGAAGTCCCAAAGACACATTCACGGATTGGAATTAAAACAGAACTGAAAATCTGTTTTCTTTAAATCTCGACATATAGAGGTGTCGAGGATCTGACGAGCCTCGGGGCTGAAACAGCTTCTAAAGCTCGATAGATGCATGTGTCGAGACTAGGTGTCGAGCTTTAGTAACTTGCACTTTCCAGCTTATTTCTTGGATAGACTTGATGACTTCAACACTTGATCTTGAAACACTGTTTTTTGAAGCGTTAAAACACATCCTAAATCTACCCAATTACAAGTAAAGTGTGTTTTGTCAAAGGATAAGCCAATTACATAAAATAGTGACATATGTCAACAACTTGAACTACATATGTCCTAACATCGACAGATAGAGGTGTCGAGGATCTATCGAGAAGCTGTCGAGCCTCGGGGCTGAAACAGTTTCTAAAGCTCGATAGATGTATGTGCCGAGACCAGGTGTCAAGCTTTAGTAACTTGTATTTTCTAACTTGTTTCTTGAACAGACTTGATGACTTCAACACTTGATCTTGAAACACTGTTTCTTGAAGCATTAAAACACATCCTAAATCTACCCAATTAAAAGTAAAGTGCGTTTTGTCAAAAGATAAGCCAATTACATAAAATAGTGACATATGGCAACAACTTGAACTACATATGTCCTAACAGGTTTGGTTATTCAGAGTGTTAGGCCTAACTACTTTGGTAAGAAATTACTAAAGCATATATTTGTGAAATTGGATTTCATAAATATATAATGAATAACTTAAAGGATTAAACCGGGTACTCAAGGATAAGATGTAGTAATTTTCAAAGTGGCAGTCTATATTCATGACTTTGTATTACTACGAATATTTTATGAAGGGTTTGCATGTATAATAAAGTATTGGGATATAATTTATTAATAAGACCTAGAGTGCAATTATATTTATATAGTGGCATTAAATATAATTAATGGCAACTTTAGACTTGTGAAGGGTTGACGGAAAAACCCAAGGGCCATTGGAGCTAGTGTCATATTGGTCCCTTTTGGTCCCACTCTAAGCCACATACTAAAGCCCAAATGGAAAGGCCCAATAGGCCAGCCCAATTAGATAATTAGTTAGTTATAAAGGGAGAAAACATACAGATTTTTTTTTAAGAAAGAAAAAGAAGCGTAGAGAAAAAGAAAAAGAGAGAGTGTGAGACACACTTTCATTCTCCCTTTGGAAACTGATTGAGAGACCACACATCTTGGGCGTAAAGTGCAATTGGAGTGAAGATTAAAAGTGTTCTCAAGTATTTCTAATCTTTGTTTTGAATTTCTCCACACCAAGGTACACTATCTTCTTCTTAAATTCTGAAATTTACATAGTGCATGTTGTCAATCATGAATGAAATAGATCCTTGTTTGTTGCTTCCGCTATGTGTTTTGTATGTGATACAAAACCAGATTTTTATCCAACACAAACCGCCTATGAAAAACTGTACAAACTTTCTAAGAAGCATGAGAAACTCTATAAGCTGGCCACCAAGAAGCTTAGTGATGTGCAACTTGACCGTGGGGAGCTTTCCACGAAGTTTGATGAAACAAATCAGACTATTGGAGCACTGAGATTTGAAAACAATTTCCTAGCTGAGAAGGCCAAGAAGGTTAAAGCAGAACTATTTCAAGTTAGAGCTCAATTGGAGAGGACATCAAGTGCAAAGCTGGATGAGATGCTCAGCATTCAGAAATCGGCTTCTAATCAAATAGGATTGGGGTATGAATTCTCTTCCTTGAATACTCATTTTGCTTGTACTACTGTTTTTGTTCCTCTTGTTAATAACATTAAAATTGAGAACAATGATGTTAAAACAGAATTAGCTAGTGAGAACCTAGACAAGGGTAAGTCCATCTTAGGAGCACCCCTTAAGCTTGAGAAGAAGGAAACTAAAAACCTTAGGTCTAAGAAGGCTAGCTCTTAAAAGCCTAAACAGAAGAAGCAGCATCTCTATCATCATTATGGTATTACCGGTCATACTCACCAAATTGCTACAAGTGGTTAGCCACTCAATAGAGCAATGGCATGATGGCATTTGGAAACCAGAATTAGCTTCAAACCTCTCTTGCTCCTCTTGGAGATCTTCTCAAAGCCCTCATGTTCCTTTCGAACTTGAACGGTTTCAATCTTTCCCCCTTATCATCGGTTCAAAGGTTTGCAAAAACAAAAGGTTCTTCCAAGGTGTGGAAGGAAAAGGGTTTCAAGTGATTAATTCACGTTTTCTCTCTCTATCCCCTTCTTATTTTTGTTTTTGCATTACTTGTGTGTGTTGCTTTACTGTTTTGAATCAGTCTAGTTTTATGCATTGTTTTGCTTTGTTTAACATGTTTTTCTTTGTTTGTTTTTAGTTTTATGTTTTATTTTTGCTTTTCAGATAAAAATAAAAAAAATTGAAAAATACAAAAACAGTGTGTGTTTGTGTACATTGGTTCTTGTGAACCTTAAAATGGCCATTAAAACAAAGTTTTTAAAACTTTGTATCTCTTGTAGCTTAGATGAGCTTATGCACAACTAAGCAAGTGAGCTTTGTGGCTCTTTATTTGTGATGAGTAAGGTTAAGTGATCTCTTATACTTAACACTCGTATCACTCTTTTTGACGGGTAAGACTAGAAAATCCTAAGAGAAAGGCATAAATAACCATCTCACCATTGTTACTCGCCAATCAAGAAATGACAACTGTATGAATGAAATGTGAAGGAAAGTCTATAGTGAGATGCTCAAGAAGTGACAACAAAAACTGAGCACGACGCTCTATGACGAAGTTGTAGTGAGAGAGTGGATGCAAAACAAACGTCATCACCATGTTCATGAAACAAGGACCTTTAGCGAAAGGCCGACATGGTGTAAATTGACGCTCACCCTAATTAGAAAGGTGCTCACAAATTGCAGAAATCATCTCATCTTTGGACACAGTTCGTAGACGCTCATAACCGGGGTAGTCATGATGTGCAACCTTCGGAACATGAAGCACATCGGATACCAACTCTGGTGTGACTACTATGCGCGTACCTCGAACGCGAGTGTGAAAGAGAGGTACTGAAATATCAATTCCATGCATGTTGGAGTAAAACTCTTGAATTAGAACAGAAGGACAAGTGACTGGGACGTCACACAATGACTCCCAACCCCGATTGTGAATGACATCAGGTAGGTCAATGTCGGCAAAGTCTGCTAGAACAACTTGGCGTTCCGAATGAACACCTCGTTTAGAAAATTTCTCCGAGAAGTCCTTTCGGGCATCCTCATCACGGAACCGAACAAAGGAATGAGTAGGATCAGAAGACGAAGAAGTCATAGAATGAAGAGGGTTCTGGGACGGAAAGGACTTACGCTTTGGTGCCATAGACACTACTAACGTAAACAAAAAGAGAGGGAAAAAAAACACACAGAAAAGTTCCTAAAACAAATAAAATATAACAAGTATATTGAAAAGAGAGAACGTAAGTATGGGAAATGCGTGAACATGTGACATGCAATATGAAGAGCATCATGGGCTCAGCCCAATCCAAACCTATCAGCACACAACCAGTTTGCACACATCTAAATGCATGAGATTACTGTTAGAATGCTAATGTGATGCAATTCATGGAATTTTTAAGATCAAATCTACAAAACTCATCCCAAAAATTACAACAATAACTCATCAATTTTGAAAACCCTAAAATTTTCAAAAAAACCCTAAAAGTAGGTTTCAAAACATGAAATGCATGAAGAAAGAGATATTAGAAGCTTACCAAGTGAAGAAATACTTAAAAGAAGCTTGAAGAAACCTTGAGTAGAGGTTTGGAGTGAGAGAGGGAGGTTTGGGAGATGAAGAGACAGTGCTATCGCGAGAGAGAACCAGAGAAAACAAGAATCGGATCGCACAGAATCTTTATATAGAGGTTCAGTAAATCTCGATAGGTATAGGTATCGAGAGGTAACAAGACATCTGTCGAGAAAGGTGTCGAGAAAAACAACCATTGATAGATAGAGCTATCGAGAAGGTGTCGAGGAACAAAACAAAGACACGAGAACAGAAGCTTGATCGATCCACCAGCTGTCGAGAAGCTATCAACAGGACAGAAAATTCCTCGATCGATCCACCAGGTGTCGAGAAGCTGTCGAGATAGCAATAGGAAAAAGTTAAGAAGCTCGACAGACAGCCAAGAATCGAGGAGGTGTCGAGCCAGCTTTTAAAAGAGTTTTTCGAGAAGAAAAAAATACAGACATGAATGCAAACACACATGCAACTCAAACAATGATCCAAACATCAAACTAGCTCTCAAAAACATCTCTCAGTTAACAATTTTAAGCACATGGATTCCAAAACACAAACACACACACACACTAAACATGTCTAACCAATTTTATATTTCAAAAACAAGTTAAGACAGTTTAGTGAGCATACATCAACACATGTAAACCTTGTGATGGCCAAATCACATTATACCTGCACATGTATCAAAAACAGCAAAGAATATTGCGTGTTGTGTGTGAAGAACATCACAAGATTGCATAAGTTTCTCAGAGTTATGACGATTTGAGATATGAGAAAATCACTTCAACTCACATACAATCATAACCATTTGATGGGGACTATCACCTTCGAGGTACATCCTATAACTCCCATATCTCCTAGAAAACACGCTTGCAATCATATTTTAAAGCATTTTGTTCTTTTTGCTTTTATTTCTCTGCATATTTTCTTTTATTAAGCAAACCATGCATGGGCATATAAGAGAGAGAAAAGAAATACTAAATTATGTTAAGCTTTTTGACATTGCACTTTTGCTATACCGAAGCATACAGATGTCATTGACATTATACTTTTGCTATGCCGAAGCATACAGTGTCATTTCATGATTGGCGGGTAACAGCGATGAGATGGTTATTTATGCCTTTCTCTTAGGATTTTCTAGTCCTACCCATCAAAAAGAGTTATACAAGTGTTAAGTACAAGAGATCACTTAACCTTACTCATCACAAATAAAGAGCCACAAAGCTCACTTGCTCAGTTTGTGCATAAGAATGCTCATCTAAGCTACAAGAGATACAAAGTTTAGAAAACTCTGTTTCAATGGCTATTTTAAAGTTCACAAGAACCAATGTACATTAACACATACTGTTTTTGTATATTTTTTTTTAATTTTTCAACAAAAACTGAAAATAAGCAAACAAAAACATGTTAAAAAAACTAATGCATAAAACTAGACTGACTCATAACAGTAAAGCAAAACACACAAGTAATGCAAAAACAACAACAACAAGGGGGGAGAGAGAAAAAGTGAATAAATCACTTGGTGCCCTTTTCCTTCCACACCTTGGAAGAACCTTTTCTTTTAGCAAACCCTTAAGTCGGTGATGAGGGGGAAGAATTAAAATCGTTCAAGTTTGAAAGGAACATGAGGGCTTTGAGAAGACCTCCAAGAGGAACAAGAGACGCTTAAAGCTGATTCTGGTTCCCAAATGCTATCATGCCATTGCTTTGTTGAGTGGCTAACCACTTATAGCAATTTGGTCGAGTATGACCGGCATTACCACAATGATGACAAAGATGCTACTTTTTCTGTTTAGGCTTTTGAGGGATAGCCTTCTTAGTCCTAGGGTTTTTATTGTCCTTCTTCTCAAACTTAAAGGGTGCTCCTAAGATAGATTTACCCTTGTCCAGGTTCTCACTAGCTAATTCAGTTTTAACATCATTGTTCTCAATTTTACTATTATCAGCAAGAGGAACAAAGACAATAGTACTAGCAGAAGCAATATTAGAAAAAGAAAATTCATACCCTAAATCGATTCGATCAAAAGCAGATTTCTTAATGCTGAGCATCTTATCCAGCTTCGCACTTGATGTCTCTCCAATTGAGCTCTAACTTGAAACAGCTCCGTTTTAAGCTTATTGGTCTTCTCAGCCAAGAAATTGTTCTCGAATCTCAGTGCCCCAATAGTCTGATTGGCTTCATTAAACTTAGTGGAAAGCTCCTCATGGTCAAGTTCCACATCACTGAGCTTCTTGGTGGCCAGCCTATAGAGTTTTTCATGCTTCTCAAAAAGCTTGTACAGTTTCTCATAGGTTGTATGGATATCATCTTGATCATCCATCTTTTCAAACTTAGCATCCACCAATTCTTCTTCTTCATCTACATCCTCTACAATCCCTTCAAGAGGATTGACAGTGGCAGTGAAGGCATTCAAGATCCCATCATCCTCATTATCGGAATCATCCTCAGGCTCAGTGTCGCTTAAAGTAGTAGCAAGTGCCTTGCTCTTCCTAATGCCTTGAGATATATGGGACACTCTTATTTCATGTGACCGAAGCCTTGACATCTGAAACACTTAGGTCCTGTGGGAACAGTGTACTGATCGTCATCCCTAGTATCCTTCTTCCCTTTATCTTGGCTCTTGAATTGAGAAGAACTGGATTGCCTATGGTCCTTGTCGAAGCCTTTTCCATTAGCATTTTTCATGAATTTCTTTAATTGCCAGGTGATGTAGAACTTCATCTTAAAATCTTTATTGTCTGAAGACTCATTTGTCTCACCGCTCTTTTCCTTCAGTGCCATGCTCTTACTTTTACCCGATTTGCCAATTCTTGTCAACCCTAGTTCATAGGTTTGCAGATTACCAACCAGCTCAGTCAGAGGAATCTTGTTAATATCCTTTGATTCCTCTATCACCGTGATCTTGGCATGGAATCTCACGGGCAGAGATCTGAGCACTTTTCTCACAATCTTGGGTTCAGGAATGGTCTCCCCAAGGTTGAAAGCTGAGTTTACTATATCCTTGAGCTTGGCATAGAACTCATCGAATGACTTATCCTCCTCCATCTTAATTTCTTCAAAGCTTGTAGTGAGCCTCTGTAGCTTCGAGTATTTGACAACCTTTGTTCCCTCATAGGTTGTCAAGAGGATGGTCCATGCTTCCTTAGCAGTTTCAGTGGAGGATATCTTCTTGAACTCCTCATTAGTGACCACACTAAATAGGGCATTCAATGCTCTGCTGTTGAAGTTTGCCGCCTTGATCTTAGCATCATCCCAATCGGCCGGCGCTTCTTTAGGCTTAGTCCAGCCTATCTCCACAGCTTGCCACACTTTTTCATCTAGTGACTGCAAGAAAGCTCTCATGCGTACTTTCTAGTATGCATAGTTAGTACCATCAAACAAATGAGGAATAATGAGAGATTGTCCTCTATCCATGACAAACAGGGGTCAATGGATCACACACAAGGATTAAACCCTAATCAAAGTGTGTCCGCTATGATATCACTTGAGAGGCCAAAAACGTATTGATCCCTAATGATGGATTAAGTTGATTAATTAGCTAAGTTATTAATTAATCAAATTAACATGCAAAGAGCGTGGTAGCACAAACAAATGACCAATTAAACTAAGTATGCAGCGGAAATTAAATGACTCAGTGATTTGTTTTTGAATGGGGAAAACCTACACGGCAAAAACCCCACCAGGTGATTTTAAGATCACCACTCCCGAAATTCCATTATTATCACAACAAACGGTTACAAGAAGGAATCCCAGTATCTTATACCAACCTACAATTGAACCCTTACCCCAATACCCAATTGGACTTGTTATGTAGTGACAATTTCTCCTTTTGATGCACGGCTCCCAATACGTGACTAACCAATTGCGCAGATCCTAGTAGGCGACTTCAATCACCAACTAGAGAAAGTTGTTGGCTACAAAATTTCTTCAATTCATCCACACGATGAAGATTAAGAAGATGCTTGTTACAAAACCCTATGGTGCAAAGACACAACAACTTCTTCACAAAAGAGATGAACTAGGGCAAGAACTTTTATCTCAGGTCACAACTTGCTTGAATAAGGATTTCTCAATGCTTGTGCAACTTGTGTCCACTTTTTTGGCCCTTAAAATAATCCTTTTATATGTTTAGGATTAGAAGAAAATAAGACCCAAAGACACATCTACGGATTGGAATCAAAACAGAATTTCAAAATCTGTTTTTCGTAAATCTCGACAGCTAGAGGTGTCGAGGTGCTGTCAAGCAGCTGTCGAGCCTCGGGGTTGAATAGTTTCTTTAAAGCTAGATAGATGAAGCTATCGAGCTTTAATGACTGCCACTTCTCAGCTTAAATCTTGGACATACTTGCATGGCTTTAACACTTAATCTTGAAACCTTGTTTCTTGAAATATTAAAATCATTCTAGATCTACCCAAATACAAGCTAGGTGCGTTTTGTCAAAGGATAAGCCAATTACATAAAAGAATGACATATGTTCTAAACAAATGAAACACATATGTCTTAACATAAGATCTTTAGGTTTAAATATATTAGAACTCTAATTTGTAATGTTGGCAAACCATGATCAAAACGTTTTAGCCTTGTTTAGACTGCTCAAAGTTAAATTTTTTTGTGGGAAGAACCTATAGCCACAAACTTTATTACAATGTGGCACAATTTTTTTTTTTTTTTTTGGCTATAAAAGCTTATTGCCATGCCTTTGAGTTTTTACCACGAAATACTTTCATTGAAACAAACCTTTTTTCTTGTATTGTACCACTTTTTTGGGCCAAATTACCATTGCATGTTTATTAAAATTGATAAAACTAAGAAATAGTGAAATAAAAATCACAAAAGCTAGCACCAAGAAAAAAAAAGACAAATTTACGTGGAAACCCCTCTAATATAAAGGGGGAAAACCACAGGACAAATCTGATCAGTTTACTATAATAAATAGAGATTACAATGCTTAAGTTTATGTCTACAACTTGAAATTGCTACAAATAAAAAATAAAATAAAATAACTCTCTAAGAATAAATATAATCTCATCATAACACCAACCAAAAAAAAAAAAAAAAAAAAACAAAACAAAACACAAAAAGTAAAAAAAAAAAAAAACAAAAACAAAAAATAAAAAACAACAACAACAATGACAAAAACCTTTTAAAACCAATATTGTAACAATATCCACTTTGAAGAGGTGATTTCCTACCACTTTTAACTTATCACCTCAAGTTAAGAAGAAAGTTGTTCTCTAGAAAAGCTGCCTATATTTGTTGCGCTTTCCTAGTTCTTACAAACCAATGTTCTTCTCAGTCACAATGTTTCCAATAACCACTCCAATTACAAGCCCACTACCATAACCCATTAGGATTATTAGCCAATCAAATTGAATGTGAAACCATGAGTCTTGATATACTTCAATGTTTGAAATGGGTAGAGGTGAAGGCTTAGGATTTTCACATTTTTTTGACAATGGATATCCACACAATCCTGAATTTCCATCAAATGAACTATTGTCAAATGTATCAAATTGATTTCCATGCGGTATAGGCCCTGTAAGTTGGTTATGTGAGACATTAAATGATTCAAGGAAAGTGAGTTACTGTTAGTTGCCAAGGTATTTGTTCTGAGAGCTTGTTCTAAGAAAGGTCAAGCGACTCTAATGTTGTCAAGTTTCCTAATGACAATGGGATACGACCTGTGAGATTATTGTAGGAAAGGTTGAGCAATTGGAACCCATTTAAATTACCAATGAATTCTAGAATCATTCCATTGAAGTTGTTGCTTGAAAGATCAATAGCTGCAAAAACTTCCGATTGAAAATCGTGCAAATTTTTTTTCTGCAAAATTTTCCAACTCAGCCTAAGCCCATTAAGGATTAGGGTTTCAGATCTACTTCTCCCATTATATAAAGAAAATCTCAAGCACGTTTTTAAAGGCTTCTAAAAGAGAGAAGAGTGTGCCTCTTTTTGTATCTAGGGTTTGTACCCAAAAGCTCTCTAGAGTCTTTATGTTGTGTGTGTGAATCTCTTGTAAGATCTAGAGGTGTTTGCCTTCACATACACTTAGAGTTATCAAGATCTAGATTGATGTCAAAAGCTTGGTAATTAATTCAGTTGTAGATTCAAGAGCTTAAAAATATACAAGCAGGAGTGCCTATTGTTAGGACATATGTGGTTCAAGTTGTTTTGAACACATGACATTATTTTATGTAATTGGCTTATCCTTTGACAAAACGCACTTTACTTGTAATTGGGTAGAATTAGGATGTGTTTAACGCTTCAAGAAACTATGTTTCAAGATCAAGTGTTGAAGTCATCAAGTTTGTCCAAGAAACAAGCTAGAAAGTGCAAGTTATTAAAGTTTGATACCTAGGCTCGACACATGCATCTATCGAGCTTTAAGAAGCTGTTTCAGCCCCGAGGCTCAACAGTTTCTTGACACCTCTAGCTGTCGAGATTTAAGGAAAACGGATTCTAAGTTCTGTTTTGATTCCAATCCATGGATGTGTCTTTGGGAATTCTTTTCTTCTAACCCTAGGCATATAAAAGGATTATTTTAAGGGCCGTCAAAGAGTACACAAGTTGCACAAACATTGAGAAATCCTTGTTCAAGCAATTTGTGATCCAAGACAAAGTTTATGCCTTAGTTCATCTTTCTTATGAGGAAGTTGCTGTGTAATGTGCACCGTAGGGTTTTGTAACCAAGCATCTTCTTGATCTTCATCGTGTGGATGAATTGAAGAACTTTGCAGCCAACAACTCTTTCTCTAGTTGGTGAACTGAAGTCGCGTACTAGAATCCGCGCAATTGGTTAGTCACGTGCTGGGAGCCGTGCATCAAAAGGAGAAACTGTTACTACAGAGCAAGTCCAATTGGGTATTGGTGTAAGGGTTCAACTGTAGGTTGGTAAGGTACTGCGATTCCTTTACTTGTAACTGCTTGTTGTGATAATAGTGGAGTTTCAGGAATGGTGACCTTAAATCACCCAGCGGGGTTTTTGCCGTGTAGGTTTTCCCCATTCGTAAACAAATCACCATGTCAATTTATTTTCCGCTGCATACTTTAGTTTATTTGTGATTTGTTTGTGCTACCACGCAATTTGCATGATAATTTGATTAATTAATAACTTAGCTAATTAATTAACTTAATTCATCATAAGGGGTCAATGAGTTTATGGCTTATCAAGTGGTATCAGAGCAGGCACACTCTGATTAGGGTTTAATCCTTGTGTGTGATCCATTGATCCCTATTTTCATGGATAGAGGTCAGTCTCTTATTATACCTCCATTGTTTGATGGTACTGACTATGCATACTGGAAAGTACACATGAAAGCTTTCTTGCAGTTACTAGATGAAAAAGTATAGCAAGCTGTGAAGATAGGCTAGACCAAGCCTACAGAAGTGCCGGCCAATTGGGATGATGCCAAGATCAAGGTGGATAATTCAACAGTAGAGCATTGAATGCCTTATTCAGTGCAGTCACAAGTGAGTAGTTCAAGAAGATTTCCTCCACGAAAACTGCTAAGGAAGCATGGATCATTCTCCATACAACCTATGAGGGAACAAAGGCTATCAAGGATTCGAAGCTACAAAGGCTCACTACAAGCTTCGAAGAAATTAAGATAGAGGAGGATGAGTCATTCGATGAGTTTTATGCCAAGCTCAAAGATATAGTGAACTCAGCTTTCAATCTTGGGGAAACCATTCCTGAACCCAAGATAGTAAGAAAAGTGCTTAGATCTCTACCCGAGAGATTCCATGCCAAAATCACGGCGATTGAGGAATCAAAGAATATTGACAAGATTCCTTTGACTGAGCTGGTTGGTAATCTGCAAACCTACGAGCTAGGGTTGACAAGGATTGGCAAGTCAAGTAAAGGCAAGAGCATGGCACTAAATGCTAAGAGCAGTGACACAGATGAGTCTTCTGACAATGAAGATTCTAAGATGAAGTCCTACATTAACAGGCAATTCAAGAAATTTATAAAAAATGCCAATGGAAAAGACTTCAACAAGGACCATAGGCAATCCAGTTCTTCACAATTCAAGAGCCCAAATAAAGGGAAGAAATATTCTAAGGATGGTGGTCAGTACACTGTTCCCACTGGACCGAAGTGCTTCGGTTGTCAAGGCTTCGGACACATGAAACAAGAGTGTCCTACGTACCTCAAGAGCATTGGAAAGAGCAAGGCACTTGCTGCTACCTTGAGCGACATTGAGCCCGAGGATGATTCCGACAATGAAGATGACGAAATCTTGAATGCCTTTACTGCCTCTGTAAATCCTACTGAAGGGATTACTGAAGAAGTAGATGAAGAAAAAGAATTGGTGGATTCTAAGTTTGAAACTATGGATGACCGAGATGATATCCATATCGCCTATAAGAAACTGTACAAGCTTTCTAAGAAGCATGAGAAACTCTATAGGCTGGCCACTAAGAAGCTCAGTGATGTGGAACTTGACTGTGAGGAGCTTTCCACTAAGTTTGATAAAGTAAAGCAGACCATTGGGGCGCTGAGATTCGAGAACAATTTCTTGGCTGAGAAGACCAAGAAGCTTGAAGCGGAGCTGTTTCAAGTTAGAGCACAATTGGAGAGGACGTCAAGTGCAAAGATGGATGAGATGGTCAACATTCAGAAATCTGCTTCGGATCAAACAGGATTGGGTTATGAATTCTCTCTCTCTAATACTCCTTTTGCTAATACTACTGTTTTTGTTCCTCTTACTAATAGCATTAAAATTGAGGACAATGATGTTAAAACTGAATTAGCTAGTGAGAACCTATACAAGGGTAAGTCTATCTTAGGAGCACCCCTTAAGCTTGAGAAGAGGGAAACTAAAAACCCTATGACTAAGAAGGCTAACTCTCAAAAGCCTAAACAGAAGAAGCAGCATCTCTATTATCATTGTGGTGTTGCCGGTCATACTCTACCAAATTGCTATAAGTGGTTAGCCACTCAACAAAGCAATGGCATGATAGCATCTGGGAACTAGAATCAACTTTAGACCTCTCTTACTCCTCTTGGAGATCTTCTCAAAGCCCTCATGTTCCTTTCAAACTTAAACGGTTTCAATTCATCCCCCTCATCACCGTTTCAAGGGTTGGCAAAAAGGAAAGGTTCTTCCAAGGTGTGGAAGGAAAAGGGTTCTAAGTGATTTTGTTCACTTCTTCTCTCTCTCCCTGTCTTGTTGTTTTTGCATTACTTGTGTGTTGCTTTACTATTTTGAGTCAATCTAGTTTTATACATTGTTTTGCTTTCTTTAACATATTTTTTTGTGTTTGTTTTTAGTTTTGTGTTTTATTTTTGCTTTTCTGATGAAAATAAAAAAAAAATTGAAAAATACAAAAACAGTGTGTATTTGTGTACATTGGTTCTTGTGAACCTTAAAATGGCGATTGAAACAGAGTTTTCTAAACTTTGTATCTCTTGTAGCTTAGATGAGCATCCTTATGCACAACTAAGCAAGTGAGCTTTGTGGCTTTTTGTTTGTGATGAGTAAGGTTAAGTGATCTCTTGTACTTAACACTCGTATCACTCTTTTTGACGGGCAGGACTAGAAAATCTTAAGAGAAAGGCATAAATAACCATCTCACCATTGTTACCCGCTAATCATGAAATGACATCTGTATGCTTCGGCATAGCATAGTAAAAGTGCAATGTTAAAAGCTTGCCATAATTGGGTATTTCTTTTCTCTCTTATATGCCCATGCATGATATGCTTAATAAAAGAAAATATGCAAAGAAATAAAAAGCAAAAAGATCAAAATGCTTTAAAAATATGATTACAAGCGTGTATTCTAGGAGATGTGAGAGTTATAGGATGTACCTCGAAGGTGATAGTCCCCATCAAACAGTTATGATTGTGTGTGAGTTAAAGTGATTTTCTCATATCTCAAATCGTCATAACTTTAAGACACTTATGCAATCTTGCGATGTTTTTCATACACAACACGCAATATTCTTTGCTATTCTTGATACATGTGAAGGTACAATGTGATTTGGCTATCACAAGGTTTACATGCTTTAATGTATGCTCATTAAACTATCTTAACTTATTTTTGAAATCTAAAATTGGTTAGACTTGTTTAGTGTGTGTGTGTGTTTTAGGATCCATGTGCTTAATATTTTTGTTGAGAGATGTTTTTGAAAGCTTAATATGTTGATTGGATCATTGGTTGAGTTGCATGCGTGATTGCATTCATGTTTGTGTTTTTTCTCTTCTTGAAAAAATGCTTTTTAAAGCTAGCTTGACACCTCCTCGACACCTGGCTGTCTGTCGAACTTCTTAGCTTTTTCTTATCGAAATCTCGACAGCTTCTCGACACCTGGTGGATCGATCGAGAAAGTTTCTGTCCTCTCGATAGCTTCTCGATAGCTGGTGGATCGATCGAGATTCTTTTGGTGTTTGATCCTTCATTCTCGACACCTCCTCGATAGCTGTATCTGTCGAAGCTGATTATCTCGACACCTACCTCAACAGATGTCTCGATACCTTTCGATACCTACATTTGTCGAGATTTACTGAAGGTGTATATATATGTTCAGCGCGATTTCCTTTCTCATTTCTCTCGATCTCTCTCTCGATACATTTGTGTTCTCTCTTCCAAAACCTCCCTCACTCACTTCAAACCTCTTCCCAAAGGTTTCTTCAAGTTTCTTTCAAGATTTTATTCTCTTGGTAAGCTTCTAATCTCTCATTCTTCATGTATTTCCTATTTTAAAACCTAGGTTTTGGGGTTTTTGAAAAATTTTGAGGTTTTTCAAAATTGATGAATGTTTATTGCAATTTTTGGGTTGGTTTTGTAGATGTGAACTTTAAAACTACATGCATTGTATCACATTAGCATTCTAACAATATTTTCATGCATATAGATGTGTGCAATTTTGTTGTGTGCTAGTAGGATTGGATTGGGCTGAGCCCATGATGTTTTTTATGTTGCATGTCATATGTTCATGCATTTCCCATGCATACATTCTTTCTTTTCAATATACTTGTTATATATTGAACTGTTTTGGATCTTTTATGTGTGTTTCTCTCTTTCTCCCTCTCTTTCTGTTTGCGTTAGTAGTGTCTTTGGCAATAAAACGTAAATCCACTCCATCCCAGAACCCTCTTCATTCTAATGGCTCTTCACGTTCTGATCTTACTCCTACTTCTGTTTGGTTCCGTGATGAGAAAGCCCAACAGGACTTCTCGGAGAACTTTTCTAAACGAGGTGTTCATTCGGAATGCCAAGTTGTTCTAGCAGACTTTGCCGACACCGACCTACCTAATGTCATTCACAGTCGGGGTTGGGAGTCACTGTGTGGTGTCCCGGTCACTTGTTCTTTTGTGCTGATACAAGAGTTTTACTCCAACATGCATGGAATTGATTCTATAGTACCTCTCTTTCATACTCACGTTCGAGGTACGCGCATTGTAGTCACTCCGGATTTGGTCTCCGAGGTGCTTTATGTTCCGAGAGTTGATCATCCTGACTATCCTGGTTGTGAGTGTCTATGGACTGTGTCCAAAGACGAGATGTTTTCTGCATTCTATGAGCGCCCCTCTGATTGGGGTGAGCATCAGTACACACCATGTAGGCCTTTGCTAAAGGTCCTCGTTTCTTGAATATGGTGTTTGTTGTGGTTTTGTCACGAATTGCTAAAGGGGGAGATTGTTAGGACATATGTGGTTCAAGTTGTTTTGAACATATGTCATTATTTTATGTAATTAGCTTATCCTTTGATAAAACGCACTTTACTTGTAATTGGGTAGAATTAGGATGTGTTTAACGCTTCAAGAAATTGTGTTTCAAGTTTAAGTGTTGAAGTCATTAAGTCTGTCCAAGAAACAAGCTAGAAAGTGCAAGTTATTAAAGCTCGACACCTAGGCTCGACACATGCATCTATCGAGCTTTAAGAAGCTGTTTCAGCCCCGAGGCTCGGCAGCTGCTCGACAGCTCCTCGACACCTCTAGCTGTCGAGATTTAAGGAAAACAGATTCTAAGTTCTGTTTTGATTCCAATCCGTGGATGTGTCTTTGAGAATTCTTTTTTTCTAACCCTAGGCATATAAAATGATTATTTTAAGGACCGTCAAAGAGTACACAAGTTGCTCAAGCATTGAGAAATCTTTGTTCAAGCAATTTATGATCCAAGACAAAGTTCATGCCCTAGTTCATCTTTCTTGTGAAGAAGTTGATGTGTAATATGCACCGTAGGGTTTTGTAACCAAGCATCTTCTTAATCTTCATCGTGTAGATGAATTGAAGAACTTTGCAGCCAACAACTCTTTCTCTAGTTGGTGAATTGAAGTCGCGTACTAGGATCCGCGCAATTGGTTAGTCATGTACTAGGAGCCGTGCATCAAAAGGAGAAACTGTCACTACAGAACAAGTCCAATTAGGTATTAGGGTAAGGGTTCAATTGTAGGTTAGTAAGGTACTGGGATTCCTTTACTTATAACCGCTTGTTGTGATAATAGTGGAGTTTCGAGAGTGGTGACCTTAAATCACCTGGTGGGATTTTTGCCGTGTAGGTTTTCCCCATTCGTAAACAAATCACCATGTCAATTTATTTTCCGCTGCATACTTTAGCTTATTGGTGATTTGTTTGTGCTACCACCCAATTTGCATGATAATTTGATTAATTAATAACTTGGCTAATTAATCAACTTAATTCATCATAAGGGGTCAACAAGTTTATGGCCTATCACTTATGCTTGCTGGGAATCCAAGAAAGAAATAGTCTGTGGACTCGAACCTGTCACGTGGTCGTGGTAGTAAGTTTCTTACTCAAGGTAGCAATAGGATGTTAGTGGTCTAAGTCGCTATTGTGTAAATTTCAATTCTTTCATAGTGGATTCAGTTTTACCTTAAGGATAGTTAGGTTAAATCATCCCCAAGTTTTTTACTAGTTTGGTTTTCCTGGGTTATCATATCATTGTGTTCTTTATTTATTTATTTGTTTTTTGTTGCTTTACATGATATGATGACTCAAGAAAACCAAACCGGTAAAAAACCTGGGGAGGATTTAACCTAGCTATCCTCAAGGTAAAACTAAATCCATTATGAAAGAATTGAAGTTTACACAATAGCGACTTAGACCACTAACATCCTATTGCTACATCGAGTAGGAAACTTACTACCACGATCACGTGACAGCTCCAAGTCCACGGACTACTTCTTTCTTGGATTCCCAGCAAGCACAAGCACTCCCGCTTGTATATCTTTAAGTTCTTAAATCTGCAACTAAATTGATTACCAAGCTCTTGACATCAATCTAGATCTTGATAACCCTAAGTGTATGTGAAGGAAAACACCTCTAGATCTCATAAGAGATTCACACACATAACATAAAAAGCAAAAAAAAGACTTTAGAGAGCTTTTGGGTACAAACCCTAGATACAAAAAGAGACACACTCTTCTCTCTCTTAGAAGCCTTTAAAAGCGTGCTTTGGGTTTCCTTTATATAGTGGGAGAAGTAGATCTGAAACACTAATCCTTAATGGGCTTGGGCTAAGTTGGAAAATTCTGCAGAAAAACAATCTGCAAGACTTTCGATGGGTTGAGTCTAATTCTCGATCAATCGAGCCAGGCAGAATTGCGTAGTAAATTCTGCAGCAACTCGATTCCAACTTTATATATAAGACACATACTTTGAGCAGTCTAAACAAGACTAAAATGTTTTGATTATGGTTTTCCAACATTACAAATTAGAGTTCTAATACATTTAAACCTAAAGGTCCTAGAACCCAACAATTTCGTTTGAAATTAGGACGTTACATTCCCTGGATCATCAACTTGGCCATTTTATTTTTCTAAAGCAAGCAGAAAATCAATAAATTCATCTCCAAACAAAACTTGAGACTAGCTAATTGATAAAATCAAGTCATTTATCAGCTTTTAATTTAGCTTGTCACTTCATGATTTTGGATTTTGTTACCAAATTTCGAGGATAGATTTGATCCTCATGATGCATGCCTCATAATGGATTGTTTGATGCATGTTAAATATTTAGAGGACAAAAACTCAAAGGGTATAAGTCGTTCTTCAATCTAAATGGATATTTGGATTGAACTTTTTTTTTTTTGAGAAGGTGGATTGATTTAATATTATATATTTAAAATTGTATCCATTACATATAAAATTTTAAATAAAATGTCAACATCTCTTCTCATCCTAATCATCCATCTTCTCAAACTTTGATTCTATCAACTCTTCTACCTTATCAATTAGGTCTACTACTTCCTCAGTAGACTCAACAATGGCTGTGAAAGCACTTACTATCCCATCTTGGTCACTTTCATCAGAATCTGCTTCTGGTTCTGTGTCACTTAAGGTGGCAACTACAGCTTTGCTTTTGCTAATGTATTTGACATATGTGGGGCAGTCTTGCTTCATATATCCAAATCCTTGACATCCATAGCACTTTGGTCCAATAGGAAAATTGTTGCCTTGACTAGGATCCTTGAATTCTCTCTTGCCTTTGTCTTGAAACTTGAATTGAGAGAATGCAGACTATTTGCGATCCTTATCACCTGCTTTGACATTCTTTGGTGATATAAGATTTTAACTTGGTATCCTCATCATCAGACGACTCATTTTGATCATCATTCTTAGTCTTTAAGGCCATGTTCTTGCCTTTGCCACCCTTACCAACCCTTGCTAATCCTAGTTTATAGATTTGCAAGTTTCCTATCAACTTTGTCAAAGGATTAGAGTCAAGATCTTTTGATTCTTCGATGGCAGTGATCTTAGCATGGAATCTTTCTGGAAGAGATCTGAAGATCTTCCTAACAATCTTAGGCTCTAGAATATGTTCTCCAAGATTGAAGGTTAAATATGTCCTTGAGCTTAACATAGAATTCATCGAATGACTCGTCCTCATCCATTCTTATTTTCTCAAAACTAGTAGTAAACCTTTAGTGCTTGGAGTTTTTAACAACTTTTGTGCCCTCATAGGTATTCTGAAGAATAGTCCAAGCTTCCTTGACATTGTCAGAGGAAGAGATCTTCTTGAATTCTTCATTAGTCACAGCACTAAATAAAGGATTCAGCACTCTACTGTTAAAGTTTGCAACTTTGATCTCGGTATCATCCCACGTAGCCGGTGGCTCTTTAGGTTTCTTCTAGCCTATTTTAATTACAAGTCATACTTTCTCATTTAAAGACTGCAAAAAAGCTCTCATGCATACTTTCTAGTATGCATAGTTAGTACTATCAAGTAAAGGAGGAATAATCAGGGATTTCCCACAATCCATAACAACAAGGGTCAATGGATCACACAGTAAGGATTAAAACCTAATCAGAGTGTGCATGCTTTGATACTACTTGTTGGGTTAAGATAGCTTGACCCCTATTAATTATTCAATTTACCCAAGTATATTAATTAGGTTCAATTGCATGAAAATCATGTAGGTACCAACATATCACTAAAAATACTAAATGCAGTCAAAAATAAATTAACACGGTGATTTTTTGACAAATAGGGAAAACCTCACAAGGCAAAAACCCCACCGGGTGATTTTAAGGTCACCACTCTCAAGAATTTACTAATCAATAATCAAGCGGTTATAAATAAGCGGTTATAAATATAAAGAATCTTACCAACTACCTTAGCCTATCCTGAATACTAATCTATAATTGAACCTTTGCTCTAATACCCAATTGGACTTGATCTTGTAGTAACATTTTTTCCTTTGATACACAAACCTCCAATTTGTGACGATCCTTTACACGGATCCTAGTACGTGACTAATTCCAACAACTTGAACAGATGTTGTTGGCTGCAAAATTCTTCACTTCATCAACAATGAAGATCTAAAAGTATTTAGTTACAAAACCTTATGGCATACAAATGCAATAGCTTTACACAAAGAAAATAAGTCTCTTGGTCTCTATATTCATGTGAGACGGTTCTTAAAATAAGCCTTATATATGTCTAGAGTTGTGAGAAAAGAAACCCTAAACAATTACGCAAGCTTAGGCCAAATTTCAGATCTAGAAAACTAAAAATCGTAAATCTCGATAGATCGAGCTACTGTCGAGTTATCTATCGAGTTTCACATTAAGTTTCCATAGTAGATATATGTTGAGCTATCTGTCAAGACTAATTAAACAGCTTTTCTTCACTTGTTTTCTAGACCAATCTTCATGACTTTAATACTTAACTTGAATAACATGTTTCTTGAAGTACTAAACCCATCTTAGATCTACTCAATTACAAGTAAAGTGCATTTTGTTAAAGGATTAGTCAATCTATATATATTTAAAAGCTGAAGATTAGCATTTATTGTTGCTATGCTCTTGTTGAACCACATTAGCGTCCATATCATTATCCTATTTCGTTCCAATTTTTTTAATGATTTTTTTAACATTTACTCATTTTTTTTTAATATTTACACTTTTTCCAACCTTTCTTCTTCTCTTACCTTTTCATCTCCCTACTACCCTCTACTTTAATACCACTCTCATTTTTCCCTTCAACTTCCCTTATTTTGTCCCTTATTTTTTCCTCTCTTATTCACATCCTTTTACTATATATTTGTCAGTCTCTCTTCCATTATTTGTATAGCTTTCCCTCACAAAAAAAGGTTAGACAAAACAAGTTTAGCATCCAAGTCCATATTCAAACATTCAAACTCTTTCAACTTTTCACAAGAATTTTCAACAAGTTTCTTATACTTTTCAACCAATTTGTTGGATTCATTGAGCTCAGCAATCAAATCATCCTTTTCACTAGTGAACTTGCTCAAATTCTCATGAAACTTCATAAACTTTTTCTTCAAGAGTTTGACATTTGGAATATCAACAACAAAACCCATATATTCATGTATCATGTCATCACAATTTTGAGAATTAACACTCATAGAGGCATTTTTACAAACACGTGGCATGTTACACTCAACAACATCCATAGAAGCATACAAAACACTATCCATGATAATAAACACAAGGGGTCAAGGATCACACATAGGTGATGAAACCAATGCAAGTGTACCCGCTTTGATACCAATTGAAAGCTCAAATTTGTGTTAAAAACACAAGAGCTGTTTAGACCCCCAATTAAAATATTACGGCTAGATTGCTTTTACTCTAACTTATCTAAGTGTGCAACAAGAGTAAATGAGACACAATAAATTGATAACTACTCTAGTGTATATACATGAACAACAAACAATAAAAGTAAAGCACAAGAGTAAGGGAAGAAAGATGCAAACATAAGATAACATGCCAATGTGTTATCGAAGAGGAAACCAAAAAATTCGGTGAAAACCCTCTCTGCTGCCCTCCAAGTGGTAAATCGATATACTAGACAATAAGTTAGGATACACGAATAGCAAGAGACCCTCCAATCCTAATCTACCCAATGCACCTAAGCCCTCCAAGCTCCTACTCCAACAAGACTTCTTAGAACTGTGTCTTGTCTAGCTTTCTAGATCTTGCAATACGCCCGATTGCATCTGCCAAGCCTCACCAGCTTCTTTTGGTAAATCCTTAAAGCTTCTGAAGCTCCAAAACACTCTCTACACTCTGAAAAGGTGTGAGTTGTGTTTGGGTACAAATCTCCTCTCAAGGTATGACAATGGGAGATGGATGGAGAAGAGGCTAAATGATTTGTCACTAAGGATATGTAGCTCTCTCTCTAAAAAGGTGGTTGTGTGTGTTGTAGAAAACTTATCTAGGGTTTTTCTCACTGAATGGTCTCCTTGCAATTTCTATAGGTAATGAGGGTATATATAGTATGGGTAAAGGGTAAGAAAGTCACACTTTAAAAATCTTCCAGGCAGAGAGTTTCGCGGGTATCTCACTAGAAGGCTTTACCCGTGAGACACTCACGAAATCCTCCAGGCTAGCATGATTCTTCAGCTTCTAGCATGTGCTTCTCAAGTGGGTTTTTCACGGGTTAACTTCTAACGAGATACTTGTGAAATCCACTGATTCTTCATTTTATGCTCGATTCTTCACCAACTTAATACTAACCCAATACAATAAAATCCCACAAAATACAAGGAACAAAATTAGAACAATTACAACACTTTTTGTCATGGAACAAGGCCAACGTAAAACATAGTTGTAAATCACAACTTTACAATTAACTATGTATTAATTTAATCTTCTATCATACATAATGCAATGTTCTGTTTTATTGTTTTGATTCAAGTTATTGAGCCATGTTTCAATCTTTGAAAGCAAATTTTACCAAATTCTCTCTTACTGGACCAACTCTTTTTTAGATCATAAAGCAAACCCAAGAGGTGCGTGTAGAAAGAGGCTTTTGTCCTTTGCAATGGGTAGTGTTGGGAAAGGTAATACATAATTTAGAGTTTTCTTTTCAAACCCTATTTTCATTTGATTGTTTTTATATAATATGCATTTGATTGTTTATGATTTAGCTTCATCAAATGCAGTTTTATTTTTCCTCATAATTTGAGACTATGGAGGCAATGAAATTGTCAGTATTATATGATTTGGTGGAATGGGTTGTTGGATCTAGTGCAGGGGTTGGATCAAATTGACAGAGCCACTAAAGCCTAAATGTTATGGTTTGTGCCATTGCCTTTATTATTGTTAGTTTTTATTTACTTATTATGGTTTCTGCCCTTGAAAACATATTGAATAATTTGGTGCGTTAAACCCCTTAACCTCTTCAGCTCTCTTTGCCCCTTCTCTATCACTGTTATTATCTTTGGTACCGACAAAGCTATAAGTAGAGAGAAAAATAAACATATTGATAAAAATTTGAGGGCTACAACCACCATCGAACCACCAGGAAGGTTTTTTATTCCACTTTTATAAATTTGGACTCTTTAGTATTGTGGTTAGATTGGTTTTTATTTAGGAATTTGCTTCATTTGGGAAGAACAGACTCTTGAAACCTATATTTTTTTTCCCTGAAAATAATCATTGGTATTAGATTATATAAATACCTACATGTCGTCTTCAAATTTCAAACCCATAATTGATATTTTGATCAATTTTACCATCCCCTTTGGGGAAGTAGCTACTTATGCACACAGATATTAGTATGTGTTTGACTAAATGCTCAAGTCAAAATCTGGTCCGGCAACATAATTATGCATGCAGAGAATTCGTTTGGCTGTCCATTTGGTTGCAACACTTTTATGTTATATGACATCTATTTTTGATGTCTTTGCTTTAGACTAGGTTGAGAAGTCTACAAAGAAAGACTTAGTTTTATAATTTTTATCCCTTTACAAGATATGTTTTTTAATGGTGAAATGCTTGGAATAAATAATGGAAACCAATAGGCTTTGATAGTTCTTCATGCATAAGAAGAGAAGAGAGGCCAACCCTTCACCCTTAAAGTGCTTGATAAAATGCCTGAGCCAAACTGGAAAAAAAAAAAAAGAAAAAAAAAAGGGGGGCTTAGGCTTGGAGGTGTGGCTTATAAAGATAGTGTTGACATTAAGCATGTACAAGTTTTATTATGTATCATCTTTAAAGGATGCCAACAATATTGATTTTATGGGAAAAGTTACATAAAACATTGATAAAAAAAATGTTTTATATTACAATCTACTAAAAATGGTTTTTAAATATTTAAACGTTTCTATTTTTTATATCACTAATGTGTTTTACAGCTACCACATATACATGTCGTAACTTAAGTTTTAATATTCTTAAGTTGTTTCAGCAAAAAGAAAAAAAAAAGTTGTCACAAAAGTGGAGTGCATGTAAAGTTTTTTACAAAATGAAATACCTATTCTATAAGGCCACTAAACTTGATAATTTGCAAATGGTGGAAGCACTTGCAACAATATTTGCATAGTTATATAGCTCCAACTAAAGCAATTAAGCATACTTTTAGCCTTCAAAGAACACATATCTACTAGTGGTTAAACTTTCATCTTTGGTAGTTTAACTTTTTATATAATTTACCTTCACATATTCATCTATTTTAATTTAGATTTTTCTATAAACAACTTTAATTTAGATATTTATAAGTAAACAATGAAATAATGAGTCATGAAGAATCAAAAGCAAAAAAAATATTATCTTTACATATTCATCTTGTGCAGTTGTAATGTTACTTATAATTTTGCATTTATATATTCATCTACTTTAATTTATATGTTTATAACTAAATAATGAAATCTATGAACAAGGTAATTAAAACTGTAAGGACACAAATCAAGCCTAAGCCCAAGTACGTGACGGGCCAGCCCAAACGGCCTACACAATAGAATTTGTAGAGAGCGGGCTTGAAGCCTAGACTTCTTGGGATGATAGGAAGCAATGGCGTTTGAGCTAAGTCCGCAGTTGGCGTGCAAGGAGCTGGTGAAGTGTTTTTGGCTTTCCTCAGATGTAAGCCGAGGAGTCTCGATCCCTGCTTCCCTTGTGCTATTTGGGACGAAAGTCCTCTTTTTGGAAAAATCTATCGCTCTCTTATGGCCCTTCCCTCTTTATTTATTCTCCCCCCTTTTATGTTCCCACTTATAGAGCCATCAATGTAGATCTCTTTCCCATCCATTGTTTTCTTGGAAACTTCCCCCAATGGCCATAAAGCTGATCGCCATCCCCTCAGGGGTCACTTCTCCATTAATACGGCCAGGCGGGTAGGTGGGAAGCCTTTAATGCGGTGGTAGCAGCTCTATGCAGAGTACGTCCCACTTGTTCCCCTCCTCGGCGTCCCGTTGGAGTGTAACATGGCTTGCTGAGCTTCAAGAGTTCTTCCCTAGGCGTCATGCTACACTATTTGGTCCTCGTCTCTGTTGTCCGAGGAGACCTTCTCCTTGGACTCTCCCTAATTGGCCAACGTCCTGATCGGTGAGCTCCTAGGCTCCTAAGTTAGGGACCCTATTCCCGTCTGACAGCCCTTTAGTGAAGTCAACATCCTCGAACAAGGCCCAAGGCCCACATTGGTGCTTTGACATTTCTACCCCCACAAAAACAATCATATTTCTATTCTTCAAAAAGTCACCAATTTTTTTTTTGTTTTTTTTTTTTAAAAAAAAAGACCTTTTACATTTCCTTGGAAAATCTTTTTTTTTTTTTTTTTAACTTTGACAGACCACTAACCTAACCACTTCATACTTTAAAAAAATTAAGGATCGTTATTACTTTTGTTAAGATAAAATTATGGGTTTCTTAATTGATTGAAACTAGACTAGAGGAATGCCTTTTATATTTCTTTGAAAATTTAGAAGAAATATTTTTTTTTTTTTGACATATCACTAACGTAACTACGTCTATAACTATTTAAGACATCCATGATATCTATTTCTTATTGATAATCATAAAAATTATAGCTGGCAAGGGAACATACAAAGTAATAAAGAATAAACGAAGGAAAAAAAGAAAAAGAAAAAGAAAAGTGAAATCAAACGTCAATTAGTAACCGTTAAAAGGAAAATAAAGTCTTCTCTATAAAAAATGGAAAATAAAGAAGTGGTCTAGAGGAGTAAAAAGATAAAATAAAGATGACCATATAGAGGATATTAAAAACTTTAAAGTGCAATAAAATCAAACATTACATTTGTTAGGACATATGTAGTTCAAGTTGTTGACATATGTCACTATTTTATGTAATTGGCTTATTCTTTGACAAAACGCACTTTACTTGTAATTGGGTAGATTTAGGATGTGTGTTTAACGCTTTAGGAAATAGTGTTTCAAGATCAAGTGTTGAAGTCATCAAGTTTGTCCAAGAAACAAGCTGGAAAGTGCAAGTTACTAAAGCTCGACACCTAGTCTCGACACTTGCATCTATCGAGCTTTAAAAGCTGTTTCAACCCCGAGGCTCGACAGCTTCTCGACAGATCCTCGACACCTCTATCTGTCGAGATTTAAAGAAAACTGATTTTCAGTTCTATTTTAATTCCAATCTGTGAATGTGTCTTTGGGACTTTTTTTCTCCTATCCCTAGACATATAAAATGATTGTTTTAAGGGCCGTCAAAGGGATGCAAGTTGCATAAGCATTGAGTAATTATTGTTCATGCAATTTGTGATCAAAGACAAAGTTCATGCCCTAGTTCATCTTTTGTGAAAAAGATTGCTGTGTAATGTGCACCGTAGGGTTTCGTAACCGAGCATCTTCTTGATCTTCATCGTGTGGATGATTTGAAGAATTTTGCAGCCAACAACTTTTTCTCTAGTTGGTGAATTGAAGTCGCGTACTAGGATCCCCGCAATTGGTTAGTCACGTATTCGGAGCCATTCATTAAAAGGAGAAACTGTCACTACAGAACAAGTCCAATTAGGTATTGGGGTAAGGGTTCAACTATAGGTTGGTAAGGTACTCAGATTCCTTGCTTGTAATTGCTTGTTGTGATAATAGTGGAGTTTTGGGAGTGGTGACCTTAAATCACCCGATGGGGTTTTTGCTGTCTGGTTTTCCCCATTCATAAACAAATCACCGTGTCTTTTATTTTCCGCTACATACTTTAGTTTTGGTAATTTGTTTGTGCTGCCACGTGAATTTACATGTTAAATTGATTAATTAATAACTTGGCTAATTAATCTATTTAATTAATTACAAGGGGTCAACGCGTTTGTGGCCTATCAATATTCACTTAATTAAATCAATAATCAACAATTAAACATAACAATCCAAAATTTAAACTTAGAACTAATCAAACTCTAACTAGGAAAATTATATTCTCTATCATAACTAAAAATGAGATGTTTTCCATTTAATAATAATAGAAATCGTATAAGAAACAAAGTTGAAAAATTTGATAATCTCATTTTTTGACATTTCATTTAACCTTATATATATATATATATATATATATATATATATAATCTTCATATACCATGACTTTTAAAAATCTAATAAACAATTCTACCTCTCATTTAATGTCCAAATTATGCAAATCATCAACCAATAAATATATGATAATAGTAAGAAACATTATAGATGAGAACATGAAAAATATGATAAAACTAATTGTAAAAAATAAAGATAAAAATAAAACTCTTTACAAAGTTTAGGGACCAAAATAGTATTTTACTTAAAATATTATCACGCATAACGCGCGGGTTTACAACTAGTTACAATAAAATATTACCCTAACACTATATATATAGAAAAAGTCTCTCCACTATTTCCTATTTTTATCCAAATTCAAAACTACGTCTTACATCTCTCTCCCGTCATTCTGCTTCTTCTATCATCAAAAAAGAAAAGATAAAAAACTATCCTTGAATCGTCTTCAAATAACTATTTATACACCTGGGTCATCCCACAACGACCATTACACTGAATCGACAATAGAAACTAAAACATCGATGCCCAATCATGACTGCATAGAGATAATGGAGACGACTTGACTTGTAAAGAGATTCTCAAGTTAAGATAGCTTGACCTTGGTTAATTATTCAATTTACCCAAGTTGATTAATTAAATTCAATTTGCATGCAAAATGTGAAGGAACCAACAAATCACCAAAATACTAAGTGCAGTAGAAAATAAATTTGACACGGTAAATTGTTGACAAATGAGAAAAACCTCGCAAGGCCAAAACCTCACCAAGTGATTTTAAGGTCACCACTCTTAAAAATCCACTAATCAACAATCAAGTGGTTACAAGTACAAAGAATCTTACCAACTACCTTTGGCCTATCTCGAAATATCAACCTATAGTTAAACCTTTACTCTAATACTCAATTAGACTTGATCTTATAGTAGTCTTCTTTTCTTTGATGCACAAATCTCCAATTTGTGACTAACCCTTTGCATGGATCCCAAGTACATGACTAACTCCAACAACTTGAATAGATAGTAGTGGCTGCAAAGTTCTTCACTTCATCAATGTCAGGCCACAAATGCGTTGACCCCTTATGATAAATTAAGTTGATTAACTTAGCCAAGTTATTAATTAATCAAATTAACATGCAATATCACGTGGCAGCACAAACAAATCACCGAAACTAAGATATGCAGCGGAAATTAAATAACACGGTGATTTGTTTATGAATGGGGAAAACCTTATGGCAAAAACCCCACCGGGTGATTTAAGGTCACCACTCCCGAAACTCCACTATTATCACAACAAGCAGTTACAAGCAAGGAATCCCAGTACCTCACCAACCTATAGTTGAACTCCTACCCCAATACCCAATTGGACTTACTCTGTAGTACAGTTTCTCCTTTTCAATACACGGCTCCCAAGTACGTGACTAACCAGATGCGCGGATCTCAGATACGCGGCTTACTCCTTTGCACGAATCCCAGTACGTGACTAACTCCACAGTAACCTTTTGATTGTTGTAGTTGATTTGCAGCAGCTTCACATAGAAACACCAATAAGATCTTCAATGTTAGTGCAAGAGACTTTGCTTGGTTACAAAACCCTAAGGCGTACAAGAAACGCAGCAAGAACTCTTTCTTCTGTAGGAGGAGGCTAGGGTTTCAAAAAGAAAACCTTATGAAGCTCTCTAAGGTTAGGTTTTTCTTTTTCCACCTCCTTTAAATAGGAGCTTAATGGGCTCTCCTATTTCAAATAGGTTTACACAAACCTTGAGTTTTCCTAGTCCAATAAGAATTATATAAACCCATAAACAATTAGCCCTTTAGAGTAAAAACGTTGCTGGCTATAATCTGAAACCCGTAAGCTCGATCGATCGGGACATCTGTCGAGCTTTAATGAATCTCGACAGATCGAGATTCTGTCGAGGAGGTATCGAGACCTGCAGTTGCACTTTTCTTGAGCAGTTCTTGAGTAATCTTCATGTCTTCAATTTAACCACTTGTAATGATCATCTTGAACCTACTTAGATTTACCCAAATACAAGTAAAGTGCGTTTTGTCAAAGGATATGCCAATTACATAAAAATATGTCCTAATAATCTCCCCCTTTGGCAATCCGTGACAAAACCACAAGAGTACATTGAATGTCCTAGAATACATTCTACTCAAGAATAAATAAGCCTAGTCTAAAAGATTTGAACCTTGGAAGTTGCTGCAAGAAGAAGGTTCGGAATCTTGACTTGGCTTTAACTTGTCTTTCCTGAAAGGCACTAAACAAAATACATCAAGGTACCATGTGGAAAACAATGACAAGTTGAATAAACAAGAAACATGTGTATAAATAGAGAAAAGAAACAACACATGTGAGATAAAGAGTGAAACACATACATCATTACATATACCACTGGATAAGCATCATGTATGTAAATAATGGTTACAAAACTAAAAGATACACAACACAAAAAAATATCAATATCAATGTGTATCAAACTAACTCTCCCCCTAAGTTAGTTACAACAAAAACTTTCTTCCCTTTAACATGAAGTTCTCCCCCTAAGTCTATTACTCCCCCTGAGTAATGACATATAAAACTCAAATTTCTCTCCCTTTTTGACACGATTGACAAAGGGTATAAAAAGCCAAAAGACTTGACTGGAGAAAGACAGAAAACAGATATAGAGGGAACGAGGAGAACAAGGAACCATAGACCTACAAGAGAAAGAAAAACAAGATGCTATGGACATAAAGGGAAAAACATGCAAAATAAAGAAAGGTGAAATGCATGCAAGGGTATCTCGATCAATCGGGAGGTGTCGAGAAGCTATCGAGCCAACCTCGATGGATCGAGAAGGTGTCCAGGATCTATCGAGCAGACAGAAACTTCCTCGATCGATCCACAAGGTGTTGAGAATGTGTCAAGACTGCGTTTGGAAAAAGTCTAAGAAGCTCGACAGACAGCTAGGTGTCGAGAGGTGTCGAGGAGGTGTCGAGATGCCTTTAAAAACAGTTTTTCAAAAGAGAAAAAACACAGACATGAATGCAATCACGCATGCAACTCAACCAAAGATCCAAACAACATATTAACCTCTCAAAAACATCTCTTAACAAGAAAAATGTCATGCATTTTGATTCAAATCACACACACACACACTAAACAAGTCTAACCAATTTTTATTTTAAAAACAAGTTGAGACAGTTTAGTGAGCATACATCAACACATGTAAACCTTGTGATGGCCAAATCACATTGTACCTGCACATGTATCAAGAATAGCAAAGAATATTGCCTGTTATGTGTGAAAACATCGCAAGATTGCATAAGTGTCTCAATGTTATGACGATTTGAGATATGAGAAAATCACTTTAACTCACACACAATCATAACCGTTTGATGGGGACTATCACCTTCGAGGTACATCCTATAACTCCCACATCTCCTAGAAAACACGCTTGCAACCATATTTTAAAGCATTTTTGATCTTTTTGCTTTTTATATCTTTGCATATTTTCTTTTAACAAGCATATCATGCATGGGCATACAAAAGAAAGAAAAGAAATACCCAATTATGTTAAGCTTTTGACATTGCACTTTTGCTATGCCGAAGCATACAGATGTCATATTATGATTGGCGAGTAACAGTGGTGAGATGGTTATTTATGCCTTTCTCTTAGGATTTTCTAGTTCAACCCGTCAAAAAGAGTGATACGAGTGTTAAGAAGAAGAGATCACTTAACCTTACTCATCACAAACAAAGAGCTACAAAGCTCACTTGCTTATTTGTGCATAAAAATGCTCATCTAAGCTACAAAAGATACAAAATTTAGAAAACTCTGTTTCAATGGCCATATTAAGGTTCACAAGAACCAATGTACACAAACACACACTGTTTTTGTATTTTTCAATTTTTTTTTTATTTTTATCAGAAAAGCAAAAATAAAACACAAAACTGAAAACACATAAACAAAAACAGACAAACAACATGAATGCATGAAAGAAAGATGCATATGTATGAAAGCATGATTTCAATAGAAGATAAGAAACCAAGCAAAGAGAGTCCTGCTTTAGCTAGAAAGAATTAAAGCAAAGGAAAAACAGAAAAGACAATTAAGTCTTAGGCTCCTTTCTCACCCACACAGCACGAGTCTTTGGCCGTGAAGATGAAAAGGCACGTGTCCTAGTATGTGTACTAAAGGACATAGAAGAATTAAAATTCTCCTGAAATTGAGTTAAAAAGCTCAAGACTTTTAATAACTCTCCAAACAAAGGTGTAGGTCCTTGAGAGGAAACCTGTGACTGTTTGGACAATTGCTTATGAGGATACAACTTAAAGCAATTAGGACGAGTGTGTCCAGAAACACCACAATGGTGACAAACATGAGCAGTTTTAGAGCTACTCGGCTTCCTAGAAGGAGGTCTAACCTTAAAGGTTGACAAAATCCTCAGCTTAGGACAATTTGGCCTAATATGACCAATAATGTGACAATGATGACAAGTGGGGACAAAAATAGATTTATCATTCAACCTAGGAGGAGTTTTAGACATAGGTTTAGAAACTTCAGCGTGAACATCAGTTTGTTTACCTTTGTCTATCCTAGCAATATTAGCCTTCAACTCTTCATTATTCCTTTTGAATGGGGGAATATAAAAATCTTTTTCTTTTGAGTTAGGCTCAACAACAAGTTTGGCACTAGTTAATTTTTCAACTTCAGTTTTAAATTCAACTAGTTGCTCTTCCAAACTCTTAATTTTGTCCACCTGAGATGAAATTTGATTTTTAAAATTCTCATTCAAATTAGTGGCTTCATCCAATTTTGCAATCAAATCATCTTTTTCAAGCTTGACCTTTTTAATTTTAGCTTTTAATTTTGTAGAACACTCAAGAGATTTCATACAAAAATTATAAAGCTTGCAATATGCGTCATGAATATCATCATCATCATTCAACACAAGATCATGCAAATCAAAACAATCAAGAGTTTCCATGACAACAGGGGTCAATGGATCACACATCAAAGATTAAACCCTAATTAGAGTGTGCCTGCTCTGATACCACTTGACAGGCCACAAACGTGTTGACCCCTTATGATAAATTAAGTTGATTAATTTAGCCAAGTTATTAATTAATTAAATTAACATGCAATATCACGTGGCAGCATAAACAAATCACCGAAACTAAGATATGCAGCGGAAATTAAATAACACGGTGATTTGTTCACGAATGGAAAAAACCTTACGGCAAAAAACCCACCAGGTGATTTAAGGTCATCACTCCCGAAACTCCACTATTACCACAACAAGCAGTTACAAGCAAGGAATCCCAGTACCTCACCAACCTACAGTTGAACTCTTACCCCAATACGCAATTGGACTTGTTCTGTAGTGACAGTTTCTCCTTTTCAATGCGCGGCTCCCAAGTACGTGACTAACCAGATGCGCGGATCCCAGGTACGCGGCTTACTCCTTTGCACGAATCCCAGTACGTGACTAACTCCACAACAACCCTTTGATTGTTGTAGTTGATTTGCAGCAGCTTCACATAGAAACACCAATAAGATCTTCAATGTTGGTGCAAGAGACTTTGCTTGGTTACAAAACTCTAAGGCGTACAAGAAACGCAGCAAAAACTCTTTCTTCTGTAGGAGGAGGTTAGGGTTTCAAAAAGAAAACCTTATGAAGCTCTCTAAGGTTAGGTTTTTCTTTTTTCATCTCCTTTAAATAGGAGCTTAATGGACTCTCCTATTCCAAATAGGTTTACACAAACCTTGGGTTTTCCTTGTCCAATAAGAATTATATAAACCCATATACAATTAACCCTTTAGAGTAAAAACGTTGCTGGCTATAATCTGAAACCCGTAAGCTCGATCGATCGGGACATCTGTCGAGATTTAATGAATCTCGATAGATCGAGATTCTGTCGAGGAGGTATCGAGACCTGCAGTTGCACTTTTCTTGAGCAGTTCTTGAGTAATCTTCATGTCTTCAATTTAACCACTTGTAATGATCATCTTGAACTTACTTAGATTTACCCAAATACAAGTAAAGTGCATTTTGTCAAAGGATATGCCAATTACATAAAAATATGTCCTAACAATCAACAATGAAGATATGGAAACACTCGGTTACAAAACTCTATGGTGTACAAAGGCAGTAGCTTCACACAGAGAAAATAAGGGTATGTTTGGTAACTGTTTTTTCCCCTTATTTTTAGTTTCCAAAAACAATTTTTTATTTTTGAAACTTGAAAACTTGTTTGACAATCCAAAATGGATAGAAAGCAAAAAATGTTTTTAAAAATCAAATTGTGAAGGAAACTAAAAACATGCAATAGGTTGTTTTCAGTTTCTAATTTTGAAAAACCAATGAAAACACGTGTTTAATTAACAAAATATTTTAGTATTTTCTTTTTTTTTCCAAAAAACTATATTTTTTATTTTCAATTAACCAAACATGTTTTTCATGTAAAAAATACAAGAAATTTGTTTTTTTCTTTATATTCCCAAAAACAAGTTTTTGAAAATAAAAAACAAAAACTGTTACCAAACATAACCTATGTCTCTTGGTCTCTATATCCATGTGTGACGGCTTTTAAAATAAGTCTTATAAATGTCTAGAGTTGTAAAAGAAGAAACCCCACAAATACACAAGATTAGGCCGAATTTCAAATTTGGAAATTCTGAAATCATAGTTCTCAATAGATTTAGCTGCTATCAAGCTATCTATCGAGCTTCACATTAAATCTCAATAGCAAGCGTCTATCGAGCTATCTGTCGAGACTTAATGAACAACTTTTCTTCACTTGTTTCTTGGACCAATTTTTATGTCTTTAATACTTGACTTGAACAACATATTTTTTGAAGTATAAAACCCATCTTAAATCTATCCAATTACAAGTAAAGTACATTTTGTCAAATGATTAGCCAATCACAAAAATATGACCCTAACATTAGGAATTGAATCCACTCTAGGCCACTCAAATATATGCTAATATATGTTACTTGATGTCCACACGCTTGCTATTTTTAATTCCACTGTTGCATGCTATTGCCAGTACTCTGCCATGATGATGAAAGCTCTGCCTTGTTGCAATTCAAACACAGTTTTCACTGGAACCTGAATTCTTGCTTTGATCCTTCTGTTTATCCTCCTAAGAATATCTCACCTTGGAAAGTGGAAGGGGTAGACATAGATTGCTACTCATGGGATGGTGTGGAGTGCAACGAGGAGACTAGTCATGTGATTGGCCTTGACCTTAGTTTCAGCTGTCTCTATGGTTCTATGCTCTCCAACAGCAGCCTCTTTAGCCTTGCTCATCTTCGAAGGCTAGTCTTGCTTATAACGACTTCAATTCCTCTCAAATCCCATCTGATTTCAGCCTTCTCTCTGGGTTGACATATCTCGACCTCCACTCTTTATCATTTTCTGGTCAAATTCCATTAAGTTTCCAGATCAATGGTGGAACTTCTCCTTGGAGCATGTTGTCTGCAACCAAAAAAACTAAGGTGGATGGTGGTGGAATAAGGGGTAATGCTTGTAGCATATTGGACCTCAGGTCCAAAATCTGTACTTGAGGCCATGGAAATTTGTCCATATGCTGGTCAAAGCCTGTCAAAAAGTTGTGAGAAAAGTTCACAATCTTCAAAGTTTCTTTACTTGTGTTCCATACCCATTTGGGTAGAATGAAGATGATTGACATGAGCCAAAATCAATTTGAGGGCCTTCTACCAAGATCATTATCAAATTGCAAAATGCTAGAGATTCTAAATCTTGGAAGCAACCAGCTCAATGATGTTTTTCCCTCTTGGTTGGCTACACATTTGGAATTCAGGGTACTAATTCTTCGATGTAATGGACTTTATGGTGTAGTGGGTAGTCCTACAACCATCTTTGCATCTCCCAAGCTACACATTCTTGATCTTTCCTCAAATAAATTTACCGGTAAGTTGCCATTTGAATATTTCCAAAGTTGGAAGTATATGAAGAAAATTGATGCAGATAACTTCGCATATATGCTGGAAATTACAAGTATTCCATCATGTGGTTTTAATGTGCTCCAATATTACCCTTACTCAATGACAATAATAAACAAAGGCAAGGAAACAGTATATCTAAAGATCATAGAAGTTTTTGCAGCTATTGATCTTTCAAGCAACAACTTCAATGGTATGATTCCAGAATTCATTGGTAATTTAAATAGGTTCCAATTGCTCAACCTTTCCAACAACAACCTCAATGGTCATATCCCACTGTCACTAGGAGACTTGACAACACTTGAGTCGCTTGACCTTTCTCAAAACAAGCTCTCATGACGAATACCTTGGCAATTAACATGACTCACTTTCCTCAAATCATTTAATGTCTCGCATAACCAACTCGCAGGGCTTGTACCTCATGGTAATCAATTTGATACATTTGAGAATAGTTCATTCGTTGGGAATTCAGGATTATGTGGAAGTCCATTATCAAAGAAATGTGAAAATCATAAGCAAGCGCCTTTACCCTCTTCAGGCATCAAAGAAGTTCAAGACTCTTGGTTTCACATGGAATTTGATTGGAAAATAATCCTCCCAGGATATGTTAGTGGCCTTACAATCGGGGTGGTTGTTGGAAACGCTGTGACTGAGAAGATGCAATGTTGGTTTGTAAGAACTCGAAGAAGGCAACTTAAAAATTGAAGGATTAATACGGGTTTGAATTTGTCATGATGTGCTTCAAAGAATTTGGTCTCTGTATTTGGATGTAGCACTTTTGTTACTTTCTACCTTTCATTTTTCTTGAGCTTCCTTGTCCTCTTTTCTTGTGCATATAACTTTTTTTCTTTCACTTTTCAATTGTCACTTGTTTTCACTTTTCTTGTTGTAAAGACGTTATTACTACCGTAGCTCCCACTCTCTTATGAATATTTCTTTTACCAATTAAAAAAATAGTTTCCAAGCACAAAGATCTATTTAGAAACATTGATTAGGGTCATTTGCCTCAATTTTTGTAAAATCCCGTGAGCCCCACACATTGGTAGAACTCACAAACTGCCAGCGTCTCACTGCATACACTTGATATACATGAGACCCTCTTGAGAAGAGATTGTAAGTCAGGTTTCGTCATAGGCTTTGTAAATGGGCCTGAAGGTGTAATTTTAATGGGTTTGTTCTCCCTAATTGCCTCTCCCTATATAAATCATAGCTCTTGTATGGATGAAATCAATCCTTGGGTTGTGAAACGAAAAGGAAAAAAATAGGTGGCGAGACAATCTTACTTTGTATCTTTTAGGTTAATTCATTTAAGTGGTAATCATTGCTTATCCTTTATTATGTCTTCCTTGGGTGGATTTCTTATGGTGGTGAACTAATTAGAATGGAAAATTCCGGGCGGTTTTAGGCAAAATGTAATGGAAATAATAACAATGGTAAAATCAAGAAAAATTAATATTTTAATCAAATGTAGTATAAAATAGATAATTTGATATGAGATGTTTTAAAAAGTAAATATATTAAAATAGACAGGAAAATTTGCACGAGTAGATTCAAATGCTCTTATATGCCATCTATTTTTTTCTTATTGCTAGAAGCTCCTAAGCCAAAAATGACAAGGTCATGAAGTTCAATGTATCTAGAAGAAAGTTAATCAATGTGTAAACCTAGTGTCTATAAACACGAGTCTTTTGCTAATACAAAGCTTCCCGTTTCCAGTGGGAAACAAAGACAAAAGTTAAGCAAGAAGGTTCAAAGTTGCGGCGATCATATTCACAATTTGAATGATGAAACTTAGCTGACAATCATCTCTCTCCCTTTTAATTGTCTCAGCCTTCCTATCCTGAGGGGATACAAAGTTAAGAAGTTATTATTTTAAGTTTTTAATGTTTCGTCTTGGCCATTCATATGTATTAGGTGCAGTACAATATTCTATGATCTGAATACAATGAGGAGAACGCGACTTTTGTGGTTTTCTTTATCTTCATGTAGAAAAGTTTCTCTTATGTTGAATTAACTGGCCATCCATCTTTCCGTACTAGCAATAAAAATGACTAAATTGACTACAGTGATTTCATTTTGATTGTTAAACACCAAACACGATTGCTTTAACAGAAGCCGCTAATGTTGGGAAATGCATATTAGTCAAATTTTTTGTTGGATTTAAGATTAACGTCAAGGGATTTAGAGGGGATATATATAATTTGTTAGTAAGGAGAGGAAGAATTGAACTCTTAATTGAGTTACAAGTAAAGCTGTCAATTTTGTACCAAATCGGCCAATTCAGTTGGTATTTGGCGTACTAGTACCAGGCCAGAAAATAAACACAGTTGTTTCTAATGGTATAAATATGAACCATACCAAGTAATAAACAAGGTTGAAAAAAATAAATAGCTTCATTCTCACTCTTTCCTCCCATCGATGTTGACTCCCTGATCAATTTCTTAGCCTCTTGCCAGCGTGGCTCCTCCCTTAAATTGCAAAACCTCCTTCTTGTAACTCTAAATTGTAGAATTGGAGTGTCACTTCTCTCTCTCTCTCTTGGTTTCAAGTAACTCTCAAGCCTTTTTTTGGTTGAACTCTCAAACCAATTTAAATCAATAAGTCTAGCGGCACAATAAAATTCATAAATATCAATGTGACAAATTTTTAATAATGGACAATAAAATAATTTCAGTAGTAAGTTGATGCAAGATGTGAAAGAGTCAAGAAGTAGAACACGTCTACTTTTAGAAAATAAGAAACAAAACATGTTTTCTTCTAAAAATAACCTTGAATTCACGAGAGTTTCTTGGAACAAGAATTCAATTTTTTTAATATATATATAAAAATAAATAAAAAATAAAAAAATAAAACCTAATTTGGGAGTTATAACTATCCGAAAACCCAGCAACAAGTAATTGAACTTGGCATAGACAAGAAAAGCCCAAAACCAAACAAAAACAAACAGTGAAATTCAAAATTCTACTCTCAACCAGAGCAATCAAACACCGAATTCCAAACATACCTCATAACCCTCCAAAACCCTAAATTCCCAAACACCTCTCTCTCTCTCTCTCTCTCTCTCTCTCTCTCTCTCTCTCTCTCTCTCTCTCTCTCTCTCTCTCTCTCTCTCTCTCTCTCTCTCTGAACAAAACCGCCAAATTCAATGGTGAGTAGTGTACCTTGAACAATTATGATGGTATACATGATGGTATATAGTACAGGAACATGTATGCCGTAGTTCACTTAACATGGAAGAAGGTGTAAATGGGATAGGCTTATATAGCTTATATAAGTTATTTATTTTAAATGAATATGACATCAGGTTTCAAGTGTAAAACCGGTTTCTTATTCACCTATGTCTCTTTTCCCTTCCTCTGGCAATTTGTGACCATTGTCTAATTTATCCCATCAGAAAAAAATATAAAAAAAAAAAATCCAATTTAGGAACAATAACAACAATAATAATAATAATAGTAAGTATTAGGGAAGATGCAACTACATGTCCTATGTGTCTAGCAAACTGGGGTAGCATTTGAGACATTGAACTCTAAGAGAACATACGTGTTTCCTCCTGCCTATTGGTGAAGAGAAAACTTTCATTTGACAAATACGACTAATGGAATTTTCTTTTAAAGCATGAAGAAACTAATAAACATTGAAACTGTACCTGGTGCATGGCATAGATATAAACAATAGTATAAGGCCATTCATTGTATTCATTAAAAAAAAAAAAAAAAAATTTCTCGATTATTGCAAGATACCTGGAAGGATAACTATAGTGTGGACATCTAACACTAAGATTAAGATTTTTTAAGACACATGGCGCAAAATTGGGTTCCAATTATTGATTCTAATTAAATTTTATCTAATTTTTGGCTTTTAATATATATATATATATATATATATATAGAGATTATGGTTAAAATAGGGTTTATATCATAGTTCTAAAAGCTGGGCCAAACTAGCCTGTTCAACCAGGAATTGGGCACCAATCTGGTCTTGTAAAACCCCCCCAAAATTGGTAAAAAACAAGAACCGAGAGCAAGAGCGGTTCTTTGATTGTACTAGTTTTTAAAACTATGGTTATATATAAGGATATAGAATCAAACTAGGAAACCAAATCTGTAAATTTCATAATAGAGTATTAAATTTTTAATCTCTCGAGGGTCAATTGAAACTTTCTAGTTGAATCTTCAATCTCTCTTGATTGATTGTTGGAAGTCATACTAGCAGGTCTTCATACTTACACGATGAATAGATGCTTCAAAATTTCAACCTTTATATTGCCTCTGCAAATTACAATGTAACAACCCAAATTACAAATAAATTTGTTATGAAATGAGCCAACACTAAAAATCATAACAAATTACCCCCTTGGAAATTTTATGACAAAACACCCTAATATGGACTCAAGTACAAATATTAATGCAAGCCTATGAAAGACAATAAACTTGACTTACACCTAAGCTAGAAACTGAGACATGATACTAGACGAAATATAAGTCTTTCCTGGAATCAAGAACAAACCCCATTAAAAAAACTCAACGAAATTCTGTCGTTTATCTTCCACCCCACCCCCCCCCCCCCCCCCCCAAAAAAAACCCTCCTTAAACGCATCAAATACAGAATATAAAAAATAATAAAATGATCAAGCATACAATAGCTAAACCACAGAACTTGACCATACGCTAATAGACCTGATTTTACTAAACTGATCAATCAATCAAGGGATTCATCATACAAATATGTTAATTAATCAAGCAAGCACAACATAGTAATTAAACTCAACATGCTCAACATTAAAAAACGGTTACACAACTCAGCAAGAGTCAAACCAAAATACATAGAATTGAAACATAAAAAATGTTTAAAGATTAAAAAAGTACATCATGTTAACCGGTGACTCTCTAACATACACACAAATATTTCGTCTCCCTTAATATATAGTTTCATACTCCCCTTAACCTGCATATTTGAAACAATCTAATCTAACTATCTCCCCTAAAGTTACTTTTCCTCCCCATGTCACTTTAGTAAATTGTGGATATATGGACCAAGTTTTGACATTGCTTTTATTTCCACTTCTCATAATATGTCACTTTAGTAAATTGTATGTTGAGTTCAATATTGCAAGTAATCCAATAGGTTTTCCTCATGACTACAAAATGTACAATATGGAATTTTTTCAAATCAATGTTTGAATCAAATAATCTACTGAGAAGATTGCATAATAAGAAAGTTGCATGGTACAGTTATCTAGTAACATTTCCATGGCACAAGAGATCATAAATCTAGAGCTTTCAAAAAGTTACCCTAAAATCCAAATTTAGAATAGTCGTATCTAAATGAGAATAACTCATTCAAAAGCTACATGTTAAATGACTTGTGTAGGATGAAGGTTTATTGGAGGTAGCCATTGGAGATTAGGCTAAATACCTCTACGGTATATATTATCCCCCTAACTACATCACACATATATTTAGCTTCTCTGGTCTGAATGATCATCATGGGTTCATGGCCTCAGCAATAATTTTGGATTTTCTTCAAAATTCCATTTGGCCAACTTACATATACTCCTTTTGTGATGTACGTTACAAAACAAAGAAGGGGATTTCTCTTTCATTTTCATATCTCCTATGGAAGAATATTGTTTTCAGTATCAAATAACATTTAGTACGAGCCCATCTTTTTTTCTGCAAACTAAATAAGACTTACGTTTTTCTTCTTCCCCACTAGGCTTACTGAACTTGTAGTCCACCAAGGCATCTGCAGCAGACATAGCAGTAGGCAGATCACGCACATCCTGACTCTTTAATTCCATTTGTGCCCAAGGCTACAAGCCAGACATGAAATTGAACAAATTGTCCTCCTCTAACATGTTCTTGATATCTAGCATCAAAGAACTGAACGTCTTGACATATTCTTTCACTGGACCAATCTGTTTCAATTTCTTCAAAGCGTCCCTTGGAACCCAGGCAGTGTTGGTAGGCAAGAATTGGTCCTTCAATTCCTTCTTTAAGGCTTCCCACAAGTCAATTTTGCCTCTACCAGCATCTGCATCATCTTCCACACGGGTCCTCCTCCATAACTTGGAATCCCCTGAAAGATACATGCTAGTAATTGTCACCATCTCTTGACTAGGCACCCTTGTAACCTTGAAGTATTGCTCCACATTCCACATGAAATTCTCCAAATCCTTGGCATTCCTAGCACCATTAAAGGCCTTTGGTTCAAGCACCTTCACTCTGGTGGCCACTTCCCCCTCTCTAGGCAGGCCACTCACTGCTCTCTTCAACAGAATGATTTCTGCTTCAAGTTGGCGTTGGGTCTCCCTTGTTGCCTGGTTCTGAGTGTCCAGTGCAGTAGCTAACTCTTTAACACGAGTGAAAAGAATATCCCTCTGTTCTGAAGATCATTCCCCACCATAGTTGTTTCTGCAGTAACAACATCCAATCTGTCACACATAGAAAATTTTTCCCCTTCTCTAGGAACACTGAGTATGTTCTCCAAGACAGTCACTCTTGCCTTGGTATCCGAAGACATGGCAACCAAGCTCTGATACCAATTATCACAGAGTCAATTTTTCTTTTAAATTTTCTGCCTGTGATGGCACTAAGTTCCTCCCTCAGTCTCAGCCAATACACTACTTACACACACTGCAAGAACACTCAGAATAGAATTATTAAGGGAATTCACACATACACAGTACACACAGCATTTACAAGGCACCAACCCTAACCTTTATTATTCAATATTCAAGTATAAAGGAAGCCTGAAGAATATACACAAAATTCTCTAAGGCAAATACACTCTCTGTTGTTGACAACCCTAACAGCCTAGGCTATATGTACAGAAATAACCATCATGGTAGTTACTATCAAGTAACTGCCCCATGTCCAAGACTTGCTATCACATTTGGTCTGACTTAGGACACCTGCAACTGATGCTGTCTTGGCTTGCTCTCCACGTTTTCAACCCCTACACAGCAGGTCTGAATATCCAACAAGCTTGGAACTGCTGATAACTGCTACTGCACACTCTGCACATGCCAACCCATTACTCAGCACTTCATGAGGCCTCTGCCCATGCTCCAGCAGCCTACACATGATTATCCCATCACATTTTAAAAGCTTGGCCCTTACCTAAGCCCTTCTCATCAGCATCACAGCCCACATAACATGTCTATATGCAGCCCACCAAGCAACTGCTATTAGCCCACACATACAAGTCCATGCATTTTGCCAGCACCAACCAGCTTAATGCCTTGTATAACCTAATATTATTGCTACCTTGTGACAGGCCATAAACGCGTTGACCCCTTGTGATAAATTAAGTTGATTAATTAGCCAAGTTATTAATTAATCAAATTAACATGCAATATCACGTGGCAGCACAAAAAATTACCGATAACTAGAGTATGCAGCGGAAAAATAAATAACACGGTGATTTGTTCACGAATGGGGAAAACCTTACGGCAAAAACCCCACCGGGTGATTTAAGGTCACCACTCCCGAAACTCCACTATTATCACAACAAGCAGTTACAAGTAAGGAATCCCAAGTACCTCACCAACCTACAGTTGAACTCTTACCCCAATACCCAATTGGACTTGCTCTGTAGTGACAATTTCTCCTTTTCAATGCACGGCTCCTAAGTATGTGACTAACCAGATGCGCGGATCCCAGTACGCGACTTCAAACACCAACTAGAGAGAAAGATGTTGGCTGCAAAGTTCTTCACTTCATACACACGATGAAGATCAAGAAGCACTTGGTTACAAAACCCTAAGGCGCAAATACGCAGTAGCTTCTTTTAGAGAGAATAAGGCTCCGGTCACCTTTTGCATGTATTCTCCTTGTATTCTCTTGTGTGACGGCCTCAAAAATAAGCCTTATATATGCCTAGGGTTGTGAGAAAAGAAACCCTACACAAATACAAAAGCTTGGCCCAAAAATCAGATCTGGAAATCTTAATTCCCGTAACCTCGATAGATACCTCGATAGATAGCTCGATAGATAGCTATCTGTCCAGCAGCTATCCGCAGGTGTCCACCAGGTGTCCAGCTTTAGTACACACTTTTTCTTCACTTGTTTCTTGGTCCAATCTTCATGGCTTTAATACTAAACTTGAACAACATGTTCTTTGAAGTATTAAACACATCCTAGATCTATCCAAATACAAGTAAAGTGCGTTTTGTCAAAGGATTAGTAAACTACATAAAATATGTCCTTAACAATCTCCCCCTTTGGCAATCCGTGACAAAACCACAACAAACAAATGAACATATGAGAGAAGTCATAAATCACTCAACTCATACTCACTTGTTGAATACAATAAAATCTATCCTAGCACAAACTCTTGAAAAACTTTGCAAGAAAAGAGTTTATGGCATGGAAGACTTTGACAACCTGTATTTCTGAAACACTTTAAACAAAACTCATCAAGGCATCTTTGTGTGAAGCAGAAATAATAGATTGCATACAAATAAAGAAACATGTGTATAAAAAAAAAGAAACAACACATGTAGAGATAGGTGAAGAAAACATACATCATCATATATATACCACTTGATAAATACCATGTTGTATGTAAAAATGGTCACAAGACCTAGGTACATGAACAAGGAGATAAACACTCCCCCTAACAAGATGAAACACAACTCCCCCTTACAAGGGCATGTATATCTCCCCCTAACTTGTAGAGTCTTTAAGAAAGTAACCACAAATTCTTCAATTTCTCCCCCTTTTTGTCACAATTGACAGAGGGTACAAAGAATGATCAAGGATGATCAGGGGGGCACAAAGAATCCAAAAAAAATGCATGAATGTAATGAAACAAGATGCTATGGATGACAAGATAAGAGAAACATGCAAAACATGTGAAAAAAATGCATGCAGAGAATCTCGATCGATCGAGAGGTATCGAGGAGCTATCGAGTAGACCTCGATGGATGGAACAGCTATCGAGAAGCTATCGAGGAGACAGAAACTTTCTCGATCGATCCACCTATCTATCGAGAGGTGTCGAGATTGCGATAACATGCAACTAAAGATCTCGACAGATAAGCCAAGTATCGAGAGGTGTCGAGGATGTGTCGAGATGGCTTAAAAACAGTTTTTCAAGAAGAGAAAAACACAGATGTGAATGCAATCAAGCATGCAACTCACCCAAAGATCCAAACAACATATTAACCTCTCAAAAACATCTTTCAGCAAGAAAAATGTCATGCATTTTGATCCAAAACACACACACACACACTAAACAAGTCTAACCAATTTTATATTTCAAAAATAAGTTATGACAGTTTAGTGAGCATACATTAACGCATGTAAACCTTGTGATGGCTAAATCACATTGTACCTGCACATGTATCAAGAATAGCAAAGAGTATTGCGTGTTGTGTGGAAGATTGCATATGTGTCTCAATGTTATGACGATTTGAGATATGAGAAAATCACTTTAACTCACACACAATCATAACTGTTTGATGGGGACTATTACCTTCGAGGTACATCCTATAACTCCCACATCTCCTAGAAAACACGCTTGCAACCATATTTTAAAGCATTTTGATCTTTTTGCTTTTTATTTCTTTGCATATTTTCTTTTATTAAGCATATCATGCATGGGCATACAAGAGAAAGAAAAGAAATACCCAATTATGTTAAGCTTTTGACATTGCACTTTTGCTATGCCGATGCATACAAATGTCATATTATGATTGGTAAGTAATAGTGGTGAGATGGTTATTTATGCCTTTCTCTTAGGATTTTTTAGTTCAACCCGTCAAAAAGAGTGATACGAGTGTTAAGAAAAAGAGATCACTTAACATTACTCATCACAAACAAAGAGCTACAAAGCTCACTTGCTTAGTTGTGCAGAAGAGTGCTCATCTAAGCTACAGGTGATACAAAGTTTAGAAAACTCTGTTTCAATGGCCATTTTAAGGTTCACAAGAACCAATATACACAAACACACACTGTTTTTGTATTTTTCAATTTTTCAAAATTTTTTTTTTATTTTGAAAAAAATAAAAACTAAACAACCAAACAAAAACAAACAAACAACATGAATGCATGAAAGAAAGATGCATATGCATATGCATGAAAACATGATAGAAGGATGCAGATGAATGATAGCATGATTTCAAAAGCAAAAAAGAAATCAAGCACAGAGAGTCCTACTTAAGATAGAAAGAATTAAAGTAGAGGACAAACAGAAAAGACAATTAAGTCTTAGGCTCCTTTCTCACCCACACAGTACGAGTCTTTGGCCGTAAAGATGAAAAGGCACGTGTCCTAGTATGACTACTAAAGGACATAGAAGAATTAAAATTCTTTTGAAATTGAGTTAAAAAGCTCAAGACTTTTAATAACTCTCCAAACAAAGGTGTAGGTCCTTGAAAGGAAACCTGTGACCGTTTGGACAATTGCTTATGAGGATACAACTTAAAGCAATTAGGACGAGTGTGTCCAGAAACATCACAATGGTGACAAACATGAGCAGTTTTAGAGCTACTCGGCTTCCTAGAAGGAGGTCTAACCTTAGAGGTTGACTGAGTCCTCAGCGTAGGACAATTTGGCCTAATATGACCAACAATGTAACAATGATGACAAGTGGGGACAAAAACAGATTTATCATTCAACCTAGGAGGAGTTTTAGACATAGGTTTAGAAATTTCAGCGTTAACATTAGTTTGTTTACCTTTGTCTATCCAAGCAATATTAGCCTTCAACTCTTCATTATTCCTTTTAAATGGGGGAATATAAAAATCTTTTTCTTTTGAGTTAGGCTCAACAACAAGTTTGGCACTAGTTAATTTTTCAACTTCAGTTTTAAATTCAACTAGTTACTCTTCCAAACTCTTAATTTTGTCCACCTGAGATGAAATTTGATTTTTAAAATTCTCATTCAAATTAGTGGCTTCATCCAATTTCGCAATCAAATCATCTTTTTCAAGCTTGACCTTTTTAAATTTAGCTTTTAATTTTGTAGAACACTCAAGAGATTTCATACAAAAATTATAAAGCTTGCAATAGGCATCGTGAATATCATCATCATCGTTCAACACAAGATCATGCAAATCAAAACAATCAAGAGTTTCCATGACAACAGGGGTCAATGGATCACACATCAAAGATTAAATCCTAATCAGAGTGTGCCTGCTCTGATACCACTTGACAGGCCACAAACGCATTGACTCCTTGTGATAAATTAAGTTGATTAATTAGCCAAGTTATTAATTAATCAAATTAATATGCAATATCACGTTAATTCAACCTCTAAGCTGCTTTCAAAACAAACCAGCACTATCTGTTTACAAAAGCCCTCCAGGCCCTGGAAATCCACCTTGTTAACCTTACAGCCCAAAATAAAGTCTACAATGATTACATTATTAACTATACCCTTGAGAATGAGACTCATAGGAGTCAACCTGCTCACCCTGATAACTCTAATGTTAACCTTCTTCTTGGTCAACTCCTTGGCAGGGAGGAAATCCATTCAACGGATGATCATAAGACCATAATGGGTACTGATTATGCACGATTGAGTTCTAAGTCTTAATTTGCCATAAGAAGTGCTGTTGCCAGCTTGCCCCCAGAAATACAAGCCCGTATTTTTGAGAGCAAGGTCATGACCAAGGATCTCGATCTTTGGCTCAAATATTTCAAAATATTGATTCTAATCACTCCAACTCTTATGGAGCCCAATGGTCCCAGCAGTGTTTACTTGAAAAAGAAATGGGAAAAGCATTTCAAACATAGTCTTAGAGTCCACGAGAAGAGTCACCCTTTTCTTGGTCTTTTGATTAATTATGAGGACGATTCTAAGAGAAATGTTTTTGGTGATCCCTTCTGGTTATCCCAAATTTTTGAATCTAGCTTTATACGGTTCATAAGAATAACGGACCATAGCCAAATTAGCCAATTCCCTGATATTATCAAAAAGGCTATTGAAAATGAAGGACCTCTTGTTACTATTCGATGCTGGAGTACTCTTCCAAAATGGATGATAAATGATTGGATGAATGTTCAACCTTCCAAGCACCTCATCCTTATTAATAGATATACTTACCAAGGCCAATGGTATGATGGTAATACTTATGTTTCCCACAAACAGTCATTTGCTCTTGCTGAATGTTGGAGAAGTTATTTCAATAATCAGATTCTAGATGTTAGCCAAGAATTATGGAAAGATTACCATTTTGTTGGCAGCACAGATAGAATTTCTGTTTTCATAAATAAACCTTATGCTTCAGCTATCCGCCATCTTCAATGGACAAGCCATGCTGACCCAAGAATATTTCTCACAAGAGATCCTGTTTATGATCCTATGTTTTATTGTGGGCTCTGCAACAAATATTGCACCTATTATGGTCATGAGTGTAATGAAGATCCCCCATGGGACCCCTGCCAGGTTTGGGATTATCCTTCAGAAGGTGCTTCTACTGGATCCCATTGATTATTTGCCTAGCCAGCACAAAAGACCAACAATGCTACATGCTACCAACAATGCTACATGTCACCAATAATGCTACATGCCACCAATAATGCTACATGATACATGCAACTTCATCATTGTCATCTTTTACTACTTTATGGCACCACTATCAAATTCTATGCATGCTCATATTCACCAACTTTTATCCTGACTACTTTTGGCACTACACACCAACCTACGCCAATAATGATGCTGCCTTCACCATTATTTACCTGAAAATGATTCTCTTATTGACTACTTGTGGATATTGACTACTTTTGGCACCCCACGCCAAGATACTTTTGGCACCTAAAAAGGCGCTCCTGAAGCTTTCTACTGTTTTTGATGCCCCTCATGGGTCCTGATATGAATAGTAAAAACATCACTATTCACTTTTACTATTCACATCACTATTCACTTTTACTATTCACATCACTATTCACTTTTACTATTCACATCACTATTCACTGCTTTATTTGCCTATTTAAGAGGGGGTTGTCCCTTATTGTTGAACTCAGAATTTTCTTTGAGATAGAATTCCTCTTTGTGAGCTTACTTTAGAGTTGTCTGAGAGCTACCTTTAGGAAATACTTAGAAATTCTCACTATTTCCCACAAAGCTTGTAACTAGATTAGTGACTGGCCTTCAAGCCTTGTACTACTATCCCTTTTGATCACTGTAATCTTGTAACTACTACTGCTGTAAGTGTTTTGAACTACTTTCAATAAACACTTATGTTTTCAATACTTTGTTTATTTTCATATCAACTGCTTGGCTAGTTCTACCGCCTTAATTTCAATTGTATTATTTTGATATAACTGCTTGGCCGGTTCTACCGCCTTATTTTCATTTACAGTTATTTTGTTATAACTGCTTGGCTGGTTCTACCGCCTTACTTTCAATTATTTTGATATATCTGTTTTCCTTACTTTCAATTATTTTCATATAACTGCTTTGCTGGCTCTACTGCCTCATTTTACTATTATCAGTTGTGCTTCCGCCTCCTACGCCTTGGTCTCCCTCCCTTTATGGTATCAGAGCCATTCTTTCCTTGGCCGCCGGTAGAGTTGTTGTGTTTCCCTGTTCTTCCTGTATCTGTCTGACCTTGTGACCCTTCGTTGTTGTGTCGATCTTGCCGTCGTTGGCGCTACCGTAGTCGTAAAGTGAATTCCTGAGTCCGAACAGTAAGGCCCGTGAAGCCGAGAGAGAGGTGTGAGGGCGTGAGAGGAAAAATGGTTGATTGCGGTATGTGTTACGAAATGCAATAGTTGCGAGAAAAACATGATAATTGAGTGTTATAACTAGGATAGTTATAGAAAGAATGTGGAGATCCAATTCTTCTATTAGCTCCAGGACTGGTTGTCCTCCTGATATTGTGAATGAAGAAGACCATACTGTAGAGAAGAGTGAGTACCTTGATTTTAGAAAATGGAATATTCTCAGAGTTTCTACTAAATCTGTTTACGAACTTGGTTGGTCTGAAAATACTGTTTTCTCTGAATATAGAGTCAGAACTGTTGAACAAACTTTTTTTATATCTATGTTTCATGAAAAATGCTATTTATTTTCCAGAAAAGATATTAACAGTTTTATGACTAAGAAAGTTAAATATTTACACATTGGACTTGTTCAAGTGGCTGCTAAACCTTTAACAAGAAAAGGTATCAATGCTTCTGTGCTTATGTGTTTACGTGATGCTAGATTTAGACAATTTAATGATAGCATTCTTGGCATGATTACTGCTTCTTTGTATGATGGCCCTGTTTACTTTGATTGTTATCCTGATCTTGCTATTGCTTTAGATGATCCTAATATTGTTAAAGCTTTAACTTTGAACATATTGACATCTGGTTATGATATGGATTATGGTAGTAGACCTTTTGCTCTTATTTACCGTATTCATTACCGTTTACTTGGCTCTCAATTGACTTATTGTTCTAAAGATAGAGATCCTGCTGGTAATACCATGTTAATTCAATGTTCTACTCCTGATGCTCGAATTCGTTTTCCTAAAAGGATTAAATGGGAAGACATTAATCTTCCTAAAGAATGGACTTTGGAAAAAGAAACACCTCCTGTTAAACTTCCAAAACCTGTTTTTGATGAACTTGATCTCACTCATATTCAACAATTTACTGATGGAACTGTTAATATACGTTTTGATGATGATACTTGTTTATCTCAAAACAAGCCTTTGAGAATCAACGAAGGAAGACATTCCTTTGCTGGATCTGAAAGTCTTGCAAAAAGAGATCATGAAATTGATGAGTTTTTGAAAAAGAATTTTCGAAAACAAGATTTGAAGCTAAAGGGAGTTGCCAGAACCAACTCTCAAGTTAGCAATGCTTTTTATTCAACCAAAACTGATTTTCCTCTTTATGATACTCAAAATACTAATGATGATGATGATGCAAAATCTGATGCTCCTTCTGGATCTGATTTTCCTTCTATTGAAACCCCTATTTTTCATAATTCATTACGAGTTATTAATAGACTCGAACCTTTTGAATATGATATGATTTTCCTATATAATGAATTTATGTGTCCCAAAAGGAAATATTATCAAGATACTTTTGATCAGTCTGAAAAGGACAGAGTCAAAAGAAAACGGAAAGAAAAAATGGTTGAAGAAAGAAGACATATTTTGTTTTTTGATTATCTTGAAAATTATTATGTTTCCAAAAATGATGTTCATACTAATTATTTAAATGTTATCAGAAAATCTAATTTTGTTAAACATGACAAAACCGTTATCTGGTATATATATATATATATATTTAGGAAACCATTGGAGGAATTCAAAACCTGTAACAAACTAAGACATATTTTAATAGGGTACAAATGGAAGCTCAAGGAAATTGATAGGCACAAGATCATGACAACTTCCAAAGAAAAATGGTCATAATTAAACTTGAATTTGACCATATCAACTGACCACAAGATATTGAATGGCCAGAAATAGTAAAGCAGTCAAAAATATTAAATATGAAGAAATCTCAATTCAACCAGGGCAGAGCCAACTCAAATCTCAATTCTATGCAAACATATGAACAAACGTAAAAAGAAAAACACCTTCATCGAGCTGGAGGCCCCAAACAAACTCCTCCATCTCTGTAAAGACAACCTCGTTTTCTTGCGACTCTCTAGTTGTGGGGTTTAGACAACGTTGGCTTGGGTTCGTGGGGCTTGGGTTCGGGCTGGTGTAAAATAACACGAGCAATCAGAGCTAGGGAGGTCTTTGCCAAGGCTGCTTGGAGCCATTGCTGCCGAGGCCGCCACCGCTGCCTAGGATCACGTGAGATGATTGTTTTGGTTTCGTGAGGTTTCGCCGTTTGTGGGTCTTAACCTTATTGGCGGTTTTTGTTTTTCTATTTTAGGAAGTTGGCTTAAACTGTGTCGTTTAGGATAGAGAATTTTGTTTTAAGTTTAGGCCTAAAACAAGGATTTTTTTTTTTTTAAATAACTATAAAATCAAAACTATATTATTAGTTAGTTAAGGTTTGAAACTATTTTGGTTTTTAACAAATCGAGTCCAAAGGACTCAATTTCACTGTAGCAAATCAAGTTTTAAAGACTCGATTTCCATGAGTTGCGTAGCTGAGGTGGAGCAAAAAATCCACGTGAAAATCGAGCCTTTAAGACTCGATTTCCGTTATCTTCTTCCTCCGCTATTTTTCTTTTCTTTCTCCATCCGCTATCCTTTTCTTCCTTTGTTATTTTTCTTTTGTTTCTCCACGTGCCATCTTTTTCTTTCTTAATCTGTTGTCCCACCCTCGTCTTCCAAGCCTCATCTCTTCAGCCCCAAAAACCCAAGACAAATCTTCCTTCTTCATCTAAATCCATTTCTCAAAATTCAAACCCAAACCCATTTCTCAAAATCCCAAACCAAAAATCACGATCTCAATCGGAGCAAAAATCCAAACCCAAAAATTTGTAAAAAACAAAAAAACTAAACAGACCCACCAAAGCAAACATAGAGAAGATAAAAAATTTCCAGGTCTAATAGCGTTGGTAAGATTGGTATCGAGCTGTTGAATAACGAGCACAAAGCTTCGAGACACCTTGTGAAGCAGAAACCCCAATGTGGTTCTAGAGGGATCTGCTTCTCCACGTGCTTCATTGCCCTCTTTAGCTTCAACAATGGGAACAAATCATCTGGGTGTTTCAAAACCGCACCTAAGCTTCCCATTTTTTCTTGTTTTTGCTCTCAAATTTGGGTTCGTGTTTGGTACTGATGTTTTCAGAAGAGGGAACTCGAGTCTTAGAGACTCGATTTCCATGTGGATTTCTTTGCTCCACATTAGCTAGGCATCTCACAAAATCGAGTTTTTAAAACTCGATTTGCTACAGTGAAATTGAGTCCCCCGGACTCGATTTGTTATAAACCAAAATAATTTCAAACCTTGGCTAACTAATAATATAGTTTAGATTTTTTAGTTATTAAAAAAAAAAATCCCTCAAACAACGTAGTTTTGAGGCTGATTTGGCAAAATAAAACACATCAGCATAATGATGTGTCACTTAACAGGAGAAATTAACTATTGGGGGTTAATTGCTAACGGAACCAAACTTCAGGGTGTAAAATCAAGTTTTTGAAACTTTGGGGTATAAAATCCAGTCAATCCCAAACTTTAGGTGTGTAATTTACAATTTACCCAAGATATAATAAAGGGTTAGCAAATTTATTTACTAATAATCAAGAATATAAAAAGGGTTCTACTTATCTCAACTGGTAAAATATCTTGTTGTCGAATCCTCTTGATATTGATTTTGAAATAGAGAATTTTTTCTAGTCTATGCCTCAAACATTTTTATAGAAACATGAAGTTATTCAAAGTCTAGATTAGTGGTCCGTTTATTTTAACTTTAATGATAATGAGTCCATTTGGATTGTTAACCACCAAACCCGTTTAATTGAATAGAAGCTACAATCAGATAATGCAAATGAAAGCTTAACACTTGGCATCCCTAGTTTGGTTCGGCTAGATAATTATTTCAACTCACAATCAAAGTCCATGAAATTTTTTAGAAGACTTTCTAGAGAGATTCCCACTTTCCCAGTTTCAACAAGACAAAGGAAATCTTAGAGTCTAGACCACTGTAATTGACTAATTGTATACAGGTTCGGTACGCATGCACTTAGGTATCCAATTTGCATAGATCAAGACTCCAATTCATTGTTCATGTCTATATAAACAATATATGGTTTTACTCACTTACATACCTAATTGTTAAAGTTAATACATTATTATGGCGTCATTCTTGTGTTACTTGATGTCTACTCGCTTGCTTTTTATACTTCCACTGTTTCATGCAGTTGCCACTAACTGCTTTTCTTCTATGCAGCCACTCTGCCATGATGATGAGAGTTCTGCCTTGTTGCAATTCAAAGAAAGCTTTGACACGAACGTGAAAGCTTGCAATGGTCCTTTTGATTATCCCAAGACTGCATCTTGGAGACTAGAAAGTGTGGACAAAGATTGCTGCTCGTGGGATGGTGTTGAGTGTGACGAGAACACACGCCATGTGATTGGCCTTAACCTCACTAGAAGCTGTCTCTATGGTTCTATGGCCTCCAACAGCAGCCTCTTCCGCCTTGTTCATCTTCAAAGGCTTAATCTTGCTTATAACCACTTCAGTTTCTCTGAAATCCCATCTGTATTCAGCCGTGTTTCTAGTTTGATATATTAACCTCTCCAATTCATCTTTTTCAGGGCCAATTCCATCAAGATTTTCAGAGCTTTCCAAGTTAACATCCCTTGATCTGTCAAATAACTACATGCTACATCTTAGAAGTATAAAAGTTTTAGTTCAAAACTCAACCAGCCTGAAAGATCTACATCTCAGTTATGTTCAGATATCGTCTCTCGTGCCTGAAATCTTAGCAAATTTATCTGGTTTAACAACACTCCATTTGAGTGGTTGCGGATTGTATGGAGCATTCCCAGTTAAGATTTTTAATCTACCAAAGCTACAAGATCTCAGGGTGAGTTACAATCAAGATCTCATAGGCAAATTGCCCGAATTTTACTCAAGCAACGCCCTTAAATTTTTACCACTTCAGGGTACTAGTTTCTCTAGAAAACTACCGGCTTCAATTGGAAATCTAAATTCCTTGAATGAATTATGGCTTGGGAGTTGTAATTTCTCAGGTCGCATTTCGCCTTCAATAGGTAACCTTACTCAACTCACCACTTTGGACCTTTCTAATAACTCTTTTATGGGCCAAATACCTTCCTTGCTATTGAACCTTATTTCCTTGAATTATTTGGATTTCTCTTACTGTCAATTATCTGGGTCAATTCCATCTTTATTTGGTAACCTTACACAACTCATTGTACTAGACCTTTCCAATAACTTTTTAAAAATCTCAAATCCTTCTTCCTTGTCCTGGCTTTCGAAGTTGAGCAAACTTACTGTATTGGTCTTTAAGGGAATCAATTTAACAATGGACATCCCATCATCCTTGGCAAATCTAACCCAACTTAATTATTTGAGACTAAGCACTTTTCAACTAACTGGTCAAATCCCTTCTTGGCTTGCCAACCTTACTCAGTTAACTGAGTTGCACCTTTCTCATAATAAATTACAAGGCCAAATTCCCATCTCAATTTTTGAACTCAAGAAACATGAAAGTCTTAACCTTTACTCAAACAACTTGATTGGCACAGTGAGTCTGCACATGTTTATGAAGCTCAAATAATTAACCTCATTCTTTCTATCATTAAACAATATATCATTCCTCCCCGAACCTATTACCAATGCTACTCTGAATAGGTTTGTGGCTATAGGATTGGGTTCATGCAAACTGAGCAATTTTCCAGATTTCTTACGCAACCAAGACCATTTGCAAGTGCTAGACCTATCTCACAACAATATTCATGGCCAAATACCCAAATAGGTGTGGAACACAAGTAAAGAAACTTTGATGTACGTGAAATTTTCTCACAACTTGTTAGGCTTTGACCATCATTTATTCAATTTTCCATGACCTCGGCAAAAGATTTTGGACCTTAGGTCTAACAAGCTACAAGCATTACCCCCAGTTCCACCGCCATCCACCTTGGTTTATTTGGTTGCCGACAACATGCTCCAAGGAGAAATTTCACCATTGATCTGTAACCTTTTTTTTTTTTTTTTGATAATAAAAAATGGGGGCCTTTATGGTTGTATTATGCCACCCGGGTTTGAAGAGACTATGTGAGGGACAGGACCCACCGGACCCACCGAGGTACCCGCCAAGGCTCGATCCGATGTTCCCCTCAAATCACTCACACAGCAGCCCACCAACGAACTCCTACGGCCAGCGGGATTTGAACCTGAGCTTCCTAGGCCCTAAGCCAAACCCATGACTGCTTAGCCAAGCCTTCGTTGGCCATTGATCTGTAACCTTAGTTCTCTTTATTCCTTTGATTTATCCAACAACAAATTTGGGGGCATGCTTCCTCCTTGTTTTAGCAACTTCAGCGACTCTTTAACTATATTAAATCTTCGGGGCAACACTTTTGATGGCCTTATTCCTCAACTATGTGGAGAGGGAAGTACAATGAGGATGATCGACTTGAGCCAAAATCAATTCGAGGGGGTTTTACCAAGATCATTATCAAATTGTCGAATGCTAGAGTTTCTAAATATTGGAAGCAATAATCTCAATGACGTTTTCCCCTCTTGGTTGGGAACACTACCTAAACTAAGGGTACTTATTCTGTGACATAATGGATTCGATGGTGTTGTGGGGAGTCGAACAACCATGTTTGCATCTCCCAATTTGCGCATTCTTGATCTTTCCACCAATAAATTTACTGGTAAGTTACCATTTAAATATTTCCGAAATTGGATGTTTATGAAGAAAGTTGATTTGGATGACTTCAAATATTTGTGGGCATTTAGAGTTTTTAAGCCATGCCGTCATGACTCTGATGATTTTTACCCTTACTCGATGACAGTAATAAACAAAGGCAGGGAAACAGTATATCTCAAGATCATAAAAGTCTTTGCAGCTATTGATCTTTCAAGTAACGAATTCAATGGAATGATTCCAGAATTCATTGGGAATCTAAATGGGTTCCAATTGCTCAATCTTTCTAACAATAACCTCACTGGTCATATCCCATTATCATTAGGAAACCTAACAACAATGAAGTGCCTTGACCTTTCTCAAAACAAGCTCTCTGGACAAATACCTTGGCAATTGACACATCTCACCTTCCTCGCATCCTTTAATGTCTCACATAATCAACTTACGGGGCCTAGACCACATGGTAATCAATTTGATACATTTGACAATAGTTCATTTGATCGAAATTTAGGATTATGTGGAAATCCATTGTCAAAGGGATGCGAAAATCCAAAGCCTTCACCTCTACCCACTTCAAGCATAAAAGAAGATCAAGACTCATGGTTTAACATTGAATTTGATTGGAAAACGATCCTTATGGGTTATGGTAGTGGGCTTGTAATTGGAGTTGTTGTTGGAAACATTGTGACTAAGAAGAAGCAGCATTGGTTTGTAAGAACTAGGAAAGTGCAACATAAAATGCGTAAGAGGAAACTTTGCTAGGGAACAACTTTCTTCTTAAGGTGAAAAGTTGAAAGTGGTGGGAGATCACTCATTCAAAGGGGAGATGTTGGTATAATATTGGTTTCATCCAAGGCTTTTAGTGTTTTTTTTTTTTTTTTTTTTTTTTGGTGGTGTTGTGATGAGATTATATTCATTCTTAAAGGGTTAATTTTGATATTTTCCAGTTTATTTTGATATCAAGTTTGAGATATAAATTTGAGCATTGTAATTTCTATTTTATTATACTAAATTGATTGGATTTGTCCCGTGGTTTTTTCCCTCTACATTGGAGGGTTTTTCACGTAAATTTGGCCTGTTTCTTGTGTGGTTATTTTTATTGGTGCTTTTGTGGTGTTTATTACTATTGCTTCTTTTATTAAATTGAATTCTCAAACAAAAGGTAATTTGGCCCAAAAAAGTGTAGTACTACAAGAAAGAAGATTTGTTGCAATTAATATTTCATGGCAGTAAACTCAAAGTTGTGTCAATAAGCTTTTATTGTAACAAAAACAATTGTTCTGCGGGGCTGCAATAAAATCCACGGCAGTAGGTTCTTTTTCACAATTTTTTTTTATTACTATAAGGCGTTACTTCAAATGGATCTATGACCATAAGATATTGTTTCAATAGTTTTATTGCAATAAATACAAAGCACAAATAATTGAAGGGTATTGCATAACAAATAGTAATGGTGTATATCATTTTTATTCTCAAAGGATATCTGTAGAACACCATAAGATTAATGTTGTTACCTTATTTATCCCAAAAAAAAAAAAATCCTAAGCTTTCCCTGATTGCATTCCAGATGGTAGAAATAAGACATTTTCCATATTAAATAAAATTAATATTCCAGAAAATATGACAATGGACAATATCATCAAAGTTTAAGCGCTAATAAATCTTGGCATTCTACCCCTATCTATTGGGTCTGCATCACCCTATCCCTATTATAAGTCTATAGGATAAGAAAAACACAAGATATGTGAGAAAGTACTTTATCACTATAGCATTCCAACACCCATTGCACTTTTGATGCATCAGGATCAGGCAGCTTCACACTCAAATTATCAATACCGTCAATAGGTGTCCTAAGAAGATAACAAATGGCCTGAAGATGCCAAGTCAGCAAGACTGATAAGTTGAAAAATCCCATTACAATATCTAACATGGTTAAAGAAACCACCATACCTTCAAAAGCACACTGCATTGGACTTGGTTACCAGAAACTGTATAGACATCAAAGAAATCAGGCTTAAATGTCATGGACTGATAAGCTGACCGCGATGAATTGAGAGTGTGAAAAGCAAGCTGCAGGCAAAAAATAGTAACTAAACAAATCAACTCAATTACTTAACACATGAATATGCAATATGGTAGTTACAAATTATTAATTCATTTGTTACCCATTCTTATTTGCAATCTATTCCATATAGGTTTAGGAAAACCAAAAGGGTAGTCCTAATTCTGCTAAAGTTTGATATAGTTGATGGAGATATTCCAGAAGAAAATCAAACAAAACAAAACAAAAATTTCTAACCTCTTCTTATAACTTAAACTTCATAAAACAAAAACCTCAAGCCCTCCATTCAGTTACAGAGAAATACTACTACATAACATGTTAGAGGAAAATATCTTGAATTTTCATAAACCAAAAAAAAAAATTTTAATTAAGTCTAGGCTTCAGAGCTTTTATTCTTTTGAGTACCTTTTTTTTTCCCCTCTTTTTTCTTGCCAAGCAAACAGAGCTTCAATTGTGAATTTTCACTCATCCAGCATGATTTATATAAATCAAGTCAAAACATTACTCCTCACACACAATTCCAAAACTAATTAAATATTATCTTATGAAAGCCAATCTATGCCCTTTACATTTCCTTCACTTTCATACCATCCAAACAGAGCTTCCACTCACTGATTTTTCTCACCCATCAAAGCATGATTCATATAAATCAAATTAAACACAAATTCCTCACACCTAATTCCATAAATAACATATAATTTCGAAATAAACCCCATTTATATGCTCTTCTAAAACCCTAATTAAAATACACCAAATCCCTAAAAATGAGTTACCAAATTAACATGAACACAGAGTAAACCATATGAGTCATTAAAAAAAAAAGAATAAATAAGCTGATAATTAATAAATCAAACCAATTGGATTAGATTTAAACAAAATTAATGATAATTTTAGTTATTTATTCAATTAATATATATATATATATAATTATAAGGACACGGATTTCCTCCAAACATGTTTGGAGGAAATGCTACAAACAGAGACAGATGTCACTTAAGTAAGAAGACACATAGGCTTGGGGTCATGTGCATTGCACATGACCTGTTTTAAGTGAAAGAGCTGTTAACCTAACGTTAACAGTGTTTCCCCTCAAACATCTCTCACCCACAGCAGCCTCACACCTCATGCCTCTCTCTCTCATCTCTTCACTTCTGTTTCTCAGCAAGCTCAGACTAGCCAAAAGACACTAAGGATGAATCGACAGCGGCCACAATAAAAAGCCACCAATCTCACTCTCTCACCTAAACTGGACAGCCCCTCTCTCTCTCTCTCCTCAAAATCCTCAAACCCGTCTCAACCTTCTCACCTCTGTTTTTCTCGGAACCTTAGTCCGGCGAGAGAATCCGGCCACCCACTGCAGTTTGAGGAGTTTGAGGAGAGAGAGAGAGAGAGGGGCTGTCCAGTTTAGGTGAGAGAGTGAGATCGGCGGCTTTTTATTGTGGCTGCCGTTGATTCATCCTTAGTGTCTTCTGGCCGGTCTGAGCTTGCTGAGAAAATAGAAGTGAAGAGATGAGAGAGAGAGGCATGGGTGTAAGGCTACTGTGGGTGAGAGATGTTTGAGGAGAAACACTGTTAACGTTAGGTTAACAGCTCTTTCACTAAAAACGGGTCATGTGCGTTGCACATGACCCCAAGCCTATGTGTCTTCTTACTTAAGTGACATCTGTCTCTGTTTGTAGCATTTCCTCCAAACATGTTTGGAGGAAATCCGTGTCCTAATTATAATATACTTGAGAAGGAGAGGCTTGAATTGCTAGAGAGTTTCCGACACGTGCAAGGCACATGATGCACCGAGCAAAGGTCTTGATTGCATTCCCGCTCAGACTCAGTTCCATTTCCATGTCTCTCTCTCTGAACTCTTAAGTGTGAGAGACAGAGAAGGCGCGCTCTGGCGGGAAGGGAGTACTGAATTTGTTGTGGGATTAAATGGGAGCCGTACACGTGGACTTTATAGATGGTATAGACGGACCTGTTAAAAACGGACCGGATAGGACCCATCAGATGGTGAAAAAGAGCTGTTCTAGGGCCAAAAACCATTTCGCAAGGCAGACTGTGAGTGGCTTGTATATCGCTTACTTACAAATTCACAATTTTTTCTACATCACTCAAATTGCAACATCATAGTTGTGACAAGAAGTAAAATAGTTTATGATCCTCATTTTTTTTTAGAAAAGACAAAACATGGTATAAGTAATAGGAACATGAATCCATTTTAGTACAAAAAGTTTCTAACTCTTACTGGATTTTGACTCAACCTAACCAAGTTAAATAAGTTTCTTTGTATTGGTTGCTACTAGTCACTTTCATTTGCAACTAAGAAATGAGTACATTTCCAAAATTATATCTATTTATTTATAATATCTAAGAACTGAAGAGCATGTTTGTGTTTGACATTGATTATTTTTGCTAGCTTATTTTACTATTCAACTTATTTTTTCTGCTATTCATGGGTCTCACTACACTTTTTAGTATTATTCATAGGTCACACACTATTTCAGCTAACTTTTACCTTTATTTACAGTATTTTCAATAAAAAGTTTTCAGTTTTAGCTAAATAAATTGTTCCCAAACGAACACTAATATTTATTGTTACCATGCTCTATTGAGCCACATTAATATAGCATTTTGGTCAAGTTCAGTCTATTTTGGTCCACTTTAGTCCATTTGGTCCAGTTCAGAACATGTTGATCCATTTCAGTCTACTTTGGTCCATTTCGGTTCAGTTTAATACACTTCAGCCCATTTGGTTCATTTAGGTCTATTTTGGTCCATTTACTTTAGTTTTTTCCATTTCAGTCCATTCCATTTATTTCAGTCCACTTTAGTCTAGTTCGGTCAACTTCGGTTCATTCGGTTTAATTTGGTCTATTTTCGGTCCATTTTGGTATAGTTTAGACCACTTCGGCCCATTTGGTTCAATTCGATGATGGTTTGGGAGAAGAAGTTTGTGTAGAAAGAGGAGCTACTTAATTCAGTTAATTGACAATTATGTCACATTCTCAGTGTAATGTTGGTAAGTTATTGATAAAAATTACAAATTTATTATTTTAATAAAGTATTGTATCTTTATAATATAATTGATGGATTTACTTATATTTGTTTCCTCTTTAGGTCATTTAAAATATATTGAGAATGAATCATTTGTGAGAACTAGAAAAAAATTCCGACTACACATTACATTCTTTACAAAATATATCGTCTTATATAATAATTGAATGTAAAATGCATTATGCTTCCTTAAAAAAATTACTAAATTTAAGACACTTTCAAATAACAATTATAGATAGCTTAATTTTGAAAATATAAAATATTGTATCAACTATACTTTATTAGAAAATAATCACATCATTTTAATAAGGATTTAATATTAACACTTACAAGTCCTAACATGAAAACAAATCGTCAAATTTTCTTGCACTGTATGTGACTAGTCTAATATAATGACATAGAAGTTCAATAAAAGATCTAAATTTGATTTTAATTATATTCTAATTTTCTGTCAAATATCATTCTAATTTTGGATTTTATGTACTCTATTTTTGACCCCTTTAAAGCTACGTGTTGGGGACATATTTTTATGTAATTGGCATATCCTTTGACAAAACGCACTTTACTTGTATTTGGATAAATCTAAGTAGGTTCAAGATGATCATTACAAGTGGTTAAATTAAAGACATGAAGATTACTCAAGAACTGCTGAAGAAAAGTGCAAACTGCAGGTCTCGATACCTCCTCGACAGAATCTCGATCTGTCGAGATTCATTAAAACTCGACAGATGTCCCGATCGATCGAGCTTACGGGTTTCAGATTATAGCCAGCAACGTTTTTACTCTAAAAGGCTAATTGTTTATGGGTTTATATAATTCTTATTGGACTAGGAAAACCCAAGGTTTGTGTAAACCTATTTGGAATAGGAGATCCCATTAAGCTCCTATTTAAAGGAGGTGGAAAAAGAAAAACCTAACCCTAGAGAGCTTCATAAGGTTTTCTTTTTGAAACCCTAGCCTCCTCCTACAGAAGAAAGAGTTCTTGCTAGGTTTCTTGTACGCCTTAGGGTTTTGTAACCAAGCAAAGTCTCTTGCACCAACATTGAAGATCTTATTGGTGTCTCTATGTGAAGCTGCTGCAAATCAACTACAACAATCAAAGGGTTGCTGTGGAGTTAGTCACGTATTGGGATTCGTGCAAAGGAGTAAGCCGCGTACTGGGATCCGCGCATCAAATTGGTTAGTCACATACTTGGGAGCCGTGCATCAAAGGGAGGAACTGTCACTACAGAGCAAGTCCAATTGGGTATTGGGGTAAGAGTTCAAGTGTAGGTTGGTGAGGTACTTGGGATTCCTTACTTGTAACTGCTTGTTGTGATAATAGTGGAGTTTCGGGAGTGGTGACCTTAAATCACCCGGTGGGGTTTTTGCCGTAAGGGTTTTCCCCATTCGTGAACAAATCACCGTGTTATTTATTTTCCACTGCATAACTTAGTTTCGGTGATTTGTTTGTGCTACCATGTGATATTGCATGATAATTTGATCAATTAATAACTGGGCTAATTTAATTAATCTAAGTTATCACAAGGGGTCAACGCGTTTGTGGCCTGTCAAGTGGTATCAGAGCAAGCACACTCTGATTAGGGTTTAATCTTTGATGTGTGATCCATTGACCCCTGTTGTCATGGAAACCCTTGATTGTTTTGATTTGCATGATCTTGTGTTGAATGATGATGATGATATTCATGATGCCTATTGCAAGCTTTATAATTTTTGTATGAAATCTCTTGAATGTTCTACAAAATTAAAAGCTAAATTTAAAAAGGTCAAGCTTGAAAAAGATGATTTGATTGCAAAATTGGATGAAGCCACTAATTTGAATGAAAATTTTAAAAATCAAATTTCATCTCAGGTGGACAAAATTAAGAGTTTGGAAGAGCAATTAGTTGAATTTAAAACTGAAGTTGAAAAATAAACTAGTGCCAAATTTGTTGTTGAGCCTAACTCAAAAGAAAAAGATTTTTATATTCCCCTATTTAAAAGGAATAATGAAGAGTTGAAGGCTAATATTGCTAGGATAGACAAAGGAAAACAAACTGATGTTAACGTTGAAGTTTCTAAACCTATGTCTAAAACTCCTCCTAGGTCGAATAAAAATTCTGAATTTGTCCCCATTTGTCATCATTGTCACATTGTTGGTCATATTAGGCCAAATTGTCCTAAGCTGAGGACTCTGTCAACCTCTAAGGTTAGACCTCCTTCTAGGAAGCCGAATAGCTCTAAAACTGCTCATGTTTGTCACCATTGTGGTGTTTCTGGACACACTCGTCCTAATTGCTTTAAGTTGTATCCTCATAAGCAATTGTCCAAACGGTCACAGGTTTCCTCTCAAGGACCTACACCTTTGCTTGGAGAGTTATTAAAAGTCTTGAGCTTTTTAACTCAATTTCAGGAGAATTTTAATTCTTCTATGTCCTTTAGTAGTCATACTAGGACACGTGCCTTTTCATCTTCACGGCCAAAGACTCGTGCTGTGTGGGTGAGAAAGGAGCCTAAGACTTAATTGTCTTTTTAGTTTGTCCTTTGCTTTAATTCTTTCTATCTAAAGTAGGACTCTCTTTGCTTGATTTCTTATCTTCTGTTGAAATCATGCTTTCATGCATTTGCACCTTTCTATCATGCCTTCATGCATATGCATCTTTCTTTCATGCATTCATGTTGTTTTTCTGTTTTTGTTTGGTTGTTTAGTTTTTATTTTATTTTGTTTTCAAAATAAAAATTATAAAAAAATTGAAAAATACAAAAACAGTGTGTGTTTGTGTGCATTAGTTCATGTGAACTTTTGAAATGGCCATTGAAATAGAGGTTTCTAAACTTTGTATCATCTATAGCTTAGATGAGCACTCTTTTGCACAACTAAGCGAGTGAGCTCTATAGCTCTTTGTTTGTGATGAGTAAGGTTAAGTGATCTCTTCTTCTTAACACTCGTATCACTCTTTTTGACGAGTTGAACTAGAAAATCCTAAGAGAAAGGCATAAATAACCATCTCACCACTGTTACTCGCCAATCATAATATGACATCTGTATGCTTCGGCATAAAAAAAGTGCAATGTCAAGGACACCTGTATGCTTCGGCATAGCAAAAGTGCAGTGTCAAAAGCTTAACATCATTGGGTATTTCTTTTCTTTCTCTTGTATGCCCATGCATGATATGCTTGTTAAAAAGAAAATATGCAAAGAAATAAAAGCAAAAAGATTAAAAATGCTTTAAAATATGGTTGTAAGTGTGTTTTCTAGGAGATGTGGGAGTTATAGGATGTACCTCAAAGGTGATAGTCCCCATCAAATAGTTATGATTGTGTGTGAGTTAAAGTGATTTTCTCATATCTCAAATCGTCATAACATTGAGACACTTATGCAATCTTGCGATGTTTTTCACACACAACACGCAATACTCTTTGCTTTTTTTGATACATGTGCAGGTACAATGTGATTTGGCCATCACAAGGTTTACATGTGTTAATGTGTGCTCACTAAACTGTCTAGACTTGTTTTTGAAATATAAAATTGGTTAGACATGTTTAGTGTGTGTGTGTGTGTGTTTTGAGATACATGTGCATCAAAATTCTTGTTGAGAGATGATTTTGAGAGCTTAATATGTTGATTGGGTCTTTGGTTGAGTTGCATGCATGATTGCATTCATGTCTGTGTTTTTCTTCTTTTGAAAAACTGTTTTTAAAAGCATCTTGACACTTTCTCGACACCTCTCGATACTTGGCTTATCTGTCGAGATCTTCAGTGGCAATTTATCGCAATCTCGACACCTCTCGATAGCTAGGTGGATCGATCGAGGAACTTTCTGTTTACTCGATAGATCCTCGATACCTTCTCGATCCATCGAGGTATGCTCGATAGCTTCTCGACACCTCTCGATCCATCGAGATACCCTTGCATGCATTTCATCTTTCTTTGTTTTGCATTTTTTTTCTTTCCCTTTGTGTCCATAGCATCTTGTTTTTCTTTCTCTTGTAGGTCTATGGTTCCTTGTTCTCCTCGTTCCCTCTTTATCTGTTTTCTGTTTTTCTCCGGTCAAGTCTTTTGGCTTTTTATACCCTTTGACAATCGTGTCAAAAAGGGGGAGAAATTTGAGAATTGAATGTCATTCCTCAGGGGGAGTAATAGACTTAGGGGGAGAACTTCATGTTAAAAGGAAGAAAGTTTTTGTTATAACTAACTTAGGGGGAGAGTTAGTTTGATACACATTAATATTGATATATATATATATATTTTTTTTTTTTGTATTTTTTGGTTTTGTAACCATTTTTACATACATGATGCTTATCCAGTGGTATATGTAATGATGTATGTGTTTCACTCTTTATCTCACATGTGTTGTTTCTTTTCTCTATTTATACACATGTTTCTTGTTTATTTAACTTGTCATTGTTTTCCACATGGTACCTTGATGTGTTTTGTTTAGTGCCTTTCAGGAAAGACAAGTTAATGCCGAGTCAAGATTCTGAACCTTCTTCTTGCAGCAACTTCCAAGGTTCAAATCTTTTAGACTAGACTTATTTAGTCTTGAGTAGAATGTATTCTAGGACATTCAATGTACTCTTGTGGTTTTGTCACGGATTGCCAAAGGGGGAGATTGTTGGGGACATATTTTAATGTAATTGGCATATCCTTTGACAAAATGCACTTTACTTGCATTTGAGTAAATCTAAGTAGGTTCAAGATGATCATTACAAGTGGTTAAATTGAAGACATAAAGATTACTCAAGAACTGCTCAAGAAAAGTGCAAACTGCAAGTCTCGATACCTCCTCGACAGAATCTCGATCTGTCGAGATTCATTAAAGCTCGACAGATGTCCCGATCGATCGAGCTTACGGGTTTCAGATTATAGCCAGCAACGTTTTTACTCTAAAAGGCTAATTGTTTATGGGTTTATATAATTCTTTTTGGACTAGGAAAACCCAAGGTTTGTGTAAACCTATTTGGAATAGGAGAGCCCATTAAGCTCCTATTTAAAGGAGGTGGAAAAAGAAAAACCTAACCCTAGAGAGCTTCATAAGGTTTTCTTTTTGAAACCCTAGCCTCCTCCTACAGAGGAAAGAGTTCTTGCTGCGTTTCTTGTACGCCTTAGGGTTTTGTAACCAAGCAAAGTCTCTTGCACCAACATTGAAGATCTTATTGGTGTCTCTATGTGAAGCTGCTGCAAATCAACTACAACAATCAAAGGGTTGTTGTGGAGTTAGTCACGTATTGAGATTCGTGCAAAGGAGTAAGCCGCGTACTGGGATCCGCGCATCAAATTGGTTAGTCACGTACTTGGGAGCCGTGCATCAAAGGGAGGAATTGTCACTACAGAGCAAGTCCAATTGGGTATTGGGGTAAGAGTTCAACTGTAGGTTGGTGAGGTACTTGGGATTCCTTACTTGTAACTGCTTGTTGTGATAATAGTGAAGTTTCGGGAGTGGTGACCTTAAATCACCCGGTGGGGTTTTTGCCGTAAGGGTTTTCCCCATTCGTGAACAAATCACCGTGTTATTTATTTTCCACTGCATAACTTAGTTTCGGTGATTTGTTTGTGCTACCACGTGATATTGCATGATAATTTGATTAATTAATAACTGGGCTAATTTAATTAATCTAAGTTATCACAAGGGGTCAACGCGTTTGTGGCCTGTCACTACATATAGATTATTGGACTATAAGTCCAAATAAATTATTTCCGATCTATTAAAAGCTACTTCCAACCAATTTTAAACTAGTCAATTTTTTCATACCAAAATCGATTAATTAGTGTCAACGACAAATTTTACTCAAGTAAAAAAAATTGGCTGTTGCTTTGGAAAATTGGAATGGATTTTTATAATAACTTATTTTAAAATATAATTAAAAATAAATTCAATGCATTAACAAAAATAAAAATTATGTCAAGAATTCAAAACTAAGTACATAAATTAATCACCAAATTATCATTTTTTTTTCTTTAATAACTAACATGGAGCAATCAATCATTAACAATTTGCATATACCCCCAAATAATAATCTTACAAGTTTCTTTTAAGAGCTGTCAAAATGTTGAGGAAATTAGTAATTTCCACGTTTGGGTTGTCCTAGTCTTTAGGAGAATCAGTAAATTTGTTTCTGTTTACCTAGTCTATAGGAGTTTGTTTACCTAGTCAATAGGAGTTTGTTTTTGAACGTTGGATAGTGCCTATTTTCATGTTGTTTTCAGTTCTGTATTAGCCTATTTATAGGTTGTTGGTTTATCAATAAAATGCAGAAAAAGTTTATCCTCTGCTCTCTCTATATCCTCTGCTTCCTACTGTTATTGTGTAAACAACGTCCTTTATTATTTTTGTTTATATCAGTGGTATCAGAGCTTGGTTAGAGTTCCACAATGGCTTCTGAAACTTTTGTGCAGCCAGCCATTCCACGCTTTGATGGTCACTATGACCATTGGAGCATGCTCATGGAAAGCTTCTTGAGGTCCAAAGAATATTGGACGGTTGTTGTTTCTGGAGTAGCAGAACCTGCAGCAGGTGTTGTGCTGACAGATGCACAAAAGACAGAGCTTAAAGGGTTGAAGTTAAAGGATCTTAAAGCAAAGAATTATCTTTTCCAAGCTATTGATCGCTCAATCTTGGAAACCATTCTTTGCAAAGACACAGCCAAGCATATTTGGGATTCCATGAAGAAGAAGTACCAAGGTACAGCAAGGGCTAAGAGGCAGCAGCTTCAAGCACTTCGTTTGGTGTTCAAAATATTTCGAATGAAGTCAAGAGAATCAGTTACAGACTATTTTTCAAGAACGATGGCAATCATTAACAAAATGCGTCATCCATGGGTCTCTCGTACGCCATTCATGGGAACCACATGTCAATCCCGCATGCACATCCATGGGAACTCTGCACGTCCATGTCTATGGAAACCTCGCATCACACCATTATTTAGCACCATTAGGTATAAAATTTTAATATATATCTAATAGACTAATGCTGTTTATTATGTGCTAAAAAAAAAAAAAAAAAAACACTTTATTCTTAAATATGTCTATCCGAATGTAGGATATTACAAGTTAGTAAAATTAAATGATGGTGAAACATAATTATCATTACATAATAATTTATCTTAATGATAACTCCCAGAACTTGAATTGTTAAGGATAACTCACAACTCACAAGCCCAAATTGTTCTAGACTTTTCTGATAACTCGTTGTTGACAGGCCACAAACGCGTTGACCCCTTGTGATAATTTAGATCAATTAAATTAGCCCAGTTATTAATTAATCAAATTAACAGATAATATCACGTGGCAGCACAAACAAATCACCGAAACTAAGTTATGCGACGGAAAATAAATAACACGGTGATTTGTTCACGAATGGGGAAAACCCTTACGGCAAAAAACCCCACCGGGTGATTTAAGGTCACCACTCCCGAAACTCCACTATTATCACAACAAGCAGTTACAAGCAAGGAATCCCAGTACCTTACCAACCTACAGTTAAACTCTTACCTCAATACCCAATTGGACTTGTTCTGTAGTGACAGTTTCTCCTGTTTAATGCACGGCTCCCAAGTACGTGACTAACCAATTTGATGCGCGGATCCCAGTACGCGGCTTACTCCTTTGCACGAATCCCAGTACGTGACTCACTCACCAACTTGAGGAAGAAAGAATGTTGGCTGCAAAGTTCTTCAAATCATCAGAGATGAACTAGGGCACGAACTTTGTCAAATTGCATGAACAACAAGTTCTCAAAGAATATGCAACTTGTATTTTCTGCAACTCTGTATTGACGGCCCTTAAAATAATCCTTTTATATGTCTAGGGTTAGGAGAAAAGAAGTCCCAAAGACACACTCACGGATTGGACTTGAAACAGACTTGGAAATCTGATTTCTTTAATTCTCGATAGATAGAGGTGTCGAGAGGTATCGAGACAGCTGTCGAGGCTCGAGCAAAACAGCTTCTTTAAAGCTCGATAGATGTATCTGTCGAGGTATGTGTCGAGCTTTAAAAACCAGCACTTCCTTGCTTGTATCTTGGACAGACTTTGACGGCTTCAACACTTAACCTTGAACCGCTGTTTCTTGAAGTGTTAAACTCATCCTAAATCTACCCAATTACAAGTAAAATGCGTTTTGTCTAAGGATAAGCCAATTACATAAAATAGCGACATAAGTTCACAGACTTGAACTACATATGTCCTAACAGTTGTTAAGGACTTGTGAGTTGGATATGGTGAGGTCATTGGAATTGTTAGACCAATTTGGGGTTGGTGACCATAAGCTGCACTTAATTTCTTGCTAAGTAATTTATATGTATTCTCTTCACACTTGAGATCATAAGAACATATTGGGGCCATGGTTATGCGTAATACATGGTTATGCATGCAAACACACCCAAAAAAAAAAACATGTGAGTGGCTGAGGGGAAAAAAAACCTCATATTCAAACCACCGCGAGTTTTATATGTCAGAAATTATGAAGAAATTAAAAGGAAATGAAAATTATAGAAACACTTTGCCCTTATGCGTCTGCAGAATCCAAAACAATCAACAAAGAATACAATTATTTCATGCCAAGAATGAAGGCACTTATAATCATGAGAAGCAAGATCTGAATTCGCACAATCACATCTATACATATGTCAGACAAGGAGATAGCATCTTCGATTAGAGAATCTAATTTCAAATAATGTTAATAAATGGATCAATCAGTAGATATTTCAATGTGGTAATAATCGCAAAACTAATTTATTCGGTCTCTCTGGGCTGTCTCCTCTATTCACCCTTCTTTCATTCTAGGGTTTTTAATCCCAAAATTCTCTCACAATTGTTTCTTCATTTTTTTATACATTGATAGTTGATGATGAGGGCATTTAAATCATAGATATTTTCATTAGAAACACTTAAAGATATCAATTAGTTAAGTTACAAAACTCTTGACAATTGTTTGTTATTTTTGGTTTGATTGAGTTTTGTTTTTTGGTTTTGAAATTTTTTAAGCCCTATTCAAAATAATATGCACTTTCATGAAAGAAATTCAAAATTGGTAAATAAAGCATGTTACAGAAGTGGTCATGACTCATCATGAAAATAGATTATGAAAGAGTCCGTCAACAAAAAGAAATAATGGTAGACTATTTGAAGGAAACTATTGAAATACTTTTGCTCTGTTTGTTTCAGCAATGCTGTTTTCTAGAAAATGAGTCATTTTTTAAGAAGCATTTTCTATAAAACTATTTCATTTTCTAATGTTTGGTAGCAACTTTAAATAAGTTGAAAAACAACCTCTTAGCTTCCCTTATTTAGCTTGTTGTGAGATAGAGTTGTTTTCCAAAAAAATTTAATGAAAAACAATTTTTAAAAATAAGTCATACTTTTTATGTTGACTAAGGATTGTTTTCCTTTGACTCATTTTTTTTTTTATGCTACCAAATAATGGAAAACTATCTTTACACAAAGTTTTCCATTGAAAAAAATGGAGCGTTTAATTTCCATCAAATGTTAATTACTTCAACTTCTTTCTAATTCCGAAGTTAGTAGTGTGGCAAATTTTCAAAAAATAGACTAATAAACTAATAAATTAATTGGAAAAAGAAAAGTTAAGCCAAAGGCACCAATGACTTATCTATATATGACTGAATTGTATAATTTATTGTTGTAATGCTTCTGTTAAGTCATATTCTCATAGCATTTCGGTTTACTTTGGTCCATTCAGTCTAATTTAGTCCACTTTGGTTCGCTTTGGTCAAACTCAATCCACTTAGTTTATTTCAATCCAATTCAGTCCACTTTGTTCATTTTGGTCCAATTGGTCTATTAATTTGGTCAATATTGAACTAACTGGACCTTAAATTAATTCTTTTTATAGGTTGCATTTTCTTTTTTTTTCTTTTTTAGTTTTTGGCTAAAAAACACAAACAAAATAAACATTTGAAATTAGATATATGGCCCATAAAAAAGGTAATAAAATGATAAATATTCAAAAAATTACCTTAAATTTAAGTTTCAATAATATAGGCATTATACTTATATTGGGAAAGAAAAAAAAAATGCTACAATTCTAAACTTATGTAAAATTTAATAAAACATGTTACATGTGTTCCATGAAATGGAGGTATAAATTTTTTTTAATATTCTTGAATATATTAAAATTAGTCAACCAATTAGGGTATACTTAAAATAAAAGTATCCTTTACAACACCTTCTCTATCCATTTATATAAAAAAAATATTATAATTATGTAATTTAATTGTTTTTATTAAATTACGTTTTTCATATATATATATATATATATTATATGTTCCATTACTTAAAGCTTATAAATATAGAAAATACTAATAAATAACAAGTGCACTATATATTGAAAATTTAAATTATACTATCATAAAAAAAATTATATGTGTGGGTTTGCGACTAGTATCTCATTAATAAATGAGGAAGAAAACACCAAGCCTTTCTCAAAATAAGTAAAAAATTAAAATCAAACATCAACAAAATATTGATACTTGCATATACATGTTTGTAAACCATTAACATGAAAAGAAAATATTTAAATCTATATATGTTTAATTTATAATTTTATAATTCAATTGGCACTTTTTTTTTTTTTTAATCAGTATTCAATGTGAAACCACACTCATATGTGTACACCTAACACAAATCCCACATTTCTCTTGCAGATATTTTATTTTTCATCATTCTTTAAATTGTTTTCTAAACTTTTCCCTCTCTCGAGATCATCAAAATAACCTACGTTTCTCTAAAGTCTGACATTAAAACTTCTGGTCATAACGTGAGGAAAGCTTTATCCCAATTTATTGTTTGATGTATGCTTGATAGGACACATGCAATGGGTCAACATTGGCTTCTAGACTTTAGGAGGTAACAAAGACATATACATCTTTGTTTAATTCGTTTGAAATTAGGACGTTACATCGCCTGATTCATCAATTTGGCCTTTTTATTTTTCTAAAGCAAGCAGAAAATCAATAAAAATCATCTCAAAACAAAACTAGAGACTAGCTAGTTAATAAAATTAAGTCTATTAAGTTCTAAGGCTTTAGGAACTAAATGTATTAGAACTTCATTTTATATATGTTGGCAAACCATGATCAAAACAATCAGTCTAGATTTAGGCTTACTCAAAGTTTGTTTAAATGTAAGTTTGAATCGAGTGTTTTGCAGGAATATACTGTGTAAAACTGCAAGGCTCGATCGATCGAAAGCAAGGCTCGATCAATCGAAACACACAGTTCCAGAATTCTACAAAAAAGTTTCAAACGTAGCCCTAGCCCATATGACGTGTAGGGTTAAGTGTTTCACTCCCAGTATAAAAGGAAAAACCCTAGTCACGTTTTAGAAGCTCTGAATAGTTGTGTGTTTGCTCTTGTGTGAGATTTAAGAGGTGTTTACCTTAGAACACACAAAAAGCTCTACCAATATCAAGATTTGCAATCAAGATTTGACGGTGGTTCAGTTGCTGCGTAAAGAACCTTCAAAGAACAGCAAAACCTTTGAGAGGTGTCTTAAAATCACAAGTAGGAGAACTTGTGATGTAGCAAATTCAAGAAAGAAGTAGTCTATGGATTTGGAGCTAGCATGTGGTCGTGGTAGTAAGTTTTTTACTACAGGTAGTATTAGGATGTTAGTGGTCTAAGTTCTTTTGTAAAACTTTAATTCTTTCATAGTGGATCTTTTTTTACATTGAGAATAGTTAGGTCAAAACCTTCTCCAGGTTTTTTACCGGTTTGGTTTTCCTGAGTCATCAGTTCTTTGTGTTCTTTATATTTTCAGCTTTATGTTTATTTGTGTTTAACCTAATCTTGAATAACAATCGTGTTAATCAATTTAGTTTAATATTAGGTTAAACATATTGTGACAAGGGGTCTAAAAACTTAACAAAATCATTTATCAACTTTTAATTTAGCTTGTCGCATCATAATTTTGGATTTTGTTACCAAATTTTGAGGATAGATTTGATCCTCATTATGCCTCATAATGGATTGTTTGATGCATGTTTAAGATTTAGAGGACACACGCTCAAAGGGGATAAGTCGTTCTTCAATTTAAATGGATATTTGGATTGAATATTATAGATATAAAATTGTATCTGTTTCATATAAAATTTTAAATAAAATGTCAATAATTTTAAATACAAGAAGTAAAATCTAATCCGTTAAATAGTTGGAAATTAGGGAATGTTGGTCATTCATACGGGATCAGTTTTCAACTAATTAATTATCACAGCCTTGGAGGTGATCAATGATGGCATCAGATTTCTGTAGCAATTTAATTTATATTGACTTTGGCCTAGCAACTTGCAAAGAAATATTTAAGAGCAGCAACCTCGTAATGTAAGAGTGAAAAACAATATTATTGTCAATGGAGTTTAAGGTGACAATGATATCAATATAAGTATCATTTTCCATCATTTACCAAGTGCACAAAGTCATGATAAAAGTTATGTCTGTAGACTTATACATTTATAATTTTCATTCACTCATAGAGTCTATCGTGCACAAAGTCGTGGTAATTATTGTCAACGAAGTTTAAGGTGACAATGATATCAGTATAAATATCATTTTCCATCACTTTTAGAGTGTAAAAAGTCATGGTAAAAGTTATGTCTATAGACTTATCGATATATCTATTATACCTAATCCATAGGCTTATTGGTAGATGTTATGTATGTAGTTAATGTAATGTAGTACAAATGTAATGCAATGTAGTTTTCAGCGACGGTTGGGGTGAGAAGAGATTATGATGAATGTGATAGAGTGACTGAGGCCGGCCTTAAGGACTAGAGTCTGGAAAGTAAAAGAAGAGGTCTGGGATCATAATAATAAGGGATACTAAAATAAATTAAGATTGAAATCTTTGTGCTATTGGTATTATTTCTTGGTGAAAAGTTATCAACGAATGCCCAAGTTTATTGGCTTAAGAAATATATCTAGAAAATTTTTATGAAAAAGAAGAATTTTTGCTGAAGAAATGTTATATCATATCATATATCATATAGGGAAAAATGCCAAGACACCCCCTTGAACTTTGAACTAGTGCTTAATACACCCCTGAACTTTTATTTTAACCAATCTACCTTTTATCCATCCGTTAATTTCGCCATTTAAATCACTAACGTCCAACAAATTGAAGAAGTGAGAAAAACCACCACCAACCTTATCCTCCATTCTCACTATCAAAGACCCACTCACAGCCTCCACAACCAGAAAACTACCCTCCATTAATACCAAAAACAAAAACCCAGAGAAACAACTAGAAGTTCTCAACAAATACAGGAAAGAAATCTCAAGAAGGAAACTCACTATCAATCTCCTACAAGCAAAAACCAAAAAACCAGAAAATTCCATTCCTCCTCACCAAAGAAATACCCGAACAACAAATACAACCAAAAACACCGGTTTCAGCGAAGAGGGTAGTGACGATGTTGGCTTGAATTTGCGGGAGGAAGAGGGTAGTTTTAGCGATGCAGCCACTCTCTCCCCTCAGTTCTACAACAATGTTATTGCTTATGAATGGCAAAATGTTATGAATAACAAAAAATTGTGTGGCGTGCAGGCTTTAAGCAAATTAAATAAAACAATAAAAAAAAAGAATCCCAAAAGTTCATGACCACATGTTCAGCTCACAGCTATCAACGTGAATGAGCTTTCAAATCTCACATTTATTAAGTTTTATCTTCACTCTCATCACTTATCAGACATCAAAAACTAACTTTGCTCTAGTTGTTCTCTAATCTCTGTTCTTATTGTCATTTCCTCTTCTTCTTCTTCTTCTTCTTCTTCTTCTTCTTTATTTTTTATTTTCTTCCTCATCGAGCTCAACATCTGTATCTGCCGAATCTTAAATTTCGGCCGGAGCGGAATTGTATAAGTGACAGTAGTGATTTAAACGGAAAACTTAACAGATGGTTCAATTTGGCAGGTATACAAAGTTCAAGGAGAAAATTGGCTAAAATAAAAGTTCATGGGTTCAATTGGCCACTAGTCCAAAGTTTAGGGGATATCTTGGTATTTTTCCCTATCATATAATACACTATATGATAAAAGTTGGGCTTAAAAGCCATAGTTATGCCATATAATTGTACCAAATTGCAAAAATGGCACAAAAATCATGGATGTGTCAAATGGTTACCAAATTGAAACAACACTTTATTTGTTTTTAGCAATTTATTTAGATAAAATAATAGTAATTTTTTTAACAAAATATGCAACCTACATAAAATTTAGATAAAAGATTAAATTAGTTAGTTGGTGCCATACAACTACATCCTACAAACGTGTCAATCTGAATATTATCAACAAAGCTTAAAATCAATAAGCTAAAAAAAAAAAAAAGATTAAAAAAATAATGTAAATACTAAGTACTAGTATAATTTTATTTATAAGAGATAAAAAAATGTGTTTGGTACTATAATGCAAAAAATGTGTTTGCTACTATATTTCTAATAATGTCTTTTCAAAACTGAAAAAAGTGTTGTGAAAACACATATTTAAAGTACTCATAATGCAAAAAATGTGTTTATCAAAAAAATAAGAGTGAAAAACAATATTATTGTCAATGAAGGTTAAGTTGACAATGATATCATTATAAATATTATTTTCAATTACTCACAAAGTCTATCGTGCACAAAGTCGTGGTAATTATTGTCAATGAAGTTTAAGGTGACAATGATATCAGTATAAATATCATTTTCCATCATTTAAAGAGTGCATAAAGTCATAGTAAAAGTTATGTCTGTAGGCTTATTGATATATCTATTGTACATTTATAATTTTCAATCACTTACCAAAGTCTATCGTGCACAAAGTCGTGGTAATTATTGTCAATGAAGTTTAAGGTGATAATAATATCAATATAAATATCATTTTCCATCACTTACAGAGTTCACAAAGTCATGTTAAAAGTTATGTCTGTAGACTTATCGATATATCTACTATACATTTATAATTTTCAATCACTCACAGAGTCTACCGTGCACAAAGTTGTGTTAAAAATTATGTATGTAGACTTATCGATATATCTATTGTACCTAATCCATAGGCTTATTGGCAGATGTTATGTACGTAATTAATGCAATCTAGTACAAACGTAATGCAATCTTGTTTTCAGTGACGGTTGTGGTGAGAAGAGATTATGATGAATGTGATAGGGTGATTGAGGACTAGAGTTTGGAAAGTAAAAGAAGAAGTCTAGGATCATAATAATAAGGGACACTAAGATAAATATAGAATGAAATGTTTGTGCTATTGGTATTATTTCTTTGCGAAAGTTATCAACAAATGACCTAAGTTTATTGGCTTAAGAAATATATTTAGAAAAGTTTTATGGAAAAAGAAGAAAAAAAAATTGATTTTTTTAATCGTTTTTTATATCATATCATATAATATACCATATAATAATAGTTGGACTTAGAAGCTATATTTAAGCCATATAGCTATACCAAATTGCAAAAATGGCATAGAAATTGTGTATGCGTCAAATGGTTACCAAATTACAAAAGTGGCATAGAAATCGTGGATGCATCAAATTATTACACCAAATTGCAGTAATTTTTAGATAGAAACAACACTTTATTTCTTTTTATCAGTTTATTTAGATAAAATAATAGTAATTATTTTAACAAAATATGCAACCTACATAAATTTTATTTAAGAGATTAAATTAGTTAGCTGGTGCCATACAACTACATCTCACAATCATGTCTATCTAATTAAATATTATCAACAAAGCTTAAAATCAATAAGCTAAAATTAAAAGAAAAAAGATTAAAAAATAACGTAAATACTAAATACTATTAATCTATAAAAAAAAGATAAAAAATTAGTTTGGTACTATAGTGCAAAAAATGTGCTTGGTACTATATTTCTAATAATGTCTTTTCAAAAGTGAAAAAAGTGTTATGATTTAAAAAGTGTTGTGAAAACACGTATTTAAAGTACTTATAATGCAGAAAATGTGTTTGATACTATATTTCTAATAATGTCTTTTTAAAAGTGAAAAAACAAAATTGTGTGTTTGGTATGTGTGTGTGTGTTTTAAGTGATGACATGTAGTCTAATAAGTGGGACCTATAGTTTATAAAATACTTACAAAGATGTGTAGTTGAATAACGTTGTTTAAAAATTGAAAACTGGTAAGAAGAGTTTTCTAAATTCAATGCTTAAAAATACCTTAAACTGAGTATCGTAACTCAAATACTCCAGTAAAAAATACCCCTACCAAATGAGTTGTTCTTTTAAAGACCTACAATTTTCAGTGTTTAAAAACATTAAAACTATTGTTTAAACACCCTGACCAAACGTGGGAAGAAAGAAAGACTGATATATTTGTGGGCCATCCCACAAAGACCATTACACAGAGAATTTGGATCTGGTACAATAACTTGGGAATTGCACGGTGCAATACCACTAATTCATCTCACATTAATTTTTATCATATTATTTTTTAACTTCAACTTTTTAACTTTTTCACATTTTTTTAAACTTTTTTTAATTTAATGGTTGAGATTGAAAGCTGAAAATTCAACTTTCAAAATTTTAGCCATTCAATGCTATTGCATTAGATGCAATACTTACCTGACTGCACAGAGATAATGGAGACGACTTGACTTGTAAAGTGATTCCCAGTTATTGGGGTCAACTCTAGGCCAATCAAATATATGTTAATATGTTATAGTCTGAACACGCGTGCCCTTACGTGTTCAATTTGATAAATCAAGACTTCAATTCATGCCTATATAAGCAATGTAATTCACATGCATATTTAAGTTAGTTGTTAAAGATACATTCTCAACCACCCAAAAAAAAAAAAAAAGCTGTTAAAGACACATTATTAATGGCGTCATTCTTGTGTTACTTGATGTCCACACGCTTGCTATTTTTAATTCCACTGTTGCATGCTATTGCCACTAACTGTTTTGCTTCTGGGCAGCCAGTACTCTGCCATGATGATGAGAGCTCTGCCTTGTTGCAATTCAAACAAAGCTTTCACTGGAACCTGAATTCTTGCTTTGATCCTTCTGATTATCCTCCCAAGACTTCATCTTGGAAAGTGGAAGGGGTAGACACAGATTGCTGCTCATGGGATGGTGTGGAGTGCAACGAGGAGACTGGCTATGTGATTGGCCTTGACCTCAGTAGCAGCTGTCTCTATGGTTCTATGCTCTCCAACAGCAGCCTCTTCAGCCTTGTTCATCTTCGAAGGCTTAATCCTGCTTATAACCACTTCAATTCCTCTCAGATCCCATCTGGTTTCAGCCGTCTTTCTTGGTTGACATATCTCAACGTCTCCTCTTCATCGTTTTCTGGCCAAATTCCATTAAATATTTCAGTGCTTTCCAAGTTGACATTCCTTGATCTGTCAAATAATTTTGAGCTACATCTCAGAAGTCTACAAGGTTTAGTTCAAAACTTAACCAGGCTAAAAGATCTAAGTCTCAGGTACGTTCAGATATCATCTCCAGTGCCAGAAATCTTAGGGAATTTGTCTTGTTTGAGGACACTTGATTTGACTAATTGCGGATTGCATGGAGAATTCCCTCCCGGAATTTTCAAGCTACCGAATCTACAGGATCTTGGGGTGGATAACAGTCCAGATCTCATGGGCTATTTTCCTGAATTCTACTCGAGCAATGCCCTTAAAATTTTGTCACTTTGGGGTACTAGTTTTTCGGGAAAACTACCAGATTCAATTGGAAACCTTAATTCCCTGAATAAACTAGATATTGAGAATTGTAATTTCTCAGGTCACATTCCATCTTCATTAGGTAACCTTACTCGACTCACTTATTTGACTCTTTCTAATAACTCTTTTGTGGGCCAAATACCTTCCTCGTTGTCAAAGCTTATTTCCTTGAATTATTTAGACTTCTCTTATTGTCAATTATCAGGGTCAATTCCACCTTCATTTGGTAATCTTACCCAACTTACATTTCTATATCTCTGCCAAAGTTTTATTAGAATCACAAACCCTTCTTCCTTTTCCTGTCTTGGGAAGTTGAGCAAACTTATTTATTTATTCGAGGAATCAATTTAACAATGGAGATTTCATCATCCTTTGCAAATCTAACGCAACTTAGTTATTTGGACTTGGGCAATACTCAAATGGGTCGAATCCCTTCTTGGCTTGCCAACTTGACTCTGTTAACTGACTTGCACCTTCCGTTCAATAATTTACAAGGCTCAATTCCAATCTCAGTTTTTGAACTCAAGAAACTTGAACGACTCACCCTTTATTCCAATCACTTGAGTGGCACAGTGACTATGGAAATGTAAATTAACCTCAAATTTTTAACCTCACTAATTCTATCAATGAACAAAATATCATTCTTCACCAAAACTAGTACCAATGCAACACAAAATAAATTTGAGGTTTTAGGATTGGCTTCATGCAACTTGAGACATTTCCCAAATTTCTTACGCAAACAAGACCAGTTGCAATTTCTAGACCTATCCTACAACAATATTCGAGGCCAAATACCCAAATGGGTATGGAACACAAATAAGGAAACTTTGTTGATTGTGAACTTCTCTCACAACTTTTTAACAGGCTTTGACCAGCATATGGACAATTTTCCATGGCCTCAACTACAGAGTTTGGACCTGAGTTCCAATATGCTACAAGCATTACCCCAAATTCCACCACCATCCACCGTGGTTTACATGGTCGCTGACAGGCCACAAACGCGTTGACCCCTTTTGATAACTTAGATTAATTAATTAGCCCAGTTATTAATTAATCAAATTAATCATGCAATATCACGTGGTAGCACAAACAAATCACCAAAACTAAGTAAAGCAGCAGAAAGTAAATAACATGGTGATTTGTTCACGAATAGGGAAAACCTTACGGCAAAAACCCCACCGGGTGATTTAAGGTCACCACTCCCGAAACTCCACTATTATCACAACAAGCAGTTACAAGTAAGGAATCCCAAGTACCTCACCAACCTACAGTTGAACTCTTACCTCAATACCCAATTGGACTTGTTCTGTACTGACAATTTCTCCTTTCAATGCACGGCTTTCAAGTACGTGACTAACCAATTTGATGCGCGGATCCCAGTACGCAGCTTACTCCTTTGCACGAATCCCAATACGTGACTAACTCCACAGCAACCCTTTGATTGTTGTAGTTGATTTGCAGCAGCTTCACATAGAAACACCAATAAGATCTTCAATGTTGGTGCAAGAGACTTTGCTTGGTTACAAAACCCTAAGGCGTACAAGAAACGCAGCAAGAACTCTTTCTTCTGTAGGAGGAGGCTAGGGTTTCAAAAAGAAAACCTTATGAAGCTTTCTAGGGTTAGGTTTTTCTTTTTCCACCTCCTTTAAATAGGAGCTTAATGGGCTCTCCTATTCCAAATAGGTTTACACAAACCTTGGGTTTTCCTAGTCCAATAAGAATTATACAAACCCATAAACAATTAGCCTTTTAGAATAAAAAGTTGCTGGCTATAATCTGAAACCCGTAAGCTCGATCGATCGGGATATCTGTCGAGCTTTAATGAATCTCGACAGATCGAGATTCTGTCGAGGAGGTATCGAGACTTGCAGTTTGCACTTTTCTTGAGCAGTTCTTGAGTAATCTTCGTGTCTTCAATTTAACCACTTGTAATGATCAACTTGAACCTACTTAGATTTACCCAAATACAAGTAAAGTGCGTTTTGTCAAAGGATATGCCAATTACAAAATATGTCCCCAACAATCTACCCCTTTGGCAATCCGTGACAAAACCACAAGAGTACATTGAATGTCCTAGAATACATTCTACTCAAGAATAAATAAGCCTAGTCTAAAAGATTTGAACCTTGGAAGTTACTGCAAGAAGAAGGTTCGGAATCTTGACTTGGCTTTAACCTGTCTTTCCTGAAAGGCACTAAACAAAACACATCAAGGTACCATGTGGAAAACAATGACAAGTTAAATAAACAAGAAACATGTGTATAAATAGAGAAAAGAAACAACACATGTGAGATAAAGAGTGAAACACATACATCATCACATATACCACTTGATAAGTATCATGTATGTAAAAGAATGGTTACAAAACCAAAAGATACACAACACAAAAAAATATATCAATATTAATGTGTATCAAACTAACTCTCCCCCTAAGTTAGTTACAACAAAAACTTTCTTCCTTTTAACATGAAGTTCTCCCCCTAAGTCTATTACTCCCCCTGAGGAATGACATTCAATTCTCAAATTTCTCCCCCTTTTTGACACGATTGTCAAAGGGTATAAAAAGCCAAAAGACTTGACCGAAGAAAGACAAAAAACAGATAAAGAGGGAAAGAGGAGAACAAGGAACCATAGACCTACAAGAGAAAGAACAACAAGATGCTATGGACACAAAGGGAAAAACATGCAAAATAAAGAATGATGAAATGCATGCAAGGGTATCTCGATGGATCGAGAGGTGTCGAGAAGCTATCGAGCGTACCTCGATGGATCGAGAAGGTATCGAGGATCTATCGAGCAAACAGAAAGTTCCTCGATCGATCCACTTAGCTATCGAGAGGTGTCGAGATTGCGATAAATTGCAACTGAAGATCTCGACAGATAAGCCAGGTATCGAGAGGTGTCGAGAAGGTGTCGAGATGCCTTTAAAAACAGTTTTTCAAAAGAAGAAAAACACAGACATGAATGCAATCATGCATGCAACTCAACCAAAGAACCAATCAACACATTAAGCTCTCAAAATCATCTCTCAACAAGAATTTTGATGCACATGTATCTCAAAACACGCGCACACACACTAAACAAGTCTAACCAATTTTATATTTCAAAAACAAGTCCAGACAGTTTAGTGAGCATACATTAAAGCATGTAAATTTTGTGATGGCCAAATCACATTGTACCTGCACATGTATCAAGAATAGCAAAGAATATTGCGTGTTGTGTGTGAAAACATCGCAAGATTGCATATGTGTCTCAATGTTATGACAATTTGAGATATGAGAAAATCACTTTAACTCACACACAATCATAACTGTTTGATGGGGACTATCACCTTCGAGGTACATCCTTTAACTCCCACATCTCCTAGAAAACACGCTTGCAACCATATTTTAAAGCATTTTTTATCTTTTTGCTTTTTATTTCTTTGCATATTTTCTTTTTAACAAGCATATCATGCATGGGCATACAAGAGAAAGAAAAGAAATACCCAATGATGTTAAGCTTTTGACACTGCACTTTTGCTATGTCAAAGCATACAGGTGTCATTGACATTGCACTTTTGCTATGCCGAAGCATACAGATGTCTTATTATGATTGGCGAGTAACAGTAGTGAGATGGTTATTTATGCCTTTCTCTTAGGATTTTCTAGTTCAACCCGTCAAAAAGAGTGATACGAGTGTTAAGAAGAAGAGATCACTTAACCTTACTCATCACAAACAAAGAGCTACAGAGCTCACTCGCTTAGTTGTGCAAAAGAGTGCTCATCTAAGTTACAGGTGATACAAAGTTTAGAAAACTCTGTTTCAATGGCCATTTCAAAAGTTCACATGAACTAATGCACACAAACACACACTATTTTTGTATTTTTCAATTTTTCAAAATTTTTTTATTTTTTTTTTATCTTGAAAACAAAATAAAATAAAAACTAAACAACCAAACAAAAACAGACAAACAACATGAATGCATGAAAGAAAGATGCATATGCATGAAGGCATGATTTCAACAGAAGATAAGAAATCAAGCAAAAAAGAGTCCTGCTTTAGATAGAAAGAATTAAAGCAGAGGACAAACAGAAAAGACAATTAAGTCTTAAGCTCCTTTCTCACCCACACAGCACGAGTCTTTGGCCGTGAAGATGAAAAGGCACGTGTCCTAGTGTGACTACTAAAGGACATAGAAGAATTAAAATTCTCCTGAAATTGAGTTAAAAAGCTCAAGACTTTTAATAACTCTCCAAACAACGGTGTGGGTTCTTGAGAGGAAACCTGTGACCGTTTGGACAATTGCTTATGAGGATACAACTTAAAGCAATTAGGACGAGTGTGTCCAGAAACACCACAATGGTGACATACATGAGTAGTTTTAGAGCTACTCGTCTTCCTATAAGGAGGTCTAACCTTAGAGGTTGACAGAGTCCTCAACTTAGGACAATTTGGCCTAATATGACCAACAATGTGACAATGATGACAAGTAGGGACAAATTCAGAATTTTTATTCAACCTAGGAGGAGTTTTAGACATAGATTTAGAAATTTCAGCGTTAACATCAGATTGTTTACCTTTATTTATCCTAGCAATATTAGCCTTCAACTCTTCATTATTCCTTTTGAATGGGGGAATATAAACATCCTTATCTTTTGAGTTAGGCTCAACAACAAGTTTGGCACTAGTTAATTTTTCAACTTCAATTTTAAATTCAACTAGTTGCTCTTCCAAACTTTTAATTTTGTCCACCTGAGATGAAATTTGATTTTTAAAATTCTCATTCAAATTAGTGGCTTCACCCAATTTTGCAATCAAATCATCTTTTTCAAGCTTGACCTTTTTAAATTTAGCTTTTAATTTTGTAGAACACTCAAGAGATTTCATACAAAAATTATAAAGTTTGCAATAGGCATCATGAATATCATCATCATCATTCAACACAAGATCATGCAAATCAAAACAATCAAGAGTTTCCATGACAACAGGGGTCAATGGATCACACATCAAAGATTAAAACCTAATCAGAGTGTGCCTGCTCTGATACCACTTGACAGGCCACAAACGCGTTGACCCCTTTTGATAACTTAGATTAATTAATTAGCCCAGTTATTAATTAATCAAATTAATTATGCAATATCACGTGGTAGCACAAACAAATCACCAAAACTAAGTAAAGCAGCGGAAAGTAAATAACACGGTGATTTGTTCACGAATGGGGAAAACCTTACGGCAAAAACCCCACCGGGTGATTTAAGGTCACCACTCCCGAAACTCCACTATTATCACAACAAGCAGTTACAAGTAAGGAATCCCAAGTACCTCACCAACCTACAGTTGAACTCTTACCCCAATACCCAATTGGACTTGTTTTGTAGTGACAATTTCTCCTTTCAATGCGCGGCTTCCAAGTACGTGACTAACCAATTTGATGCGCGGATCCCAGTACGCGGCTTACTCCTTTGCACGAATCCCAATACGTGACTAACTCCACAGCAACCCTTTGATTGTTGTAGTTGATTTGCAGCAGCTTCACATAGAAACACCAATAAGATCTTTAATGTTGGTGCAAGAGACTTTGCTTGGTTACAAAACCCTAAGGCGTACAAGAAACGCAGCAAGAACTCTTTCTTCTGTAGGAGGAGGCTAGGGTTTCAAAAAGAAAACCTTATGAAGCTTTCTAGAGTTAGGTTTTTCTTTTTCCACCTCCTTTAAATAGGAGCTTAATGGGCTCTCCTATTCCAAATAGGTTTACACAAACCTTGGGTTTTCCTAGTCCAATAAGAATTATACAAACCCATAAACAATTACCCTTTTAGAATAAAAAGTTGCTGGCTATAATCTGAAACCCGTAAGCTCGATCGATCGGGACATCTGTCGAGCTTTAATGAATCTCGACAGATCGAGATTCTGTCGAGGAGGTATCGAGACCTGCAGTTTGCACTTTTCTTGAGCAGTTCTTGAGTAATCTTCATGTCTTCAATTTAACCACTTGTAGTGATCAACTTGAACCTACTTAGATTTACCCAAATACAAGTAAAGTGCATTTTGTCAAAGGATATGCCAATTACAAAATATGTCCCCAACAGTCGCTGACAACATGCTCCAAGGAGAAGTTTCACCATTGATCTGCAAACTTAGTTCTCTTCATTCCCTTGATTTGTCCAATAACAAATTCAGGGGCACACTTCCACACTGTTTGAGCAATCTTAGCAACTCTTTGAGCATGTTGAATTTTCAAGGCAACAACTTTCATGGCATGATTCCTCAACTATGTGCAAAGGGAAGTAGAATGAAGATGATTGACTTGAGCCAAAATCAATTTGAGGGGCTTCTTCCAAGATCATTATCAAATTGCAAAATGCTAGAGATTCTAAATCTTGGATGGAATCGGCTCAATGATGTTTTTCCCTCTTGGTTGGGTACACTTTCGGAACTCAGGGTACTAATTCTTCAACGTAATGAACTTTATGGTGTGGTGGGTAGTCCTACAACCATCTTTGCATCTCCCAAGTTACACATTCTTGATCTTTCCTCAAATAAATTTACCGGTAAGTTGCCATTTGAATATTTCCGAAGTTGGAAGTATATGAAGAAAATTGATGCAGATAACTTCGCATATATGCTGGAAATTACAAGTATTCCATCATGTGGTTTTAATGTGCTCCAATATTACCCTTACTCAATGACAATAATAAACAAAGGCAGGGAAATAATGTATTCAAAGATCATAGAAGCCTTCGCAGCTATTGATCTTTCAAGCAACGAATTCAATGGAAAGGTTTTAGAAATCATTGGGAATCTAAATGGCTTCCAATTGCTCAACCTTTCCAACAACAACCTCACTAGTCATATCCCACTGTCACTAGGAGACTTGACAACACTTGAGTCGCTTGACCTTTCTCAAAACAAGCTCTCTGGACGAATACCTTGGCAACTAACGCAACTCACTTTCCTCGAATCATTTAATGTCTCGCATAACCAACTCGCAGGGCTTATACCTCATGGTAATCAATTTGATACATTTGAGAATAGTTCATATGCTGGAAATTTAGAATTATGTGGAAATCCATTATCAAAGAAATGTGAAAATCAGGAGCAAGCGCCTCTACCCTCTTCAGGCGTCAAAGAAGTTCAAGACTCTTGGTTTCACATTGAATTTGATTGGAAAATAATCCTCCTGGGATATGTTAGTGGCCTTATAATCGGGGTGGTTGTTGGAAATGTTGTGACTAAGAAGATGCAATCTTGGTTTCTAAGAACTCGAAGAAGGCAACTTAAAAGGTGAAGGCATTCATACGGCCAGGTTTGAATCTCTCATGATGTGCTTCAAAGAATTTGATCTTTGTATTTGCATGTAGCACCTTTGTTATTTTCTATCTTTCATTTTTCTTGAGTTTCCTTGTCCTTTTTTCTTGTGCATATAACTTTGTCTTTCACTTTTCAATTGTCACTTGTTTTCTCTTTTCTTATTGTAAAGACGTTACTACCGTATCTCCCACTCTCTTAAGAATATTTCTTTTACCAATTAAAAAATCGTTTCCAAGCACAAAGATCTATTTAGAAACATTGATTAGGGTCATTTGCCACAATTTTTTGTGAAATCCCGTGAGCCCCACACATTGGTAGAACTCACAAACTGCCAGTGTCTCACTGCATACACTTGATATACATGAGACCCTCTTGAGAAGAGATTGTAAGTTAGGTTTCGTCATAAGCTTTGTAAATGGGCCTAAAGGTGTAATATTAATGGGTTTGTCCTCTCTAATTGCCTCTCCCTATATAAATCATAGCTCTTGTATGGATGAAATTAGTCCTTGGGTTGTGAAACGAAAAGGAAAAAAATAGTTGGCGAGATAATCTTACTTTGTATCTTTTAGGTTAATTCATTTAAGTGGTAATCATTGCTTAACCTTTATTATGTCTTCCTTGGGTGGATTTCTTATGGTGGTGAACTAATTAGAATGGAAAATTCCAGGCAGTTTTAGGCAAAATGTAATAAAATTAATAACAATGGTAAAATCAAGAAAAATTAATATTTTAATAAAATGTATTATAAAATAGATAATTTGATGTGAGATGTTTTGAGAAATAAATATATTAAAATAGATAGGAAAATTTGCATGAGCATATTCAAATGCTCTTATATGCCATCAATTTTTTTTCTTATTGCTGGAAGCTCCTAAGCCAAAAATGACGAGGTCATGATGTTCAATGTATCTAGAAGAAAGTTAATCAATGTGTGAACCTAGTGTCTATAAACAGGAGTCTTTTGCTAATATAAAGCTTCCCGTTTCCAGTGGGAAACAAGGACAAAAGTTAGACAAGAAGGTTCAAAAGTTGCGACGATCATATTCACAATTTGAATGATGAAACTAAGCTGACAATCATGTCTCTCTCCCTTTCAATTGTCTCAGCCTTCCTACCAAGAGGGGATACAAAGTTAAGAAGTTATTATTTTGATCTTATCGGATCGTTGAAATAATAAGTTAAGTTTTTAATGTTTCATCTCGGCCATTCATATGTATGGGGTGCAATACAATATTCTATGATCAGAATACAGTGGGGAGAACGCGACTTTAGTGATTTTCTTTATCTTCATGCAGAAAAGTTTCTCTTATGTTGAATTAACTGGACATTCATCTTTCTGTACTAGCAATAACAATGACAAAATTGACTACAGTGATTTCATTTTGATTGTTAAACACCAAACACGATTGCTTTAATAGAAGCCGCTAATGTTGGGAAATGCATATTAGTCAAATTTTCTGTTGGATTTAAGATTAACGTCAAGGGATTTAGAGGGGATATATATAATTTGTTAGTTAGGGGAGGAAGAATTGAACTCTATAGACCTCTATTGGAAACATCAAGGGTGTTAATTGAGTTACGAGTAAAGCTGTCAATTTTGTACCGAACCGGCCAGTTCAGTTGGTATTTGGCATACTAGTACTAGGCTAGAAAATAAACATAGTTGTTTCTAATGGTATAAATATGAACCATACCAAGTAATTAACGAGGTCGAAAAAATAAATAGCTTCATTCTTGCTATTTCCTCCCATCGATGTTGACTCCCTGATCAATTTCTTAGCCTCTTGCCAGCGTGGCTCCTCCCTTAAATAGCAAAACCTCCTTCTTCTTGTAATTTTAAATTGTAGCGAGACGGAAAGAACCTGGGAGCGTGAAAACTTACTAGAAAAAGAACAGATGACTCTTCAGAAACTTCTTGGGAGTTAGGAAAGTAAAGAATTCTTAAGAGCTAACTAGTTTGTGAAATACTAAGAAAATTGTGATCCCCCAGACATTTTATATGAGAGGCGAGATTGAGTGGGAATTATCTCGCTCAAAATTCAAGGAAACACTCTTAATCGTAGGATCGGCATCTCATCGTTGCATGTAAAAGATAGGGTGCCAACTGGAGCATTTAATGAGCCATCACGGGCTACGAAGTGTCAGAACAATTACAAGGGTAGGGAATGAAGTTCTCACGTGTGAAGGTTAAAGAAGCGTGTAGGAGCTGCTATGCTAGATCAAAACTCCAATTTTCTCCTCGGATGGATGAGAAAAATGGAATTTTAAGGGGCTATTGTGGGGGTAAAAGGCCCAAAAGGTGCTTTTGGTCCATGGGCTTTGGCCGAGGATCATTGCCTGTCTGAGGATGGATTGGTAACGATAAGGATGTCAAATTTGGAGACCCAAGGGTAAATTATGGCAGAAGAGGCTAATGGAAGCGATCCGAGGAGGGATATCTCCTCGGCCAGTTGAGATGGGGGTCAGATGGTACGTCATTTTGACTAGAATGATCTTGTAGGAGGTTTTGAAGATGAAGATATGTGTCATAGGGGCATGGAGAGCAAGAACAGTTGGAAAATATCTTATAGAAAGCTACTACCACCGCATTGAAGTCTTTGTACCTAAGTCTCTGGCCGCATTAATGAGGAAGTGATATTTGAACAGTGAATTTCAACCTTACAGCTGTTATACAAAAGACTTTTAGAAGGGGTTAATGGGACAAGTATCAACGTTAGCAGTCAGGACCTAAAGGTGGAGAGCAAAAATAAGAGGCGAGTGGGAGTATAAGAAGGAAAGAGGTCCCAGGGATAGGGGATGTAGGGAGATAGAAAGAAAACAATGTAGACTGGATATTTATAATTAATCTTTAAGTGAGAAGAAATATAAACATCTGGTCCTCGGCTTGAGTCCGAGGATAAGTTTTATCATATAAACTCGTTCATCCTTGTTTTGTAGGCTTGAGCCATTGTTGTTACCGTTTAAGTTCATTAAAAACAAGAGTTCTAACTCACACTCTATAAATTTATTGTATTGGGCTCTTTAAGCCTATACCCTCCATCTTGTTGGGTCTAGGTATAATTTGCGACCTTACATCTATTTATATACAAATCTAAAAACTGAAGCGTAACAATTATTGTTACCATGTTGTTGTTGAGCCACGTTAAAGTAGCATTTTAGTTTATTTTGGTTTAATTTGATTCAATTCGATCAATTTGGTTCAGTTCAGACAGTTCAGTCTATTTTGGTCCAGTTCGGCCCATGTGGTTTACTTCGGTCTAGTTTGGTCCATGCAATCCATTTAGTCTTCTTTGGTTTACTTCAGTCTATTTCAATCCATTTTGATCCATTTCAATTCATTTTGGTCCACTTTGGCCCACTTCAGGCAATTCAATCCACTTCAATGATGCCACTTGGTTGACAATTACGTCACATTCTTAGCGTAATTTTGGTAAGTTCTTGATAAAATTACATTTTTCTTATGTTATAAAGTCTTGTATTTTATTTTTAAATATAATTGATGAATTTATTTATATATGCTTGTTCTTTAGATCATTTAAAACATATAGATGATCAAACGTAAGTAAGGAGCACTAGAAACAAATTTCACCCGTACATTATATTATTTACAAAATATCTTGCATTATATAATTATTGAATGTAAAATGCATTATATTTCCTTAAAAAATTACTAAATTTAAACCATTTTCAAATAACAAATAGCTTAATTTAAAAAATCTAATATACTGTACAAACTATATTTTATTAGAAAATAATCACATTATTTTAAGAAGGGTTTAAGACTAACACTTATAAGTTTGATCTATTATTCTCATTTATCACTTAACAAAAAAAAAAATTTGTCAAATTTTTCGGCACTATGACTAGTTTAATATAATGACGTAGAAGTTCAATAAAAGATCTAAATTTGATTTTAATTATATTCTAATTTTCTGTCAAGTATAATACTATAATTCTAGCTGGATTTTATAAATGTGCTCTAATTTTGTCTCAAGTATACCTATAATTGAAAGCTATTTTTAACCCATTTAAAGCTACTTATAGGTTATTTGACTTTAGTCCAAATAAATTATTTCCAAGCTACTTCCAATCCATTTGAAACTAATCAATTTTTTCATAAAAAAATCGATTAATTATTGTCAAGAACAAATTTTACTTTGGTCTAAAAATTTGGCTATTGCTTTGGAAAATTGAACTATCTATTTTTCTTTAATAACTAACATGGAGAAATCAATCATTAGCAATTTTCGTATTCCCCAAATAATATTCTTACAAGTTTCTTTTTAAGAGCTGAAAAAATATTAATAATGAAGCCCGATATTATTAAACATAGGAACGAATGTTTAATATATATATATATATATATATATATATATATATATCTAATAGTGTTTATTATGTGCTAAAAAAAAAAGCCGTCATGATCTCATGTGAACCACACAGAAGATGAAAGAGTTATTCAGCAGAAAGAGATAATGGGAGAGTTTTCAGAGGAAACTATTGAAAGTTTGAAACATTTGCCATTGTGTATTTAAAACAAAATGAGATTTTCAATTAAAAAAGTACTGGAGTTAAGCTAAATTCTTTGAAATGTACCTTAACTTCTTTCTGATTCCAAAGTTTTTAGCATGGCAAACTTATGATTGTTGATATTAATTAACCATCTCTCTTATGATATTAATGCTCTTTCCACGTTCATTCTAAATGATTGTGCTTTTGATTTAGTTTTTCAGAAAAACTTATTAGTTGATAATAATTGACACAAGTATAATATGCGGGTCTACAAACATTACCGTGCTGAGGGTGTCTAGACTTCCCACACGAAAGAAGTGAGTGATCCAATTTGGGAAGAAAGACTGATAATTCTATGGCATTGGTGTTTCTGATGTTAGTGCACTACAAATGTAATGTAGAGCCAAGAAGCTGAAACCAGAGTGAATCCACTTTTGTGGTCTTTTTCTTCGTGTTGTCATGTGTCGAGTTTGGATTGGCTTCACTTTTCAACCTAGGTTTAAGATAGAGGGTTAAGTTTGCTACTCTCATCAACAAGTATGAAGGCTAGTAGCATTGTTTAAAGAACTGCACACAAACGGTTTAACTTACGATGAATAAAAGAAGTTACGACACAAATACAACAAGCGAAGGCACCAAGCCTTAAAATATAACAAAACACAAGGATATGATACGGGAGAGAAGGATTCTCCAGACTCCACATGTGATCATGGACCAAAAAAACTTGTTTTGGCATACGATATATATGGCACAAATATGTTTTGTTTTGCGAGACAATAATAAATGAAGTGGTTAATGCTTAATGAGATTTGTCTTAATATTCCCATTTGCTTAGCTTTTTTAAAGGTCTTTAAGGAGGTCTAAAAAGTAAAACCACTCGGGGCTGCTATTAATTGATGATTCTCTTGAATTTTAATTTTGGTTTTGGGTTTGCTGGAAAAGTGAAATTGGATTAGTTTAGTGTTAATTTTGGGTAATCAGGTTAATAGAGGCTACTGGGTTGACTTCCCTTGAAGGCAGTGCCGGCTCAAGGCCTAGGCAAGTTAGGCCTAGGTCTAAGGCCCCACCCAAAAGCAAAATTTTCCTTAGATAAAAAGGCCCCACTTTCCATAGTTAAAGGCCCCACATATTTTTTTTATTAGTGATATTAAGGATACTACAAATTTTATTATTGACTTACAAATTGCCATGTTATTAATCACAAAAAAGTGTTATAAATATTCATTAGTTAAATTGATGAAGTTCATCAATGAGAAACAATGTCACATTATATTTTAAACATTTTATAGTGATTTTAATTAGCGCATTTTTCTTTTTTATTTCTATTAAGACTCTCAAAGTACGAGACCAATAGAACCTTAACTCAATTGAAACCTTAAAATATTTCAAAAAGATGTTGCAAATGTGTTAAATCATTAATTATAGATTAATCTACCCTAATAGTTTGAGACTTTGATTTTTGTAAACTAATATCCTACTAAGCCACACACCAAATAATATCTATCTCTCTCTCTCTCTTAAAATCAAAATATAAAATTAAAAATTAGATTACAATTTCATTTAACTATGCATTGTCTTATATCCAAAATAAAATATCTTTTTCAATCGCGATATTTTTTTATTTCTTTTTATTAATATTTATAGCTCAATTATGATATTTAATTCTCTATATGAAATTAACATTAGTCTAGTTGGTATTATTTATGTATTTAATATATCAAATTAACCTTAATTTGGTTAGTATTAAATAATTTTGTCTAATTAATATTTACATATTAAAAGCCCCGTATAAATTTTTCGCCTTAGGCCCCAAATTATGTTGGGCCGCCCCTGCTTGAAGGTTTACAATCTACTAAAACTATTGAATATAGGGGATTATATTAGCGAGCAATTAATGATGGTAAATCTATCAGTAAATGTTTTTCTTTTTTGAGTGAACAGTAATACTTATTAAAACACAAACGAAAATAGTGATGCTAGTGTTTTAAACAGTAATACTTATCAGTAAATGCTAATTGGTGTGAATGAAATAAAGAAGCTTAAAGTAACTAAATTGTTTTTTAGCCTCTTAACTCACAGGACACTCATGGGCTCATGGAAGTGCATGTGCTCCAACCCCACATACTTCCTCTTCCATTACGCATACAAGTGTGTAAAAAAACCTCTCTTGGACCCTCCAAAACAACACCTCCAAAAATTCTCAAAAGATATATTTTTCAAATGAGCTGAGACCATATGTGATGAGAATGACATGAAATAAAAAAGGCATTAGATTGTGATGAGAATGAGATAAAATAAAAAAAAGACATACGACTGGCCTTGCTTGGATTGTTTTTTGGGTTGGGCTTCTAAGTGGCGCTTTGCCAAAAAATTGGCCCTCGAACACCCACAAAACATCCATTACACGCCCAAGCTTATGAACGTAAAACGTACTAAATTAACTAATGGGAGTCAACTAGCGTGTTGGCACGAGAGCACTCATGCCATATAATTATGAGTCTTTACTTCCATCTTTGATGACTCAATTTTCTCATTCAGCAAGTCTAACACGCTAGACTCCAGAGCACGGCAATATTGGTAGGCCCACATTTAGCAAACCTGGAAATCGAATTATGGAATGACAACTTTCTCCAAAAAAAAAAATAATTATGGAATTACAAGAGCATTAATAAGTGAGAAAGACGGTTAATTTGGATGGAGTTACCGTCAAGAGGCTTGGTTAACACTAGCTGCAATAGGTTTGAATCCTCTATTCCCATTATCGCGCAACTATCAATAATAATAATAATAATAATAATAATAATAATAATTCGTATAAAAAAAAATAATAGTAAAAAGTTGAGGTAGATATATTTTGCATCCCTATAAGGCAATTATGCATCTTGCTGGAAAGTAGTTATATAAATAAAAACAAGTACAATCACTTTGTAAACAAATTGATTTGTTGTTGATTTTTTTTAGGACTTAATTGTACTAGGCTACTAGCCATTGGCACAATTTAAAAATCATTTAACAATTTATATGGTTATTAGGGTGAGTGCATTGATTTTAATGTATTAATTATGTATAGATGGTTCATTAATTATTTAGATAAAATAAATTTATATATTTACTTATATAGAATTTATATAAAAGTACTTTTTATGGAAATTTTAGGGTCAATGGGCCCAGGAGTATATATTTATGTATGTATTGGGCCAGAGGCCCAATCCGAGAATATTAAATGGTCCGAGATGGGGGAATATCAACCTAAGAGGTTGTGTTGGTGAGTAAATAGGTAAAGGCTGATCAAGGTCATCCCGAAAGGGGATTGGAGGAGAAGTTCGTCCTCGGCTAAATAAAGTCGAGGTAAGAAAGTGTTGCCCGACGTCCAAAAGCGATATTCTAGGAGATCTTGTAATTAAGGATATGCATGGTGGACATACATGATAGGAAGAAGGGCTATTAAATATTCAAGATAAAGCTACTACCACTGCATTAAAATCTGCAGCTAAATCTCTGGCCGTATTAATGGGGAAGTGATGTCTGAGCATCGAAGTTCAGCCTTATAGTTATTTTCAAAGACTTTAGGTAAGAGTTGATGGGACAAGTATCCAAAACTAGTAATCTGATCCATACGTGAAGGATGTAAAAAGGAAGCAGGGTGATATAAAAGGAGGGGGAGACATTCAAAGAGGGGGATCGAAGAGAAAGAAGGAAAACACTGTAGACTAGATATTTTTGTAATCTTACTTTAAGAAGAAAGAAGTATAAGAACTAGCTCCTCGGCTTAAGTTCAAGGACAGTTTTTCATCATATAAACTTGTCCAACAATATTGTTTTGTGATCTGAAGTTATTACCTTTGTGAATGAAGCCCATAAATAACTAGATTTAGGACTCTTTGGGCTTATACCCTTTCTACTATTGGGCTTAGGCACAAATTATGACCATACATAAATTTATATAAGAGTTTATTATTTAAATGAAAAAAAGAATTGGAATATAAATATTTTCTTAATTTATTGATTTGAATACATTAAGGCCAAAACCAAATTATTAATAACATACACAATAAAAAATATAAAAATAATAATTTTATGCTTTTAATTGAAAAAATTCAATATTTGCGAATTTACTAAAGTAATATATTCATATTTTTAATTCTATTAATTTTAACAAAATAAATTTCCTAAATACTTTTCATGGCATGATATAAATATATATATATATAGTACAATAACATTGTACTCTTTCCTCTCGCATGAATAGTACTTCATTGTACAGTACTTAATAAATTTTTCCAAATTTGTGCTATATAATTAAAGTGAGTATTTATAGGTTAGATGCACTAATTATATATGTAAAATGAAATTTTATGATATTTATATAACAAATAATTAATTTGGAATAAAGAATTCTTCTTCTAATTAAATTGCTTTGGCAACAATCAAAATAAAGATATAAGGGTAAATTGCAAATTACAACTCTGAAGTTTGGGGTTGACTGGATTTTACACTTCAAAGTTTCAAAAACTTGATTTTACACCTTGAAGTTTGGTTCCGTTAGCAATTCACCCCCCATGGTTTATTTCTACTGTTAAGTGACATATCATCATGCTGAGGTGTTTTATTTTTGTCAAATCACCCCCAAAACTACGTCATTTTAGGCCAAACTTAAAACAAAATTCTCTAGCCTAAACGACATAGTTTAAGCCAAATTCCTAAAATCTAAAAACAAAAACCACGAACAAGGTTGAGACCCACAAACTGCCAAACCTTGTGTGATCCCAGGTGGCAATGGGGGCGGCGGCCTTGCCCAAATTCATCTATCCACTCTATGCGAATCTCCTTTTTAAAATCAACCAGAGCAGATGAACGAGACTCCTTTGGTTCATCATCATCTACAATACCCACGAGTTTGCTCTTCCTCTTGTCCATATTTCTACCACCCCACTCGATGCTTTCTTTAAGTGTTCCTCGCTCTATAAGTAGCTTTAGCACACTTGATAACTCTTTCCCAACTGCAACTTCATGGATAGTTTTATCTGGCACTATCTCCTCCTTTTCCTCATCAACAGTGTGCTTATCTTTACTGACATCTATAACTTCGGTCCATCCACCAGTCTTATCTTTTACTTCTTTATCGGAAGCTCTTGGCTCTTCATCTTCTTGCATAAAAACATCTTCATTTTCAGGCCTACGGGCTTTTGAAAGAGCACAAAAGTACAAGTTATTTATATATTTATAAAACCATTGGAGGAATTGAAAACCTGTAGCAAACTAATACATATTTTAATGGGGTACAAATGGAAGCTCAAGGAAATCGATAGGCACAAGATCAGGACAACTTCCAAAGAAAAATGGTCATAATTAAACTTGAATTTGACCAGATAAAAGGATGGATATCAATTGACCACAAGATATTGAATGGCCAGAAATAGTAAAGTAGTAAAAAATATTAAATATGAAGAAATCTCAATTCAACCAGGGCAAAGCTAGCTCAAATCTCAATTCTATGCAAACACATGAACAAACGTAAAAAGAAAAATACCTTCATCAAGTTGGAGGCCCCAGACAAACTCCTCCATCTCCGTAAAGACAACCTTGTTTTCTTGCGACTCTCTAGTTGTGGGGTTTATACAACCTTGGCTTGGGTTCGGGCTGGTGTAAAATAACACGAGCAGTCAGAGCTAGGGAGGTCTTTGCCAAGGCCGCTTGGAGCCGTCGCCGCCGAGGCCGCCACCGCCGCCTAGGATCACATGAGATGATTGTTTTGGGTTCGTGAGGTTTTGCCGATTGTGGGTCTCAACCTTATTGGCGGTTTTTGTTTTTCTATTTTAGGAACTTGGCTTAAACTGTGTCGTTTAGGCTAGAGAATTTGGTTTTAAGTTTAAGCCAAAAATGACGTAGTTTTGAGGCTGATTTGGCAAAATAAAACACATTAGCATAATGATGTGTTACTTAACAGGAGAAATTAACTATGGGGGGTGAATTGCTAACGGAACCAAACTTCAATGTGTAAAATCAAGTTTTTGAAACTTTAGGGTGTAAAATCCAGTCAACCCCAAACTTCAGGGGTGTAATTTGCAATTTACCAAAGATATAATAAAGGGATTGCAAATTTATTTACTGATAATCAAGAATATAAAAAGGGTTCTACTTATCTCAATTGGTAAAATATTTTGTCGTTGAATCCTCTTGATATTGATTTTGAAATAGAGAATTTTTTCTAGTCTATGCCTCAAACATTTTTATAGAAACATGAATTTATTCAAAGTCTATATTAGAGGTCCATTTATTTTAACATTAATGATAATGAGTCCATTTGGATTGTTAACCACCAAACCCGTTTAATTGAATAGAAGCTACAATCAGATAATGCAAATGAAAGCTTAACACCTGGCATCCCTAGTTTGGTTCGGCTAGATAATTATTTCAACTCACAATCAAAGTCCAGGAAATTTTTTAGAAGACTTTCTAGAGAGATTCCCACTTTCCCAGTTTCAACAAGACAAAGGATTGGGTTCAATCTTAGAGTCTAGGCCACTGTAATTGACTAATTGTATACAAGTTCGGTACGCATGCACTTAGGTATCCAATTTGCATAGATCAAGACTCCAAATCATTGTTCATGTCTATATAAAAAATATATAGTTTTACTCACTTACATACCTAATTGTTAAAGATAATACATTATTATGGCGTCATTCTTGTGTTACTTGATGTCTACTCGCTTGCTTTTTATACTTCCACTGTTTCATGCAGTTGCCACTAACTGCTTTTCTTCTATGCAGCCACTCTGCCATGATGATGAGAGTTCTGCCTTGTTGCAATTCAAAGAAAGCTTTGACACGAATGTGAAAGCTTGCAATGGTCCTTTTGATTATCCCAAGACTGCATCTTGGAGACTAGAAGGTGTGGACAAAGATTGCTGCTCATGGGATGGTGTTGAGTGTGACGAGAACACAGGCCATGTGATTGGCCTTAACCTCACTAGAAGCTGTCTCTATGGTTCTATGGCCTCCAACGGCAGCCTCTTCCGCCTTGTTCATCTTCAAAGGCTTAATCTTGCTTATAACCACTTCAGTTTCTCTGAAATCCCATCTGGATTCAGCCGTCTTTCTAGTTTGATATAACTCAACCTCTCCAATTCATCTTTTTCAGGGCAAATTCCATAAAAATTTTCAGAGCTTTCCAAGTTAACATCCCTTGATCAGTCAAATAATTACATGCTACATCTTAGAAGTACAAAAGTTTTAGTTCAAAACTCAACCAGCCCGAAAGATCTACGTCTCAGTTATGTTCAGATATCATCTCTCGTGCCTGAAATCTTAGCAAATTTATCTGGTTTAACAACACTCCATTTGAGTGGTTGCGGATTGTATGGAGAATTCCCAGTTGAGATTTTTAATCTACCAAAGCTACAAGATCTCAGGGTGAGTTACAATCAAGATCTCATAGGCAAATTGCCCAAATTTTACTCAAGCAATCCACTTTAAATTTTTATCACTTCAGGGTACTAGTTTCTCTAGAAAACTACCGGCTTCAATTGGAAATCTAAATTCCTTGAATGAATTATGGCTTGGGAGTTGTAATTTCTCAGGTCACATTTCACCTTCAATAGGTAACCTTACTCAACTCACCACTTTGGACCTTTCTAATAACTCTTTTACGGGCCAAATACCTTCCTCGCTATTGAACCTTATTTCCTTGAATTATTTGGATTTCTCTTACTGTCAATTATTTGGGTCAATTCCATCTTTATTTGGTAACCTTACACAACTCACTGTACTAGACCTTTCCAATAACTTTTAAAAAATCTCAAATCCTTCTTCCTTGTCCTGGCTTTCGAAGTTGAGCAAACTTACTCTATTGGTCTTTAAGGGAATCAATTTAACAATGGAGATCCCATCGTCCTTGGCAAATCTAACCCAACTTAATTATTTGAGACTAGCACTTGTCAACTAACTGGTCAAATCCCTTCTTGGCTTGCCAACCTTACTCAGTTAATTGAGTTGCACCTTTCTCATAATAAATTACAAGGCCAAATTCCCATCTCAATTTTTGAACTCAAGAAACTTGAAAGTCTCAACCTTTACTCAAACAACTTGACTGGCACAGTGAGTCTGCACATGTTTATGAAGCTTAAATATTTAACCTCATTCTTTCTATCGTTAAACAATATATCATTCCTCCCCGAACCTATTACCAATGCTACTCCGAATAGGTTTGTGGCTATAGGATTGGGTTCATGCAAATTGAGCAACTTCCCAGATTTCTTTCGCAACCAAGACCATTTGCAAGTGCTAGACATATCTCACAACAATATTCATGGCCATATACCCAAATGGGTGTGGAACACAAGTAAAGAAACTTTGATGTACGTGAACTTTTCTCACAACTTGTTAACAGGCTTTGACCATCATTTATTCAATTTTCCATGACCTCGGCTAAAGATTTGGGACCTTAGGTCTAACAAGCTACAAGCATTACCCCCAGTTCCACCGCCATCCACCTTGGTTTATTCGGTTGCCAACTACATGCTTCAAGGAGAAATTTCACCATTGATCTGTAACCTTAGTTCTCTTTATTCCTTTGATTTATCCAACAACAAATTTGGGGGCATGCTTCCTCCTTGTTTTAGCAACTTCAGCAACTCTTTAACTATATTGATTCTTCGGGGCAACACCTTTGATGGCATTATTCCTCAACTATGTGGAGAGGGAAGTACAATGAAGATGATCGACTTGAGCCAAAATCAATTCAAGGGGGTTTTACCAAAATCGTTATCAAATTGTCGAATGTCAGAGTTTCTAAATATTGGAAGCAATAATCTCAATGATGTTTTCCCCTCTGGGTTGGGAACACTACCTAAACTAAGGGTACTTATTCTGCGACATAATGGATTCTATGGTGTTGTGGGGAGTCCAACAACCATGTTTGCATCTCCCAATTTGCGCATTCTTGATCTTTCCACCAATAAATTTACTAGTAAGTTACCATTTAAATATTTCCGAAATTGGATGTTTATGAAGAAAGTTGAATTGGATGACTTCAAATATTTGTGGGCATTTAGAGTTTTTAAGCCATGCCGTCATAACTCTGGTGATTTTTACCCTTACTCGATGACAATAACAAACAAAGGCAGGGAAACAGTATATCTAAAGATCATAAAAGTCTTTGCAGCTACTGATCTTTCAAGTAATGAATTCAATGGAATGATTCCAGAATTCATTGGGAATCTAAATGGGTTCCAATTGCTCAATCTTTCTAACAATAACCTCACTGGCCATATGCCATTATCATTAGGAAGCCTAACAACAATGGAGTGCCTTGACCTTTCTCAAAACAAGCTCTCTGGACAAATACCTTGGCAATTGACATATCTCACCTTCCTCGCATCCTATAATGTCTCACATAATCAACTTACGGGGCCTATACCACTTGGTAATCAATTTGATACATTTGACAATAGTTCATTTGATGGAAATTTAGGATTATGTGGAAATCCATTGTCAAAGAGATGCGAAAATCCAAAGCCTTCACCTCTACCCACTTCAAGCATAGAAGAAGATCAAGACTCATGGTTTAACATTGAATTTGATTGGAAAACGATTCTTATGGGTTATGGTAGTGGACTTGTAATTGGAGTTGTTGTTGGAAACATTGTGACTAAGAAGAAGTAGCATTGGTTTGTAAGAACTAGGAAAGTGCAACATAAAATGCGTAAGGGGAAACTTTGCTAGGGAACAACTTTCTTCTTAAGGTGAAAAGTTGAAAGTGGTGGGAAAGCACTCATTCAAAGGGGAGATGTTGGTACAATATTGGTTTCATCAAAGGGTTTTTATTTATTTATTTATTTTTATTTTTTTACGGTGTTGTGATGAGATCATATTCATTCTTAAAGGGTTAATTTTGATATTTTCCAGTTTATTTTCTTATCAAGTTTTAGATACAAACTAATCGCAGACCCTCGCATTGCGCGAGATAATTTTTTTTTAGGGTGATCTTATTAAATATATTTGGGATAATAAGTAATATCACTCTCTCATTCTGTTTATGTTAATAACAAAATATTTTAAAATTATTTAAGAATCTGTTTATAAATGTTTAACCATGGTTAGTAAAGACACTACACATACCTTTACAATTAAAATACAAATTTATAAAATATCAAAATATTTGAAATGACAAATCTCTCCATAACTCATTGGGAAAAGAAAAGGGAGAAAAAAAAAAGCAAAAGACATTACTTCATATATTGAAATACACTTTAATTTAAAATTTTAAAATAATAGAATTTAATTTTAAAATTAAGGATAATTTTGGAACCTACCTTAAGCATAAGCAGGTTAGTACACAATATTTTAATATTAATTTAACAAAGTTTGGTCAAAAAAATGTAAAGGATGAAAATATTTTTTCCTTTCAAGTTTAGGTTAGAGTGTCATTTCCTCAAACCTCAAGGAAGGGGAATGTAATTACCCCTATATTCTTCTTCTTCTTCTTCTTCTTCTTATTAATAATTGATTTTTCATTTTCTTTTAAGTTAATAAAAACCTTACATATACCTTTTTATTTATTTATTTATAGAATATACAATTTTTTAACCCTTACATATCTTTTTTTTAATGTGAATCTTTCTATATATTCCACTTCTTTAGATGTGTAAAATCATAGACTACTACTTCATAATCATAGTACCTAATTAGTTTTATCACTTTTTTTTTTCATAATTTCATTTATAACGTTTTTTCCTATTATCATATATTTACTAGCTAATGATTTTCATAACAGAGAAGTCAAATGAGATGTAGCATCGTTTATTAGATTTTTAAAAGTAATTGTGCATGAAGATTATATATATATATATATATATATATATATATATTTATTTATATGCACATACATATTTATAAAGTTAAATGAAACGTCAAAAATGGGATTTTAAAATTTTCTAACTTTATTTCTTATGTAATTTCTATTATTACATGAGAACATCTCCTTTTAGTTATGAATTAGAGTTTGAATAGTTTTAAGTTTAAAGATATTGCTATGATTGTGTTTAATTATTGATTATTGAATCAATTTTTTAAGTGAATGTAACAATTGATTTTATAGCACTGTAAAGTTTTTAATGTTCTCCATATTGGTCATATTTATTTTTTATTTTTACTTCTCCTTACAATCTCTTTGTTTTTCAATTAATAGTTACTAATTGACATTTGATTTTTTTTTTTCCTTTAGCATATCTCTCTCTCTCTCTCTCTCTCTCTCTCTCTCTCTCTCTCTCTCTCTCTCTCTCTCTCTCTCTCTCTCTCTCTCTCTCTCTCTCTCTCTCCATAGGCAACCTACTATTTTCCAAAATTTGATGATGATTTTATTGCATTAAATATGCATTGTAGTTTTTTTTTTTTTTTTCATTTAATTTTGCTACCCTTAAGTTAGTATATCCTTAAATATTCTTTATATTATATTTGGTTTAATATCCTTATTATTATTATTATCATTTTAATTTAGTGTTTCCCAATTGGCATTTGTTTTGTATTTTATTTTTTCTTTGATGTATTGGGTTTGAGAATGAGTGTGTCCCTAGTATTACTTCACTTTATGAGGACACTTTTATTTATGGAAATTCAGTAAAATTTTAAAATTTTAATTTTTTTAAATAAAAAGGAGAGAAAAATATAAATTATTTAATAATATGGAAGATGTGGGGAGATGAATAGTGATACTAAGGTAGAAGGTAGTGGGAAGATGAAAAGATAAAGGCAAGGAAAAAGCTTGGACAAAGTGTAAATGTAAAAATTAAAAAAAAAGTACAATTTTTTACGGATAATTTTATTGATTTGAATTTAAATAAAATATTCCATGTTAAATTATTAAAAATAAAAAAAAGAGAGAAAATATAAATAATATAATGAAGTGGAAGATGTGACTGAATTTAAATGTTGAATAACATAAGATGAGAAGAAAAAAAAAAAGTAAAAATAAAATATATAACAACAAATACCAATAAAAAGAACAATTGCACATAAAATATTTTTGTTTTTTCTTATAACTCTAATTAAGATTGATGGTTTTTTTTTTAATATGTGTTTTTGTATTGTGTTTTTTTTTTTTAATTTCCCATCAGAAAGTCTTTTCTTTCCCTTTTATAATTTTGATTGAATTTTGGTTTGGATTAATACATAGCTATTTTTGGAAATAGGAATTTGAATATGCCTACCAGTTTTTTGACTAATAAATTATTATAAAATTTATTTTTTATTTCTTTAGTTTTATTTTAATTTTGGTTAAGTTAACATTGTAATTTTGTGATGATTTATTATTATTATAATTTCCTTATTCCTTAAGAGATGAGTTGTATATTAAGCAAATGTAACGCACTACAACAAAGTTAGAAGAATATGGTTCACCTTAAAAAAATATTAATGAAATACACAAAAAAATATTAAAATGATATATTTGTAGAGATAAAAAGATTGACAAAAATAAGTGTAAAAATCTTTTTTTTTTTTTTTGAAAAAAAGACAATGCTTGAAGTAATTGTTACTTTTTATATATTACACTTCATTGCATAATATTTATATTCCCACGCATCACACGAGTCTGTGGCTAGTTTCCTATAAAAACTAAATGATTCTACAAGTCTTCTATTGGGAATAAATTTTAATCTTAGGTTGCTAAATGCAAATGTAGTAGAAACATGGTGAGCAAGAATAATGGGTTGTGCTCATGGTTAGTGTAATAAGCATGTGATATGATTGTGGGTTTCCTTTATAATAGGATCTTTTGTTACTCTTAGAGCAAACAAAATGATGCCCTCATCCCCACCCAAAATGTTTTAATATAATGACGAGCTTTATCTTTTAACATCTAAGAAATGCAATGCAATGGCCAAATGATATGCCCCTTTAATATATTGTCTCTAATAAAATAAACAGAGGCTCCTATCCCCTTTAGGTACAAGTTTATACGGAATTCAATTATTTTCAATTTTTTCCTTTCTTTGTAAGAAAGAACCATCAACCTTAACTAACCAAAAAAAAAAAAAAAAAAGAGCCATCAACATTAATTAGAGTTATAAGAAAGAACAAAAATAGGATAACATTTAACAATTAAAGAGAAAAAAAAATTAAAAACAAATCTAAATGACATTAACCAATGTGGAGTTTTAAAGAACTCTTGGTTTACCTAGAATATAATAGAGAAAATAAAAATGAGACTAATAATAATTCTGGGAAACATATATAGAGAAATAGAAATAAGCATGCAAATTAAAGAACATTGGCAATACTAAAAAAAAGTACAATTTTTTAAGGATAATTTTATTGATTTGAATTTAAATAAAATATTCCATGTTAAATTATTAAAAATAAAAAAAGAGAGAAAATATAAATAATATAATGAAGTGGAAGATGTGACTGAATTTAAATGTTGAATAACATAAGATGAGAAGAAAAAAAAAAGTAAAAATAAAATATATAACAATAAATACCAATAAAGAGAACAATTGCACATAAAATATTTTTGTTTTTCCTTATAACTCTAATTAAGATTGATGGTTTTTTTTTAGTATGTGTTTTTGTATTGTGTTTTTTTTTTTAATTTCCCATCAGAAAGTCTTTTCTTTCCCTTTTATAATTTTGATTGAATTTTGGTTTGGATTAATACATAGCTATTTTTGGAAATAGGAATTTGAATATGCCTACCAGTTTTTTGACTAATAAATTATTATAAAATTTATTTTTTATTTCTTTAGTTTTATTTTAATTTTGGTTAAGTTAACATTGTAATTTTGTGATGATTTATTATTATTATAATTTCCTTATTCCTTAAGAGATGAGTTGTATATTAAGCAAATGTAACGCACTACAACAAAGTTAGAAGAATATGGTTCACCTTAAAAAAATATTAATGAAATACACAAAAAAATATTAAAATGATATATTTGTAGAGATAAAAAGATTAAAAAAAATAAGTGTAAAAATCTTTTTTTTTTTTTGAAAAAAAGACAATGCTTGAAGTAATTGTTACTTTTTATATATTACACTTCATTGCATAATATTTATATTCCCATGCATCACACGAGTCTGTGGCTAGTTTCCTATAAAAACTAAATGATTCTACAAGTCTTCTATTGGGAATAAATTTTAATCTTAGGTTGCTAAATGCAAATGTAGTAGAAACATGGTGAGCAAGAATAATGGGTTGTGCTCATGGTTAGTGTAATAAGCATGTGATATGATTGTGGGTTTCCTTTATAATAGGATCTTTTGTTACTCTTAGAGCAAACAAAATGATGCCCTCATCCCCACCCAAAATGTTTTAATATAATGACGAGCTTTATCTTTTAACATCTAAGAAATGCAATGCAATGGCCAAATGATATGCCCCTTTAATATATTGTCTCTAATAAAATAAACAGAGGCTCCTATCCCCTTTAGGTACAAGTTTATACGGAATTCAATTATTTTCAATTTTTTCCTTTCTTTGTAAGAAAGAACCATCAACCTTAACTAACCAAAAAAAAAAAAAAAAGAGCCATCAACATTAATTAGAGTTATAAGAAAGAACAAAAATAGGATAACATTTAACAATTAAAGAGAAAAAAAAATTAAAAACAAATCTAAATGACATTAACCAATGTGGAGTTTTAAAGAACTCTTGGTTTACCTAGAATATAATAGAGAAAATAAAAATGAGACTAATAATAATTCTGGGAAACATATATAGAGAAATAGAAATAAGCATGCAAATTAAAGAACATTGGCAATACTAAAAAAAAAATACAATTTTTTAAGGATAATTTTATTGATTTGAATTTAAATAAAATATTCCATGTTAAATTATTAAAAATAAAAAAAAGAGAGAAAATATAAATAATATAATGAAGTGGAAGATGTGACTGAATTTAAATGTTGAATAACATAAGATGAGAAGAAAAAAAAAAGTAAAAATAAAATATATAACAATAAATACCAATAAAGAGAACAATTGCACATAAAATATTTTTGTTTTTTCTTATAACTCTAATTAAGATTGATGGTTTTTTTTTTATATGTGCTTTTGTATTGTGTTTTTTTTTAATTTCCCATCAGAAAGTCTTTTCATTCCCTTTTATAATTTTGATTGAATTTTGGTTTGGATTAATACATAGCTATTTTTGGAAATAGGAATTTGAATATGCCTACCAGTTTTTTGACTAATAAATTATTATAAAATTTATTTTTATTTCTTTAGTTTTATTTTAATTTTGGTTAAGTTAACATTGTAATTTTGTGATGATTTATTATTATTATAATTTCCTTATTCCTTAAGAGATGAGTTGTATATTAAGCAAATGTAACGCACTACAACAAAGTTAGAAGAATATGGTTCACCTTAAAAAAATATTAATGAAATACACAAAAAAATATTAAAATGATATATTTGTAGAGATAAAAAGATTGAAAAAAATAAGTGTAAAAATCTTTTTTTTTTTTTTGAAAAAAAGACAATGCTTGAAGTAATTGTTACTTTTTATATATTACACTTCATTGCATAATATTTATATTCACACGCATCACACGAGTCTGTGGCTAGTTTCCTATAAAAACTAAATGATTCTACAAGTCTTCTATTGGGAATAAATTTTAATCTTAGGTTGCTAAATGCAAATGTAGTAGAAACATGGTGAGCGAGAATAATGGGTTGTGCTCATGGTTAGTGTAATAAGCATGTGATATGATTGTGGGCTTCCTTTATAATAGGATCTTTTGTTACTCTTAGAGCAAACAAAATGATGCCCTCATCCCCACCCAAAATGTTTTAATATAATGACAAGCTTTATCTTTTAACATCTAAGAAATGCAATGCAATGGCCAAATGATATGCCCCTTTAATATATTGTCTCTAATAAAATAAACAGAGGCTCCTATCCTCTTTAGGTACAGGTTTATACGGAATTCAATTATTTTCAATTTTTTCCTTTCTCTGTAAGAAAGAACCATCAACCTTAACTAACCAAAAAAAAAAAAAAAAAAAAAAAGAGCCATCAACATTAATTAGAGTTATAAGAAAGAACAAAAATAAGATAACATTTAACAATTAAAGAGAAAAAAAAATTTTAAAAACAAATCTAAATGGCATTAACCAATGTGGAGTTTTAAAGAACTCTTGGTTTACCTAGAATATAATAGAGAAAATAAAAATGAGACTAATAATAATTCTAGGAAACATATATAGAGAAATAGAAATAAGCATGCAAATTAAAGAACATTGGCAATACCATCAATCTCGTTTGAAGCTTAATTATAGCTCCACTAATTTGCTGACTTTCAACTTTTGACTGGTATATATTTAGGTGTTCTCCAATGCCGTAAAATTCTTTATTGTCTGGTTTTACTTGAATTTTGGCAAACTACCCGATTAAATTAAATGAGAAAATGAGCATAATGATTCTAGTGTAGAAAAAAAAAAAAAAAAAGAATTCTCAAAGATTAGTAATTTGGCATAAATAGAAGAATGTATAAAAAAATTCATCAAAAAATTGAGAGAGAAAGATAGAGAGAGCCTTTTTTTGAATTCTGATAAACTACCCGATTAAATTAAGTGAGAAAATGAGAATAATGATTCTAGTATAGGAAAAAAAAAAAAAGGATTCGCAAAGATTAGTAATTTGGCATAAATAGAAGAATGTATAAAAAATTCATCGAAAAATTGAGAGAGAGAGAGAGAGAGAGAGAGAGAGAACCTTTTTTTGTGAGAGAAAACCATGCATAGAATGGAATAGATAGTTACAAATTTATAGTAAGAAAGTGTGAATAAGAAGAGACAAAATAAAGGAAAATGAAGAGAAGAAAAAGAATAATATTTATGTAGAGGGTAGTGGGGAGATGAAAAGAAGAAGAATAGTATTTATGTAGAGGATAATGGAGAGATGAAAAGATAAGGGTGGAGAAAGGTTGGAAAAAGTGTAAATATTAAAATAAAATAAAAACTAAATGTTAAAAACAATTATAGGAAAATTGGAAAGAAAATGATAATGGGTGGACGCTGACGTGGCTCAACTGGAGCGTAGCAACAATAAATGCTATGCTTCAGCTTTTAGATATATATAGATTTGAGCATTGTAATCTCTATTTTATTATAGTGAATTAATCGAATTTGTCCTATGGTTTTTTCCCTCTACATTGGAGGGTTTTCCACGTAAGTTTGGCCTGTTTCTTGTGTGGTTATTTTTATTGGTGCTTTTGTGATGTTTATTACTATTGCTTCTTTTATTAAATTGAATTCTCAAACAAAAGGTAATTTGGCCCCAAAAAAGTGTAGTACTCCAAGAAAGAAGGTTTGTTGCAATTAATAATTCATGGCAATAAACTCAAAGTTGTGTCAATAAGCTTTTATTGCAACAAAAAAAATTTCTGCAGTGCTGCAATAAAATCCATGGCTATAGGTTCTTTTTCACAAATTTTTTTTTTTTTTTGATAAGCAACGTAAGAATATTATTAAAAATAGAAAAAGTGCCAAACCGAGTACATTGGGGATGTACTATGGGGGCATAAATCAGTAAACAAAAGTATAATGATCAAGAAAAATAGAAAAAGAAGGGCAAGAAAAATGAGAAAAGACCACACTCCATTCAAAGAGAGTGTGCAAGAAAAAAGAATTAAGCTCTAGCAAAGAAAGTTCACAACCCTCAAAGTTTCTAGCATTCCTTTCACGCCAAATGCACCATATCAAGCAATGAGGCACTAATCTCCAATGACGATGTCACGCAAACTTCCCTTGCCAAGCCTCAAACAGTGCAAAAACAGTTTGAGGCATAACCCATTGAATACCAAACAAGCAGAAAACCATAGGCCACAACTCCCAAGTTATGGGGCAATGAAGTAGAAGAGGATCCATCGACTCTCCACATCTCTTACACATATAGCACTAGTCAAGCACTAGCACACGTCTTTTCCGAAGGTTGTTTGTTGTTAAGATCTTACCTAAGGAAGCAGACCAAGAAAAGAAAGCTACCCTTCACTACAAAAAAAGGTTCTATAGCCGCATTTTTAAAACATGGCTATGGCTTAGAAAAACGTGGCTGTAGGATGATTTGGTCTATAGCCGCTTTTTTTAGGCCACGGTTGAAATACGTGACTGTAGGCTTCAAAGGTCTATGGCCACATTTTTTCAAACGCAGCTATAGACTAAGACCAATGGCCACGTTTTAATAACCGTGACTATAGGCCAGAACTAATGGCCATGTTTTTATAAACGTGAATATAGGACATACTCTAGCTGCGTTCAACACGTGGCTATAGCTCAAATGTTGATTGCTGGGAAGACATATTAGCCACATTCAAAACACAGCCATAGTTGTGAGTTACAGCCGCATTTTAAAAACACGGCTTCACCTATTTCTTTTTTGCCAAGAACAATGGGTGGGTTCCAAACTTTCATAGTCTTATCCTACGAGGTCGAAATGATGGTGGGTTAAAGAGTGTTGGGGCTGAAACGAATGCACGAGACCCAGTCCTGGTGTGCCTTGAGGTCAAAAATTGTGAACTTGCATTCTCCGAGGGTGTTCCAGAGCTTGATCGTGCGGTCACAGGAAGCCTAGACGATCTGATGGTTGTCGATGGAGAAAGCGACGAAGAGGACGTCTTTTGTGTGGCCGACAGAGGAGAGTGACAGATGGAGGGTAAGGGCTTGAGATCGGAGAGATGGAGGGTGAAGGTTGAGATCGGAGATGGAGAGTGAGGGCTTGAGAGATGGAGGCTGATATGCGATGGGAGATAGGGCTGAAATTTTTTTTAAGTATACTATCTATACAAAGACTTAAGCTACGTTTTCAACTTGCAGCTACAGGCAAAATAGAAGCCGCGTTTAAGAAAAGCGGCCACTTTCTAGACTAAAGCCGCGTTTTTTACATGCGGCTCTAAACTAAATTTAAAGCCGCGTCTGTAAAATGCGGCTTTAGCCAAGCTAGAGCCGCATTTTTTAAATGTAGCCATAGTTAAGATTTAAAAAAAAAAAAAAAAAAAAAAAAAAAAAAAAAAACACGAAGGTCCTATAGCCACATGTTTTAAACGCGGCAATAGCTCCATCCCTAAAAAATGCGGCTTTAGCTCATAAAAACAAGGCTGTAGGCATATTCTATGGCCGCATGTTTAAAACGCGACTTCTTTTGCCTACTTTAATTTGCGTTTTTTAAAATCGCGGCTTTAGCCCATCTGTAGCCGCGTTTTTGCAAACGAGGCTTAAAAAAACGTGGCCTAAGACCTGCGTGTTTTGTAGTGCTTGGAGGAACCTTCAATTGCCATATCATTCTCCATGGAAAGGAAGCAAGAGTAGGAGGGTAGAAGGAGTTATAATATCCTCTAATCTCAAAACCTCTATTTCTTGTAGGCTTCCAACAAACCTTGTTTGGACCAAACCCCCTCACTGTTGAAGAATAGACCAACCCCATAAACCGATCAAAGGCTTCTTCTTCCCAATCTTGTGGAGGACGACGAAATTGCACATTCCAGTGAAACCTTAACAATTTTTTTTTTACTATAAGGCGCTACTTCAAATGGATCTATGACCATAAGATATTGTTTTAATAGTTTTATTGCAATAAATACAAAGCACAAATAATTGAAGGGTATTGCATAACAAATAGTAACGGTGTATACTTATCTCACAATAAATTTTTATTCTCAAAGGATATCTGTGGAACACCACAAGATTAATGTTGTTACTTATTTATCCAAAAAAAAAAAAAAAATCCTAACCTTTCGCTAACTGCATTCCAGATGGTAGAAATAAAGCATTTTCCATATTAAATAAAATTAATATTCCAGAAAATATGACAATGGCCAATATCATTGAAGTTTAAGCGCTAATAAATCTTGGCATTCTACCCCTATCTATTGGGTCTGCATCACCCTATCCCTATTATAAGTCTATAGGATAAGAAAAACACAAGATATGTGAGAAAGTACTTTACCACTATAGCATTCCAACACCCATTGCACTTTTGATGCATCAGAATCAGGCAGCTGCACACTGAAATTATCAATACCGGCAATAGGTGCCCTAAGAAGAGAACAAATGGACTGAAGATGCCAAGTCAGCAAGAATGATAAGTTGAAAAATCCCATTACAATATCTAACATGGTTAAAGTGATACAAAGTTAAGAAAAACAAAAGAG